>LR990976.1:6722321-7322321 GCA_905163465.1 Craniophora ligustri
CACTCAGGGTCGATTCTGATCCCGAGCAACTCATATGGGAGCGCAATCGCTTGCGCTTCCCGTCTCGCAACAGCTGTTGCGCGCTCCAGGCTTTAGATTCAGCCTCCAGGCTGATCTCCGCCTCGCACTCATCACTGGATACAGCCTCGGCATCGGATGCTGCATCCCTCTCCTCCTGTTCGGCCTTCTTCTCCACTTTCTTCTTGGTTTTGGTTTTTTCTTATGATCCATATTACATCCCACGAGTGTGGGGGAAAAGCGGTCCGCCCGGGCAGTGCCCCCTGTACCCGGGTAAGCCTAGCGTGACCCGTCAGAGGGTCGGCCGGTTCTCTGACGGGGAACGCACTAATGACTGGGCATCCCCCAGCCATTCATCCTCTCACGGTGCGCCGCCGCTTAGGATTGGACGGTCCGGGCGGTTAAGCCAGGACCGACGGAAGGTACCTCTCGCTGAGCCGCGAGACATGTTCCACGACACTCAGCGTGGAACAGAGATACCTCCCGATTTGGACGACGGTGGCAGGAGAGTCAGACTCCCACTGCCAGCCCGGAGGTAGGGTGAGTACACACCGGGCCCGCCAACGTTCGACCGACGCGGCCTCGCGACCACGCGGCGAACTCCCTGGCCCTGAAAAGGGCCGTTTACTCCAATCGGCCTCGCGGCCTCATGGAGTCCCCACCCCGTAGCCCTGAGAAGGGCTGTTCCCCCCCGTGGCCCTGAAAAGGGCCGTTTCCCCAGTGGCCCTGAAAAGGGCCGACTCCGCTTCAGCCTCGCGGCATCGCGGAGTCTCGACTCGTCAGCATTCGCCACGAGCAACAAGACTCCCCAAAACCGGGAAGAGTTATTGCCCGTACCCAGGGTGCACCGGCCCCATCAGCTGCTGTTCCCCCAGGATACAAATATCCCGAAAGGACCAGCAGCCGGGGAGCACTCGCGGAGGTCGCTGACACGCACCCCACCTAACCTAACCTAACCTAACCTTTTTTTTTTTTTTGTTTACGGGGTGGAAATCCTCATGGATGTCCCTCGCTCCGGGGAGGGCGAGGGGGTCTGTCGGACTCTTACCGACTAAAACCGAACCCCGGTGTTCCGACTCGCACCTGCGCCGGGGGCCTCGGGAACTGAATATTCGTCCGCTGCCCCCGGCTGGTGATGGCCCGCGTGGCGGGCCCCGTCTCGGGGGGAGTTTAGGGCACTCCCCCCCCTTACAACTCTCACTGGTGTGAGGGGCGCGCGTGGAACACTACGCGCCGCCGCCTCGGGGTCTGTTGCGGGGTGGCGGAGGACGTCCCCGCGTCCACCGCCCCCGGACCCGTTTAGGGGGGGCGGAAGAGGGCATTGTCGGCCCTCCTCCGACGCCCGGTGCGTCTGCTGCGGCACGGGAGCGAGGTTGAGATTTCCCGCTCCCTCTCCGCGGCTTCCTTCTGCGACATGACTGTTTCGCAGAAGGAGATCACTGCGTCCCAGGACTCTGCGCCGCCGACCATGGATCGTACGACGGCCGGCGGCGACAGGTCGCCGCCTATCTCTGCGACGAGAACACGTCGCGGTTCCTCCCAGGCTGCACACTCAGTGAGAGTGTGCAGCGCCGTGTCCTCCCGACATTGGACGCAGTGATGACACCGAGCGTCCGGCTCCCTGCCTATGCGCCACAGGTATCTCCCGAAGCAGCCGTGCCCCGAGAGCACCTGCGTCGCCCGAAACGTCAGGGAGCCGTGCCTTCTCCCGAGCCACTCTTCGAGCACAGGCCGGATGGCCTCGATAGTACCGAGGCCGGCGGTAGGGCGTGAGAGCCTTTCCCGCCATTCCGCCACCAGGACCCGTTGGAGCTGTTGACGCCGCTGGCGCAGCGTAATAGTCGCTGCGCCGCGCGCCCGCTCCTCCTCGCGCCACCGGTACAGTGACGCGAGAACCCTCGCGTCCAGGTCCCACGGCGGAGATCCGGCCAGTGCACAAGCCGCCTCGTACGAGATCGTGCGATATCCCCGTATGACTCTGACGGCCATCGCCCTCTGCGGTCTTCGCAGAACTGCGATGGTCCCGGCCGTCAGGTCAGTCGCCCACACTGGGGCCCCATAAAGGGCCATGGATCGCACGATCCCCACGTACAACCGCCTACAGGCGGAGCTCGGGCCCCCCAGATTGGGAAGCAGCGTCGAAAGCGCGCCTGCCGCGCCCATCAACTTGGGCACCAGCCGCCGGAAGTGAGGGCCGAAATCCCACCGGCTGTCGAGCACCAGACCAAGATACTTCATGGTGGGCTCGACAGCGATTCGGGACCCTCCGACCACAATGTGTGATCCCGGCGGCGGCGCGCGTCGGGGGCCATGAAAAGCGATGGCCTCCGACTTGTCGAGGGCCACCTCCAGGCCCAGGCGCCGGATGCGGCCCACCACCTGTGAGACCGCAGCCGTAGCCAGCAACGCTGCCTCCCTGTACGAGCTCCCGCGCGCCTCGACCAGCGTGTCGTCCGCGTAACACGTCAGGTCGACCCCCGGCGAGAGCTCGCCCCTCAGCACCCAGTCGTAGCCGATGTTCCACAGGAGCGGCCCCAGGACCGAACCCTGCGGAACACCGCACGACATTTCGCGCCGGTACGTGCCGTCGCGTCCCCTGTACGTGACACATCTGTCGGCCAGATAGGCCCCAACTATGCGGCGGAGGTAGGGAGGCACTCTGTGATATCGCAGCGCCTCCCTGATACAACTCCAGGGCAAGGTGTTGAAGGCGTTGGAGATGTCCAAGGACACCGCCAACGCGACCCCGCCCCGTGACACCGCTTCCTCCGCCAGGACTCTTACTCGCTGGATGGCGTCCACTGTGGAGCGCCCCCGCCGAAACCCGAACTGGCAGTCGGCTAGGTCCGGCCCCTCTTGGTACAAGTGGCTGACGAGGCGGTCTGCAACAATCCGCTCGAAGAGCTTGCCCACCTCGTCCAGCAGCACTATGGGCCGGTACGCGGACGGAGAGTCCGCGGGGCGCCCTGCCTTCCGGAGCAGGACCAAACGACCTGTTTTCCACAAAGTGGGAAAGTGGCCCTGCTCTAGGCACGCCGAGAAGAGTCCTCTGAGCTGGGGCTCCAGCTCAGTCAGAGCCAGGACGAGGGCCCGGCCTGGTACGCCGTCGGGCCCCGGGGCCGTATTTTTGGCCCGGAGCCGCGTTGTAGCCGCCCTCATCTCTGGCTGTGTCACTTCGGGGACACCGACACTTTCCTCCTCGTCAGGCTCTGCGGCCGTGGCCAGTGCCATCGGCGGTGGGGCGAACTCCCCACGCTCCGGAAAGAGCGCTGCGACCGTCTGGTCCAGCAGCTCTGGCTGGAGACCCTCCGTGAGTGGGGGAGCCCAGGGGCGGAGTTTGCCCCGGACCATGCGGTAGGGGCGTCCCCACGGATCCGCGTCGAGGGTCCCCAGCATCTCCTCGTTGGAGCTCGTCTTAGACTCGCCGATGGCCAGCCACAGAGCCTGTTTGGCCGCGCGGTACTCGTCGTACAGCGCGGCCTCTTCTCCTTCGATCCGCCGACGTCGCCTCCGGTACCTGGTGTACTGGCGCCTGATCGCCACGCATGCGATGCGCAGCTGGGCAATCCGAGCGGACCACCAGTACACCCGGCGTTTGGCGGAATGAGCGAGGACCCGGGGCATGGATGCGTCGCATATTTGCGTCATCGCCCCGCGGAACCACTGCGCCTCCAGCTCGACGTCGGCGGGTCGCTGCGTCGCCGACTCCCAGACCCAGGCCTGGAACATGGCGGCCTCTTCGAGAGCCTCCCTGTCGATGCGCGTAAGCGCCCAGCGCGGACCGTCCCTTTGCGGGGTCGGTGGACGGCGGTCGCCCGAGGTCTGGGCGGACACGTCGAACCGTATATAGCGGTGGTCCGACAGCGTCTCCACCTCCTCGGCGACACGCCAGCCGCGGACGCGGTGCGCCACAGCGGGGCTGGCGAACGAAACGTCCACTATGGATCCGCCCCGCTGCCGCACGCACGTAAAAACCGAACCCCGATTCAGGACGGTCAGGCCGGTCGTGATGGCCCACTCCTCCAAAACCTCACCCCTTGGGTCGGTGACAGGGGACCCCCAAGCCGCAGATTTGGCGTTGAGGTCCCCGAGCAACAGCGCGGGGCGAGGGTGATGCCGGCCCACGACGGCCCCCAACTCGACAAGGAAACTCTCGAAGTCGGCGAGACTCTTGTTGGGCGAGAAATATGCCCCGATGGTGACTATGCCATCCACGAGGGCGGCCACCCAGCCGCGACCTCGGGAGGCGTTCACAAGAGTCCCGCCGATGATGGCCACCAAACCGTCGAGGTCCCCCACCCAGTTGTCACGGGCGGGGACAAAATTCGGTTCGGCGACCACGGCCACATGGATCGACCACTCCGCCATACTCTGGAGTAAGAGATCCTGAGCTCTGGCGGAGCGGTTGATGTTCCCCTGGAGGAAATGAAGTGCCATACTTAACACTCCATTTCCTCCGATCCTCCTTTCCCAGGCCGGGAGTCGGCCGATGGGCAACTAGGCTGCTGGGGGTGTGCGGCTCCCCCCGCAGGCCGATTACTCTTCCGCTTGCTGGCGGGAGGCGCGCGGCAGGCTTCTCCACCTGCCTTGTGCCCCGCGCGCCGTCCTGCTGCTGCACAAAGGTAGCATTTTGGCTGCGCGGTGCACTGAGCCGACTTGTGGCCAGGTCGACCGCAGCGGTGACAGAGGTCACTGCGGTCAGCCTCGGCGGTGCAGGTTGCAAGGACATGGCCACTGTCCAGGCAACGGTAGCACCGCATGACCTTGGGCTTCAGCAGTTTGACTGCTGCCGAAACCCACCCCACCAGCAAGCGCCCAGCGTCGGCGACTTTGTTCGCCGCCTCTACTGGGCACCGCACCACAACGGTGCCGGAACTGTCAGACCCCCAGCGGATCTGACCGACTTGGACGTCCTTCGGCGGACACCCGCCAGCTTTGGAGGCGGCCTCCCTCACCTCTTCCTCCGACACGGAGTCGTCCAGCCCGACCACACGTAGTCCTGCGGTTTTTACGGGCCTGGACACCCGGACGTCCTCTGGCTTGAGGGCCTCCCTCAGCTTGGCGGCAAGGGCGTCAGCCGTTTCGCCGCTGTCGGCGCCCGGCAGCTCCAGGACGCGCCCACCAGTCCGCGACGTCCTGAATCGGAAGCCGGCCGGTGTACCAAGGTCCGGGAACTGGACCTTGGCCTTCGCCTCCGCCAGGACCGCCTTGTAGGTGACGCCCCGTTGGACGGCTTCGGGCTGCAGCGTGATCACTACAGCCGCGGAGCGCGGGGCGCTAACTTTAGGCGGCCTTTTGTTGGCCTCAGCAGTCCGGGGCGACTTCTCCTTCTTCTTCTTTTTTTTCTTTTTGCCGCCCCCCTTCTTGCGGCTCTTCTTCTTCGTGACCGTGGTCCAGCCCTCAGCGTTTGGGCTGTCCACGGCCGCGGGCTGAGTCGCCCGGTCTCCTCGCGCGGTCCCTGCCGCAGTTGTTGTCGGTCTCGCGGCGGCCTTCGCAGGCCTCGCCGTGGCCGCCGCAGACGGCGCCGGTCTCGCGGCGGCCGTCGCAGTCCTCGCTGTGGCCGCTGTAGACTTTGCAGGGGCAGCCGCGGGCTTTGCAGGGGCTGCTGCGGGCTTTTTGGTGCCCGCTGCCTGGCTGTAGGTCACCGCAGCGGGCGGCCCAGCCGGCTTAGCCCCTTGCGCGGGCCTGGTCCTCGCGGACTCCTCCATCCTCCGTTTATCCGCCGCTAGTGGCGGTCGGAGGGTCTGGGCTGGGAGGAGTCGTGGCTCCAACGCCTCGAGGCGGGCATTTATCATGCCCCCGGCCTGAATCAAGACCGCCCGCGCGATTTCGGCCATCTTGTCGACCCCAAGGGACCCGGGCGATGATGTTGACGGCGGGCCCGCGGTCGCAGGGGTGGGCTGAGCCTGTGGTTGACACAGGCTGGCCCTGACCGCGGCCAACTCCCCCTCGAGGGCCTCGAGCCTGGCCATGAGGCGGCCATTCTCCTCCCGCATCCTGAGCACCTCCTCGGACGCGGTGCGGTTGAGGAGGACCTCTACCGCCTCCTTGATGCCGTCTGCCGCCTCTTTTAGGGCACGCGTGAACGTCCCCTTCAGGTGGCCAGATTTCGTGGCAACCTTCAGGATGACGTCCACGCCATCCGTCACCTGGCGGCTTAAGTCCTCCGTATGAGGGCCCCCTGCGGTGGCAGCGAGAGCAGACCGCCTCTCCCGGGCCTGACGAGCCAGCTCGGATACCTCGTCGGAAGCTGCCGCCTGGCGCTCCTCGCGCCTCGCGGCCTTCTGCTCTGCCTTGGTGGCAGGCAGCAGCTCCGACGTTGCCTCCTCCTCCATCGCAGCGCCAGCGTCGCTGTCGCCGCTGGCATGCGCAGACGCTGGTGGGGGGGGCCGCTTCAAGAAGCGACCCCGAATGTCGCGCGACGGCACCGGCGCCACCGAACGCCCCCTTCGTGCCGTGGGCACTTTGGCGGCTGGCAGGTTCTCCTCGCTAGAAGAGAGACCCACCGCCTCAGTGTCGGACATGTCTTCCATGTCGTCGTGCGTGCGCTTCCTCCAAAGTGAGGAACGCTCGCACGACTCCCGGTCGGACGGACTCGTCCGACGTGAGCCTCCTCGGCTCTTGTTGCTGTTGTCAGCAAGTGGATGGCAGTCTTTGCCCCCCCCAGAATACGAGGGGCAGACGGAACCCGAGGGTTCCGTGGCGGATTCTCCGACTGCGGAGCAGCCGGTACCGCCCTGGGGTAATTTCTCTTGAAGGTCTGCCATTTGCATAGTTTCCTTTGAAGGGTGAGGTCCCTATCTCCCAACACGTCTACGTTTTTTTTTTTTTTTTTTTTTTTTTTTTTTTTTTTTTTTTTTTTT
Source organism: Craniophora ligustri (assembly GCA_905163465.1). Classification (NCBI taxonomy): domain Eukaryota; kingdom Metazoa; phylum Arthropoda; class Insecta; order Lepidoptera; family Noctuidae; genus Craniophora; species Craniophora ligustri. Next base: position 6,729,203 of record LR990976.1, read on the forward strand.
TTTTTTTTTTTTTTCCCCACTTTGGTAGTGGCAGCAAAAGAATTTTCGCTGCCTGCTCGGAGGTTGTAAAGGGACCTCGAGCCTACCCTTACTACTCCACTGTGTCCTCTGCTGAATTCAGAGGAACACGCGGAGCAGCGTCCCCTTCTCTCGGGGAATTCCCCGTAGCCCTGAAAAGGGCTGTTCCTCCCCAGTGGCCCTGAAAAGGGCCGACTCCGCTCAGCCTCGCGGCAACGCGGAGTCCCGACTCGTCAGACTTTTGCCACGAGCAACAAGACTCCCCAAAACCAGGAAGAGTTATTGCCCGTGCCCAGGGTGCACCGGCCCCATCAGCTGCTGTTCCCCCAGGATACAAGTATCCCGAAAGGACCAGCAGCCGGGGAGCACTCGCGGAGGTCGCTGACACGCACCCCAACCTAACCTAACCTAACCTAACCTAACCTAACCTAACCTTTTTTTTTTTTTTTTTTTTGACCGTGGGAAATGCATTTACGCACTGCCCGCCGCCCGGGGAGGCGACGGGGGTGTGTCGGACTCCACCCAGAGTGGGTGACTACCGACTAAAACCACACGGGGTATTTCTCCTCACCACCAGGGTGCCGGGGCTGCGGGTACGCGTGAGCATTCTTCCGCGGCTCCCGGCGGTGGCGGACCGCCCTTGCGGTCCTCAGGCTCTGAGGGTCCCTAGTGACCCTCTTCAATCATCGCTCCACTGAGTGGGGCGCAGCAATACCAGACCGCGCCGCCTACTCCGGCCTAATGCGGGCGGTCAGGCTTCCCCAAGCCTGCCGCCGCGGCCGTGCATCTGCCCTTTATGATGGTGGGGCAGATGCGGACTCCGTCACGTCCATGGCCTGCGTGGCCGAGGACTGGGTGGGCCGCGGGGCTTTCCCATTGGCCCTACCCTTCTTCTGTTTGGCCACTTTGCAGGCCTTGCCGCCGACGCGATGGTTGGCGCGCTTTCCGGCTTCGGCGCACAGGGAGCAGTGCGGCTTCGCTGTGCAATGCGTCGACACATGGCCTGGCTGGCTGCAGCGGTAGCAGAGGCCGCTGCGGTCGACCTCCGACGAGCACGCATGTTGTACGTGCCCGCCCTGCAGACATCGGTGACACTGCATGGGCCGAGGCTCAAGCAGTGCCACCTTTGCCGACACCCAGCCGACCAATAAGCGGCCAGCGCCAGCAATCTTCTTCGCCGCCCCCACAGGGCAGCGGAGCCAGGCCGATCCCTCGCCGGAAGTGTTGAGGCGAATCTCTCCGACCTTTATTTCTTCCGGGGCGCAGTCGCCAACACGAGCCGCGGTTGCGCCTATCTCCTCCTTGGTGACGGAGTCGTCCAGCCCTGATACGCGCATTTCTGCGCACTTCGAGGGTCTGGACACTCGAACGTCCTCGCCGCTCAGGCACTCCCGGAGCTTCGCTGCGAGCGAGTCGGCTTTGTCGCCGCTCGTCGCTCCGGGAACGACAAGAATGCGGGCGCCAGTGACGGCCCGCTTGTACCCGAGCGATGCAATACCGAGGTCCGCGAGGTTGATCTTCCTCTTGGCCTCGGTAAGCATCGAGGCGTACGTGACGCCTTTCTTCTCCGCCTCTGGCTGAAGGGCGAGGACGATCGCCGTGGAGTTGGGCTCCCTCAGCTGCACCGTCTTCTTGCTGCTCTTCTTCGTTGTCTTCTCTTTCTTCTTTGTCTTCTTCTTCTGCACGGTCTGCCATTCCCCCTCAGTGGGGTTGGCAGCCGCGCCTTCTGCTTCCTGTTGAGGCTTCTTACTCTTCCCCTTCTTGGGCTGCAACTTAGAGGTCGCAGCCTGCGACGAGCCAGACTGGGCCTGACTCTGGGGTGCAGTCGTCTGGTGCTGAGAGGCCTCGGGCGCTGCATTCTTCTCTGTCTGCTTGGCCGCCTGAGGCTGAGGAGCTTTAGGCGGTGCAGACCCTGTTTTCTTGACGGCCTTAGGCTGCGAAGCCTTGGCCGGTGCCGTCTTCGGTGGCGCTGTCTTGGGCTCCGGAGTTGAAGCCGGGGCGCGCGACGTTGCCGCCTTGGCCGCGTAGCTTGCGGCAGCCGGCTGCGTCTGCTCGGCGACTGCTCGGTCGCCAGCCAGGGGAGGGCGAAGCATTTTGCCCTCCAAGACGGCAAACCTCGCCGTCAGACCCGCCATCTCCTGGCGGAAGAGGCGGAGCAACTCCGACTCCGCAGGCGGAGCCTCTGTCGCTGGTGGGGCCTGGCGCCTAAGCACAGCCACCTCCACCTTGAGGGCCTCAATTTCGTCGCGCATTTTGTTGTCCTCGGCCTGTAAGCGCATGTATTCCGCTTTGAGGCGTTTCTTATCCTCTCGGAGGTGGTCTATTGACTCCTCCAGCCTGGCGGTCTCGTCGGTGAACGACAAGGTGCGCAGGTAAAATGTCGACTTCAAAATCGTGATGGTGGCTTCCTTAAGGGCCTTCGTGAAGGTACCCTTAAGGTTGCCCGACTTTTTGGCGACCCACTCGATGACCTCGCAGCTGTCCTTGATGCGTTCCGCCAGGACTTCTGCGCTGGCGTCGTCCCAGTCCCGCTGTTGAGACGAGCTGCTTGCTGACCCTGGCGCGGGGCGGAGCGGTGCATCCACCGCTTTCGCCGCGGCCGTCTTGGCCATGGCGGCGAGCTCCTTCTCGGCCTGAACCTTGAGCTCCTCTTTCTCGATGGCCAATAGATCGGCCTTTGCCTTGGCCAGGCCAACATACTGGCCGGTGGTGGGAGGACGTCCTCTCCCACGCCTGGCCTTGCCGACCTTGGTGGCCGGTGCCTCCTCGTCGCTAAGAGCTGACTCGGCAGACTCCGAGCAGCTCCTAGTTGAAGAACGCAGGCGCTTGCGCATTCCTACGTCCTTACGTAAGTCCTCCATGCTGAGGTGGGCGGGCACGCTGTGCTCCACGACCAAAACCTCGCTGGATGCTGATCCGACAGACGCAGCATCCATCTCCTCCACTTCGACCTCCTTATCTCCTCTTTGGTTTTTATTTAAACAATCCATATAGTGTCCCACGAGTGTGGGGGAAAAAGCGGTCCGCCCGGGCAGTGCCCCCTGTACCCGGGTAAGCCTAGCGTGACCCGTCAGAGGGTCGGCCGGTACTCTGACGGGGAACGCACTAATGACTGGGCATCCCCCAGCCATTCATCCTCTCACGGTGCGCCGCCGCTTAGGATTGGACGGTCCGGGCGGTTAAGCCAGGACCGACGGAAGGTACCTCTCGCTGAGCCGCGAGACATGTTCCACGACACTCAGCGTGGAACAGAGATACCTCCCGATTTGGACGACGGTGGCAGGGAAGAATAACTCCCGCTGCCTGCCCGGAGGTAGGGTGAGTACACACCGGGCCCGCCAACGTTCGACCGACGCGGCCTCGCGACCACGCGGCGAACTCCCTGGCCCTGAAAAGGGCCGTTTACTCCAATCGGCCTCGCGGCCTCATGGAGTCCCCACCCCGTAGCCCTGAAAAGGGCTGTTCCCCCCCGTGTGGCCCTGAAAAGGGCCGTTTCCCCAGTGGCCCTGAAAAGGGCCGACTCCGCTTCAGCCTCGCGGCATCGCGGAGTCTCGACTCGTCAGCATTCGCCACGAGCAACAAGACTCCCCAAAACAGGGAAGAGTTATTGCCCGTACCCAGGGTGCACCGGCCCCATCAGCTGCTGTTCCCCCAGGATACAAGTATCCCGAAAGGACCAGCAGCCGGGGAGCACTCGCGGAGGTCGCTGACACGCACCCCAACCTAACCTAACCTAACCTAACCTAACCTTTTTTTTTTTTTTTTTTTTTGACCGTGGGAAATGCATTTACGCACTGCCCGCCGCCCGGGGAGGCGACGGGGGTGTGTCGGACTCCACCCAGAGTGGGTGACTACCGACTAAAACCACACGGGGTATTTCTCCTCACCACCAGGGTGCCGGGGCTGCGGGTACGCGTGAGCATTCTTCCGCGGCTCCCGGCGGTGGCGGACCGCCCTTGCGGTCCTCAGGCTCTGAGGGTCCTTAGTGACCCTCTTCAATCTTCTCTCCACTGAGTGGGGCGCGGCAATACCAGACCGCGCCGCCTACTCCGGCCTAATGCGGGCGGTCAGGCTTCCCCAAGCCTGCCGCCGCGGCCGTGCATCTGCCCATTATGATGGTGGGGCAGACGCGGACTCCGTCACGTCCATGGCCTGCGTGGCCGAGGACTGGGTGGGCCGCGGGGCTTTCCCATTGGCCCTACCCTTTTGTTTGGCCACTTTGCAGGCCTTGCCGCCAACGCGGTGGTTCGCTCGCTTGCCGGCTGCGGCGCACAGGGAGCAGTGCGGCTCCGCTGTGCACTGGGTCGCTACGTGACCCGGCTGGCTGCAGCGGTAGCAGTGGCCGCTGCGGTCGACCTCCGACGAGCACGAGTGTTGGACGTGCCCGCCTTGCAAACATCGGTGACACTGCATGGGCCGAGGCTCAAGCAGTGTCACCTTTGCTGACACCCAGCCGACCAATAAGCGGCCAGCGCCAGCGATCTTCTTCGCCGCACCCACCGGGCAGCGGAGCCAAGCCGTCCCCTCGCCGGACGTGTTTAGGCGAATTTCTCCGACCTTTACTTCGTCCGGCGTGCAACCGCCAACGCGAGCCGCGGTTGCGCATAACTCCTCCTTTGTGACGGAGTCGTCCAGCCCTGATACGCGCATCTCCGCGCACTTCGAGGGTCTGGACACTCGAACGTCCTCGCCGCTCAGGCACTCCCGGAGCTTCGCTGCGAGCGAGTCGGCTTTGTCGCCGCTCGTCGCTCCGGGGATCACCAGAATGCGGGCGCCAGTGACGGCCCGCTTATACCCCAGGGATGCAATACCGAGGTCCGCGAGGTTGATCTTCCTCTTGGCCTCGGTAAGCATCGAGGCGTACGTGACGCCTTTCTTCTCCGCCTCTGGCTGAAGGGCGAGGACGATCGCCGTGGTGTTTGGCTCCCTCAGCTGCACCGCCTTCTTCTTCTGGCTCTTCTTTCCTGTAGGCTGTTTCTTCTTCTTCGTTGTAGACTTCTTCTTCTGCACGGTCTGCCATTCTCCCTCAGTGGAGTTGGCAGCCGCGTCTTCCGCTTCCTGTGGAGGCTTTTTGCCTTTCCCCTTAGGCTGTGACTTAGGGGTCACAGCCTGCGACGAGCCAGACTGAGCTTGGCTCTGAGATGTAGTCGGCTGAGCCTGGGAGGCTTCAGGCGCTACAATCTTAGCCTGCTTGGCCACCTGGGGCTTAGAAGCCTTAGGCGGTGCAGTCTTCGTCTGCTTGGTGGCCTGGGGCTGAGAAGCCTTGGCCGGTGTCGTCTTCGGTAGCGCTGTCGGCTTGGGCTCCTGAGTTGGAGCCGAAGCGCGCGACGTTGCCGCCTTGGCCGCGTAACTTGCGGCTGTCGGCTGCGTCTCCTCGGTGACCCTGCGGTCGCCAGCTAAGGGAGGGCGAAGCATTTTGCCCTCCAAGACGGCAAACCTTGCGGTCAGACCTGCCATCTCCTGGCGGAAGAGGCGGAGCAACTCCGACTCTGCAGGCGGAGCCTGTGTTGCTGGTGGGGCCTGGCGCTTGAGGACCTCCACCTCCACCTTGAGGGCCTCGATTTCATCGCGCATCTTATGGTCTTCGCCCTGCAAGCGCATGTATTCCGCTTTCAGGCGGGTTTCTCTTTCTCGGAGGTGGTCGATTGTCTCCTCCAATCTGGCGGTCTCGTCGGTGAACGACAAGGTGCGCAGGTAGAAGGTCGATTTCAAAATCGTTATTGTGGCTTCCTTAAGGGCCTTCGTAAAGGTACCCTTAAGGTTGCCCGACTTCTTGGCGACCCACTCTATCACCTCGCAGCTGTCTTTGATTCGCTCAGCTAGGACTTCTGCGCTGGCGTCGTCCCAGTCCCGCTGTTGAGACGAGCTGCTTGCTGCCCCTGGGGCGGGGCGGAGCGGTACATCCACCGCTTTCGCCGCGACCGTCTTGGCCATGGCGGCGAGCTCCTTCTCGGCCTGAACCTTGAGCTCCTCTTTCTCGATGGCCAATAGATCGGCCTTTGCCTTGGCCAGTCCAACGTACTGGCCGGTGGTGGGAGGACGTCCTCTCCCACGCCTGGCTTTACCGACCTTGGTGGCCGGTGCCTCCTCGTCGCTAAGAGCTGACTCGGCAGACTCCGAGCAGCTCCTAGTTGAAGAACGCAGGCGCTTGCGCATTCCAACGTCCTTCCGTAAATCCTCCATGCTGAGGTGGGCGGGCACGCTGTGCTCCACGACTAAAACCTCGCTGGATGCTGATCCGACTGACGCAGCATCCATCTCCTCCACTTCGACCTCTTTCTCTCCTCTTTTGTTTTTATTAAAGCAATCCATAAGATATCCCACGAGTGTGGGGGAAAAGCGGTCCGCCCGGGCAGTGCCCCCTGTACCCGGGTAAGCCTAGCGTGACCCGTCAGAGGGTCGGCCGGTACTCTGACGGGGAACGCACTAATGACTGGGCATCCCCCAGCCATTCATCCTCTCACGGTGCGCCGCCGCTTAGGATTGGACGGTCCGGGCGGTTAAGCCAGGACCGACGGAAGGTACCTCTCGCTGAGCCGCGAGACATGTTCCACGACACTCAGCGTGGAACAGAGATACCTCCCGATTTAGACGACGGTGGCAGGAGAGTCAGACTCCCGCTGCCAGCCCGGAGGTAGGGTAAGTACACACCGGGCCCGCCAACGTTCGACCGACGCGGCCTCGCGACCACGCGGCGAACACCCTGGCCCTGAAAAGGGCCGTTTACTCCAATCGGCCTCGCGGCCTCATGGAGTCCCCACCCCGTAGCCCTGAAAAGGGCTGTTTCCCCCCTGGTGGCCCTGAAAAGGGCCGTTTCCCCAGTGGCCCTGAAAAGGGCCGACTCCGCTTCAGCCTCGCGGCATCGCGGAGTCTCGACTCGTCAGCATTCGCCACGAGCAACAAGACTCCCCAAAACCGGGGAGAGTTATTGCCCGTACCCAGGGTGCACCGGCCCCATCAGCTGCTGTTCCCCCAGGATACAAGTATCCCGAAAGGACCAGCAGCCGGGGAGCACTCGCGGAGGTCGCTGACACGCACCCCAACCTAACCTTTTTTTTTTTTTTTTTTTTTGACCGTGGGAAATGCATTTACGCACTGCCCGCCGCCCGGGGAGGCGACGGGGGTGTGTCGGACTCCACCCAGAGTGGGTGACTACCGACTAAAACCACACGGGGTATTTCTCCTCACCACCAGGGTGCCGGGGCTGCGGGTACGCGTTAGCATTCTTCCGCGGCTCCCGGCGGTGGCGGACCGCCCTTGCGGTCCTCAGGCTCTGAGGGTCCTAAGTGACCCTCTTCAATCATCTCTCCACTGAGTGGGGCGCGGCAATACCAGACCGCGCCACCTACTCCGGCCTAATGCGGGCGGTCAGGCTTCCCCAAGCCTGCCGCCGCGGCCGTGCATCTGCCCTTTATGATGGTGGGGCAGATGCGGACTCCGTCACGTCCATGGCCTGCGTGGCCGGGGACTGGGTGGGCCGCGGGCCTTTCCCGTTGGCCCTACCCTTCTTCTGTTTGGCCACTTTGCAGGCCTTGCCGCCAACGCGGTGGTTGGCTCGCTTGCCCGCCGCGGCGCACAGGGAGCAGTGCGGCTTCGCTGTGCATTGGGTCGCCACGTGACCTGTCCCACTGCAGCGGTAGCAATGGCCGCTGCGGTCGACCTCCGACGAGCACGAGTGTTGTACGTGCCCGCCTTGCAGACATCGGTAACACTGCATGGGCCGAGGCTCAAGCAGTGTCACCTTTGCCGACACCCAGCCGACCAATAAGCAGCCAGCGCCAGCAATCTTTTTGGCTGCGCCCACAGGGCAGCGCAGCCAAGCCGTCCCTTCGCCAGACGAATTGAGGCGAATCTCCCCGACCTTAACTTCTTCCGAGGCGCACCCGCCAACACGTGCTGCGGTTGCGCCTATCTCCTCCTTTGTGACGGAGTCGTCCAGCCCTGATACGCGCATCTCTGCGCACTTCGAGGGTCTGGACACTCGAACGTCCTCGCCGCTCAGGCACTCCCGGAGCTTCGCTGCGAGCGAGTCGGCTTTGTCGCCGCTCGTCGCTCCGGGAACGACAAGAATGCGGGCGCCAGTGACGGCCCGCTTGTACCCAAGCGATGCAATACCGAGGTCCGCGAGGTTGATTTTGCTCTTGGCCTCGGTAAGCATCGAGGCGTAGGTGATGCCTCTCTTCTCAGCCTCCGGCTGAAGGGCGAGGACGATCGCCGTGGAGTTGGGCTCCCTAAGCTGCACCGTCTTCTTTTTGTTGCTCTTCTTGTTCTCCTTCTTTGATGTCTTCTTCTTCTTGTTCTTCTTGCTTTGCACGGTCTGCCATTCCCCCTCAGTGGGGTTGGCAGCCGTGTCTTCGTCTTCCTCAGAGGGCTTCTTGCCTTTCCCTTTCTTAGGCTGCGACTTAGCGGTCGCAGCCTGTGACGGGCCAGGCTGGGTCTGTCCCTTGGGTGCAGTCGTTTGGGTCTGAGAGGCCTCCGGCGCTGCGTCCTTTGACTGCTTAGCCACCTGGGGCTGAGTAGCCTTAGGCGGTGCAGTTTTTGTCTGCTTGGTGGCGGCCTTGGGCTGAGAAGCCTTGGCCGGTGCCGTCTTCGGTGGCGCTGTCTTGGGCTCCTGAGTTGGAGCCGAAGAGCGCGACGTTGCCGCCTTGGCCGCGTAACTTGCGGCTGTCGGCTGCATCTCCTCGGTGACCCTGCGGTCGCCAGCTAGGGGAGGGCGAAGCATTTTTCCCTCCAAGACGGCAAACCTCGCCGTCAGACCTGCCATCTCCTGGCGGAAGAGGCGGAGCAACTCCGACTCCGCAGGCGGAGCCGGTGTCGCTGGTGGGGCCTGGCGCTTGAGGACCTCCACCTCCACCTTGAGGGCCTCTATTTCATCGCGCATCTTGTTGTCTTCACCCTGCAAGCGCATGTATTCCGCTTTCAGGCGGTTTTCTCTCTCTCGGAGGTGATCGATCGTCTCCTCCAGCCTGGCCGTCTCGTCGGTGAACGACAAGGTGCGCAGGTAAAATGTCGACTTCAAAATCGTGATGGTGGCTTCCTTAAGGGCCTTCGTGAAGGTACCCTTAAGGTTGCCCGACTTTTTGGCGACCCACTCGATGACCTCGCAGCTGTCCTTGATGCGTTCCGCCAGGACTTCAGCGCTTGCGTCGTCCCAGTCCCGCTTCTGAGTTGAACTGCTTGCTGCCCCTGTGGCAGGGGGGGGCGGAATATCCGCCGCTTTCGCCGCGGCCGTCTTGGCCATGGCGACTAGCTCCTTCTCGGCCTGGAGTTTGAGTTCCTCCCTCTCCACGGCCAATAGATCGGCTTTCGCCTTGGCCAGGCCAACGTACTGGCCGGTGGTGGGAGGACGTCCTCTCCCACGCCTGGCCTTTCCGACCTTAGTAGCCGGAGCCTCCTCGTCGCTGAGAGCTGACTCGGCAGACTCCGAGCAGCTCCGCGTTGCAGAGCGCAGGCGCTTGCGCATTCCCACGTTGCGTAAATCCTCGATGCTGAGGTTGGCGGGCACGCTGTGCTCTACCACCAAAACATCACTGGATCCTGATCCTATAGATGCAGCATCCATCTCCTCCTCAACGACCTCCTTATCTCCTCTTGAATTTTTGCTTTTATTATCCATAAGTGTTCCCACGAGTGTGGGGGAAAAGCGGTCCGCCCGGGCAGTGCCCCCTGTACCCGGGTAAGCCTAGCGTGACCCGTCAGAGGGTCGGCCGGTACTCTGACGGGGAACGCACTAATGACTGGGCATCCCCCAGCCATTCATCCTCTCACGGTGCGCCGCCGCTTAGGATTGGACGGTCCGGGCGGTTAAGCCAGGACCGACGGAAGGTACCTCTCGCTGAGCCGCGAGACATGTTCCACGACACTCAGCGTGGAACAGAGATACCTCCCGATTTGGACGACGGTGGCAGGAGAGTCAGACTCCCACTGCCAGCCCGGAGGTAGGGTGAGTACACACCGGGCCCGCCAACGTTCGACCGACGCGGCCTCGCGACCACGCGGCGAACTCCCTGGCCCTGAAAAGGGCCGTTTACTCCAATCGGCCTCGCGGCCTCATGGAGTCCCCACCCCGTAGCCCTGAAAAGGGCTGTTCCCCCCCGTGGCCCTGAAAAGGGCCGTTTCCCCAGTGGCCCTGAAAAGGGCCGACTCCGCTTCAGCCTCGCGGCATCGCGGAGTCTCGACTCGTCAGCATTCGCCACGAGCAACAAGACTCCCCAAAACCGGGGAGAGTTATTGCCCGTACCCAGGGTGCACCGGCCCCATCAGCTGCTGTTCCCCCAGGATACAAGTATCCCGAAAGGACCAGCAGCCGGGGAGCACTCGCGGAGGTCGCTGACACGCACCCCAACCTAACCTAACCTAACCTAACCTTTTTTTTTTTTTTTTTTTTGTTTACGGGGTGGAAATCCTCATGGATGTCCCTCGTCCCGGGGAGGGCGAGGGGGTCTGTCGGACTCTTACCGACTAAAACCGAACCCCGGTGTTCCGACTCGCACCTGCGCCGGGGGCCTCGGGAACTGAATATTCGTCCGCTGCCCCCGGCTGGTGATGGCCCGCGTGGCGGGCCCCGTCTCGGGGGGAGTTTAGGGCACTCCCCCCCCTTACAACTCTCACTGATGTGAGGGGCGCGCGTGGAACACTACGCGCCGCCGCCTCGGGGTCTGTTGCGGGGTGGCGGAGGACGTCCCCGCGTCCACCGCCCCCGGACCCGTTTAGGGGGGGCGGAAGAGGGCATTGTCGGCCCTCCTCCGACGCCCGGTGCGTCTGCTGCGGCACGGGAGCGAGGTTGAGATTTCCCGCTCCCTCTCCGCGGCTTCCTTCTGCGACATGACTGTTTCGCAGAAGGAGATCACTGCGTCCCAGGACTCTGCGCCGCCGACCATGGATCGTACGACGGCCGGCGGCGACAGGTCGCCGCCTATCTCTGCGACGAGAACACGTCGCGGTTCCTCCCAGGCTGCACACTCAGTGAGAGTGTGCAGCGCCGTGTCCTCCCGACATTGGACGCAGTGATGACACCGAGCGTCCGGCTCCCTGCCTATGCGCCACAGGTATCTCCCGAAGCAGCCGTGCCCCGAGAGCACCTGCGTCGCCCGAAACGTCAGGGAGCCGTGCCTTCTCCCGAGCCACTCTTCGAGCACAGGCCGGATGGCCTCGATAGTACCGAGGCCGGCGGTAGGGCGTGAGAGCCTTTCCCGCCATTCCGCCACCAGGACCCGTTGGAGCTGTTGACGCCGCTGGCGCAGCGTAATAGTCGCTGCGCCGCGCGCCCGCTCCTCCTCGCGCCACCGGTACAGTGACGCGAGAACCCTCGCGTCCAGGTCCCACGGCGGAGATCCGGCCAGTGCACAAGCCGCCTCGTACGAGATCGTGCGATATCCCCGTATGACTCTGACGGCCATCGCCCTCTGCGGTCTTCGCAGAACTGCGATGGTCCCGGCCGTCAGGTCAGTCGCCCACACTGGGGCCCCATAAAGGGCCATGGATCGCACGATCCCCACGTACAACCGCCTACAGGCGGAGCTCGGGCCCCCCAGATTGGGAAGCAGCGTCGAAAGCGCGCCTGTCGCGCCCATCAACTTGGGCACCAGCCGCCGGAAGTGAGGGCCGAAATCCCACCGGCTGTCGAGCACCAGACCAAGATACTTCATGGTGGGCTCGACAGCGATTCGGGACCCTCCGACCACAATGAACCTAACCTAACCTAACCTAACCTAACCTAACCTAACCTTTTTTTTTTTTTTTTTTTTTTGTTTACGGGGTGGAAATCCTCATGGATGTCCCTCGTCCCGGGGAGGGCGAGGGGGTCTGTCGGACTCTTACCGACTAAAACCGAACCCCGGTGTTCCGACTCGCACCTGCGCCGGGGGCCTCGGGAACTGAATATTCGTCCGCTGCCCCCGGCTGGTGATGGCCCGCGTGGCGGGCCCCGTCTCGGGGGGAGTTTAGGGCACTCCCCCCCCTTGTCCATCTCTCACTGGTGTGAGGGGCGCGCGTGGAACACTACGCGCCGCCGCCTCGGGGTCTGTTGCGGGGTGGCGGAGGACGTCCCCGCGTCCACCGCCCCCGGACCCGTTTAGGGGGGGCGGAAGAGGGCATTGTCGGCCCTCCTCCGACGCCCGGTGCGTCTGCTGCGGCACGGGAGCGAGGTTGAGATTTCCCGCTCCCTCTCCGCGGCTTCCTTCTGCGACATGACTGTTTCGCAGAAGGAGATCACTGCGTCCCAGGACTCTGCGCCGCCGACCATGGATCGTACGACGGCCGGCGGCGACAGGTCGTCGCCTATCTCTGCGACGAGAACACGTCGCGGTTCCTCCCAGGCTGCACACTCAGTGAGAGTGTGCAGCGCCGTGTCCTCCCGACATTGGACGCAGTGATGACACCGAGCGTCCGGCTCCCTGCCTATGCGCCACAGGTATCTCCCGAAGCAGCCGTGCCCCGAGAGCACCTGCGTCGCCCGAAACGTCAGGGAGCCGTGCCTTCTCCCGAGCCACTCGTCGAGCACTGGCCGGATGGCCTCGATAGTGCCGAGGCCGGCGGTAGGGCGTGAGAGCCTTTCCCGCCATTCCGCCACCAGGACCCGCTGGAGCTGTTGACGCCGCTGGCGCAGCGTAATAGTCGCCGCGCCGCGCGTCCGCTCCTCCTCGCGCCACCGGTACAGTGACGCGAGAACCCTCGCGTCCAGGTCCCACGGCGGAGATCCGGCCAGTGCACAAGCCGCCTCGTACGAGATCGTGCGATATCCCCGTATGACTCTGACGGCCATCGCCCTCTGCGGTCTTCGCAGAACTGCGATGGTCCCGGCCGTCAGGTCAGTCGCCCACACTGGGGCCCCATAAAGGGCCATGGATCGCACGATCCCCACGTACAACCGCCTACAGGTGGAGCTCGGGCCCCCCAGATTGGGAAGCAGCGTCGAAAGCGCGCCCGCCGCGCCCATCAACTTGGGCACCAGCCGCCGGAAGTGAGGGCCGAAATCCCACCGGCTGTCGAGCACCAGACCAAGATACTTCATGGTGGGCTCGACAGCGATTCGGGACCCTCCGACCACAATGTGTGATCCCGGCGGCGGCGCGCGTCGGGGGCCATGAAAAGCGATGGCCTCCGACTTGTTGAGGGCCACCTCCAGGCCCAGGCGCCGGATGCGGCCCACCACCTGAACCTAACCTTTTTTTTTTTTTTTTTTTTTACCGTGTGGAAATGCATTTACGCACTTCCCGTCGCCCGGGGAGACGACGGGGGTGTGTCGGACTCCACCCAGAGTGGGTGACTACCGACTAAAACCACACGGGATGTTCCGCCTCACCACCATAGTGCCGGGGTTACGGGTACGCGTTGGCATTCTTCCGCGACCCCGGCGGTGGCGGACCGCCCTTGCGGTCCCCTGGCCCTTGTGGGAGGGTCCTCAGTGACCCTCCACTCCTACCGATCCACCGACTGAGTGGGGCGCGGCAACATCAACCGCGCCGCCTACTCCGACCAATTGCGGGGCGAGCAGACTCCCCTAAGCCTGTCGCCCGCGGTCGTTCATCTGCCCATTAAGATGGCTGGGCAGATGTTGACGCCGTTACGTCCATGGCCTCAGTAGCCGAGGACTGGGTACGCTGCGGGCCACTTCCAGTGGCCCTACCCTTCTTCTTCTTCTCGAAGGCCACGCAGGCCTTGGCGCCAACTCGGTGGTCGGCTTTTTTCCCCTCTGCTGCACAGAGCGAGCAGTGCGAATCCGAAGAGCACTTGCTCGCCGTGTGGCCCGGCTGGCTGCAATTGTAGCACAGTTTGCTACGGTCCACCTCGGACGAGCACGTGTGCTGAACGTGCCCGCCGTACAAGCAACGGTAACATTGCATGGGCCGAGGCTCAAGCAATGTCACCCTCGCCGACACCCATCCCACCAGCAGACGACCAGCGCTAACGATGACCTGGGCCGCTGCCACAGGGCACCGGAGCCAAACTGACCCCCGCCCCGACGGCCCCTGCCGTATTTCCCCCACCTTTATGTCGGCGGCGGAACAACCGCCGACGCGCGCAGCCACAGCGGCTATCTCTTCGGACGTCACGGAGTCGTCCAGGTCCGACACGCGCAGCTCTGCGCACTTGGTCGGCCTGGAGATCCTAACGTCGTCCGCGTCGAACAACTCCCTCATCCTAGCAGCGAGGGAGTCGGCCTTGTTGCCGGATTCAGCCCCAGGGACCTCCAGGATTCGAGCCCCCGTGACGGAGAGCTTGAACCCAAGCGAGGAGATCCCTATTTCCTCTAGCTTGATCCTCCTCTTCGCCTCCAGGAGGACCGAGGCGTATGAGATGCCCTTCGCCTCAGCACTAGGCTGAAGGGCAATCATGACCGCCGAGGTGCGTGGCACTTGAAGCCTAGCAGCCCGCTTGCGCTGGCGGCTCCTCTTCTTCGCCGCCTTCTTTGCCGCCTTCTTCTTGTTGGTGACGGTCTGCCACTCTCCCTCCCTGGGTTCGTTGGCAGACCGGACGCTCTGCGTAGAGGCGGCAGCTTCCTTGGTGGGGGGGGATGTGTTCTTCCCCTTCCCCTTCCCCTTGGGCTGCGACGGTGCAGCCTTGAGGGTCGAGCCAGACTGAGCCGGACTCTCAGCACTCGCCACCTGAGTGGCCTTGGGTGGCGCCGTCGTGGACGCCGCAGCCTTGGCTGGTGCGGCCTTGGCTGGCGCGGCCTTGGCTGGTGTAGCCTTGACTGCTACAGCTTTGGCCGGTGCGCCCTTGGATGGCGCAACCTGCGTGGGCGCCGGACTCGGCGCCGGGGCACCAGACTGCCCGGCCGCCTTGGCAGCGTAGCTAGCTGCCGTCGGCGGCTGCTCGGCGACCCTTCGATCACCAGCTAGGGGAGGGCGAAGAATTTTGCCCTCCAGGACGCCAAAACGAGCAGACATGCTCGCCATTTCCTCGCGGAGAAGACGAACCAGCTCCGACTCTGCGGGCTGAGCCGCTTCCTGGCGCCCTATGCGCGCCACCTCGACTTTGAGCCCCCCTATCTCCTCGCGCATCTTACCCAGGTCACTCTGCAGTTGGGCATTCTCGTCCCGCAGGCGACGCTTCTCCTCTTGGAGGCGACTGATAACCGCCTCCAGCTTGGCGGACTCCTCCGTGGCCTTCAGGTCATGGAAACCCTCCGAACCCTTTTTGATGAGTTCGGTGGCCGTCTTAAGGGCCTTCGCAAAGGTACCCTTAAGGTTTCCAGACTTTCTGGCCACGTACTCCACAATCTCGAGGCCGTTCGCAATCTGGTCCATCAGAGCGACTGAACAGGCCTCGTCGATTTCGCCCGAAGCGGGACGGGCGGGTACCTCCACCGATTTTGTTGTGGCCTTCTTGACCAAGGCGTTGATGCCGTCCTCAGCTTGGAGCCCATGCTCCTCCCGTCGGACGCCCATCAAATCGGCCTTCGCCTTGGCCAGGCCCACCTTATCTCCCTTTATGGGAGTCCGGCCTCTACCCCTACTCGAGGTGCCAACTTTGGGGGCTGGCGCCTCGTCGTCGCTCAAGGCCGATAAATCTGACCCCGAGCAACTCGTATCCTGGGAGCGCAACCGTTTGCGCACCCCTGCGATCATCAATAATTTCTGCTCCAGCTCCTTACTCTCCTGGAGCAGCATTAATCCGCTGGATTCCGATCCGGAATCGGATGAATCCAGCTCTTCCTCTTTAGCCTTCCTGCTTCTTGTTTGTATTTTATTTTTGTCCATACTTGGTCCCACGAGTATGGGGGAAATAGCAGTCCGCCCGGGCAGTGCCCCCTGTACCCGGGTAAGCCAAACGTAACCCGTCAGAGGGTCGGCCGGTACTCTGACGGGGGACGCACTAGGGACTGGACATCCTCCAGCCACTCATCTCCTCGCGGTGCGCCGCCGCTTGAGATTGGACGGTCCGGGCGGTTAAGCCAAGACCGACGGGAGGTACCTCTCGCTGAGCCGCGAGACATGTTCCACGACACTCAGCGTGGAACAGAAATACCTCCCGATTTGGACGACGGTGGCAGGGGAGACAGACTCCCGCCGCCTGCCCGGAGGTAGGGTGAGTACACACCGGGCCCGCCAACGTTCTGCCGATTGGCCTCGCGGCCGCTCGGCGAACATCCCTGGCCCTGAAAAGGGCCGTTGTTGACTCCAATCGGCCTCGCGGCCTCATGGAGCCACCCCTCCCCCCTGGCCCTGAAAAGGGCCGTTGTTGACTCCAATCAGCCTCGCGGCCTCATGGAGTCATCCCTCCCCCCCTGGCCCTGAGAAGGGCCGTTTCCCCCCCGAGTGGCCCTGAAAAGGGCCGTTCCCCAGTGGCCCTGAAAAGGGCCGTTTTGCCCAGCTAAGCCTCGCGGCCTCGCTGGGTTCCCCCCCGTGTTGCTCACCGATACACCCTCTGCCAAGTCAGAGAGGCACGGGAGCAACACCCCTGGCCCTGAGAAGGGCCACGTCAGACATTCAGATCTGAACCTAACCTAACCTAACCTAACCTAACCTAACCTTTTTTTTTTTTTTTTTTTTGTTAGCCGTGTGGAAATGCATTTACGCATTCCCCGCCGTCCGGGGAGACGACGGGGATATGTCGGACTCCACCCATAGTGGGTGACTACCGACTAAAACCACACGGGATCTTTTCGTCTCACCACCATAGTGCCGGGGTTACGGGAACTGAAATATTCGTCCGCGACCCCGGCGGTGGCGGACCGCCCTTGCGGTCCCCAGACTTGCCGCGGAGCGTCCACTCGACGCCGCGGAGCGCGCGGACACTCGACGCCACGGAGCGCGGGAGCACTCGACGCAGCGGAGCGTGCGCACACTCGACGCAGCGGAGCGTGTGGACACTCGACGCGGCATTTCCTCCTCGAGTGGGCGTCACCCACTCGGGCTCCACCAGAGCCTTGTGTTCGGCCGCAGAGGATAGGAAGAGCGGCGAACGACATACCAACACTTCTCTTCCCCTGCGGCCCCACCGCGACCACAGTTCAGCGGCTGTGGCCCCGCCAAGGCCGCGGAAGGCAGGGGGGAGCGGCGCAACCCTGCCACCGACAGTCCTCCCCGCCGCGGCCCCGAAATCCTTCAGCCGCGGTGCCTCCCATACGACACCGCGGCCCGCCTCAGTTGCGGTGCCTCCCATACGACACCGCAACCTACGCAGGCATCCTGCCGGAACGGCAGGTTCCACCTCGTCGCAGGCAACCTGCTGGGCTGGTCACACCCGCAGGTACCCGCGACAGGGCCACTCTACGACCAGGCTTCCTGGGAAAAGCCCGTGTCGGAGCGGCCCGACCTCTCGGGGTTCCACTTCGCTTCGCCGCGGAGTCACGGACCCTCCGCGGCTACTAAGCCCCCCCGGCACGACAAGCCGAGAACCCCGGAGTGGGGGGGAACCTAACCTAACCTAACCTAACCTTTTTTTTTTTTTTTTTTTTTTTACCGTGGGAAATGCGTTTACGCACTGCCTGCCGCCCGGGGAGGCGACGGGGGTGTGTCGGACTCCACCCAGAGTGGGTGACTACCGACTAAAACCACACGGGGTATTTCTCCTCACCACCAGAGTGCCGGGGCTGCGGGTACGCGCGAGCATTCTTCCGCGGCTCCCGGCGGTGGCGGACCGCCCTTGCGGTCCTCAGGCTCTGAGGGTCCTCAGTGACCCTCTTTAATCATCGCTCCACTGAGTGGGGCGCGGCAATACCAGACCGCGCCGCCTACTCCGGCCTAATGCGGGCGGTCAGGCTTCCCCAAGCCTGCCGCCGCGGCCGTGCATCTGCCCATTATGATGGTGGGGCAGACGCGGACTCCGTCACGTCCATGGCCTGCGTGGCCGAGGACTGGGTGGGCCGCGGGGCTTTCCCATTGGCCCTACCCTTTTGTTTGGCCACTTTGCAGGCCTTGCCGCCAACGCGATGGTTGGCGCGCTTTCCGGCTTCGGCGCACAGGGAGCAGTGCGGCTTCGCTGTGCAATGCGTCGACACGTGGCCTGGCTGGCTGCAGCGGTAGCAGAGGCCGCTGCGGTCGACCTCCGACGAGCACGTGTGTTGGACGTGCCCGCCTTGCAGACATCGGTGACACTGCATGGGCCGAGGCTCAAGCAGTGTCACCTTTGCCGACACCCAGCCGACCAATAAGCGGCCAGCGCCAGCTATCTTCTTCGCCGCCCCCACAGGGCAGCGGAGCCAGGCCGATCCCTCGCCGGATGTGTTGAGACGAATCTCTCCGACCTTGACATCGTCCGGGGCGCACCCGCCAATACGAGCCGCGGTTGCGCCTATCTCCTCTTTAGTGACGGAGTCGTCCAGCCCAGATACGCGCATCTCTGCGCACTTCGTGGGTCTGGACACTCGTATGTCCTCGCCGCTCAGGCACTCCCGGAGCTTCGCTGCGAGCGAGTCGGCTTTGTCGCCGCTCGCAGCTCCGGGGACGACCAGAATGCGGGCGCCAGTGACGGCCCGCTTGTACCCCAGGGATGCAATACCGAGGTCCGCGAGGTTGATCTTCCTCTTGGCCTCGGTAATCATCGAGGCGTACGTGACGCCTTTCCTCTCAGCCTCCGGCTGAAGGGCGAGGACGATAGCCGTGGAATTAGGCTCCCAAAGCTGCACCGTCTTCTTCTTCTTTTGTGAAGGCTCCTTCTTCTTCTGCGTGTTCTTCTTCTTCTTCTTCTCTACGGTCTGCCATTCCCCCTCAGTGGGGTTGGCAGCCGCGTCTTCCTCTTCCCGTTGAGTCTTCTTGCCCTTCCCCTTCTTAGGCTGCGACTTAGAAGTCACAGCCTGCGACGAGCCAGACTGAGCCTGACTCTGGGGTGCAGTCGCCTGGTGCTGAGAGGCCTCGGGCGCTGCAGTCTTCTCTGCCTTCTTGGCTGCCTGGGGCTGAGAAGCCTTCGGCGGTGCAGTCTTCGACTTCTTGGCGGCCTGGGGCTGCGAAGCCTTGGCCGGTGCCGTCTTCGGTGGCGCTGTCGGCTTAGGCTCCTGAGTTGGAGCCGAAGCGCGCGACGTTGCCGCCTTGGCCGCGTAACTTGCGGCTGTCGGCTGCGTCTCCTCGGTGACCCTGCGGTCGCCAGCCAGCGGAGGGCGAAGCATTTTGCCCTCCAAGACGGCAAACCTCGCCGTCAGACCCGCCATCTCCTGGCGGAAGAGGCGGAGCATCTCCGACTCCGCAGGCGGAGCATCTGTCGCTGGCGCTGGTGGGGCCTGGCGCTTGAGGACCGCCACCTCCACCTTGAGGGCCTCAATCTCCTCGCGCATCTTGCGATCCTCGTCCTGCATGCGCATGTTGTCCGCTTTAAGGCGTTTTTCTCGCTCTCGGAGGAAATCAATCTTCTCCTCCAGTCTGGCGGTCTCGTCGGTGAACTGGAGGGTGCGGAGATAGAAGGTCGACTTGAGAATCGTGATTGTGGCTTCCTTAAGGGCCTTCGTGAAGGTACCCTTAAGGTTGCCCGACTTCTTGGCGACCCATTCTATCACCTCGCAGCTGTCCTTGATATGCTCCGCCAGGACTTCTGCGCTGGCGTTTTCCCACTCCTGCTGCTGCGATGAGCTGCATGCTGGCCCTGGTGCGGGGCGGGGCGGAATATCCGCCGCTTTCGCCGCGGCCGTCTTGGCCATGGCGACGAGCTCCTTCTCGGCCTGGAGCTTGAGTTCCTCCCTCTCCACGGCCAATAGATCGGCTTTCGCCTTTGCTAGGCCAACGTACTGGCCGGTGGTGGGAGGACGTCCTCTCCCACGCCTGGCTTTACCGACTTTGGTTGCCGGTGCCTCCTCGTCGCTAAGAGCTGACTCGGCAGACTCCGAGCAGCAACCTAACCTAACCTAACCTAACCTAACCTTTTTTTTTTTTTTTTGTTTACGGGGTGGAAATCCTCATGGATGTCCCTCGTCCCGGGGAGGGCGAGGGGGTCTGTCGGACTCTTACCGACTAAAACCGAACCCCGGTGTTCCGACTCGCACCTGCGCCGGGGGCCTCGGGAACTGAATATTCGTCCGCTGCCCCCGGCTGGTGATGGCCCGCGTGACGGGCCCCGTCTCGGGGGGAGTTTAGGGCACTCCCCCCCCTTGTCCATCTCTCACTGGTGTGAGGGGCGCGCGTGGAACACTACGCGCCGCCGCCTCGGGGTCTGTTGCGGGGTGGCGGAGGACGTCCCCGCGTCCACCGCCCCCGGACCCGTTTAGGGGGGGCGGAAGAGGGCATTGTCGGCCCTCCTCCGACGCCCGGTGCGTCTGCTGCGGCACGGGAGCGAGGTTGAGATTTCCCGCTCCCTCTCCGCGGCTTCCTTCTGCGACATGACTGTTTCGCAGAAGGAGATCACTGCGTCCCAGGACTCTGCGCCGCCGACCATGGATCGTACGACGGCCGGCGGCGACAGGTCGCCGCCTATCTCTGCGACGAGAACACGTCGCGGTTCCTCCCAGGCTGCACACTCAGTAAGCGTGTGCAGCGCCGTGTCCTCCCGACATTGGACGCAGTGATGACACCGAGCGTCCGGCTCCCTGCCTATGCGCCACAGGTATCTCCCGAAGCAGCCGTGCCCCGAGAGCACCTGCGTCGCCCGAAACGTCAGGGAGCCGTGCCTTCTCCCGAGCCACTCGTCGAGCACTGGCCGGATGGCCTCGATAGTGCCGAGGCCGGCGGTAGGGCGTGAGAGCCTTTCCCGCCATTCCGCCACCAGGACCCGCTGGAGCTGTTGACGCCGCTGGCGCAGCGTAATAGTCGCCGCGCCGCGCGTCCGCTCCTCCTCGCGCCACCGGTACAGTGACGCGAGAACCCTCGCGTCCAGGTCCCACGGCGGAGATCCGGCCAGTGCACAAGCCGCCTCGTACGAGATCGTGCGATATCCCCGTATGACTCTGACGGCCATCGCCCTCTGCGGTCTTCGCAGAACAGCGATGGTCCCGGCCGTCAGGTCAGTCGCCCACACTGGGGCCCCGTAAAGGGCCATGGATCGCACGATCCCCACGTACAAACGCCTACAGGCGGAGCTCGGGCCCCCCAAATTGGGAAGCAGCGTTGAAAGCGCGCCCGCCGCGCCCATCAACTTGGGCACCAGCCGCCGGAAGTGAGGGCCGAAATCCCACCGGCTGTCGAGCACCAGACCAAGATACTTCATGGTGGGCTCGACAGCGATTCGGGACCCTCCGACCACGATGTGTGATCCCGGCGGCGGCGCGCGTCGGGGGCCATGAAAAGCGATGGCCTCCGACTTGTCGAGGGCCACCTCCAGGCCCAGGCGCCGGATGCGGCTCACCACCTGCGAGACCGCAGCCGTAGCCAGCAACGCTGCCTCCCTGTACGAGCTCCCGCGAGCCTCGACCAGCGTGTCGTCTGCGTAACACGTCAGGCCGACCCCCGGCGGGAGCTCACCCCTCAAAACCCAGTCGTATCCGATGCTCCACAGGAGCGGCCCCAGGACCGAACCCTGCGGAACACCGCACGACATTTCGCGCCGATGCGCGCCTCCATCTCGTCCCCTGTAGGTGACGCACCTGTCGGCCAGATAGGCCCCAACTATGCGGCGGAGGTAGGGAGGCACTCTGTGATATCGCAGCGCCTCCCTGATACAACTCCAGGGCAGGGTGTTGAAGGCGTTGGAGATGTCCAAAGACACCGCCAACGCGACCCCGCCCGAAGACACCGCTTCCTCCGCCAGGACTCTTACACGCTGGATGGCGTCCACCGTGGAGCGCCCCTGCCGAAACCCGAACTGGCAGTCGGCCAGGTCCGGCCCCTCTCGGTACAAGTGGCTGACGAGGCGGTCTGCAACAATCCGCTCGAAGAGCTTGCCCACCTCGTCCAGCAGCACTATGGGCCGGTACGCGGACGGAGAGTCCGCGGGGCGCCCTGCCTTCCGGAGCAGGACCAAACGACCTGTCTTCCACAAGGTGGGAAACTGGCCCTGCTCTAGGCACGCCGAAAAGAGTCCTCTCAGTTGGGGCTCTAGCTCGTTCAGAGCTAGGACGAGGGCCCGGCCCGGTACGCCGTCGGGCCCCGGGGCCGTGTTTTTGGCTCGGAGCCGCGTCACGGCCGCCCTCGTCTCTGGCTGCGTCACCTCGGGGACACCGACATCATCCTCGTCAGGCTCTGCGGCCGTGGCCAGTGCCATCGGCGGTGGGGCGAACTCCCCACGCTCCGGGAAGAGCGCTGCGACCGTCTGGTCCAGCAGCTCTGGCTGGAGACCCTCCGTGAGTGGGGGAGCCCAGGGGCGGAGTTTGCCCCGGACCATGCGGTAGGGGCGTCCCCACGGATCCGCGTCGAGGGTCCCCAGCATCTCCTCGTTGGAGCTCGTCTTTGACTCGCCGATGGCCAGCCACAGAGCCTGCTTGGCCGCGCGGTACTCATCGTACAGCGCGGTCTCCTCTCCTTCGATCCGCCGACGTCGCCTCCGGTACCTGGTGTACTGGCGCCTGATCGCCACGCATGTGGTGCGCAGCTGGGCGATCCGAGCGGACCACCAGTACACCCGGCGTTTGGCGGAATGAGCGAGGACCCGGGGCATGGACGCGTCGCATATTTGCGTCATCGCCCCGCGGAACCACTGCGCCTCCAGCTCGACGTCGGCGTGTCGCTGCGTCGCCGACTCCCAGACCCAGGCCTGGAACATGGCGGCCTCCTCGAGAGCTTCCCTGTCGATGCGCGTAAGCGCCCAGCGCGGACCGTCCCTTTGCGGGGTCGGTGGACGGCGGTCGCCCGAAGTCTGGGCGGAGATGTCGAACCGTATATATCGGTGGTCCGACAGCGTCTCCACCTCCTCGGCGACACGCCAGCCGCGGACGCGGTGCGTCACAGCGGGGCTGGCGAACGAAACGTCCACTATGGATCCGCCCCGCTGCCGCACGCACGTAAAAACCGAACCCCGATTCAGGACGGTCAGGCCGGTCGTGATGGCCCACTCCTCCAAAACCTCACCCCTTGGGTCGGTGACAGGGGACCCCCAAGCCGCAGATTTGGCGTTGAGGTCCCCGAGCAACAGCGCGGGGCGAGGGTGATGCCGGCCCACGACGGCCCCCAACTCGACAAGGAAACTCTCGAAGTCGGCGAGACTCTTGTTGGGCGAGAAATATGCCCCGATGGTGACTATGCCATCCACGAGGGCGGCCACCCAGCCGCGACCTCGGGAGGCGTTCACAAGAGTCCCGCCGATGATGGCCACCAAACCGTCGAGGTCCCCCACCCAGTTGTCACGGGCGGGGACAAAATTCGGTTCGGCGACCACGGCCACATGGATCGACCACTCCGCCATATCTGGAGTAAGAGATCCTGAGCTCTGGCGGAGCGGTTGATGTTCCCCTGGAGGAAATGAAGTGCCATATTTAACACTCCATTTCCTCCAATCCCCCTTCCCCAGGCCGGGAGTCGGCCGATGGGCAGCTAGGCTGCGAGGGGTGTGCTGATCCCCCCACAGCCTGATTTCTTCCCCGCTTGCTGGCGGGAGGCGCGCGGCAGGCTTTTCCGCCTGCCTCGTGCCCCGCGCGCCTTCCTGCCGCTGCACAAAGGCAGCAGTTTGGCTTCGCGGTGCACTCAGCCGCCTTGTGGCCAGGTCGACCGCAGCGGTGACAAAGGTCACTGCGGTCCACTGCGGCGGTGCAGGTTGCACGGACATGACCACTGTCCATGCAACGGTAGCACCGCATGGCCTTGGGCTTCAGCAGCTTGACTCCTGCTGAAGACCATCCCACCAGCAAGCGCCCAGCTTCGGCGACTTTGTTTGCCGCCTCTACTGGGCACCGCACCACAACGGCGCCGGAGCCGTCAGACCCCCAACGGATCTGACCGGCCTGCACGTCTTTCGATAGACACCCGCCACGTTCACAGATGGCCGCAATCACCTCCTCCGAGGCCACAGAGTCGTCCAGCCCGAACACGCGTAGGCCGACTGTTTTGACGGGCCTGGACACTCGGACGTCCTCAGGCTTGAGGGCCTCCCTCAATTTGGCGGCAAGGGCGTCCGCCGTTTCGCCGCTAGCGGCTGCAGGCAGCTCCAGGACTCGCGCACCAGCCAGCGACGTCCTGAACCGGAAGCCGGTCGAGATACCAAGGTCCGGGAACTGGACCTTGGCTTTTGCCTCCGCCAGGACCGCCTTATATGTGACGCCCCGTTTGACGGCTTCGGGCTGCAGCGTAATCACTACAGCCGCGGAGCGCGGGGCGCTGACTTTAGGCGGCCTATCGTTGGCCCCCGACCGGGCCGACTTCCCCTTATTTTTATTTTTATTCCCGCCGCGCTTTCTGCGCTTCTTTTTAGTGACCGTGGTCCAGCCCTCAGCGTTCGGGCTGTCCACGGCCGCGGGTTGAGTCACCTGGGCCCCTCGCGCGGTCCTCGCCGGAGCCGCCGCTGGTCTCGCGGTGGCCGTCGCAGGCCTCGCGGTGGCCGCAGCAGACTTCGTCGGTTTCGCGGCGGCTGTCGCAGGCCTCGCAGTGGCCACTGCAGACTTCGTGGGGCCCGCCGCGGGCTTTTTGGTGCCCACAGCCTGGCTGTAGGACCCTGCAGCGGGTGCCCCAACCGGCTTGGCCCCTTGCGCGGGCCCGGTCCTCGCGGACTCCTCCATCCTCCGTTTGTCCGCCGCTAGTGGCGGCCGGAGGGTCTGAGCTGGGAGAAGCCTCGGCTCCAACGCTTCGAGGCGGGCATTAATCATGCCCCCGGCTTGGAGCAGGACCGCCCGCGCGATGTCCGCTATTTGGTCCGGCTGTAGGGACCCAGGTGCCGCACTCGGGATTGGGTCAACGGCCGCCCGCTGCGCACTCAGGCCGGCTCTGACCGAGGCGAGCTCTTGTTCAAGGGCCTCCAGCCTTGTCATGAGGCGGCCGTTTTCCTCCCGCATCCGTAGGACCTCCTCGGATGCTGTGCGGTTTAGAAGGACCTCCACCGCCTCCGCGATGCCCTCTGCCGCCTCTTTAAGAGCGCGCGTGAACGTCCCCTTCAGGTTGCCAGATTTCGTGGCAACCTTCAGGATGACGTCCACGCCATCCGCTACCTGGCGGCTTAGGTCCTCCGTCGCAAGGCCCTCTGCGGCCGCAGTGAGAGCAGACCGCCTCTCTCGAGCCTGACGGGCCAGCACAGAAACCTCGTCGGCAGCTGCCGCCTGGCGCTCCTCGCGCCTCGCAGCTTTCTGCTCTGCCTTATTGGCGGGCAGCAGCTCCGACATCTCCTCCTCGTGCGCAACGCCAGCGTCGCTGTCGCCGCTGGCATGCGCAGACGTCGGCGGGGGGGGCCGCTTCATGAAGCGACCCCGAATGTCGCGCGACACCACCGGCGCCACTGAACGCCCCCTTCGTGCCGTGGGCACTTTGGCAGCTGGTAGGTTCTCCTCGCTAGAGGAGAGACCTATCGCCTCCATATCCGACATGTCGTCCATGTCGTCGTGCGTGCGCTTCCTCCAAAGTGAGGAACGCTCGCACGACTCCCGGTCGGACGGACTCGTCCGACGTGAGCCTCCTCGGCTCTTGCTGCTGTCGCCAGCAGGCGGAAGGCAGTCTTTGCCCCCCCCAGAATACGAGGGGCAGACGGAACCCGAAGGTTCCGTGGCGGATTCTCCGACTGCGGAGCAGCCGGTACCGCCCTGGGGTAGTGTCTTTTTAAGATCTGCCATATTTCCATGTTTTCCTTTGAAGGGTGAGGTCCCTATCTCCCCTGACTCCTTTTTTTTTTTTTTTTTTTTTTTTTTTTTTTCCCCTCCCTCTGGTAGTGGCAGCAGAAGAATTCCCGCTGCCTAGTCGGAGGTTGCAAAGAGACCCCCGAGCCTACCCTTGCTACTCAGCTGTGCCCTCTGCTGAGATCAGAGGGACACGCAGAGCAGCGTACCCTTCTTCCGGGGGAACACCCCCTGGCCCTGAATATGGGCCCCCTCTCGTCAGACTTTTGCCACGAGCAACAAGACTCCCAAAAACCAGGAAGAGTTATTGCCCGTGCCCAGGGTGCACCGGCCCCATCAGCTGCTGTTCCTCCAGGATACAAGTATCCCGAAAGGACCAGCAGCCGGGGAGCACTCGCGGAGGTAGCTGACACGCACCCCAACCTAACCTAACCTAACCTAACCTAACCTTTTTTTTTTTTTTTTTTTTTTGTTTACGGGGTGGAAATCCTCATGGATGTCCCTCGTCCCGGGGAGGGCGAGGGGGTCTGTCGGACTCTTACCGACTAAAACCGAACCCCGGTGTTCCGACTCGCACCTGCGCCGGGGGCCTCGGGAACTGAATATTCGTCCGCTGCCCCCGGCTGGTGATGGCCCGCGTGGCGGGCCCCGTCTCGGGGGGAGTTTAGGGCACTCCCCCCCCTTACAACTCTCACTGATGTGAGGGGCGCGCGTGGAACACTACGCGCCGCCGCCTCGGGGTCTGTTGCGGGGTGGCGGAGGACGTCCCCGCGTCCACCGCCCCCGGACCCGTTTAGGGGGGGCGGAAGAGGGCATTGTCGGCCCTCCTCCGACGCCCGGTGCGTCTGCTGCGGCACGGGAGCGAGGTTGAGATTTCCCGCTCCCTCTCCGCGGCTTCCTTCTGCGACATGACTGTTTCGCAGAAGGAGATCACTGCGTCCCAGGACTCTGCGCCGCCGACCATGGATCGTACGACGGCCGGCGGCGACAGGTCGTCGCCTATCTCTGCGACGAGAACACGTCGCGGTTCCTCCCAGGCTGCACACTCAGTGAGAGTGTGCAGCGCCGTGTCCTCCCGACATTGGACGCAGTGATGACACCGAGCGTCCGGCTCCCTGCCTATGCGCCACAGGTATCTCCCGAAGCAGCCGTGCCCCGAGAGCACCTGCGTCGCCCGAAACGTCAGGGAGCCGTGCCTTCTCCCGAGCCACTCGTCGAGCACCGGCCGGATGGCCTCGATAGTGCCGAGGCCGGCGGTAGGGCGTGAGAGCCTTTCCCGCCATTCCGCCACCAGGACCCGCTGGAGCTGTTGACGCCGCTGGCGCAGCGTAATAGTCGCCGCGCCGCGCGTCCGCTCCTCCTCGCGCCACCGGTACAGTGACGCGAGAACCCTCGCGTCCAGGTCCCACGGCGGAGATCCGGCCAGTGCACAAGCCGCCTCGTACGAGATCGTGCGATATCCCCGTATGACTCTGACGGCCATCGCCCTCTGCGGTCTTCGCAGAACAGCGATGGTCCCGGCCGTCAGGTCAGTCGCCCACACTGGGGCCCCGTAAAGGGCCATGGATCGCACGATCCCCACGTACAAACGCCTACAGGCGGAGCTCGGGCCCCCCAGATTGGGAAGCAGCGTCGAAAGCGCGCCCGCCGCGCCCATCAACTTGGGCACCAGCCGCCGGAAGTGAGGGCCGAAATCCCACCGGCTGTCGAGCACCAGACCAAGATACTTCATGGTGGGCTCGACAGCGATTCGGGACCCTCCGACCACAATGTGTGATCCCGGCGGCGGCGCGCGTCGGGGGCCATGAAAAGCGATGGCCTCCGACTTGTCGAGGGCCACCTCCAGGCCCAGTAATGGCCAGCTTGAATCTGAGGGAAGGAATCCCTAGTTCCCCCAGATTAATTTTCTTCTTCGCTTCCAGCAGGATGGAAGCATATGTGATGCCCTTCTGCTCAGCACCAGGCTGAAGGGCAATGACGACCGCCGACGAGCTAGGCACTCGGAGCTGGGCGGCCTTCCTCTTTTGCTGGCTGCGCTTCTTCGCAACCTTCTTCCTCTCTTTCTTCTTGTTGGTGGCAGTCTGCCACTCATCGTTGGCGGACTGACCACCTTGCGCAGAGGCTGCCACGTTGTTGGCGGCCGCCTTTGTCTGCGTCTTTTTGCCCTTCCCCTTTCCCTTTGACTGCGATTTTGACGTCGCAGCCATTAGGGTCGAGCCGGGCTGACTCTCGTCCGGGGCCTCAGCTGTAACCGCCGTAGACGGCGCAGCTTTGGCCGGCGCACCTTTGGCTGGCGCAGCCTTTGGAGGTGCGGTCGTCTTCGGCGCCTGGGCAGGGGCCGGAGCGCGAGATGTTGACGCCTTGGCAGCATAACTCGCTGGCCGGCAGCGCAACCTAACCTAACCTAACCTTTTTTTTTTTTTTTTTGTTTACCGTGTGGAAATGCATTTACGCACTTCCCGTCGCCCGGGGAGACGACGGGGGTGTGTCGGACTCCACCCAGAGTGGGTGACTACCGACTAAAACCACACGGGATGTTCCACCTCACCACCATAGTGCCGGGGTTACGGGTACGCGTTAGCATTCTTCCGCGACCCCGGCGGTGGCGGACCGCCCTTGCGGTCCCCAGGCCCTTGTGGGAGGGTCCTCAGAGACCCTCCACTCCTTCCGAGAGGGGCGCGGCAACATCAACCACGCCGCCTACTCCGGCCTATTGCTGGGCGGACAGACTTCCCCAAGTCTGCCGCCCGTGGCCGTGCCCGAACACTGTTGAGCCGAAGATGCTGGCTCAGTGTCGGGCTGCGTCGTGTCCATGGGCTGTGGCGCAGCTCTGGACTGGGATTTTCCCCCCTTCTTCTTTTTCATCGCGCGAGCCTCGCACGACTTTGCGCCGATACGGTGAGCCGCAGGCTTGCCGACGGCGGCGCAAAGTGAGCAATGGAGCTCATTTGGGCACTGGTTCGCGCGATGTCCCTTCTGGCTGCAGCGGTAGCAGAGCTCGCTGCGGTCCTCCTCCGACAGGCACGTATGTTGTGTGTGCCCGCCGTATAAGCAACGGTAGCATTGCAGGGGCCGAGGCTCCAGCAATGCCACCCCTGCCGACACCCATCCCACGAGGAGGCGGCCAGCGCCAGCGATGGCTTTGGCCGCTGCTACCGGGCAGCGCATCCAGACTGATCCCAGTCCAGAGGGCCCCATCCTGATATCGCCGACTTTGACTGCGTCGGCGGGACACCCACCTACGCGGGCAGCGACGTTTCTTACGTCCTCAGACGTGACAGTCTCATCCAGGCCCGTGACGCGAAGCTCCGCGCACTTGACAGGCCTGGAGATCCTAACATCATCCCCATTGACGCACTCCCTTAGTTTGGAGGCCAGTGCGTCCGCCTTCTCTTCGGTCGCTGCCCCGGGGATCTCGAGAATGCGAGCCCCTGTGACGGCCACCTTGAATTTGAGGGAAGGAATCCCCAATTCCCCCAAATCTATCCTTCTCTTCGCCTCCGTCAGGACGGAGAGATAACTGATGCCCTTCTCCTGGGCACCAGGCTGCAGGGCTATCACCACCGCCGTTGAGCTAGGCACCCGAAGATTGGCCGCCTTCTTCTTCTTCTGGCTGCTCTTCTGAGCCGCCTTCCTCTTCTTGCTTTTCTTGCTCTGCACCGTCTGCCACTCCCCCTGTTGAGGGTTGTCGGCAGACTGGACGTCCTGGGCTGAGGCGGTTGCACTGCTGGCGGCCGCGTTCTCCTTGGGTTTGCCCCCCTTCCCTTTGCCCTTACCCTTGGACTGCGACGCTGCAATCTTCGAGGACGGGCCAGGTTGGCTCTCAACGGAGACCACCTTTTGTTGCGCACCTTTGGATGGCGCCGCCTTTGGGGGCGCAGTCTTCTTGGGCGCCTTACCAGGAGCCGGGGTGGACGAAACCGCCGCCTTGGCAGCATAACTGGCTGCCTGTGTCTGCTCGGAGGCTCTACAGTCGCCGGCGAGTGGAGGGCGTAGAATCTTGCCCTCTATGACGGCAAACCTAGCCGTCAAGGTCGCCATTTCGGCCCGGAAAAGGCGGAGCAACTCCGACTCCGCGGGCGGGGTCACTGATGCTGATGGACCTTGACGCCGAATGACCTCCAGCTCCACCTTCACCGCGTCCAGCTCCTCGCGCATTTTCTTCTGGTCGCCCTTCAGCTTATCGTTGTCAGCTTTCAGGCGACGCTTATCTTCATTGACACGGGTGATATACGTCTCGTAATTTTTCACCTGGTCGTCGACCGTCATGTCGCGGAGACATAGAACACCCCTCTGAATTTCGTTGGTCGCTTCTCTGAGGGCCCTCACAAATGTGCCCTTAAGGTTGCCGGACCCCTGGCCAACAGCCGCCACCGTCTTGAGGCCAGTAAACACCAGGTCCGTCAGTTCGGCTCTGGTGGGTGCTATCTCAGTGCGCTTGAAAATGTTATCCGAGCGCCTTCTAATATCCTTGACCAAGGTGTTGACATTTTCCACAACTTGGACCCGCGACTCGTCCCTTGGAACGTCCCGCAACTCGGCCTTCGCCTTGGCCAGGTCCTCGGATTCCCCCGTTTTGGAAGGATGGCCTCTTCCTTTCCTTGAGGTGCCAACCTTGGGCGCTGGTGCCTCTTCGTCACTCAGGGTTGACTCTGATCCCGAGCAACTCATATGGGAGCGCAATCGCTTGCGCTTCCCGTCTCGCAACAGCTGTTGCGCGCTCCAGGCTTTAGATTCAGCCTCCAGGCTGATCTCCGCCTCGCACTCATCACTGGATACAGCCCCGGCATCGGAAACTGCATCCCTCTCCTCCTGTTCGGCCTTCTTCTCCACTTTCTTCTTAGTTTTAGGTTTTTTCTTGTTATCCATACTAATTCCCACGAGTGTGGGGGAAAAGCAGTCCACCCGGGCAGTGCCCCCTGTACCCGGGTAAGCCTAGCGTGACCCGTCAGAGGGTCGGCCGGTACTCTGACGGGGAACGCACTAACGACTGGGCATCCCCCAGCCATTCATCCTCTCGCGGTGCGCCGCCGCTTAGGATTGGACGGTCCGGGCGGTTAAGCCAGGACCGACGGAAGGTACCTCTCGCTGAGCCGCGAGACATGTTCCACGACACTCAGCGTGGAACAGAGATACCTCCCGATTTGAACGACGGTGGCAGGAGAGTCAGACTCCCACTGCCAGCCCGGAGGTAGGGTGAGTACACACCGGGCCCGCCAACGTTCGACCGACGCGGCCTCGCGACCACGCGGCGAACACCCTGGCCCTGAAAAGGGCCGTTTACTCCAGTCGGCCTCGCGGCCTCATGGAGTCCCCCCCCGTAGCCCTGAAAAGGGCTGTTCCCCCCCAGTGGCCCTGAAAAGGGCCTTTTCCCCAGTGGCCCTGAAAAGGGCCGTTTGCCCCGCATCAGCCTCGCGGCCTTGCAGGGTCCCGACGCGCCAGACCATTCGCCACGGGCAAGAAGAATATGCCCGCGCCCAGGGTGCACCGGCTCCAGAGATGGAGCACACGAGGAGGTTGTCT
Source organism: Craniophora ligustri (assembly GCA_905163465.1). NCBI lineage: Eukaryota > Metazoa > Arthropoda > Insecta > Lepidoptera > Noctuidae > Craniophora > Craniophora ligustri. The sequence continues at coordinate 6,760,299 of LR990976.1, forward strand.
GGCAGGCACCCCAACCTAACCTAACCTAACCTTTTTTTTTTTTTTTTTGTTGTCCGTGTGGAAATGCATTTACGCACTTCCCGTCGCCCGGGGAGACGACGGGGGTGTGTCGGACTCCACCCAGAGTGGGTGACTACCGACTAAAACCACACGGGATGTTCCACCTCACCACCATAGTGCCGGGGTTACGGGTACGCCTTAGCATTCTTCCGCGACCCCGGCGGTGGCGGACCGCCCTTGCGGTCCCCAGGCCCTTGTGGGAGGGTCCTCAGTGACCCTCCACTTCTTCGCTCCACTGAGTGGGGCGCGGCAACATCAACCGCGCCGCCTACTCCGGCCTAGTGAGAGGCGGTCAGACTTCCCCAAGTCTGCCGCCGCTGGCCGTGCCCGAGCACTGTGGAGCCGATGATGATGGCTCGGTGCCGGGCTGCGTCGTGTCCATGGGCTGTGGCGCAGCTCTGGACTGGGACTTTCCCCCCTTCTTCTTGTTTTTCGTGCGAGCCTCGCACGACTTTGCGCCGATGCGGTGAGCCGCAGGCTTGCCGACGGCGGCGCAAAGTGAGCAATGGAGCTCGTTAGGGCACTGGTTCGCACGATGTCCCTTCTGGCTGCAGCGGTAGCAGAGCTCGCTGCGGTCCTCCTCCGACAGGCACGTGTGTTGCGTGTGCCCGCCGTATAAGCAACGGTAGCATTGCAGGGGCCGAGGCTCCAGCAATGCCACCCCTGCCGACACCCATCCCACGAGGAGGCGGCCAGCGCCAGCGATGGCTTTGGCCGCTGCTACCGGGCAGCGCAGCCAGACTGATCCCAGTCCAGAGGGCCCCATCCTGATTTCGCCGACTTTGATGTCGTCGACGCCACATCCCCCGACACGAGCAGCAACAGCGCTCACGTCCGCTGACGTGACGGTTTCGTCCAGACCCGTGACGCGGAGTTCCGCGCATTTGACGGGCCTGGAGATCTTCACGTACTCTCCGTTTGTACACTCTCTGAGCTTGGAGGCGAGTGCGTCCGCCTGCTCCTTGCTTGCTGCCCCAGGGACCTCCAGGATGCGAGCCCCTGTGACGGCCACCTTAAACTTGAGGGAAGGGATCCCTAGCTCTTCCAAATTTATGCTGCTCTTCGCCTCCGTAAGGACGGAGAGATAGCTGATGCCCTTCTCCTGGGCACCAGGCTGCAGGGCTATCACCACCGCCGCGGAGCTCGGAACGCGAAGTTTGGCCGCCGCTTTCTTTTGTTGGCTGCGCTTCTTTGCAGCCCTCTTCCTGTCCTTCTTTTTGTTTGTGGCAGTCTGCCACTCCCCCTGTTTGGGCTCGTTGGTAGATGGGCCACCCTCAGCAGAAGCGGCGTCGGCTGCCTTCTGCGTCTTCTTCCCTTTTCCTTTCCCCTTGCCAGAGCCAGAACCAGAGGCAGCTTGGCTCTCGGCAGGGGCTTGCTCTGTCTGCGCGGCCTTGGGTGGCGCACCTTTGGGTTGCGCACCTTTCGGTGGCGCAGCCTTAGGGGGCGCAGTCTTCTTGGGCGCCTGAGCCGTAGCCGAGGCGCGCGACGTCGACGCCTTGGCAGCGTAACTGACTGCCGGTGTCTGCTCGGCGACCCTGTAGTCGCCGGCGAGGGGTGGGCGCAGAATTTTGCCCTCAATGACGGCAAACCTAGCCGTCAGGGTCGCCATTTCGGCCCTGAAAAGGCGGAGCATCTCTGACTCCGCCGGCGGGGCCACCTCTGATGCCGATGAACTTTGGCGCTTAATGACGGCCAACTCGACCTTCATCGCTTCCAGTCCTCCCGCATTGTTTTCTGGTCGCCCTTCAGCTGTTCGTTGTCTGCTTCCAAGCGACGATTCTCCTCTTGCACACTTTTAACATATGCCTCGTAGTTCTTTACCTGTTCCGTCGCCGTCATGTCGTAAAGACTTTCGACACCCCTCTTAATATGGGAAGTCGCCTCCTTGAGGGCCTTCACATACGTGCCCTTCAGGTTTCCGGACCCCTGGCCAACGGCCATCACCGTCTTGAGACCAGTAAACACTAGGTCCGTCAATTCGGCTCTAGTGGGTGGCAGTCCTGATGACCTACTACGTTCGGAAAGATGATCCGAACGTTGTCTGGCATCCTTGACCAAGGCGTTGACGCGGTCCTCAGCTTGGAGCCGCGGCTCCTCCCTTTGGACGCCCCGCAACTCAGCCTTCGCCTTGGCCAGGTCCACGGATTCTTTCGTTTTGGGAGGCTGGCCTCTCCCTTTCCTTGAGGTGCCAACCTTGGGGGCTGGCGCCTCGTCGTCACTCAGGGTCGACTCTGACCCCGAGCAACTCATATAGGAGCGCAATCGCTTGCGCTTCCCATCCCTCAACAGCTGTTGCGTGCTCCAGGCTTTAGATTCAGCCTCCAGGCTGATCTCCGCCTCGCACTCTTCGCTGGACACAGACCCAGCATCGGATACTGCATCCCTCTCCTCCTGTTCGGCCTTCTTCTCAACTTTCTTCTTGTTTTGTTTTTTCTTCTTATCCATAATAAGTCCCACGAGTATGGGGGAAATAGCAGTCCACCCGGGCAGTGCCCCCTGTACCCGGGTAAGCCAAACGTAACCCGTCAGAGGGTCGGCCGGTACTCTGACGGGGGACGCACTAGGGACTGGACATCCTCCAGCCACTCATCTCCTCGCGGTGCGCCGCCGCTTGAGATTGGACGGTCCGGGCGGTTAAGCCAAGACCGACGGGAGGTACCTCTCGCTGAGCCGCGAGACATGTTCCACGACACTCAGCGTGGAACAGAAATACCTCCCGATTTGGACGACGGTGGCAGGGGAGATAGACTCCCGCCGCCTGCCCGGAGGTAGGGTGAGTACACACCGGGCCCGCCAGCGTTCTGCCGATTAGGCCTCGCGGCCACTCGGCGAACATCCCTGGCCCTAAAAAGGGCCGTTGTAGGCTCCAATCGGCCTCGCGGCCTCATGAAGCCACCCCTCCCCCCCTGGCCCTGAAAAGGGCCGTTGTTGACTCCAATCGGCCTCGCGGCCTCATGGAGTCACCCCACCCCCCCGTGGCCCTGAAAAGGGCCGTTTCCCCCCCGTGGCCCTGAAAAGGGCCGTTCCCCAGTGGCCCTGAAAAGGGCCGTTTTGCCCAGCTAAGCCTCGCGGCCTCGCTGGGTTCCCCCCCGTGTTGCTCACCGATACACCCTCTGCCAAGTCAGAGAGGCACGGGAGCAACACCCCTGGCCCTGAGAAGGGCCACGTCAGACATTCGCCACGAGCAACAAGACTCCCCAAAACCGGGAAGAGTTATTGCCCGTACCCAGGGTGCACCGGCCCCATCAGCTGCTGTTCCCCCAGGATACAAGTATCCCGAAAGGACCAGCAGCCGGGGAGCACTCGCGGAGGTAGCTGACACGCACCCCAACCTAACCTAACCTAACCTAACCTAACCTTTTTTTTTTTTTTTTTTTTTTTTTGTTAGCCGTGTGGAAATGCATTTACGCATTCCCCGCCGTCCGGGGAGACGACGGGGATATGTCGGACTCCACCCATAGTGGGTGACTACCGACTAAAACCACACGGGATCTTTTCGTCTCACCACCATAGTGCCGGGGTTACGGGAACTGAAATATTCGTCCGCGACCCCGGCGGTGGCGGACCGCCCTTGCGGTCCCCAGACTTGCCGCGGAGCGTCCACTCGACGCCGCGGAGCGCGCGGACACTCGACGCCACGGAGCGCGGAAGCACTCGACGCAGCGGAGCGTGCGCACACTCGACGCAGCGGAGCGTGTGGACACTCGACGCGGCATTTCCTCCTCGAGTGGGCGTCACCCACTCGGGCTCCACCAGAGCCTTGTGTTCGGCCGCAGAGGATAGGAAGAGCGGCGAACGACATACCGACACTTCTCTTCCCCTGCGGCCCCACCGCGACCACAGTTCAGCGGCTGTGGCCCCGCCAAGGCCGCGGAAGGCAGGGGGGAGCGGCGCAACCCTGCCACCGACAGTCCTCCCCGCCGCGGCCCCGAAATCCTTCAGCCGCGGTGCCTCCCATACGACACCGCGGCCCGCCTCAGTTGCGGTGCCTCCCATACGACACCGCAACCTACGCAGGCATCCTGCCGGAACGGCAGGTTCCACCTCGTCGCAGGCAACCTGCTGGGCTGGTCACACCCACAGGTACCCGCGACAGGGCCACTCTACGACCAGGCTTCCTGGGAAAAGCCCGTGTCGGAGCGGCCCGACCTCTCGGGGTTCCACTTCGCTTCGCCGCGGAGTCACGGACCCTCCGCGGCTACTAAGCCCCCCCGGCACGACAAGCCGAGAACCCCGGAGTGGGGGGGAACCTAACCTAACCTAACCTAACCTTTTTTTTTTTTTTTTTGTTTACGGGGTGGAAATTCTCATGGATGTCCCTCGTCCCGGGGAGGGCGAGGGGGTCTGTCGGACTCTTACCGACTAAAACCGAACCCCGGTGTTCCGACTCGCACCTGCGCCGGGGGCCTCGGGAACTGAATATTCGTCCGCTGCCCCCGGCTGGTGATGGCCCGCGTGGCGGGCCCCGTCTCGGGGGGAGTTTACGGCACTCCCCCCCCTTACAACTCTCACTGATGTGAGGGGCGCGCGTGGAACACTACGCGCCGCCGCCTCGGGGTCTGTTGCGGGGTGGCGGAGGACGTCCCCGCGTCCACCGCCCCCGGACCCGTTTAGGGGGGGCGGAAGAGGGCATTGTCGGCCCTCCTCCGACGCCCGGTGCGTCTGCTGCGGCACGGGAGCGAGGTTGAGATTTCCCGCTCCCTCTCCGCGGCTTCCTTCTGCGACATGACTGTTTCGCAGAAGGAGATCACTGCGTCCCAGGACTCTGCGCCGCCGACCATGGATCGTACGACGGCCGGCGGCGACAGGTCGTCGCCTATCTCTGCGACGAGAACACGTCGCGGTTCCTCCCAGGCTGCACACTCAGTGAGAGTGTGCAGCGCCGTGTCCTCCCGACATTGGACGCAGTGATGACACCGAGCGTCCGGCTCCCTGCCTATGCGCCACAGGTATCTCCCGAAGCAGCCGTGCCCCGAGAGCACCTGCGTCGCCCGAAACGTCAGGGAGCCGTGCCTTCTCCCGAGCCACTCGTCGAGCACTGGCCGGATGGCCTCGATAGTACCGAGGCCGGCGGTAGGGCGTGAGAGCCTTTCCCGCCATTCCGCCACCAGGACCCGCTGGAGCTGTTGACGCCGCTGGCGCAGCGTAATAGTCGCCGCGCCGCGCGTCCGCTCCTCCTCGCGCCACCGGTACAGTGACGCGAGAACCCTCGCGTCCAGGTCCCACGGCGGAGATCCGGCCAGTGCACAAGCCGCCTCGTACGAGATCGTGCGATATCCCCGTATGACTCTGACGGCCATCGCCCTCTGCGGTCTTCGCAGAACTGCGATGGTCCCGGCCGTCAGGTCAGTCGCCCACACTGGGGCCCCATAAAGGGCCATGGATCGCACGATCCCCACGTACAACCGCCTACAGGCGGAGCTCGGGCCCCCCAGATTGGGAAGCAGCGTCGAAAGCGCGCCCGCCGCGCCCATCAACTTGGGCACCAGCCGCCGGAAGTGAGGGCCGAAATCCCACCGGCTGTCGAGCACCAGACCAAGATACTTCATGGTGGGCTCGACAGCGATTCGGGACCCTCCGACCACAATGTGTGATCCCGGCGGCGGCGCGCGTCGGGGGCCATGAAAAGCGATGGCCTCCGACTTGTTGAGGGCCACCTCCAGGCCCAGGCGCCGGATGCGGCCCACCACCTGTGAGACCGCAGCCGTAGCCAGCAACGCTGCCTCCCTGTACGAGCTCCCGCGCGCCTCGACCAGCGTGTCGTCCGCGTAACACGTCAGGTCGACCCCCGGCGAGAGCTCGCCCCTCAGCACCCAGTCGTAGCCGATGTTCCACAGGAGCGGCCCCAGGACCGAACCCTGCGGAACACCGCACGACATGTCGCGCCTATGCGCGCTTCCATCTCGTCCCCTGTAGGTGACACACCTACTAGCCAGATAGGCCCCAACTATGCGGCGGAGGTAGAGAGGCACTCTATGATAGCGTAGTGCCTCCCTGATACAACTCCAGGGCAGGGTGTTGAAGGCGTTGGAGATGTCCAAGGACACCGCCAACGCGACCCCGCCCCGAGACACCGCTTCCTCCGCCAGGACTCTCACCCGCTGGATGGCGTCCACCGTGGAGCGCCCCTGCCGAAACCCGAACTGGCAGTCGGCCAGGTCCGGCCCCTCTCGGTACAAGTGGCTGACGAGGCGGTCTGCAACAATCCGCTCGAAGAGCTTGCCCACCTCGTCCAGCAGCACTATGGGCCGGTACGCGGACGGAGAGTCCGCGGGGCGCCCTGCCTTCCGGAGCAGGACCAGACGACCTGTCTTCCACAAAGTGGGAAACTGGCCCTGCTCTAGGCACGCCGAAAAGAGTCCTCTGAGTTGGGGCTCTAGCTCGTTCAGAGCTAGGACGAGGGCCCGGCCTGGTACGCCGTCGGGCCCCGGGGCCGTGTTTTTGGCCCGGAGCCGCGTTATGGCCGCCCTCGTCTCTGGCTGTGTCACCTCGGGGACACCGACATCTTCCTCCTCGTCAGGCTCCGCGGCCGTGGCCAGTGCCATCGGCGGTGGGGCGAACTCCCCACGCTCCGGAAAGAGCGCTGCGACCGTCCGGTCCAGCAGCTCTGGCTGGAGACCCTCCGTGAGTGGCGGAGCCCAGGGGCGGAGTTTGCCCCGGACCATGCGGTAGGGGCGTCCCCACGGATCCGCGTCGAGGGTCCCCAGCATCTCCTCGTTGGAGCTCGTCTTAGACTCGCCGATGGCCAGCCACAGAGCCTGCTTGGCCGCGCGGTACTCGTCGTACAGCGCGGTCTCCTCCCCTTCGATCCGCCGACGTCGCCTCCGGTACCTGGTGTACTGGCGCCTGATCGCCACGCATGCGATGCGCAGCTGGGCGATCCGAGCGGACCACCAGTACACCCGGCGTTTGGCGGAATGAGCGAGGACCCGGGGCATGGACGCGTCACATATTTGCGTCATCGCCCCGCGGAACCACTGTGCCTCTAGCTCGACGTCGGCGGGTCGCTGCGTCGCCGACTCCCAGACCCAGGCCTGGAACATGGCGGCCTCCTCGAGAGCTTCCCTGTCGATGCGCGTAAGCGCCCAGCGCGGACCGTCCCTTTGCGGGGTCGGTGGACGGCGGTCGCCCGAAGTCTGGGCGGAGACGTCGAACCGTATATAGCGGTGGTCCGACAGCGTCTCCACCTCCTCGGCGACACGCCAGCCGCGGACGCGGTGCGCCACAGCGGGGCTCGCGAACGAAACGTCCACTATCGAGCCACCCCGCTGCCGCACGCACGTAAACACCGAGCCCCGATTCAGGACGGTCAGGCCGGTCGTGATGGCCCACTCCTCCAACACCTCACCCCTCGGGTCGGTGACAGGGGACCCCCAAGCCGCAGATTTGGCGTTGAGGTCCCCGAGCAACAGCGCGGGGCGAGGGTGATGCCGGCCCACGACGGCCCCTAACTCGACAAGGAAACTCTCGAAGTCGGCGAGACTCTTGTTGGGCGAGAAGTATGCCCCGATAGTGACTATGCCATCCACGAGGGCGGCCACCCAGCCGCGACCTCGGGAGGCGTTCACAAGAGTCCCGCCGATGATGGCCACCAAACCGTCGAGGTCCCCCACCCAGTTGTCACGGGCGGGGACAAAATTCGGTTCGGCGACCACGGCCACATGGATCGACCACTCCGCCATACTCTGGAGTAAGAGATCCTGAGCTCTGGCGGAGCGGTTGATGTTCCCCTGGAGGAAATGAAGTGCCATACTTAACACTCCATTTCCTCCGATCCTCCTTTCCCAGGCCGGGAGTCGGCCGATGGGCAACTAGGCTGCTGGGGGTGTGCGGCTCCCCCCGCAGGCCGATTACTCCACTTCCGCTTGCTGGCGGGAGGCGCGCGGCAGGCTTCTCCGCCTGCCCTGTGCCCCGCGCGCCTTCCTGCTGCTGCACAAAGGTAGCAGTTTGGCTGCGCGGTGCACTGAGCCGACTTGTGGCCAGGTCGACCGCAGCGGTGACATAGGTCACTGCGGTCCGCTTCGGCGGTGCAGGCTGCAAGGACATGGCCACTGTCCAGGCAACGGTAGCACCGCATGACCTTGGGTTTCAGCAGTTTGACTCCTGCCGAAACCCACCCCACCAGCAAGCGCCCAGCGTCGGCGACTTTGTTTGCCGCCTCTACTGGGCACCGCACCACTACGGTGCCGGAGCCGTCAGACCTCCAGCGGATCTGACCGATCGTAACATCTTTAGGCGGGCACCCGCCAGCCTTGGAGGCGGCCTCTACCACCTCTTCCTCCGACACGGAGTCGTCCAGCCCGACCACACGTAGTCCTGCGGTCTTTACGGGCCTGGACACCCGGACGTCTTCCGGCTTGAGGGCCTCCCTCAGCTTGGCGGCAAGGGCGTCAGCCGTCTCGCCGCTATCGGCGCCTGGCAGCTCCAGGACGCGCCCACCAGTCCGCGACGTCCTGAATCTGAAGCCGGCCGGTGTACCAAGGTCCGGGAACTGGACCTTGGCCTTCGCCTCCGCCAGGACCGCCCTGTATGTGACGCCCCGCTGGACAGCTTCGGGCTGCAGCGTGATCACCACAGCCGCGGAGCGCGGGGCGCTAACTCTAGGCGGCCTATTGTTGGCCTCAGCAGTCCGGCCCGACTTCTTTTTATTCTTCTTGCCGCCTCGCTTTTTCTTGCGGCCTTTTTTCTTGTTTGTGACCGTGGTCCAGCCCTCAGTATCTGGGCTGTCCACGGTCGCGGGCTGAGTCACCCGGGCTCCTCGCGCGGTCCCTGCCGCAGTCGTTGCCGGTCTCGGTCTCGCGGCGGCCTTTGCAGGCCTCGCTGTGGCCGCCGCAGACGGCGCCGGTTTCGTGGCGGCCGTCGCAGTCCTCGCTGTGGCCGCCGCAGACTTTGCAGGGGCAGCTGCGGGCTTTGCAGGCTTTTTGGTGCCCGCTGCCTGGCTGTAGGTCACCGCAGCGGGCGGCCCAGCCGGCTTGGCCCCTTGCGCGGGCCTGGTCCTCGCGGACTCCTCCATCCTTCGTTTGTCCGCCGCTAGAGGCGGCCGAAGGGTCTGGGCTGGGAGGAGTCGTGGCTCCAACGCCTCGAGCCGGGCATTTATCATGCCCCCGGCTTGGAGCAAGACCGCCCGCGCAATTTCCGCCATCTCGTCAACCCCAAGGGTCCCGGGCATCGACGCCGACGGCGGACCCGCGGTCACGGAGGTGGGCCGAGCCTGTTGCTGACACAGGCTGGCCCTGACCGCGGCAAGCTCTCCCTCAAGAGCTTCCAGTCTGGCCATGAGGCGGCCATTCTCCTCACGCATCCTGAGCACCTCCTCGGACGCGGTGCGGTTGAGGAGGACCTCTACCGCCTCCTTGATGCCGTCTGCCGCCTCTTTTAGGGCACGCGTGAACGTCCCCTTCAGGTGGCCAGATTTCGTGGCAACCTTCAGGATGACGTCCACGCCATCCGTCACCTGGCGGCTTAAGTCCTCCGTATGAGGGCCCCCTGCGGTGGCAGCGAGAGCAGACCGCCTCTCCCGGGCCTGACGAGCCAGCTCGGATACCTCGTCGGAAGCTGCCGCCTGGCGCTCCTCGCGCCTCGCGGCCTTCTGCTCTGCCTTGGTGGCAGGCAGCAGCTCCGACGTTGCCTCCTCCTCCATCGCAGCGCCAGCGTCGCTGTCGCCGCTGGCATGCGCAGACGTTGGTGGGGGGGGCCGCTTCAAGAAGCGACCCCGAATGTCGCGCGACGGCCCCGCCGAACGCCCCCTTCGTGCCGTGGGCACTTTGGCGGCTGGTAGGTTCTCCTGGCTAGAGGAGAGACCTACCGCCTCCATGTCCGACATGTCGTCCTCCATGTCGTCGTGCGTGCGCTTCCTCCAGAATGGAGAGCGCTCGCTCGACTCATGGTCGGACGGGTTTTGGTCCCCGGAGGGACATGAGCCTCCTCGGCTCTCGTTGCTGTTTGTGGCAGCAAGCGGATGGCGATCTTTGCCCCCCCCAGAATACGAGGGGCAGACGGAACCCGAGGGTTCCGTGGCGGATTCTCCGACTGCGGAGCAGTCGGTACCGCCCTGGGGTAATAACTTTTGGAGATCGGCCATGTCATTAGTTTTCCTTTGAAGGGTGAGGTCCCTATCTCCCCTAACTCTTTTTTTTTTTTTTTTTTTTTTTTTTGTTTTCCCACTTTGGTAGTGGCAGCAAAAGAATTTTCGCTGCCTGCTCGGAGGTTGTAAAGGGACCTCGAGCCTACCCTTACTACTCCACTGTGTCCTCTGCTGAATTCAGAGGAACACGCGGAGCAGCGTCCCCTTCTCTCGGGGAGTTCCCCGTAGCCCTGAAAAGGGCTGTTTCCTCCCTGTGGCCCTGAAAAGGGCCGACTCCGCTTCAGCCTCGCGGCATCGCGGAGTCCCGACTCGTCAGACTTTTGCCACGAGCAACAAGACTCCCCAAAACCAGGAAGAGTTATTGCCCGTGCCCAGGGTGCACCGGCCCCTTCAGCTGCTGTTCCCCCAGGATACAAGTATCCCGAAAGGACCAGCAGCCGGGGAGCACTCGCGGAGGTAGCTGACACGCACCCCGTATGTTGCGCCTATGTTAACTTAGGAGCAACGCGCGCGGTGGATGCGAGTTATGTTATGTTGAGTCTAATTGTTCGAGCAGGTTGCGTGTAGCGTGTGTGCTACCTGCTCGGGAGTCCAGTCCGGTGGGGGGTCCGCGTCGCCCGGCACTAGGTCGCGCGGGAAGCGGCGGGCGTCCGGGGGTCGCGCGTGCCACACTGCCTGCACAAGCCAGTGCGAGCTCTTATATAGGGGTAGGCCACGCCACCCAATCCCTCCAAACAGCTCTGTTCAATGGCGTACGGAAGTACGTCACGTGTTTACTCGATACAATTTTACAAAAAGGATCTTAATCTAATGAGTTTAACAATTAAAAATCATCAAATAATCTAACAGGAATTATCGTGAAGTTATAACAGTTTCTTTTAACAACTATATTCTAATTACAATATCAAAATATACCCTCATCAATGTTTTGAACAGTACCAATCTAAATGTCGAACTTGGTTGACAAAATTTATTTTTCTCAACCACCTTCGACATATATATATATATATATACACCGTGAAATTGTAGTCGTTGTGGAACCGAAAGGTGGGAAACTTGTTATAATTAGAACAAAAAAAAGTCTTAGATTAACTCTACTATATATATAAGACTTTTTTTTGTTCTACTAATTATCATATATATATATACAGGAATATTTTTTAAGCAGTGCGCAAAAAAAAAAAAAAAAAAAAAATTTGCTGGTTCAGTATCAGTAATAGAACACATTTCCATTATTAGTATAATTTTTTATTTTTTATTTTTATCCGCCTTGAAATCAGCAATATATGGACACATTATCTTATTCGTAATAATAACAATAGGCACGCGCGCTAGCCTACTCACGCGCCGGCGTCAGCGGGGGTGAATACCGGGGGGGTGGCTGCGGGGTAGCGCCCGGGCACGGCCGGGCACCGGCGCTCGGTAGTCGGCTCGTCGGCTCGTCGCACGCGCCCGTGACGTTGTCTTATCGCTTTCCCGCGCGAAACTGCCACGCGCCGCCCGCCGCACGAGTTTCGTACTGTGAGTTGTGACCGGTCACGCACGATGTCAGAGTTTAGTAACCGCGAGTTTTACGAGATGGTGCTAGTGTATTTATTAAGTGGCGAAAACTTACGTGCAGCTCGCAGAATGTATGCTGCAGAGAGTGTACCTCGAATGCGAGCCCATGGGATTCATAACCCCGCGGTCCCTAATGAAAGAACAATTTTAGCCGCTAATCAAAGATTGCTCGATCACGGTCAATTCAGGACACCCCATCATGCACAAGGTTCTGGCAGACCTCGACTATCTGTTGAACTCGAAGGAAACATTTTTGATTTCTTCGAACGAGACCCAAGAGCGAGTACCAACGATGCGGCACGTCGCTTCGGTGTGAGTCAGTACGCGGTATGGAAACTGTAAAACACAGCCGGTCTCCATCCATACCATTTCCAACCTGTACAGAAACTCCATGACTCCGACCCCGCCGAGTCCTCTGCGAGTGGCTTCTAAATCACCGCGAAGTCAATATCTTGTGGACTGATGAGGCGTTGTTCACACGTGTAGGACTCTACAATATCCACAATGAACACTGGTGGTCCTTTAATAATCCCCATTTGGTGCGGGAGACGCATCATGAAGTGCGTTTTAGCGCCAATGTATGGGCGGGTATTATTAAAAATAAAATAATAGGACCCGTTTTTATTGACGGCGCCTTGACCGGGCCACGTTACTTAGAAATGCTCGAAAACGTTATTGAAAATTTAATAGACGATGTTCCGGTGGCTTATCATCGTAATCTGTACTACCAGCACGATGGCGCTCCACCACATTACGCCATTCAAGTCCAAAATTACCTAAATGAGAAATACGGGCAAAATTGGATCGGTCGTGGCGGCCCCATACCGTGGCCGGCTAGGTCTCCGGATCTAACGCCCTGTGATTTTTTTCTTTGGGGAGAAATCAAGCGCCGGGTGTACGTAGAGGAGGCCCAAAATCTAGACGACCTTAAGTCAAAAATAATAATGTTTATGTTTTTAAATTGCCATAATGATCATGAATGATCATGAGTTATTTTAGTGAAGAAAAACATTAACCTCGGGCAGGATTTGAACGGCACGGCATCTTACAGTGAGGTACGCCAAACGCTACGACCACTATGCCCCCGCGACTCCCACTCGCCAGGTCAAATGTTGCCTTCACATTCTGTATTACGTGATCATAATGATTCATTTTCTGTATTTTGATGGTCCTAAGCCCATGAAAGTATGAAGGAAAAATTGGAATTACTTAAAAATGTTTTCAATGTACTGGTCGTACAGACGCATGCATTTTTTTCTAATTACGCGGGCGCATCGAACTAGCGCACAGCTGATGTAGATATACTTAGGCGCGCGCGCTTTGCCGTGCGCTAGCGAGTAACCATAAAATCTATTTCAAAGTAGACATCTTTCATTACCGATAACTTTGATAATTTGTACTAAGACATATCAAAATAAAAAAAATGGTGTTTAATAAAAGTCGTTTAAGTTTCAATTGTCAAAGTTTGCGCACTGAATAAAAAGTGAGTTATTATGTTGATCTTATTTTATTTTTACTCATATTCACTTTATTTGTTGCATTTTGAACAGTTTTGGATCAAACCAAAATTTCAGGCAAAAACACCATATTTATTAAACTTTAGAGCTCGGTCGGCACGGGTTGCAATCATGCTACAAATATGAAATTTCATATTTAAGTACATTTTAGCATTTATAAAATAAGGTATGCGTTTCGAAATTCAAAAAAAAATTTTTTTGCCATATAAGGGACACCCTAATATATATATATATATAAATATTATTATAGTATTTTGTTTTAGAGGAATACTGTTAGTTTGTGGATACAGTGAATTGGAAGGCCGCTTATTACCAAGGTGCAACCAAATCGTTTCACACCAACGAGACACTGCGGGATTATTAGACACTTATTGCAAACTGTTCACCATGCCCTCCACGCTAGTGTTTACATCACAGAAACCACAGCTAACAAGAAGAAAGACATAAACAAGAGCGATTACGAAGCTGTTCAAAACCCAGTGTATGGAGGTGTGGGAAAATTTAAGGAACCGAAATATGTGCCAACATTATAGGGTCCATGCGCAAACGCTTACTTGACTCCATTGAAAATATTGGGGGTTATACAAAATTTATTATTTTTATAAATAAGTAAATCGAATAATTTTTTTATCATTCAGCAGACTTTCTTATTTCCACCCTCCAACACCAAAAATATAAATTAAGCATCATATTTAATAAATAGTTAAATAATAATACACATACTAATATACACCGTGAAATTGTAGTCGTTTTGGAACCGAAAGGTGGGAAACTTATGATAATTAGTAGAACAAAAAAAAGTCTTAGATTAACTCTACTGTTTATAATAGAAAAGTTGGCAAGTGTATTTCATTCAAAATCGGCCGCAGTCGCCAACTCGCTACTTATCAATGACGCGCAGCGCGGGTGGCGCGGCGGTGGGTTCAATGACCCGCACGCCAGTCAGCTGGTACGGCTGTTCGAGCGAATAAGTACTAATAAGTACTTACGCGTTATTTAAAGGCTAGTAGGTCAGTATTTTATTGATCTCATTTTATAGAGGACGACCTCTGTGGTCTAGTGGTTCGAGTACCGGACTGCTGATTACGATGTCGTGGGTTCGATTCCCACAGGACACAAATATTTATGTGATGAATATAAGTGTTTGTGTTCGTCTGGGTGTTTCTTATGTATTATAAGTATGTATTTACAAAAAAAAAAAAGTATATAAGTATTATATCCATTGTCTAGTACCCATAGTACAAGCTCTGCTTAGTTTGGGACTAGATGGTGCTGTGTGAATTAATGTCGCAGAATATATATATATATATATATATATATTATTGAAATAAATTGTAGGTATTTAGCAATACGATGCAGATGGCGACGAAATTGATGGTAAGTATCTACACACCTATCTACGTAACTTACCTATCTAGATATAAATTTAAATATGACAGGTTTGGCGCTTAGCGAATCAGCAGATAGGAGATACGAACGTAAAACCTACATTCCAATTCAATAAAAGGGATTAAAAATTAAGTAGGTATTACAATAGCTTTAAAAAAACTTTTTTTTTTTTAAATTTTGCCTCAAGCAACAAGTTAACACACACAGAACAATTACCTGCAGATCATAAAAAAAAAATCCGAGCGAGGATCGAACTCGCGACGCCTTGCGCAACAGTCGCTTGTACAGCCGCTGCGCTTGTACAATCATTGCGGCAACATTTTCACGGAATAACGTAAATTGTACACCAAATTCTCCTTCATACATTCCACGGGCTTAGGACTGCCAGAAATACTTTACTTGAACATAACTTATACATACATAACTTTTCAATAAATAACATTAGGTATTTACTGTATCAATATTAAAAACAGATAGCTGAAGCAGTAGGTATTTCAGGCGTATTTAAAAAATTGGAGCTATTTACAAAATAATCAACTTTACATACAAGTTACCTGCAAAAAGTTTATTTACACTTCCCTGTACCGAAGCAATTGCTCGAAATGGAGTCCGCCGCGTTCAATAGACAAACGTGCCCGTTTTATACTATTGTCTTTTAGCTTTCTTAACGTGTCTCTGTCACTTTTCACTCTATCAAAGGTGTCCACTATCGCACTGCGTAACTAGTCACGATTTTCATGTTTACGGGTCTTTGAAATAAAAGGAAGTCTTTTGATTTCCGACAACAAGAAAAAGTCCAAAGGCGTTAAGTCCGGGTTCCTAGACGGCCTAGCCTTGGGACCGCCGCGGCCTATCCAGCTATCACCGAACTGAGTGTTTAGGTAGGCACGCACTACACTTGAATAATGAGCGGGGCAGCCATCATGCTGATAGTAAATCCCTGCTAAGTACGCTACAGGGATATCATCTAACAGCCAGCTCCGATATTATCGTTTATAACATGTCTAAAAACGAGCTGTTAGATAGCGTTCAATGAAAATAGTCATTATTAATTGGCCGTTATAATAACTGCCTACACATTAGCACTAAACTGAACTTGGTGATGGTGTTCCCGTATTAAGTATGGATTCACGAGAGTCCATTAATGTGCACAGTACAGCTGAACAATTGCTAAGTACTTCGCGTTCGTACAATCGTACTGACGACACATTTTCGCGTGACAACGTAAATCGTAAGTAAGGTTGCATAACCTTACCGCGTGCGAGTTGCAGCAGAACTAGCGCCCGCCCCGCACGCCGCCGGCGGCGAAACTGCCGCCGCCGCGCAGCGTGGTAGGTAATAATAGGTAGTGCGTCCGAGTGGATTGTCGGCACACGTGTAGGTAAGTTAGCGGCAGCGAGCGCGGGCGGCTTTTACGTCTTTGTCGGCATGGTTTA
Source organism: Craniophora ligustri (assembly GCA_905163465.1). Classification (NCBI taxonomy): domain Eukaryota; kingdom Metazoa; phylum Arthropoda; class Insecta; order Lepidoptera; family Noctuidae; genus Craniophora; species Craniophora ligustri. The sequence continues at coordinate 6,776,345 of LR990976.1, forward strand.
CTGCTTAGTTGTATTAGTTGTGTACCTATGTGTGAGTAACATTGAATAATATCGATCGTAGTAATCGTAGTACGTTAAATTTAGTGGCGTTACCATGTATCCTGGTTTCGTTCTAGTTTTTTGTATGTCTGTCACATTTTTTATAAAAAAAAATATCTTTATTTCATTTAAATTTCACATAAATGGATTCCATTATTGATATAGAGTCCAAAATTTTCGATCACGAAAGCTATATAATTTCACGGTGTATAACTTCTTAATAATAATAGGAATAATTTATTCATGCTTATTATTAAAAAAATATATGAAACCTAACAAGCCCCTTCCCCCCGGACCTCTGTGGAGTACAGACGCGTTTTGAGTTATTTTAATTATTTTATTATTTTAAACTAAAAATAAATAAATTCAGTTAAGTGATCACTAATAGATACCAGGGCCGCAGCAATTAGCAGAGGTGTACGGCGTGCGTGTGTGACCTACGGACACAGATCAAAACAACCCTGTGTACGTGAGTAAAACCACACACTTCAATTCGTAAACGTATCAAGAGAGAGGGATACAACTACTTAATATACTTAGCAAAGAACTGAGACAGCAGTCGTGCAATCAGCCCCTACTTAACACATTGCACCTTGCACACAAAGATTACCTGAGAGGTCTCGATAAACTGGACGGAACAGAATAATACAAGTGATTGTCGATCGACCACCAGTTATCTTGACCCCTGCAACCCAAACAGTTTTTTAACTTGTTACTATTCTTAGCTCCATACTAGTTGAATAGTACAGCGAACAATGATGCCACTGAGACGTACACCCCCCACCTCACCTGCACCGCCTGCGTCGTCCTCATCAGTTAATGAAGTTAGTACGCTTCCCGCTGCGATTAAGTCGCCGCTACAACAATGTGTATCAGCGCCCGACCTTTCTGTAATTGCAACTAATGTTACGGAACGTAAGAAGAGGAAGTTAGACGGGGATGAATTAAACACGGGTTCAGTTACTATGAGAGTATTCACAGTATTCTAAAAACAACAAGAAAACAGATTCGAGGACCTGCTGCACAAAATGAATGACATATTAGAGCAAAACATTGAACTCAAAAAGAGCGTAGAAGTTATGTCCAGTAAATACGATGACTTCTTGACGCGTATATCTAATCTAGAAGCTGAACGCAAGGAGGATAAAAAGTACATACACCAGTTGGAGCAACAAATCGATCAGTTGGAGCGGAAATCACTAGCGTCAGTCATTGATCTTAAGAATGTCCCTAAAATAAACGTGAGACTAAAGTTCACCTTAGCCAAATGGTCATGAGTATGGCACACTTGACATAAACATCGACCAATCAGATATAAGGGATATTTATAGAATAAAATCCAAAGACAACTCTAACCCAATAAGAATAGACCTTAATACTGTGGTTATCAAGGACAAAATAATTACAAGCGTCAAAAAATTTAATAGGTCAAAGGAGAATAACGAGAAACTCAACACTTCACACTTAAACTTACTCGTACAATGTCCAGTCCAACCAGTGTACGTTTCAGAAACATTAACAAAAAAAACGCAACGACTTTACTATATGGCAAGACAGTTTCAAAAGGCACACGATTATAAATTCTGCTGGACATCCTACGGCACAGTCTACCTTCGCAGACGGGAAGAAGATTCACAAATACGTATAAATACCGAATCCGACTTAGATAAACTTAGATCGGAAATATGACTATGTTTATATTCACTATATTTAATCATGCATGTATTTAATTACTACCTACCTCAACTAAATTATCTTAGCACTTTTAGTTCTATAGACGCTATATGCTATTATTCCGTTACTTTATACAAGTTTATAATTACACTTTACAGCTACAAAACTCACATTTATATACACATAATAAACAATGCAACTAACTATATTTATGCATACACATATACTATATACTTATCATTCCAGCTGCAGTCTATTAAAACACAATAAATACACAGATATATTATAAAAACTATGTACAAATTTCTTACAAAATAATTACAATTATATATATTATCCTATCTTCTATATATATAACAGGAGAAGCTGACTGACTGAATGACTGACTGACATATCCACGCAGGGCCTAAACTATAAGGGTTAGAAACTTGAAATTTTGCACAGGGATTCCTTTTATAACGTAGGGGAGCACTAAGAAAGGAATTTTGAAAATTCACCCCCTAAGGGGGTAAAACGGGGGTTTAAGGTTAGTATGTAACTTTGCTGTTTTTGAAGTTATTCAATTGAAATTCAGTTTGAAGGTTTTTCATTGAAAGTTATGAAACACGTGTAAAATGTTTTTTCAAAAATCATCCTTTAAAGGGGTTAAATGGGGGTGCAAAGTTAATATGAAATTTCTTTGACTTTCAATGAAACTTGGCGAGTGTAGTTTTGTATGACGTAGGCATCCGATAAGAAAGGATTTTCCGAAATTTTGCCCATAAGGGGGGGGGGGATAGGGGGACCAAGTTTGTACGAGACAACGTGATTCCTTGGTCCAAGGGCCTAAACTATAAGGGTTAGAATCTTGAAATTTTGAACAGGGATTCCTTTTTTATCGTAAGGGAGCACTAAGAAAGGAATTTTGAAAATTCACCCCCTAAGAGGGTAAAACGGGGGTGTAAGGTTAGTATGTAACTTTGCTGTTTTTGAAGTTATTCAATTGAAATTCAGTTTGAAGGTTTTTATTGAAAGTTATGAAACGCGTGTAAAATATTTTTTCTAAAATCATCCTTTAAAGGGGTAAAATGGGGGTGCAAAGTTAATATGAAATTTCTTTGATTTTCAATGAAACTTGGCGAGTGTAGTCTTTGTATGACGTAGGTATCCGATAAGAAAGGATTTTCCAAAATTTTGCCCATAGGGGGGGGCGGGAAGTAGTATATTATTGGGCATTCTACCCCACCTGCCGTTCCGGCTTCGCCTCCACTTCGGTGGGATAGAATGCCCAATAATATACGATCGAATCTCGTCCGCTTCGACATTACGTACCTGTTTATTTCGTTCACTGTCACTGTCTGTACGTCACATCACTTCGTTGAATCACAATGATAATTCATTATTTACTTGTTCAAACGAGACGGAATGCCTAACGGCGTACAATTACACAATAAAAAGATTACCGACGAATAAGCGCGAATCGTTCATCGCAACGTGATATAGACCGTTGAAAACTTATAATAACATATTGATAAACACAATATAACTGCCTCGTTAGTCCAACGGTCCTAAGCGCGACTGCAACGCTAGAGGTCCTGGGTTCGATTCCTAGGTCGAGGAAAGTGTTATTGAGTTTTTCTGTGAATTACTCAGTATCAATCAGCTCGGAGTTTGGAATTGTGATAAAAAAAATTGTGATGTGTTTTAATTTGTGATGTGTTACGTTGTGATGTAAATTTAGATACTACGATCGAGTTTGCGTTAACATTTAACGCGAACGAACAACAGTACCAACTATCAAAGTTGTAACCAGACTAGAGACGAAATTCATCGCTCTAGCGGGAATCGAACCCGCAACCTTTGACACGAAAATCTGATACACAAACCTTCGCGCCAAATCTGGTCGTCGTAATAGCTATGAAATAAAACAACATAATGTTATCATGAAATCATCATTATATTTTGAAGTTAAATAACATTATACTTAAATAAACTGTAATGTATAATATTAAGTAGTAAATATAGGTTGTTCGTCAAACAACGTATCAGCTGACCGCATGAAGTCTTGAAGTTTGCGCCACTGAACAGAATCCTCATTCGTTTGGAACTTGACTCGTACTAGTGCCTTTTTCCACAGCTCCATGGACTCGGTATCTCGCGCATCACTCGTCCTGTATATTTTAAAATCAACATAGTAGTTGCCAGATGTAGCATTTGATCGCCGTTCGTTACCATTAGCAACTCGATTCACGAAGAACGAAGACAGAACAGGATAACCTGTTGTGGATTCGCCGCGCTCACGACTTAGACCGAAGATGTCCAGAGTCTTAGATTTTTTGCTAGAACAAAAGAATAAACATCGTACCATCACACAACCATATAAAACAATACTTCAACCTACATGTTTTCCTGTTTCTTTAATAAATAACCATCACATAAATAAACAAAATTATATGTATTCAGTTTAAGAACTTCTTAATATATTTATTACATAGGCAGCCAAACCAGCTACATGTACGTAATGTATAAAAGATTGTAATATAACTTTATATGTATACACTGTGAATGTTGAATGAAACCAAGATAGAGCGATATCGCATTCCTTGAAACACTGGACATTGAAATCATTATAGCTGTTAACGTGAACGCATGATTAAAAAAAAATATTATTATTTATAAGTATAGCTCGTATGTCGTAGGTTATATTCACTTGAGTAAATTCTTGAAGATTAAATAAGTACCTTGTAGTGGTAGGTGATTTTTTCAATGCTTTGCGCTTTCCAGTTACTGATTGACTGCGATTAGATTTATCTTCATGCACCTTCGACGACTCTTGGTAAACTTCACTTTCAGACTCGGACCTAAAAAAACAATTATGTAAGATTAACGGTTAAATTAAACAGATTAAATTTTATTGACAGTGAGATAAGTTCGTGATCATAATGGACATATTAGTTGCAGAAAGTAATGAAATCTAATAATTTTAAAATAAAGAAATAAGGAATTTAAGTATGTATAAACAATCTAAAGAAAGTAGCGTAAGTACTCAATTTATTGGGAGGTTTAAAGTAGAATTAAAGTAAAATTAAAGAATATTTTATAAGTCAGTAAATAACCTGAAAGCAGAATAATTAAGTTAATGTTCATACTTACATTTTATTAAGCTATTTGAATCGCTTCTCTGGGCTATGGCGTTGTGGAAACCGCTCTGAACTGCAGACTGTAGACTCTAGTCTGTATTACTACTAACACTACTATCACTGTATACTGGTCTTGATGATGAACCAACTCTTGTAGACGCGAACTCGAATTTGTTAAATGTTTATGAAAAGTATAGCCTTTATACTAATCGTTCAAAATTAATTAACTAAGAATTTTATCACAAAAGCATAGAAGTAATGATGCACATAGGACTTTCTGGTAAATTGCTTGTCTAAAAATAAAATGTTGCATTTTTATAATGTCGATGTAGCTAAATTACTTAGGGCTGACACACTTACATTAAGTTGATTCATTAATAATAAAAGTATAATATAAGTAAGTACTTAATTTGTACACATGCACAGGCACACCTATACACAATTATTTAACTTTCCTACTTTAACCATAAATCTAATTACAGTATAGTTATGTTTGATAAGTCAAATAAATAATCTGTGTTTTTATGTGATATGGCAGAAAAATATATTTAATAAAACTGTCTCATAAGTGGTTAAGTGCAACTGCAATGGTTTGATTCCTTTGTGGTTTAGTGTTATTGAGTTTTTGTATAAAATTCTCAGTAGCTACTCAGAGTTAACATAACAGCTAAGTATTGTAGGTGTACATCCCTACTGATTTACTGACTGTGCTATAAAAAATGATGATATGAATTTGGAACGGAAGACACGTGTAAGCGATGACGATATTAATTGAAATATAATATTTAATTTATTTGATTAGTAATCGAACACCTTTACTTGAATTACGTATTATTTGTAATAATGAATAATACATAATTCAAGTAAATGTGTTCGTAAAACTTAATCATATACTATTAAATTAGTAAAAATCGAAGATAGTTATTTTATATATCGCATTATTCTGTATAAGTAGCATTCTGTAGAACAGAATACATGAGTAAATAAATATACGACATCTCGATATTGTTCTTTGAAAATAGTAAGGTAATTATTAAACTATATTATTTAATTTTTTATTCCTATTTACTTACAAATAGCTTGTAGTGATAACCAGAGTATGTCCATACCATAATAAAATAAACCTTAGTTATGTTAATTAATTATTTTTTATTTTATTATTATTCTTTATCGTCAAGAAATTTTTAATATATAAATTTTAAATTTAATGTTTGTATTTTCAGAGTTATTTGATGCCTTACAACATCTTGGGGTAGTGAGATTTATTGATAAACTTCTTCTGCGGAGCACGACATTTTGGAGATATAAATTTTATAATAGCTGATCAATATTGTGCATAAACTTGAAGGTACATATAATTATTATCAATATCTACTTAAGCCTAGTATTTTATTTGTTATTTATGCATATTTTCTAATGCCTTTGTATTATTTTCAGGATATATAAAGACTAACTACTTACTACGGCACTAAGATGACCTACGTGAAGATTTGATTAATATTTTTTTGTTTAACCTAGACTGAACAAAACGTACTGAGAGAAGCTGTGCTGGAAATAATCTTCTACTTCGCTTAATATTTAAGGTATATTTATATTGTTGTGTGCAACTTTAATCCGTTATTTTGATATACTGAAAATGCCTCATTGTTCGGTTTGCAATATACATATAGATAGACGTTCGTGGACTGGTCATTTACGAACTAATAAACATAAAAATAATAATGCTGTAACAATTAATGATAACGTTCAAATCCTTAACTCTGCGTTTAAAGGGCGTATTGTTAGTTACCGTATTATTGCGTCTAACAGCGAAGCAGTAAATTTGCCCGAATTATTTTTCAATGATATTCATGATCAAGTGAAATGTTTAATTGATGATTCTCTCAAAAAATATACAGCGTTAAAAATGAATTTTGAACTTTTTTCTTTATTCTTAATGTACAAAAATGATGTACAAGAGTTAAAATCTTTTGCGACAAAAAACTTTGCTATACATTTTAATTACGAGTTTGAAACTCTTTATAATACAATTACTACTACGTTATTGAAAAAAATTGAAGAGTTTCAGGAGAGAGACAGTGGATGGACGTTTCTTAGTAATTCCCATTTAGAAATTAATATCAATAAATATCAACCACTCAGCGGCTCTTTTTATATAGATTTACCTAAATTTATAAAAACCAAAAAAGCTTGCTTGAATATCAAAAACAAGGATGATTATTGTTTTTTGTGGTGCATAGTGGCCGCCTTATATCCTACAACTCGTCATCCTGAACGAGTAACATCTTATCCACATTTTCGAGACGTTTTAAATGTTAAAGGTGTTTCATTTCCAATATCGTTTTCGGATATCTCTGTTTTTGAAAAAAATAACCCATTTTTAAATATATATGTGTATGGTTTAAAAAATAACAGGGTAATAATTGGCCCCCTTTACAAACCTGAATTAGTTAAGAGGGGTACAACAATGAAGAGCATTCACTTACTGTTCCTAGAAAATCATAAATCATCTCATTATTGTCTTATAAAAGATTTGCCACGTCTTGTTAAAAATCAGATAACAAAACATCATAGCAAATTATATTTCTGTGAAAGTTGTTTATTGTTCTTTCCTACCCTTGAACAGATTGATAAACATTTGTGTGGAGGGATCGTTACTGTTTTACCAGAAAAGGGGAGTGTGATTAAATTTAAAAATTATGATAGAAAAGAAAATGTTCCCTTTGCTATCTATGCCGATTTCGAAACATTGTTAAATCCAATTTCCGTTCTTGAATCTGACACCGCTACTACGTCATGTTTGCAACAACACGTACCTGCGGCATTCGCTTACAACATTGTTTCTTCATTAAATTATACTTTTGACGATAGTTTTAAAAGTTATCGCGGTATAGATTGTGTTTCAAAATTTATCGATTTTCTTACATCTGATGTCAAAAAAATTTATAAAATTTTAAATCAAAATCATGTAATGATATTTACAGAAAAAAATGCGTCTGATTATAAAGAAGCTTCTATCTGTCATATATGTGAAAACCTCTTATGGACAAATAAAGTTAGAGACCACTGTCATATAACCGGTAAATACCGTGGAGCCGCCCATAGACATTGTAACCTACAATTTAAAATACCTAAATTTATACCTATATTTTTTCACAATTTATCAGGGTACGATTGTCATTTATTCATAAAGAAATTAGGCGAAATGCCAGGTAAATTGAATATTATACCCAAAACCAAAGAAAAATATATTTCTTTTTCTAAATTCCTGCAGGTCACCGATAATGATTATGTACAACTCCGGTTCTTGGATTCATTTCATTTTTTAGGAGCTAGTTTAGACAAACTTGCTAAAACCATACCAATTGAGGATTTTATAAGTTTACGATGTCACTTTCCCGAAAATAATCGATTCAAATTACTTGCACGAAAAGGTGTATACCCTTATGATTATATGACTAGTTGGAAATGTTATGAAGAAACAATGTTACCGGCTAAACGGTATTTTTTTAGTTGTTTAACGAATGAGGAGATTTCAGATAAAGATTATAAACATGCTAATTTAGTGTGGAATGAGTTTAATATACAAAATTTAGGTGAATATACTGATTTGTATTTGAAAACCGATGTTCTTTTATTGACTGATATATTTCAAAATTTTCGTAAAACCTGTAAACAGCATTACAAACTTGACCCAGCGTTTTACATAACCGCGCCTAGTTTATCTTTTGATGCGATGTTAATGAAAACAGGTGTTCAGCTTGAACTTGTTTCTGACTTAGCTATCGTACGAATGATTCAAGATGGTATTAGAGGTGGATTGTGTATGTGCTCTCATCGCTATTCGAAGGCTAACAATAAATATATGAAAGATTGTGATGTAACAAAACCGCAGTGTTTTATAGCTTATTTAGACTGCAATAATCTTTATGGTTACAGTATGTGTCAACATTTACCTTATTCCGGATTTAGATTTTTAAATCAAAATGAAATAGATAAATTAAATGTGGAAAGTATTACAGATCATTCAGAGTGGGGTTACATATTAGAAGTAGATTTATTGTACCCTGAATATTTACACCAGGAGCATGATGACTTACCTTTTTGTCCTGAAAAATGCATACCACCTGGAGGAAAGACGAAAAAACTTATTTCAAATTTGTATAATAAATACAATTACGTTATTCATTATATTCACTTAAAGAAGTGTTTGGAACATGGCCTTATCTTACGTAAAATCCATAGAGTCATTACATTCAGGCAAAGTGCATACTTGAAACAGTATATTGAATTAAATACTCAATTGCGACAAAAAGCAAAAAGTGTATTTGAACAAGATTTTTTCAAGTTATTAAATAACAGTGTTTTTGGGAAAACGCTCGAAAACACTGAAAATAGAGTAACTGTTCATTTAGTTAATCAGTGGAATGATAAAAATAATGTAACAAAAAAATCAAAATATGCAGAAAGGCTCATAGCAAACCCTTACTTTCATAGTGCAACAGTTTTATCCGAAAACTTAGTAGCAATCCAGATGAAACCAGATCGGTTAATTTTAGACAAACCGATTTATATTGGCTTCACTGTTTTAGAACTATCTAAATCACACATGTATAATTTCCATTATAATATAATCAAACCATTTTATAATGAGAGGGTAAAATTATGTTATACCGACACAGATTCGTTTGTTTACGAAATATATACCAACGATTTTTACTACGACTTAAAACACAAGTTTTTGGAATACCTTGATACCAGCAACTATAGCATTAAAAATGAGTTCATGATACCGCAAATAAACAAAAAAATACCAGGCCTTTTTAAAGATGAAATGGCTGGTAAAATTATAACTGATTTTGTTGGTTTGAGGTCGAAACTTTATTCAATAAAAACTGTGGATAAAATAATTAAAAAAGCTAAGGGGGTCAAAAGTAGCGTGGTACGTGATCTGAACATCACAGATTATGAGAATGTACTATTTAATAATGAGATTATTCGGAGAAAAAACATTTTATTTAAATCAATAAAGCATGAAATATTTACGCAAAGTGTTAATAAAATTGCGCTCTCTAATAATGACGATAAGCGGTTAATACGTCCAGGTAATATTGCAACCCGAGCATGGGGTAATTCATGTATTTTAAAGGGAAATTTAAATTGTTAAATGTTGTATAGATTATATATTGTTAGATTAAATTATGAGGTATGTAAATAATAAAAATACTTGTTTAATTTTTAAGATATTAATTATGATATAAAGGGTAAATAAATTTATTGATGAATCAAACTTATTTTTTTATTTCGTCCATTACGAATTCCACTGTAATTGTATATACATATGTATATCCGTTGTTGCCGAACCGGTTCGGAAACCAGTCACTAAACAGACTGCACTATTATATTCTAAGCTAAAGTAATTTTCTGAATAGTGTCTTAAATGTGAGGTAATAAGATTGATTTCACATAAACAGAAATCCTAACCATAATTTATTACAATATAGTAATATGAGCTCAGTGTTGTATTACAACACTGAGCGAACATGTGCCAGTTCATTGCACTGTAAATATATAAAATGTAGGTAAAGCAAGCTTGCAGTTTTCAATGGAACATTCTAAATCGTGACTTATGTGTTCTGAATTGAAAGTACATATTTATAAAACAACAAATTATTACATCCAAAAATAATTGTGCCATAATGTTTCATTCATAAAATAGTTGTCGTAGTGAAGACATCTAATAAATTAATTCTTAAATAATTACATATTTTATTTTAATTTTTGTACCTGTTGTAACCTGTTTAAACTTGTTGTACAACACACAATGTCATCGGTAAGTGTTTTTATAAATACCTAGTTATTTTTAATATCAAAACAATACTTTTGACAGAATACTTATTAATATTTTTATGTTTTGTTTTAGATATCGGATTCGGAAATTGTGTTCAGTCAGTATGGACAAGGACATTGTGGTCAGTTTTCTGAGGTCTTCACTGAAGTTCCAGAGACCACGCATATCCAAAAAGAAAAGAAATCAAGGCATCGACGAGATAAACAAACACGTAATATTGTGAAACCAACAAAATCGTTTGTTATGAATAGGATTCAGAAGAGAGGTCTAAAACTCATAAAGATTTCGGTTATCGATCTGTGCAATAACCCTCAAACGAGTGATAGTGATAGTGACAGTGAAAATGTTATATTAAATGCGCAATATGTAGTGCAAGATGCGGTTGATGATGTAATGAACGAAACGGAGGCATTAGTTAAAAAAATTGCTAAGTCTTTAATAGGTTATGATTTTTGTTAGTTTTGTAATTATTTAACTGTTTATTTTTATATTAAATTAAATAAATGATTTGACCTTATAAATGTGTCTTTATTTATTTATTCACTATATTCCACATTGAAAATTTATCAAGTGTAGGGTAGGGTTATGAAATAAAATAAATTTCCTTGAATTAAATTCATTTATTTAATCTATCTTTTAGGTACACTAGTTACATACCTACATTATACCAACACTTTAATAAAATATTTCTACACTAAACAGTACAAAATTAAGACAGAATTTATTTATATGTCATGCAATTTGAGAATCTATGAACTTTGCACATCGTAGATTGATAGTAGTAGATTTGCGTTAAAGTAAAATAACTAAGATATTTTTCTTACAATATTACTCAGTGGTTTGTACTCAATGATACAATCGTTCAATATAAGACAGTAGGCAGAAGTTAGATCAGGTATTTCATCATTACTTTCTAACTCTACACGCACATCGACTACTGGTCCTGATATGAGGTTGTCAATTTGTCTAGAACAGTCGATAACAAACAGAGGGGCGATCTCCTTAAAGTCCATTGTGTTCAACAATGGTTCAGATCGGCGATCGTAATACGATTGTTGGAAACGTGCATACTGCTCGTATAACAATGCAAATTTATCATCAATGAAATCCACGTTTAGATTCTCATAGGGATAGTAAGTTGAATTGAGGTATACTTTGACATCTCGTAAAGTACAGTGATCAAATCTAGACATATCAGCAGCAGATTTTTTTTTTTATTTGTTTGTAGACCTATAATTACATATCTCGGTTTTTCAATCTGAGATGAAGTTTTAATAGACCAAGTATGTTTTGTAGTTCTAGGCAATAGCGGGTATTCATATAAATCCCAATTTCTAAAAACTAATTGCAGTGTTTTATCCTTTTCCAAAATCTTCAATAAGTTTATCTTCTCTTTATCAGATACCTTAACATGTGGTACACGCCATATGATTTTGTTAATTTCAATATCGTTTATGACTTCTCCAGCATCGAGTTTCACAGCGTTCAAGTTTGTATTCGATCTCAACAATATCAGTTCATGCTTGCAATTAATTATAATTTTTTTGTAATCTTCACCGAATCCAAGAATGTTGCTAAGCGGTATAGATGCAGAAAATGAACCATTACTACTTTTAAAACCATGTATATCCCAACCCCAAGAACGACATGATTTTGACTCGCTTTCATTCATGGATAGCAATGATTTCATAGTAGTTGTAACGCCTGCATTTTTTATTTTATCAATCTCAACACCGTTCAGTTCATATCGAATATCTTGAAAAAGGTACATCAAAGGATTGTTTGTAAATTTAACACTAGTTTTTTCTTTAGTGGCAGTTTTAGTAACATTTACTATACCTTCTAAATATAATGTACTGGCTGATGGTAGAACATACAGATCTTTCTGATTAATAGGTATGCGAATCTCATCGTTTCTATTGAAACTTGTTATGTATGGTTTGTATGAATGATATTCAATACCAATAATGCTATTATCACTAGCAGGAGAAGATAATACATCTAATAAACTCATTTTAGAAGACCAATTGATTTGAGGAATTTATGATTTTCTTTAGTAAGTTTCAGTTTATTCTTACAGTTTGATGTTGTCTTGCGGATAGCCCAAGACGCACTGTTTATTTTAGTAGAGGTACTCTGATATTTATTAGTTTTATTATAATCAATCATTTTTTTTTAAGATGTAAATATAGCTGCACTTCCTCCCCACGTAAATTTAGTAAATTATTATTAATATCTAACAGTCTTATATTCACACTGTTAATTATATTTTGGTTTACGGGAAAGTAAATTACGTTTTTAGGTACTTCGATAATTCTATAACCAGGTGGTACATTCGGAGCAAACTCGTGAATGATATGACTTGGTAGACCATTAACATATGATCCGCTCACTATGTCACATTCTACCCTCACCACAGTCGTAGATAGAATGTTCACTGGAGACTGTGATACGTGTAATTTATTTGCTTCAACTATTTTTTTTTCAAAACCCAACAATCTACCAATAGAATCTTCTTTAGTAAAATCAATAGCTTTTGTGCAAAATATGTTTGTTTTTAACGTATTATTATTGCACTCTAATTTGATTCCTGCGTCTTGTATTTTTGATTTTAAATAATCGTTGATATCTTGCAGTTCATATGCTCCTTCAGGAATTTCAATAACGTTATGATCGTAATAAAATTTGTTATTTTTATTATCAATATTTGGTATAGAATTAAATGTAGATAAATATAATAATGCACATTCATACTCTCCTTCAAGTTGTAGAGTAGGAGAATAATAAGTAGATAGCACTGATGAGTTACCAGTTATTGACAGCGAGAGTGACATTATGTAAATGAAACTAAAAAATGTTTTATTCAATTTATATATTTATCCCAGAAGTCATACAAAAACGTTAAACATAAATGTCCACAATTTACAGAGTTAAAATTTTGATATCTCGTATAGTTATAAAAAACATTACAATTTTTAAAGTAATTTAGTAACTCTAATGGGGGTTTTAGATTGCCATAGCTATCAAAATATTCACAATATTTATACACTTTTACATAGGCTACCCAATGTGTTCCTTCATTGTTAGAATTATCCAAATTAACAACTCCGCTCTCAATAGGTTTGGGTTTGTTTGGTAATTGATCTTTCATGAACACACCTCTGAAATAAGGTACGTTATATGCATGATTCTGGATATCTATATTAGTAAGAGCACGATTAGGTAACCTCTTGATTAGTTTTTTGAACATTTTACAAACAATCCGTTTCCTTTCTTGTATGGTTTGACGTACAAGCCTCTACCCAACGCAATCGATTCCATCATTTTATTATGACGTTGAGATTCTTGTAAATTATTTTGAGCACTTTTGTAATCGTTTACTGTTTTTGCGATACCAGCTGCCCCGCCAGCTAAAGTACCTAATGCAGACAATCCAGCGAAAATTGGAATCAGCGGTAAAACACCTCCTGTTTTTGGTAACGGTATAATTCTAGGTACAGGAATCCGACAATTTTTTGAATACAACTTTTTTGCCGCTAAGTAAGCATACTTTATTACGTCTTCTTTGTTTTTCGGTTTTAACTTTTTGATCTGTGATCGAATTTTTGTTACTAAAGATCCAAAAGTTTTTAATCCAGATCCAGTTTTAAGTTTTGCTTTCATTGCTTTGCTTACCAACCAAGAAGCAATTTTTTCTCTTTTCCCTGCATCTGCTGCTTTTAATCGTTTATTTGCCATATTCAATAACTGTAAATCAGCTTGATGTCTGTTATACAAGTCTGAATAATTTGTATAGGCTATATCGTGAACTTTACAGGCTTCGTCTAATTGATTTATGCCTTTGTCTCCTCGTGCTAAACGTTTTTGTAATTTAGTGCCTGGTCCACAGTAATTGTAGCCTGGCAAATGAAGCTCAAATGGTAAATTATTTATTAAATTATTAATAAGTCCACCTCCTTGCATGGTTTGTATTATAATGTGAGAAAAAATAATAATAGATGATTAAATACCATTTATTATTTTAGCACGGTTCTCTTATCAATCCAACTATTTTCACTATCACTCAAACCTAGCCATTTAACAAACAGCTTACTGCCTTTTTTTCTTAAAACTTTTTCAATTAGGTAAATGTCGGGATGATTCGTTTTTTGAAGTTCTTGTTCATAAAAAGTACCTAAAATTGGCTGATTTCGAAGATCTTGAATATTATACGTTGTAGGCATAGTTTCATTTATTTTTATGATTTTAAAGATTTCTGTTGACCAATTAGGAGTATAGCCTTTATGAAAACAATTTTTATATTTACTTATGCGTACACGATCTCCGATTTCTAGTTTGTGTTTTTTAGGTTGTGTTTTCTTGTGTGATTTTAAAATATTTTTCCTTATTAGAATTTCATTTTCAATATTAACGTCAACCGGTTTACAGTCAATAGTACGGTGTTTTGTATTGTTGTAATTAAAGACTATACTTTCTAAAGGTTTTTCTATCCATCTATAGGTTCCATTTAAACTGAATGTTTTGTAGAGTTTGTTTTTTAAAGTTTTAATTACTCTTTCTGCAATCGAAGCTTTCTTAATTGAAAACGATGAATAATGATTAATATTAAAACGTTTCATTAATCTTGAAAATGTATCATTATAAAATTCAGTTCCTAAGTCGGTTTGTAAATGGTTAGGGGAACGATCACATGTACTTAAAACATTTTCAAATGCATTAGTTACTTCTAATTTTGATTTTGACTTCAAGGGTACAGTCCAAACATATTTAGAAAAACAGTCAATTATAACTAAGATGTAACTGAAACCTTTATTGTAATTTTTAATTTTTCTTAAATCAATAAGATCAGCTTGCCATAAGTCATCGATTCCTTTTAAAATAACACAACGACGTGCAAAGTTTTTTCTAGCTGTTTTATGTAATTCATTCACGACCTGTTGCTTTATCATTTTGAGACGGATTGTTAGTCTTCCTCGTACCACTGTTCGTTATTTTATGATCAATATAAGATGTCATACTTGTTTTTAAATGGTCTAATGAGGCTTGAATTTCTTTTGTAATCTCTATTTTTATTTTGTCTATTAATATTTGGACATCTTTTTTAGCGCACAAGTCATCAATTTTCTCATCTACATATTCCTTATTAGCAGCATCGTCTGCTTCAACAGGATTAATAACGCCTCGTAGTCTACTCATTTGCAAATTAAACTCGCCATTTGCAGTTTTTAATATTGTTTTGTCTGCGATATCAAAAATATCTGACAATCGCATCCTTTTGTGAATATGATGACCAAATTTATCTATATTCATTATGTGTGTACAGAGAGAATGCTTAAATGACAATGAAAACCATAATTATTTACCAAGATATTTATTAATTTATAAATTTTCCTTCGCGTAGTTCCTCTATAATAGATATTATTTCATTATCTAACCCTGTATTTCCAGCTCCTCGAGAAGCCATGAGTAGTTTTAATCTTTCAACTAATTCATTAGGATCATCCCAATAAATGTAGTCTACATTTTTATTCCATTTTTTCAGCATTTTCAGTCCTTTCCCTTTTTGAAATTTTAATTGATCGCTGCTGTCGTTTGGCAATTTAAATAGAGGTTTTATAACGTCCATATATTTTTTGCCTTTGTTGCTTTTTATTGGTTTTTTTGCATCATAGTCACGTCTATGAGCATTTGTATGAATCAACATTAATTTATAATTTTGTCTATCATTTTCGGTAACCAAATTTAAATCTGGATCTTTCTTTAATAAAAGTTCCTTTAGCCCTGGCGTGGATGAATATGTGTGTGTGCCTATTGTGATAGTTTTATTACCAATATTTATTTTAGTACATCCGAGCATTAACTTCCCTTTTTCATTTCTGACTCCGAAAGGAACATCATCTATCATTTCAGATGATAGAGACCATGATGAAACATTGTCGCCGACACCAACAGATTTGAACGAGTCGATACTGTTTTGTGAATTATCATCTGAATCTTCAGAATTTTGAATATAACCATGATCTTGATCATCAGTACCCACTTCAGGTATACTGGTATTTTTTTCCAAATCACTTTCAAATTTAACATATTCATCATTAGATAAATTGCTATCATGATGGTCTGCGTAATCATTATTTTTCAAATTAATATGATTTAAATTTTCGATGGATGTATTTTTGTTGGTTTGTGCTATTTGATTAAGTGGGCTGATTAACGGTTTAAAAACAGTTTGTAATGCTTTTTCATTATCATCTTCAATATTTCGCATTTTTCGGACCTTTTTCTTAACTGCTTCAGCAGCAGTAATAATTTGTCTTTTTAAAGATGTTTCCATTATATAATAATTGAATAAATGATCTACTGTCTTCCTTCACAGTTAAATTAGGAATAAACAATTTTTTATATAATTTTATATTTATATAAACGTTAGATCAATCAAAAACTACAAAACTATCAAAGTTTTTGCGATAGCCACCTTCATTCTTACGACAATCTTTATTTATAACTAGATAATTATAAGGTTCAGTCCATATTTTACTACATAACTCACGAAATTCATTCCATTTCATGTCTGTGTTTACGTGTTCATCATAAACATGACGTATATTAATATCATCTTGCTTAAAAAGAATAATGAGATTTGCATTATCTCTAATAAGCTGTTTGGGTACTTTGCTATATGTTTGATTTAAATAAAAACAATCTATATTTTTATGTCGACCCATTGCAAAATAATTTCTTATATTATTTTGGTTTTCACATGCTACATCATCAAATATAATAACTGAATCACATCTAGCTTCCTGTGGACTTATTACTTCCTCATTATCCTTAAATTTTGCAAACGATACATCTGGAACGTTAGCTAACACTTTTTCAACAAACACATACTTCGGTTGGTTTAGAGTTTTTGAGTAAACATATACATTACGAAACTTTAAACCATTCTTATGCAACAGCAAACCAATTACAAGATTTGTTTTTCCACAGTTAGATGGACCACATATAATACACCTTATAGTGTTTGGTAGTAGTTCACCGTGTCGTCGTTTGCTGTTTTGTGATTCCACGCAAATGGAATCAAGATGAAGTGAATGAGGTTGTTTAATGAACTTCATAATAACACGTCCGATGCTATGGGTAGTTATACTAACAATGAGTCAAATTGATGGATATGGTTATTTCTTAAAATTTATGATAGTATTAATTTAATTTTACTTTATACATCATTGTACTAATGATAGCTATTGCCTGCGCCTAGTATGCAATTATTTGTATTTTGTTGCTATAACATTTCTGTTAGGCTTTGGTTTAGTCAAATTACTTGGAATGACGAATTGTGTTTATTTATATAAACAGGTACGTAATGTCGAAGCGGACGAGATTCGATCGTATATTATTGGGCATTCTATCCCACCGAAGTGGAGGCGAAGCCGGAACGGCAGGTGGGGTAGAATGCCCAATAATATACTACTGCGGGATAGGGGGACCAAGTTTGTACGAGACAACGTGTTTCCTTGGTCCAATCTACTTCAAATTTTGCATAAACATTCTTTAACAGAATTGATGGAAGACGTATTTCGTACTTTATCGAAATTCAATCCCTGACGGGATTAAAAAGAGATAGAGAATTATGTTGGAGGTGATATCAATACTCCTTAGTGCTTTTGATTTAAATTACTTTTTATTTTGACACATGCTTCAAAACTCAATCCGATTTTATTCAGAAGAGGTTGAACTCACATAAAAGCTTGATGCAATGCAAATATTTTATACTCCTTAAAATTGGAATTTCTGTTTGTAATTTCATATATAAAAGTATAGATACGGTAATTACCCAAAAAAATAATTTCTAAAATGTTTGTCTGTCTCTCTCTTCGTTCCGTCTAATTGCTGCAACAGCTGGACCGATTTTGTAGGGACTTTCACCACCGTTATAAGGAGTAACTTAGGCTACTTTAATTTAAGAACAAGAAACGAATTAAAGTTCCGTATGACTTAAAAACGCTGACCAATGCATGAATATGAACATTAAATTTTTCGTTAAATTTTACGCGGACGAAGTCGCGGGTAACAGCTAGTTTACAAATAAGAGCGCTATGGCGACACTCAGGCATAAAAATTCAATTCGATAACAATATAACCAGTATAGCCTCACAGTTAGATGCAACAGGCCAGGTCAACTGCGCATCTCTGAGTAATACAAGCCTTTGCTCTCAAATATTAAACTATGACGCGAACAACGACATGTTAACAGTAATTGCATTAAATATAAGAAGTATTAATAATAACTTTGATCTATTTGTAGCTTTTGTTTCTGCAATAAGTATTCCTGTAGACGTTCTCGTGCTGACGGAATGTTGGACTAATCAAAACAATCCACCTCCGGACTTGTGTGATTATAACATGTTTTAGACAAAAGTCAGCTATAACCAAAATGATGGTGTAGTTGTGTATGTCCGAAGTGTGATAAGTGTCAGTGTTTGTGAACCTGAATTTCTGGAGGGTAATTGTCTTGTTGTCACTGTTAAAACTGGACTGGCGCCTACGAGAATAACACTCTTTGTAAGCGAGTCCAGGTAAGTACTTGTATTTCTAAAACTGGGAGGCCGGTAAGAGCAAATAATTGTGTACCCCGAGTACACAATTATTTGCTCTTACCGGCCTCCCAGTTTTAGAAATACAAGTACTTACCTGGACTCGCTAGATAAGATATTAAATAACACACTTACAAAGAGTGTTATTCTCGTAGGCGACATAAACATTAATACTATGCCCGAAAATTTATCTAGTTCAGCACAAGATTATTTAAATTTAATTGCACTACATGGACTAAAACAGGGTATTACAATACCCACACGAATCAATACTTATATTGATCACATAATGATAAAGTGCCCTTTACCTTGTAAAACTATAGTGTTTGAACAAAAACTTACAGACCACTCACCAATATTATTAGCTATAAATAAATCTAAAGTAATAAAAAAACCCTTTGATCATAATAAAATAAAAATAAACTATAGTAAAATTAAGGAGTTACTAACAACTATGAATTGGACAGAGCTGTACAGGATTACTGATACAGGACTACTGATAAATACTATTACTATAAATACTACTATTCTAAGAGTTCCTAATAGACTAAAACCGCTAAAACCATGGATTACAAAAGGAATAGTTAAATGTAAACGTAAAAGAGACAAACTACATAATAATGTAAAGAAGTCACCTGACGATACAGAAAGTTATCATAAATACTTAAGATATAGAAATATATGTAACTCTATAATAAAAAATCTAAAAAAGCAATATTATCAAGAAAAAATATATAAAAGCAAGGGCAACATGAATATACCTGGCAGGTTATAAAAGATATCTGTAACATTAATTCTAAAAAAGAACCTCCGGATGAGTTACTCACTATAGCTGACTCTCCAAAGGCAGCTCTCAACAAGGTAAATGTCTTTTTCACCTCGATTGGAGGCACATTGGCTAGTAAAATACTTAATAAAACAGGTTCAAGCGAGCAACATTTGACACGCCAAGCAAAAAATTACAACTCACCACTCAAATCCATGTCCTTTGCACCCACAGATGTATATGAAGTACAGAGTATTGTTTCGGGACTGAGATCGCACAGTACTCCAGGCTGGGACACTATTACGGCAAACATTTTGAAACAAAATGTTTCGTCTCTTGCCTCCCCCATTGCTTACCTGTGCAATCTTAGCCTGGAAACAGGTATTTTTCCGGCAGCTTTCAAAAAAGCTGTGGTCTGCCCGATATTTAAGTCTGGTGATAGGACTGAGCCATCAAACTACCGACCAATCTCCCTACTTTCAACCTTATCCAAGATACTAGAAAAAATTGCTAATAAACGTGTAGTAAGATACCTAGAAAAAAATAATCTGCTTAGTAAACATAAATTCGGCTTCAGGGAAAGAATATCGACGGAAGACGCAGTACTAACACTAACAAACAAAATAGTAGCGTATCTGGATAAAGGTGACAAATGTCTAGGAGTATTTTTGGATCTTCAAAAAGCCTTTGATACAGTCTCAATTCCCATACTTTTAACACGTTTAGAAAATGTTGGCATGAGAGGTGTAGTTCTGGAATGGTTCACAGACTATTTATCGGGTAGAACATAGTGTGTGAAAGTTTCTGATCCAATGAGTGATGAGTCTATTTGCAAATTTGGCGTTCCACAGGGCAGTACTCTTGGCCCTTCATTGTTTCTTATTTATATCAATGAACTTTGTAATGTTGCTACCCTGTCTAATATCGAAATAACCATGTTTGACGATGATACTGTCCTTACCTTTCATGCGACTAACTGGAGCGCAGTTTTTCGCAAATCTGAAGATGGCCTTGCTAAGGTCTCAGCTTGGTTGGAAGACAGCCTGTTATCTTTAAACACTTTAAAGACAAAATATGTATGTTTTAGCAAAACAGCTACAGAAGGACCATCGTGGAGTTGTAAACTCAAAATACATACATATCCCTGTAACCGCAACGTTGACAATCCAAACTGTCACTGTGTCGCACTGACTAGAGTCGCTTCGATAAAGTATTTAGGTGTAGTAATAGATGACCAACTTAACTGGAATCTGCACATTAAAACATTGACTGCTAGAATCAGAAAGTTAAGGACGCTATTACAATTTTCTACAAATAACGGTGTTTTTCAGGTACAATTTAAATGTATAAGCAATCATATATGTAAAGATATTATGGTCTCAATTTAAAGGTAATCTATTCATCTTCAGATTGGCATCACAAAAATTGTATAACATCATACAAATTTTTCCCATAAATCCGTTTTCACCATCACAATAATCACAGAAAATGTATAAAAATAGGGTCAGATTACGTACCATTTTAAAGTAAACTTAGAGCATATTTTATCATCAAAATTATATAAAATTACGGCATATATAGTCCTCTATACGTTCGACTAATCATTTTGTACCTAAATCATTACATTTTTCAATAAACAGCAAAAATATGAACGCTTGCAAATTTCTTCATACATTTTTCACTCGCGGACTTTCATTCCGCGCTCAGACGCGCTTGTGGAAGCATGTGCGTATCGCTCTGTCGCAAAAAAATAAATTACGAAAAAGTCTGTGTCATACACTCATATAGTCGTTTATCGTGACCGGAAGATGTTGATACTTTTTCAAACCTAAATAAAAGTAAATACGACTTTAATAATATTATTAAATTTATTATCAGAATGTTATTTAGGGATTGATGAATAAGATCGGGATTTGGATACTAACGGCTAAGCAGTGGTTGAGAAATGGATGGGTGGAGTTAAGTCATATTAAACCTGTGATTTAGATTAGGCCTGAAAGTAGATGGGTAGGGTTAAGCTGCTGTTGGGCAAGTTAAAAAATAGATGGGTGAGGTTAAGCAGCTGTTGGGCAGGTGAAGAAATGGATGGGTGGGGTTAAGTCATATTAATACTGTGATGGGTGAGATCAAATTTTACTAAAACAAGGCGAGAATAGTTGGGATTAAGAGTCTGTAGGTGAGTCCAAGAAAAGGATGGGTAGGGTTAAGCATTTGTTAGTGAGGTCGAGACTTGATGGGTGGGGTTAAGATGTCAACTCCGTTCCTGACGGGTGTTCCCTGACTAGGCTTGTTCTTACTCGGCCACTGAATGACTGTACTAGTAGGTAAAACTTTCAGATGCACTAGTTCTGTCTTCTGGTACTATTAGTACCACCTACAACAGTACCATAGTACAGTATATAGTGAATTTCATTTTATATTCCTTCATACTTTGCAGGTTTTGCCTATAATTCTTACAATACCCGATTATTCTTTATATGAAATATTATCATGCATCCCACTTATTCATACACTGATTTTATATCGCTCCCGCTCGTTTAGTCGCGTTTCGAGTATTTCAAGTATCTACAGTCCTACAGTTACTCAATTACTCAATTCTTTATTGCATTTCATAATGTGTACATTAGTTGGTAGGCATGTTAAACATTGGATCAATTATGGACCCTGTCGGGCACAGCAAAAGATATTTTTAATAGGAGAGGATGAAGGCGCTCTTTGTCAAATAAGATAAAAACTATACCCTTAGATATGGAGAAAGGGAAAGAGAGGAACTGAATAAATTACATAATATTAATGAAAGTCTTCAAGAACAAGTCCAAAGTGCCCATAGTGAAATAGATAAGCTATTACTAGAAAATACCTCTTTGAAAGATAAAATTGCTGAAATGGAACATGAAATTCAGAATTTGTTTCAAATTTGTTCTACAATAAAAAACGGAAGATTTTCTACAGTACAGAAGAGGAGCAAACGTAAAACTCCTAAGCACCGAAGTAACGCACCAGGGACTTCAATAGATAAAGCAAATAACTTACCGTGTAACACAAACTCACCTATACAAATAAAAAGTAGACATGAAGACCCACAAAACGCCATGACGCAAAAAAAGGAAATGCTAGAAGAAGCCATATTAAATGAAATAACTACACAATCTACAACCTGCGCTGACAAGAACATTACTATATTAGGAACACAACAATGTGTTGGTCTGGCTACAAAATTAATAAAAACAAGAGAAAATACAAAATATGAAAAATATAAAGTATCAGCATTCACGAAACCATTTGCTACATCTGAAGAAGTTCTTAAACTATGCGAAAATATGAGCTTGGGAGAAAGTGATAAACTAATATTATGTGTTGGCGAAAATGATAAGAACCCTTTTAAGGTAACAATTGAATTAGCTTCAGTCTTAAAAAAGTTTTGTAATAGATCGGTAATTATACTAGGTGTTAATAATAATAAGTACTTGAGCGAAATAATGTTAAATAACAACATTCAATTATTGTGTAAAAATTTCAAGAAAGCTACCTTTATAAATGTAAATACTTATGATAAATATTATTATTGTAAGAAGATAAATGTTGCCATAGATAGTATAGATTATGATATGAAATTTATTAATTCTAAAAACAATCGATTACTTGCTAACAAAATACAAGGATCTGAGTCTGATAATAATAATACAGATAGAGAGTTAAATTCTACTCTACCTAGATGTAATAAAATGAAGCAAACAATAAAATTAGATTACTTCTCAAAACAAGGCAACACTTCTCAGTCCCAGTCTTGTAAAATGTTGTCAGTAACACGAAAATTATTCGATAGCCCTTTATTATCAATATCCTCGGGTAAAAGAAATATTTTTTTTCGAGAATAAACAGTAAATCTTACTGTATTTCACCAAAATATTGCCGGAATACTTAACAAATCTGACCTTCTACAGATATCTTTAAAAGGTTTAACAGATAAAAATAACTGTGTTAGTATTATTTGTCTTAGTGAAACTTTTCTTAAATCTGGGGAGGAACAGAATCTTCATTTTGAAAATTTTAAATTAATTGATTGGTACTCTAGACCGAATAAAAGACGTGGGGGCGTATGTATCATGTGTAAGGATGACCTTCCCTGTAAAAAGTTTCCATTTAAAAATAAGCTAGCTACTGAACATTGTTTTGAATACTGCGGCATTGATGTGCCTTCATGTAATTGCGTTATTGTATGTATTTATAGGACTAATTCCAGTCCTTACAAATTTCTTAATAATTTAGAAATACTTATGTCTGAACTTCGTAACAAATGTCAAAAGAAGGTAATAGTTACTGGTGATTTTAATATAAACCTACTCAATGATTCAAAAATTCGAGATGAATATTTGCGAATTGTACACAATTATGGTTTTTACATACATATCAATGAACCTACGAGAATACATGCGTGCCTTGACCAGATAATCAGCAATATCCCTGAAGCGACTGCTAAAGTACATAATCTAGGCTTATCAGATCACAGTGGACAAACACTAACCTTCACTGCCAGAAACCAGACGCAACCTAAAAAACTGGTTTTTGTGTTTAAACGTGACTATCACCCTGATAATTTAACAAGATTTAAAGAATGCATATCGCGTTTAACGTGACATGATGTTTTAAATGAAAGGAATATAAATACGGCTTTCCAAATATTCCACGAGACACTAATACTTTTTTTTGAGTTATGCTTTCCATTAAAAAAACTTAAAGCTAAAAATAATATCGAAAGTAACTCATGGATCACTAGAGGACTAAAAATATCATGTAAAGAAAAAAGAAAACTACGATATAGTTTTTATACTAATAAAAGTAAACATGCTAAAATTAAATATCACAAATATTCGAAAATACTCAAGCAGTGTGTCTATAGTGCCCGGAAACTAAATAATATACAATTAATCGTCCAATCTAAAAATGTATGTAAAGCCACTTGGGATGTTATAAAAAAAACACAAAACTCACACCCAAAAAATAAACTTTTCATTGACAAAGTTGTTGTATATAATAAAGAATGTACAAATCCAATTGACATCTCCAATGCATTTAATAATTATTTTATTAACTTAACTAGTAATAAATCAGATAATCCTAACAATGTAAACTGTAATAATATTAAAAATCTAGACGCAACAATTTTCCTATACCCAACATCAACAAAAGAAATAATTGAAACTGTTATGTCATTGAAAACGACGAATTCTGTTGGTTACGATAATTTCCCTACAAACATTTTGAAAGAAAGTGCAATTTTGATCGCAGATGTTTTGTGTTACCTTATAAACTTATCTTTTTCAGATGGAACTTTCCCTGAATTATTAAAAATATCTGTTATTAAACCCATCTTTAAGAAAGGCGATCAAACTGATCTTAGCAATTATAGGCCTATTGCTTTAATACCAATTATAGTTAAAGTCTTCGAAAAAATTATGCATAGTCGACTAGTTAACTTCCTAAATAAATTCAACATAATAAAACAGGAACAAAATGGTTTCCAAAAAGGAAAATCAACAACTCTCGCAGCTTTCAATCTCATTAGTAAAATAACGGAAAGTGTGGACAGAAATATACGTACATCAGCCATATTCTTTGATATGAGCAAGGCCTTTGATTTTGTCCCTCATAATAGGTTGTTGGTCAAATGTGATAAATATGGTATTCGAGGAGCTGCTAACAAATGGATCGAAAGCTACCTTAAAGATAGAAAACAATATGTTGACCTTATAAATATTAATAAAAACAGAGAAGAATGCCACTATAAATCCGACCTTCTATATAACGCTACCGGAGTTCCCCAAGGTAGCATACTGGGTCCACTACTATTCTTAATTTTTATTAATGATTTGCCCGATGCCACATCACATAAATGCTTACTCTTCGCAGATGATATATCCGTCATACTAACAGAATGTAATCAAATTAAATTTAATGACAAAATAAATAAAGGTGTTAGTGAAATAACTTCTTGGCTTGAAAATAATAATCTGAAGGTTAATATCGATAAAACTAGGTACATGCAATTTTATAATAAAAAACCAAAAGACAACCTGAAGGTTATGTGTAAAGGTCAGCAAATAAATGAAGCAAAAGATGTGACTTTTCTAGGACTTGTTTTAGATAACCAATGTCGTTGGAATCTTCACGTAAAAAAAGTGTGCACTAAAATTAATAGATTCGCTTATGCGCTCTGGCGGTTAACAAAAATAACAAACCAAAAGGTTGCTCTTCAAGCGTATCATGGTTATGTTGCGTCAATCCTCAGGTATGGAATATTAATATGGGGAAACTCTGCTGATATAAATCGAGTGTTTATATCCCAAAAGCAATGTATCCGGGCAATCGCTGGAGTATCGCCCCTTACGTCATGCAGAAGTCTGTTCCCAAAATTTAAATTACTAACTGTACCAAGTTTTTATATATTAGAATGTTGTGTCTTTGTAAAAACCCATCCTGCGTTATTTAATAAATGGAGTGATCACTGTAATTTCAATACAAGATATCCCGACCGCTTATTATTGCCAAATATAAAAACTGAACTATATCGCCGGAACTGCTATAATATGGCGATCAAGATCTACAACAAGTTGCCTGAAAGTTTTAAAATCCTCCCGGCAAAAATTTTCAAGTCTCGATTGCATAATTGGTTGATAGAGAAATGTTTTTATACTTTCAACGAATATATTAATGTAAAATTCTAGTTTTATCAATGTGTAATACGTAATAAATAATAAGATTATGAGGTTTATGTATTATAATAATATTGTATGTTTTGATCTCAGTTGGAGCTTTAGTAAGTTTAATTTTAATTTTATGTATGTGTATTCTTTAAATTTGCATGCTATTTTATTATGGCAAAATGTGACTGTTCTTAATATATTATTATGTACCATCTTTGTAACCACATTTTAAGCAAATAAATGAAGTATTGAAGTATTGAAGTATAGGTATATTAAATTAAATTGTATCATTAAAATATGTATGATTATAATATCGTATAATATAATTATTTTATAATAAGTATTTCTATATTTGTTTTAGATATGTTTATGTATTTTTATTTTATTTTATTTATTCCACGTTTTTCATTTTTTTTAAACTATAAATTATAATAATCTAGATATTTTCAATTTTATTAAGCCTTGTAGAATGTTATTATTTTTATTTGAAAATATATACTGAGTTAAATTTAAAATGAAATATAGGTATCATGTTATTGTAAATTTTATTGTTAAGTATTTTTTGGTATAAGTAATAATAATAATAAATATTCTGCGACATTTTACACAGCAGCATCTAGTCCCAAACTAAGCAGAGCTTGTACTATGGGTACTAGACAATGGATATAATACTTATATACTTTTTTTTTGTAAATACATACTTATAATACATAGGAAACACCCAGACGAACACAAACACTTATAGTCATCACATAAATATTTGTGTCCCGTGGGAATCGAACCCACGACCTCGTGATCAGCAGTCCGGTACTCGAACCACTAGACCACATAGGTCGTCAAAGTATGTGTAGTTTTTACCGCAGACTGTTGTTTAAAATTTTAAAATTTTAAGTTTACTAGCTTGTAATACTACTAGCGTGCGACTACTCGTTCAGAACCAGAAACTAAGAATACTGACATCTCGAACGAACGACGTAGTACTAAAAGAATGATGTAATAATAAGGAAAAGGAATAGTTTGTTCTTGTCAGTGTCGGGATTAATTATTATTAGTACTTAGTACGTGAACTATACAAGCCTATCTCTGACCGTAAACTTTTGACAATCTTTTTATTAATTTGCAATGTATATATTTAACTACTTAATTATGTTTGTTCAGGTGGATTCTTGCAAGTCAATTTTGAATCTTCAACCGATTGAGCTGAAATTTTGTATAGACATGTTTGGATGTTTAGTTGTGTGACGTCATTCCGGAACACCCATGGCGGACTAGTTATTTGTGATGCACTTTACAACATGGGGATCAAAAACTTACTAAAAATAACTCAAAAAATAAAATGATGTCTCTCTAAATACAATTTCTACATTTTTATGCTTTCCTACAATATGGATATCAAATTATAGGCTTGCTGTGAATAATTCTAAAAACATTGTAACATCACTCTAAATCCAATATTATGGCGGACTAAGTTTTTCGTGGCTTTTCTAAAAACTAAATTTTGTTTTCTTATTGTAGTTCTAGTTTTCATTAATAAAGGTAAACGAATATTTTTCCATTATGTTTTTTTTACTTTTAAAAACATAAATACATATTAATCATAATATAATGAGATATAGCAAAATAGACCGAGTCATGAATGACTCGGTCTATTGTGAATGCATTACAGCGCATTGAATTCACATATAACGAAATAAATTAATCTTTAAGATATTTTACTTAGGGATATCTGCAGACCAAACGTAAAGTAATTCGTATTGAATGTACAATAGGTCACCAGGTAGCAAATAACTTAATTATCACGAAAATAGTACGATCACTAAACTTTCTGAATCAATTCAAATAAAAATTTGAAACTCTGAATTCTTTGACGACCGGTATATTGTTTGGCGCCGGGATCGAGACTATTCTATGACCGGGCAATCTCGGGGTGGCGGAGTATTAATTGCGACACGCAGGGAGTTGCAAGTTATTGCGCAACCACAGTTGCATTCGAGTGCCGAGGATCTTTGGGTGAATTTACGTGTAAAAAATTCCATTACTCATGATTATATTAGCGTTAACTTGTGTGTTATCTATCTGTGTAAGCAGAATCAAGGCTTTTCTTTTTCGTCTCAATTGTCAAATTTTCTTTCTAAATTGAATACCGTAGTTCTCAATAACATAACTGATTCATTTTTAGTCATTGGTGACTTTAATTTAAGTGGAATTGTGTGGACACTATCCAGTGATCTATCGTACAATCCAACAAATAAAACGACTATTGATGAATACTCACTTGTTGATGAATTATATACCTTAGACCTTTGTCAATACAACGGAGTGCATAATAAACATGGTAAGTTACTGGATTTAGTCATTGCAAATAAGTTGGTTACGGTTTATGAGTGTGTGGATCCTCTGGTTCCCATCGATGGCTACCACCCAGCATTAACACTTAATATGGAATTTGTCGAATTACCCTCGCTGAAAAGTGCACCGCGTATTCGTTACTTATACAATAAAGGCGATTATGATTCACTGAATACTGCTATCAGTGGAATTGATTGGGAGCATGAGTTTTCACTTCGCTCAATCGATGAATCGGTAGATTTTTTCAATAGATCAATATTGAAATTTCAAGATAAATATATTCCTCATAAATTAAACAACAATAAATCATACCCTATCTGGTACAGTCAACCGCTAATAAAAATGATTAAAGAAAAATATAAATATCTTAAGAAATTTAAAATTTATGGGAATAAGTGTGACGAGGCTTCGTATAAACTACTTCGCGATAGAGTTAAATTGACAGAATCCAAATGTTATGAATCATATATACATTTTACAGAACAATCAATCTATCTATATATATAAAAGGAGAAGCTGACTGACTGAATGACTGACTGACTGACTGACTGACTGACATATCCACGCAGGGCCTAAACTATAAGGGTTAGAAACTTGAAATTTTGCACAGGGATTCCTTTTATAACGTAGGGGAGCACTAAGAAAGGAATTTTGAAAATTCACCCCCTAAGGGGGTAAAACGGGGGTTTAAGGTTAGTATGTAACTTTGCTGTTTTTGAAGTTATTCAATTGAAATTCAGTTTGAAGGTTTTTCATTGAAAGTTATGAAACACGTGTAAAATGTTTTTTTAAAAAATCATCCTTTAAAGGGGTAAAATGGGGGTGCAAAGTTAATATGTTTTTTTTTTATTTTCAATGAAACTTGGCGAGTGTAGTCTTTGTATGACGTAGGCATCCGATAAGAAAGGATTTTCCGAAATTTTGTCCATAAGGGGGGGGGGATAAGGAGACCAAGTTTGTACGAGACAACGTGATTCCTTGGTCCAAGGGCCTAAACTATAAGGGTTAGAAACTTGAAATTTTGCACAGGGATTCCTTTTATAACGTAGGGGAACACTAAGAAAGGAATTTTGAAAATTCACCCCCTAAGGGGGTAAAACGGGGGTGTAAGGTAAGTATGTAACTTTGCTGTTTTTGAAGTTATTCAATCGAAATTCGGTTTGAAGGTTTGTCATTAAAAGTTATGAAACATGTGTAAAATATTTTTTCAAAAATCATCCTTTATAGGGGTAAAATGGGGGTGCAAAGTTAATATGAAATTTCTTTGATTTTCAATGAAACTTGGCGAGTGTAGTCTTTGTACGACGTAGGCATCCAATAAGAAAGGATTTTCCGAAATTTTGCCCATAAGGGGGGGGATAGGGGGACCAAGTTTGTACGAGACAACGTGATTCCTTGGTCCTGTGGCATACTGGAATCAACGTCCGCGCAGCTATCGCGCTCGCATTCGAATGAGGCCCGCGCCGTGTCGCAGGGTATTTATACGACGACGATGCTAGGAAGCACACCACCGCGGGCTTACTTATTATGCGCTCGCCTGTGATTGGTCAGTTCTAAAAATATACTAAGGACACCTACCACCTAGCTACCAACTGAATACTAAATATATTTAGTGCTTGGAAATAAATTTTATTCAATCCGAATATCGTTTCATTATATCTCCTGACGACCTGGTAAAGTGGTGACCCCGACGTGATTACGCCATCACGACCTTCTTGTTGATCTACGCGCCAGAAAACTTGTTGATAAGAAGACTGGGTTGGCTATCGATGGTTGCATTTCAAATGTGTATCATCCCACCGTCTTGACCATTAACATCACAAACCCATACCACAATCTTCTTCAACAATACGCTGAAATCACATCCTCGAACTTCAACAACGTGAAGAACAGTGAGGTTGAACATCACATTGTCACATCTGGGCCACCCGTGTACTGTAAAGTGCGACCGTTGCCACCGCACAAATATCAAGCCGCTAAGAGAGAGTTTCAAATCATGCTCGAGCAAGGTATATGCCGACCCTCCAAATCACCATGGGCGAGTCCGCTTCACCTTGTAGAAAAAAAGAACGGCGAGTACAGACCGTGTGGCGATTACCGACGATTAAACGCTGTCACTAAACCGGATAGATATCCGATACCACGATTGCGTGATTTCACCTATCACTTAGAAGGCATGAAGATCTTTTCGAAAATTGACTTAAGAAAAGCATACAATCAATTAAGAATTCGGGAAGAAGACATTGAGAAAACAGCAGTCATAACACCATTCGGACTTTTTGAATTTCCTCGGAGGTGTTTTGGCCTATGCAATGCCGGTCAGACCTTTCAACGGTACATCAACAGTATTCTCAGTGACATGGACCACGTTTTCCCATTTGTCGATGATCTGCTAGTCGCTACAGCTGACCAAGAATCACATAGAAGACATCTAGAAGAACTTTTCAAAAGACTTCAAGAACACGGTTTAAGAATAAACGTGTCGAAATGCATCTTTGCTCAGAAGAAACTTGAATTTCTTGGATACGATTTGACTAAAGATGGCATTAAACCTACAGAAGATCGCGTGAAGACGATATCCGACTATCCTGAACCAACCACAATTCAAGAGTTACGACGATTCCTCGGCATTCTAAACTTCTACAAAGAAAACATTCCACACGCGGCACATGTTCAAGAAAAGCTATTTAAATATCTTCGAACATGCAAGAAAAATGACAAGACTGTGGTAAACTTTACCAAGGAAGATAAAGAAGCGTTTCAAGCATGCAAGAACAGCATCAAAAGTGCAATCACCCTATCACACCCTTCAATTCACGCCCCACTATCACTGATGTGTGATGCCTCGAATACATGCATCGGAGCTGCGCTACAGCAACATATCAGCGGCAGCTGGACACCACTCGGTTTCTTCTCTAAGAAACTGACAGAAGCTCAGCAGAAGTATAGTACGTTTGACCGAGAACTTCTAGCTATATACATGGCAATACGGCATTTTCGGCGCATGTTCGAGGGCAGAGAAATCATAGTTTACACTGATCATAAACCATTGACACATGCACTACTACGGCAGAACAGCAAGACTGAAACCCCACTACGCACAAGATACTTGCATTATATTAGTCAGTTTACTATGAAGATATGTCATATCGAAGGAAAAGACAATGTTGTGGCCGACGCATTGTCAAGAATTGAAGCAATTTCCACGCCATCGCCAATAGACTACGAAGAGCTGCAACGACTACAAAACAGCGATAAACAGTTGAGTGACGTCACGAAAAACCAAACATTACGATTCGAACACCTACGTCCACTCAACGCAAGCAACACTATATTGTGCGAAACGTCAAGTGGCAATATACGACCTTATTTACCACTGGAAGTACGAAAAAGGGCTTTTGATGCGATGCATGACTTGAGTCATCCCGGCACCCGAGCAACACGAAAGATGATCACACAAAGATTTTTTTGGCCCGGCATGAACAAAGATATCAACACCTGGACCAAATGCTGTGTCACCTGCCAACGAGTCAAGGTCCAACGTCATACAATATCGCCCTTAGAAGAGTTCCCGCCTGCTGATCGGCTGTCACATGTACATATCGATATCGTCGGTCCACTACCTATATCAGAGGGAAAACGATATTGTGTTACTATCATCGATCGAGCTACGAAATGGCCTGAAGCTTTCCCAGTCGGCGATATAGAAGCCAATACTATTGCCACAACCTTCTACGAAGGCTGGATAGTACGATTTGGTTGCCCAGTAAGGATCACCACCGATCAAGGGCGACAATTTGAATCTCATTTATTCAATTCACTAATGAAAAGAATGGGTATCGATAGAATACGGACCACTGCTTATCACCCACAGGCTAATGGAATGATTGAGAGATGGCATCGGACATTTAAAACCGCATTAACTTCACGACTGCATAACACAAGCTGGACACAAGAATTACCAACCGTACTATTGGGACTACGAGCTGCAATAAAGGAAAACACTGATGTTTCATCGGCAGAAGCTTTGTACGGAAGACCACTTCGGCTACCCGGTGAAATCTGTGGAGAAGCGTCGTCATTTACTGCAAACAATCACTACAGCGACGTCATAACAACTGTTATGAAAAAAATGCAATCTGCGCGCCGCAACACCGACCGCCGTGCAATGTTTATACATGACGAGCTATATAAGTGTTCGCATGTGTTTATTCGCACCGATTCCTACCGGCGACCGCTGACGCCGACTTACGAAGGCCCTTACCGTGTACTAAAGAGACAGAACAAGGTGTACACAATTCAAGTCAAAGGTCGCCAAATAAACGTCAGTATTGATCGCCTGAAACCAGCATTTCTGCCTAATACAGACGATGTAGCAAGTCGTAAAGATGAACAAGCGGCATATGTCACACGAGCTGGCCGTATATCAAGACCTACGGTGCGCTTCGCTTTATAAACGTACGTCCGACCGCAACGGAGCTCGGCCGCGTACTAAAAAGTGAAAGGCACACAGCGCACGCTGCACTACGCAACGCATCGACACGCCACACAAAGCGACGTCTCCGCAGCCCTAGCCGCTCACAGCCGTAACTTTCGAGACTGCACTTTGTACTACATACGTCGAGTAGCGCTTCGCTGGGGAGGAGCTATGTGGCATACTGGAATCAACGTCCGCGCAGCTATCGCGCTCGCATTCGAATGAGGCCCGCGCCGTGTCGCAGGGTATTTATACGACGACGATGCTAGGAAGCACACCACCGCGGGCTTACTTATTATGCGCTCGCCTGTGATTGGTCAGTTCTAAAAATATACTAAGGACACCTACCACCTAGCTACCAACTGAATACTAAATATATTTAGTGCTTGGAAATAAATTTTATTCAATCCGAATATCGTTTCATTATATCTCCTGACGACCTGGTAAAGTCCAATCTACTTCAAATTTTGCATAAAGATTCTTTAACAGAATTGATGAAAGAAGTAATTCGTATTTTATCGAAATTCAATCCCTGACGGGATTAAAA
This sequence comes from Craniophora ligustri, assembly GCA_905163465.1. Taxonomy (NCBI): domain Eukaryota; kingdom Metazoa; phylum Arthropoda; class Insecta; order Lepidoptera; family Noctuidae; genus Craniophora; species Craniophora ligustri. The sequence continues at coordinate 6,810,468 of LR990976.1, forward strand.
AGAGATAGAGAATTATGTTGGAGGTGATATTAATACTCCTTAGTGCTTTTGATTAAAATTACTTTTTATTTTGACACATGCTTGAAAACTCAATCCGATTTTATTCAAAAGAGGTTGAACTCACATAAAAGCTTGATGCAATGCAAATATTTTATACTCCTTAAAATTGGAATTTCTGTTTGTAATTTCATATATAAAAGTATATATGTATACGGTAATTACACAAAAAAATAATTTCTAAAATGTTTGTCTGTCTCTCTCTTCGTTTCTTCTAATTGCTGCAACAGCTGGACCGATTTTGTGGGGACTTTCACCATCGTTATAAGGAGTAACTTAGGCTACTTTAATTTAAGAACAAGAAACGAATTAGAGTTCCGTATGATTTAAAAATGCGGGAGCTGACCAATGCATGAATATGAACATTAAATTTCACGCGAACGAAGTCGCGGGTAACAGCTAGTAAAATATAAAAGCACTTACAAAGTCTTAGTTTTATTTGATTCTAAAGAAGATGCTGATTTATTACTCAACTGTAAACATATAATAGATATGGGATTAACTATCCAAATGACATTTGAATTGAATACAGCATATGAAATAGTAAAACAGATGGATATGGAGATAGATATACAAGAATTAGAAGACAATATAAAATGCGATGTTCCTATTATCTCTGCACGCAGACTAAAACGACTCAATGACGAGGGATTGTGTGTTGAAAGTGAAACCGTAAGGCTATGTTTTAAGAGTGACACCTTACCCCCGTATGTATATGGATACGGTTGCCGGTTTAAGGTCGAACCTTACATATTCCCGGTCTCACAATGTTCTGGTTGTTGGAAGTATGGGCATGTCAAAAAGTTTTGTCCAACTAAGAAAGTGCTTTGTCCTAAATGTGGAATGAATCATGGTAATTGTGAAACGAAAGAGTACAAATGCTTGAACTGCAAAGGTCCTCATATGTCGTTGGATAAAACATGCCCAGTATTTAAAAAAGAAAAAGAAATCCGTAATATAATGAGTAAAGAAAACTATACATATAAAAAAGCTCTATTATTTTACTATGAACACTGTAAGAAAAAAAATGAAGACATACCTACTCGAAATACACAACAGGAGTCACTGGAAACCAGGAGCTGTAGAGATATATTAGTTAACTCACAGAATTTTCAATATCAGGACATCAATGTCGTATCTGAAGAATCAAGTAGTGGAATATTGAATAATGATAACTGTACCGATTTATGTTGTTACGCGGGTATATCAATCATTGTATGGTGGCGGGTAGAAGTAAGTTCTATATGAATAAATCAGTGTGTTGCTAACTCCAGCCTTTCATTGACGTTACATTGGCGACGAGGCGAATCTGCGCGAGTGATCTAGTTATTTTATTTCAAAATGCCTATAGGAAAATTAGAACCGTTCAGTTTAAGTTCCCCACAATGGCCGGCCTATATTCGTCGGGTAAATCAATATATTCTGCTGAACGACATAAAAGACAATTTGAAGGTACCAATGTTAATAACGGTCGTGGGCGAGGCCACGTATTCATTGATGTGTGACCTTTGTTCACCCGATTTTCCCGAGAACAAGTCTTACGAAGAATTGGTGAAACTAGTGGCCGATCATTTAGAGCCCCAACGTTCGGAAATAGCTGAACGCCATGTATTCAGACTACGCCGACAGCGCACCGGCGAACCGTTGACGGAATATTTACAGGCGCTTAAACACCTCGCAACCACATGCAATTTTGGCAAGTGTAAGAAGTGTTCTACACTCGAAGAAAACCTGAGGGACCAGTTCGTCTCAGGACTAGTGAACGATGCGATGCGTTCTAGAATATTCGCGGAAAGGAAGATCGAGTACAAGGAGGCGGTGGAGTTAGCACTTGCTCTGGAGGCCGCAGAGAAACATGCAGAGGTGAGCGGCAGTACGGTGCCGAAAACGACCTCAGGTGCTGGCGGCGAAGCAGATGTGGGGGAAGACCTACACTACACGCGGGGAGCAGGTGGGCGCGTGCGCGGAAGGCGCGGCGGGTGCGGCCGCAGCGGGCCGCCCCGTGTGGAGCGGCTCGGCGGCTCCGCAGGCTTGTTGGCGGTGCGGTAAGGCGCATCGCGCGGATAGGTGCCGTTATGTGAATTATAGTTGTGATGAGTGTAAACAAAAAGGTCATTTGAAAGTGATGTGCAAGTTCGTAAAACGTAGTGGGAGTAGGGCGGACAGTCAGCAGAATTTTATCAGTAGTGACGACGATATGAACGATATGTTTAAAATTGAAGCTCGAGGTAAGGACAGTAAACCGTACTTTATTAACGTTATTATGGACAGTTTCGAGATTAAATGCGAAATTGATACCGGTAGCCGAATTTCGGCGATTAACGAAGAGATGTATAACTGTAAATTCTCTCACAAAAATATTAAGACTGACAATTTGATGTTTCGTTCTTACGCCGGTTCACGCATTGAATCACTTGGCTATATTGAAGTTAGTGTTAGATTACGCGATGTGGAAGTGAAATCCCTACTACTTTACATAATTAGAAACGGAGCGTGCCCTTTATTGGGAAGGGATTGGTTGCGTGCCCTTAAGGTTACCCAGATTAATTTATATAAAATAGCCGACGATGAATTCGTGAATCGTCTATGTGCTGAGTTTCCGGAAGTGTTTACGGAGAAGTTAGGGACATGTAAACGCGCCATTCGATTACAGCTGACCAACGACGAGCCGGTGTACGTGCGCGCGCGGCCCGTGCCGCTGGCGCTGCGCGGTCGTGTTGAGCGCGAGCTAGCGCGGTTATAGGCAGACGGCTCTATTTACCGCGTTGATTATTCAGATTACGGAACCCCTATTGTACCGGTAGTGAAGAATGGCGAGATACGTATCTGCGGGGATTATAAAATTACAATTAACCCTAAATTAAGACGTGATTATTATCCGTTGCCTCGCATTGAGGAGTTATTCGCGAACTTAAGTGGAGGAGAAAAAAATACTAAAATCGATCTGACTCACGCTTACGAACAATGTTTGCTAACAGAAGACTCCCAGCCGTACACTGCAATAACAACTCATCTCGGAACTTATGCGTATCGCCGGACGCCGTACGGTCTAGCTTGCATACCCGAAAATTTTCAAAAGTTGATGGAGGAGACTTTACGCGGCATTCCGGGATGTGTTGTATTCCTTGATGACATATGTACAACAGGAGTCAATGATAAGGATCATATAAGTAACTTAAAAGCTGTACTCGAAAGGTTGCGTGACATGGGGTTAACAGTAAAATTAAGTAAATGTAGTTTTCTGCAGGATAGCGTTAAGTACTTAGGATTTGTGATTGATAAAAAGGGCTTGCGGCCCGATGATACTAAACTGGATGCCATTTCCAGCGCACCGAGACCGGAAAATGTGACCCAACTTAAAAGTTTTTTGGGGTTGTTGAACTATTACGGCAAGTTTATTAGAAACTTGAGCACATTACTACATCCCTTACATAATTTATTAAAAAAGGATGCCCGCTGGAAATGGGATCACAGTTGTGAACGGGCATTTAAAGAAGCTAAGCAGACCCTTTTGGGGGAGCGAGTCTTAGATCATTACGAGGAGGGGCGGCCGCTCGTACTCTCAGTGGACAGTAGTGCGTACGGGCTGGGCGCCGTGTTGGCACACCGATACTCGGACGGCAGCGAGCGCCACGTCAGCTGCGTGTCGCGCACGCTCAGCGCTGCCGAGCGCAATTACAGTCAACTCGATAAAGAGGCACTCGCGATATTGTTTGGTGTAACGAAACACCACCAATATTTGTTTGGCAGAAGTTTTGTTTTACGTATGGATCACCAGCCATTGACGCACATATTCGGCTCTAAGGGGGGCATTCCCCAGACCGCTGCGAGTCGATTACAGCGGTGGGCGGCGCGTTTGGCCGCGTATGATTACACTATAGAATTCGTGCGATCAGCGGACAATGGGCCGGCTGATGCACTATCGAGGCTACCGTTACCACAAGAGGGTCGTGTCATTGATTCGATTAGCTATATTAACTTAATTGAAGAGTCATTTAGTTTACCAGTTAGTTTTAAAGATATAGCTAGGGAAACAGAAAAGGATAACTTATTAAATGAGATTAAGGGCTATGTTACTTTTGGGTGGCCGTTGACAGTTACGGACGCAGAAAAACCATATTTGTCTAGGAAACAGGATTTAGCATTGGAATTGGGTTGTCTGGTATATAAATATCGGATTGTAATACCGTGTAAGTTACAAAAACGAATATTAGACGAAATTCATGAAGGACATTTAGGGATAAATAAAATGAAAAACATATCACGAAATTATGTGTATTGGCCTAGTTTAGATAAAGACATAGAGGAGGTGTGCAGTGCGTGTGCGGCGTGCGGCGTTGTACGCGATGCGCCCCCGAGCGCACCGCTACACCCCTGGGAGTTTCCACTGTATCCGTGGCAGCGAGTACACGCTGATTTCGCGGATTGTGCAGGAACGCGGTATTTAGTAATGGTTGACGCACACTCAAAATGGATCGAGGCCATTGCTATGCGAAGGACGGATGCGGAAACTACAATCGGGGTTATGAGAACCATTTTTGCTCGTTTTGGATTACCATTAATGCTCGTCACTGATAACGGTCCCCCATTTTTCTCACAGGAGTTTAAAGTGTTTTGTAAAAATAATTGCATTAAGCACGTGACCTCAGCTCCGTACAGACCGCAAGGAAATGGAGCCGCCGAAAATGCGGTTAAATCAGTAAAAAAAGCTATTAAAAGGGCTTTGTACGAGGGCGATGATGTCGCCACAGCGTTAAGCAAATTTCTGTTCCAATATAGAAATTGTCAACACGCAACCACAGGCGTGTCCCCGACGGTGGCGCTGCAAGGGCGGCGTCTGCGCGGGCGCCTAGATGCGGTCCGTCCCGACGTCGCGGAGGTGGTGCGCGCCGCGCAGGCGCGCCAAGTGGCCGCCGCGGGGGGCACACCGCAGCGCGCTTTAGTGCCTGATGACGCGGTGCTGGCTCGCGATTATACCGTGAGGGGGGAAAAGTGGTTGCCGGGTAGAATTGTCGAGCAGACAGGACCGGTCTCGTACAAAGTGGATGTAGGACGTGGGGTCGGGGTGCGCAGACACGTCGACCAAATTATTATACCCGCGAGTAACAAAAACCGTCATTCTTTATCACGTACAAATATAGTTGCCGACGGTAAGACCCCGGAACGACAGGAAGCTTTGGGTGAAGGAGCTGAGGATACGTGTGAGGATGCGTCCGATGGTATTAGTGAGACGTCACCGATCCGTGAACCTGAAGTCACACCTATGCCAGAAACACTCTCTCCACCATCGGGTGCCTCTGCCCGCGTTTGGCGTGCTTATAATCTAGCTCGAGCAGCACTGAGCCAATAAAATTATATTTCAGGTATTTTAAGTATTATTAATTTGTATTAAGCCTTTAGATAAATTAAGCCTTTGACTTAAGGGGGAGAAATGTACCGATTTATGTTGTTACGCGGGTATATCATTGTATGGTGGCGGGTAGAAGTAAGTTCTATATGAATAAATCAGTGTGTTGCTAACTCCAGCCTTTCATTGACGTTACAATAACAAGGGGAAGAAAAAAATACATAAAAAGCAAAGGATACGAAAGGAAAAGGCTAGTGTTAATAATGATGATAATTGGCAAATCACAGTAAAAGCGTCGTGAAGTGGCAGTTACACTGTCGCCTTTCGTTCGGTCTGTGAGAGTCCCGGCGGTCCACTCCCCCTTCCCTCTCTCCTATGATAGTGCAAGATGCAGTACGAATACCCCAGGAGGGTACCACCAGCGTAAATCGTTGTGGAGAATCCCTCCCTGGACGTCCGCGCTCAGGTCGTACACCACCTGAGCGTGGACGCCCAGGCTGCCCTTCGTACTCTGGGGGGGGGGCAATTTTGTGCTATCATCTCCAACTAGGGGTAAACGGAGCAGGCAACTTAAGGCTACCCCTTCCACCCTTGCTGTGGATTTCTGCAACATTAGGGGGCTGAACTCCAACTTGCACGCCGTACACTTTCACCTTGAGACGGCGAAGCCAGCCTTGCTCTTTCTCACCGAGACGCAGATATGCACTCCGGCTGACACCTCTTTCCTCTCCTACCCGGGGTACAAACTGGAGCATTCCTTTGTGCCGCGGGCTGGGGTTTGCGTATACGTCAGAGAGGATATCTGTTCTCGTCGCCTCGGGAGCCTTGAAGGACGGGACCTATCCATCCTCTGGCTGCGCGTAGACTGCGACGACCATCCCCGCATTTACGCGTGCCTGTATAGGTCCCATAGCGGCAATACCGAAACTGATCGACTCATTGAGCACATACAAATGGCTACAGATTCTGTGCTGCAGCAGATCCCATCCGCAGAGATCGTGATTTTAGGCGACTTTAACGCCCACCACGCCGAATGGCTTAGTTCACGCACTACCGATCATGCGGGGAGATCTGTATGCGATTTCGCCTTGGCATATGATTTGACACAACTGGTTGCCTCGCCAACGCGAATCCCAGATGTGGAGGATCATTTACCTTCCCTGTTGGACCTTCTGTTGACCTCTCATCCGGATGGCTACCTGGTTTCCGTCGATCCTCCTCTTGGTTCGTCGGACTACTGCCTCGTTCGGAGTACGGTGCCAGTAGCGCGCTTAACACGGCCTCGCTTTGCGGGCTGCCGCCGCATATGGCACTACAGGTCAGCGGATTGGGACGGGATGCGGTCATTCTTTGCATCCTACCCATGGGGGCGGATTTGCTTCTCGCCGGATGATCCAGACGTCGTTGCTGACTCTGTCACCGATGTGGTGCTGCAGGGTATGGAACTCTTTATTCAGTTCTCTGCGGTGCCCATCGGTGGCAGATCCCAGCCTTGGTATGGTCGTTCCTGCATGACGGCACTATGCCGAAAGCGGGAATGCTACCGGGCCTGGGCTAACGCATCGGCGTCTAGTGATGTAAATACCAGCGCACTTAAAAAGGAGTATAACTCTGCCTCTAGGTCCTTCAAAAGTGCTATTGCTAAGGCAAAGTCGGAGCACATTGGCAGAATTGGCGACAGACTGGCACGTCTCCCGTCGGGAACCCGTGCGTTTTGGTCTCTCGCCAAGGCTGTCTTAGGGAATTTCTGTCAGCCATCCTTTCCGCCCCTACACACGGAGAATGACTCGCTGGCCCATACCGCGAAAGAGAAAGCCGATCTTTTGGGCTCTCTCTTCGCGTCCAACTCGACCCTGGATGACCAAGGAAACTCACCACCGACAATCCCGCGGTGCGATACCACGATGCCGGAGATTAAGTTCCGGCAAAGTGCAGTTCGCAAAGCACGTTTTTCCTTGGACATTCACAAGTCGAGTGGGCCCGATGGCATCCCTCCGATCGTGTTGCGGACATGTGCTCCAGAGTTGGCACCGGTTTTAACGCGTCTTTTCCGACACTCCTACGAATTAGGCATAGTCCCGAAATCCTGGAAGGCCGCTTTAGTGCACCCGATCCCTAAAAAGGGCAATCGCTCGGATCCGTCCAATTACAGGCTTATAGCAATCACTTCCTTGTTCTCCAAGATAATGGAGACCATTATTAACTGCCAGCTCCTGCGATACCTGGAAGAGCACCAGCTGATTAGTGACCGCCAGTACGGCTTTCGTCGGGGTCGGTCAGCTGGTGATCTTCTAGTCTACCTAACGCATAGATGGGCGGAGGCAGTTGAGAGCAAGGGAGAGGCGCTTGCAGCTAGTCTGGACATGGCGAAGGCCTTTGATCGGGTGTGGCACAAAGCGCTTCTGTCGAAATTGCCTTCCTTTGGGCTTCCCGAGAAATTGTGCGACTGGGTCACCAGTTTTTTGGCAGATCGGAGCATCAAGGTCGTCGTTGACGGTGCATGCTCTGATCCTAAATTTGTTAATGCTGGTGTTCCACAAGGCTGTGTCCTGTCTCCTACCCTGTTTCTTCTGCATATCAATGACATGTTGCATATCAGCAACATTCATTGCTATGCAGACGACAGCACTGTGGATGCCGTGTACACTGGCCGAGCAAACATTTCTCGGGAATGCGTCGTTGAGTGTCGGAACAAACTTGTGTCTGAAGTCGAGTCTTTGCTCGCCAAAGTCTCGGACTGGGGTAGACTTAACTTAGTCCAATTCAACCCCAAAAAGACACAGGTTTGCGCGTTAACCGCTAAGAAGTCACCATTTGTCGTAACTCCTAATTTTGAGAACACCCTTATCCGCCACAGCCAGCATCGGAATACTTGGTGTCGACATCTCGAGCAACGTCCAGTTCCGCGGTCAAATGGAAAGTAAGGCCAAATTGGCCTCAAAGAAGCTTGGTGTGCTCAGCAAGGCGAGACGGTACTTCACGTCGGCGCAGCACCTAAATCTCTATAAGGCGCAGATCCGGCCCCACATGGAGTACTGTTCTCATCTCTGGGCGGGGGCCCCCCAGTACCAGCTACTTCCATTTGACCGAATCCAACGAAGGGCGGCTCGAGTTGTCGATGATCAGGCTCTTTCCGATCGGCTTGATCCTTTGGCTCTGCGTAGAAATGTTGGATCACTCTGCATCTTCTACCGCACCTATCACGGGGAGTGTTCCGAGGAATTTTTTGGTTAGATCCCGGCCGCTGAATTTCACCATCGGACATCGCGCCAGAACTCAAAGTTCCATCCATTTTATCTCGATGTCCAGCGTTCCACAACAGTGCGGTTTTTAAGGCATTTTCTGCCTCGCACCACCGCTCTGTGGAACCAGCTGTCGCCGGCGGTCTTTCCGAACCGTTACGACGTGGGAACCTTCAAGAGGAGAGTATATTCTTTATTGAAAGGCCGGCAACGCATTTGCACGTCCCCTGGTGTTGCGGATGTCCATGGGCGGCGGTAATCACTTACCATCAGATGAGCCTCCTGCCCGTTTGCCCCCGTATTTCCATAAAAAAAAAAAACAAGATGAGCAATTGGAAGAGAATACCATAGAAAATACCCAAGAAAGAAGTAACAAAAAAAGTGAACGGCACTTTATTTTTGGCAGATTGTTACAGAAAGTCAAAGAAATAGTTATGTCTGATGCAGGTTTTGACGAAAAATCAAAATTATTTTGTAGTAAGTTTATGGGAAGAGATTTGCACTTACGTGATGACAATCATAAAAGATGGGGATAATATTAAAAATAGAATTTCTTGGATAAATAATGGATAATTCATCAAAAGACCTAGTTATTAATATAATTCAGTGGAATTCACAAAGCATAAGACCTAAACTAACTGAATTCGAATCAATTTTATTTAAAGAAAAAATACTTATGTAACAATTCTTAATTGTAAAAATCTAAAAAATCTCCCAACTCAAGCCGATTGGGAGGAACTTTTTTCATTATTTACTAATAAAACTTTAATTGCTGGCGATTTTAATGGACATCATCCTAATTGGTCCTGTAAAACAGATAATAGGGGAAATCAAATTATAGAGGCTGCCTTAGAAAATGGCTTTGTGCCAATAAACAATGGTGATGTAACTAGGATACGATATGTTAACAATATTGTACAACAAACTTCGCCAGATATCACATTCACTTCTTCAGACATTGCTATCAGTTGTACTTGGTCAGTGCTAAATGAGACTTTAGGTAGCGATCATTTAATGATAAAGGTAAAACTTAATTATCACGACTCTTTGCACTTTTCTCAAAGCCGTAATTTTAAAAAGGCTAACTGGATTAAATATCGGTTAGATATAGAGCAATCAATAACATCCTTACCCAATAATTTGTGTTTCAATGTTCAGGACTTGTATGATACTTTTATTAATATTATCAACAAATCAGCGGAAACACACATCCCTTTAATAAAAAATTGTAATGACCCACAAAAAAACTTTACACCCAAACCGTATTGGGAGACTAATCTTTCGAAACTGGTTGCGGAGAGACGACATTGTCTCGTTTCAGGCGTAATCCAACGCCAAATAATCTTACTATTCTCGAAAGTACTACTTTAAAAGCACAGCGCGAAATAAAACACGGTAAATCCAAAAATTGGCAAGGATTTTGCAATACTATAGATGAAACCACTTCACTTTCCGAGATGTGGCGAAAAATGAAATGGGTGAAGGGTTATCGAAAGAGTAAGCATTATGTTTCTCATCAGAAAAAACAGGAGATATTGGACAACCTTGACCCTGATTCAGTTTTGCCACCTAAGCCTCCTTTTGTGTCATTGAATCCCCTAATAGACGTAGAATTTACAAGACAGGAAATGGATGCATGTTTAAAGAAAAAAGACACAGCGCCTGGGGATGACGACATAACTTATTCTATGATTTTTTATCTTCCTAACGCGGGTAAACAGTTGTTACTGACTATTTATAATAACATATTTAATTCAAGCTATATTCCACACCAATGGCGTGATATTAAAGTAATTCCTATCCCAAAAGCGGGCGGAAATTCGAATTCTGATGTAAAATTAAGACCCATTTAGCTTATATCCTGTATTTGTAAAATTTTCCATTCAATGTTAGGAAAACGCTTAGAGTGGTTTACTGAACATAACAACATTTTGTCTCCCAGTACGACGGGTTTTAGGAGGGGACAATCCTGTTTGGATTCTCTCACGCAGCTGATTACAATTATACAAATTGGATTTACAAAAAATTTGCCTACGTTAGCCTGTTTTCTTGATGTAACAAACGCTTACAACAATGTTATAATTGATAAATTAGTCCAATCACTAGATCATTTAAATATAGGCAGCAAGACATGTAATTATTTTTGGGAATTTTTAACAGAAAGGCATTTAACAATTAAGGATGAGTTGGAGAATGGAGGTGATATTTTCGGATGGACTAATAGGGGTCTTCCGCAAGGAGATCCGATCTCCCCTCTCTTATTTAATTTAGTGACACTAGAAATATGCAAAATTAATTTAGTACAAATATAGTCCCGCCTGAGGTTGAATTTTTCTTTCTTAATAAAAATTTAAAAATCTTAGCTTGAAATAAGCTAAAAAAATACAAAATAAGATCATCAAAGTGGGCGCAGAGGATATCTTAAACGAAAAACGACCACATGCCTATAAGCTGCTGATTATAATGAATGATTTATCATCAAGTTGACATTTTTTAAATAGATTTAAGTTGTAACTGTTTTTAAAAGGACGCTAAAATCTTAACATATCAAGATTTGGAGGAAACTTGGATTGAACTCGTTGGATCCTGCAAAAAAAGACGGCGCCATTTTAACTTTTCAATATTACTTGGCTAGTCCGTTTCGACTAGCCTTTATATAACTTATGTAATATTCTTCCATTGATTTGTATGATAAATTGTTGGATAGGTACCTATTTTAATTATTAATTGGTATTTTAGGTGAAGTTTGCTATAACGTTAAAATTAAACGTGACGTATGTTTTTTGATATCCTATTAAAATATACCTACTATTTTATTATCTATACCTATTTTACGACCCACTTAGTCCAGCGGTAGTTAACACTGCCTTCTGTGCTATGCATCCCGGGTTCGAATCTCGGTAGGAACATGTTTGTGGGATGAGCATAACCATTTGTATCCGATTCATGGATATATCTATTTGTAATATACAAAATTTGTATTTACAAAAAAACGTACCTATACCTATATGTAGTATATCAACCAACTAGTATCCATAATACAAGCCTCGTTGCTTAGCTCGAAACTAGATGGCGCTGTGTCATATAGTCCAGAGATATTATTTATTTATTAATAAGTACAAGACACTTCAGTTGGTAGGTACCTGATGCATAATCCTTGACACCGTTGCCGAGCAACGTTGTTAATTTTGCAGCTTGTCATTATAAAAATATACTCTTTATGTAAAGATGATTAATTTCCATCATTTATTTAATAGTACTTATTTAGGATTGTGTTTAGTTACAGAATTAAATAAATAGTATATGAAAATAAATAAATAGTAAATTAAATAAATAAATAGTACCTTTATTTATCTTATAAATGACAGTACCTTGACAAATGGATCGTATCTCAAAAAGCGAAATAGCATTAAATATTAAAAATATATTTTATGAAACAGACTTAATTAACTTTTTGTCGTGAGATAGTATTTTGAATAATAATTAGTACTTTTAAGTTTCCGATTAAGAGTACGCCATTTTTTTATTATCGCCTGTCAATACTAGAGATGCCCATTTTTTTTAAAATGTATAATGGGACTACCGACCTACATACAATATAATGAAATAGATTAACTATTGATTGTTTCATTTACCATACTTATTTTCATTGAAAATCATTATGAAGAAACAATGATATTATTATTTGCTTTATATTTATTTATTTTTGATATCATAATCGTTATTGTTTTAAGCGTCTTATTACACCAACATTTTATACGGAAATCGATTGTATTAAAATCTTTATCAGGACGTTGTACCCGTACTGATTAATATTTTAAATACTCGATTCACCTTATTTGATACTTTTAATATAAAAAAAATACATTTTAGTTTTATGTTCAAAATTCACGCCAAAATGGTCGCTTGTATCATGGCGTATGCCTGTGAAGTCATTTCTATATATGTCAACACTAAACTTTAGGCGTATATATATTTTGCGTGCTAAATATGAACTCTAAATTATATAAGTGGTACGCGGCCCCCCAATGCAATAATAATACATCAATTACAACTCTCAACAAATTATTTATTTACGTTCCACACAAAAAAAATCACCATCATAAATGATGAATGATTGAATGATTGTTTATTTCTGTAAATAGATCTTTTTAAAGACACTTTTACAAGTCATGTACATTTTTTTTTTTTTTAGTATCTAGTTGACATCGGCATTTCCTAACTGACGACCTCTGAGAAGAAATGCCGAAACAAACTCAGAGAATCATGGTCTCTTTTAAAGTCTAAACATTTTGGTTACAATATGTGAGCCTGACTATGTAGGTTAAAGTCTGAGATGGCCTTTTGAAGAAAGCACCAGTGCAGCTTTGAGTTGACCTGTCCATACTGACAGCACGCATACGTCAGCCATCGTTTAGCTCAAACCATTATTGTGGGAGCTTAACGACCCGACGCACGTCTATGCAAGATCAGCGGGACATTTGCGTAGGCCATTTCAAAAACCCAAAGCCGCCAGACATTAGTTTGTAAGCGTATGTTTATCTACCTACAAAGTGCTCACATTCACATAGATATGTATATTATAAATAATTCCATTGCATAAAAATCAACATAATATCAAAAATATAAAATAAATAAAGTCAAATAATAATAATAATTAAAAATCTATAGGTATACCTATACAATTCATATCAAGATATAAATTAATGTCAACAAAAAATATATAACAATAATAATTAACATCAATGTCATGAAAAAATAATGTCCAAGTCATAATAAATTACAGTAAAAGACGTTCGATAGCCCGGTTCATTAGAACTATTCAATCCCAAGCAGTTTTATCATCCATGTAATCTTTTAACGTATAGTAGCCTTTAGCACAAAGTCTCTGTTTGATAAAGGATTTAAATCTGCTGAGACTTCTTTTTTTTTTTTTTTTTTTTTTTTTTTTTTTTTTTTTTTTTTAATAATAATAAAATCTTTATTTGTACGTAACTTAACATAGGTACACAAAGTTATGTCATGTTGTACAGAGGTGTCACATTAGAGGGTGAACTGCTGCCTCCTAAACTAGGCCAGGAGCCTGTGTTTTAGGAGCCAATGTTCCTCCAGGTGTAAATTCAAACAACTGTGATGAACTGTCATGCAAGTACTTACATTGCTATAAAATAATGATTATTATTTATTCTATTTTACAATTTGGATACAGTGTTAGTGTTTCTTTAGAATTAAACAACAACAGTAATAAGATTCTCAGTTTCTTCGTAAGATAACTTCTGCAACCATTTGGTGAGTTTAATTTTAATTTCATGTTTAGTAAAGGAGTAGATGAAGAACTTCATGTCTGTATATGGGTTGGAATTTTGTTATAAAAGCGTATGCATTGACATCTAAAGGATTTACTGATTTTCTGGAGCCTAGTTCCAGGAACAACAAATTTATTCTTATTCCTAGTATTAATATTATGGATGTCACAATGCTTTTCAAAGAGATTGATATTCTTGTAAGCATATAAAAGATTTTCGTAAATATACTGTGATGTACATAATATCAATTTCTTTAAATTTCTCCCTCAGTGAATATCTGGGACTTAGTTATAAATTGATCGAATAGCCCTTTTCTGCAACACAAAAATAGTTTGGATGTCAGCAGCATTCCCCCACAGTAGAATGCCGTATGACATCACGCCATGGAAATAACTAAAATAAACTAACCGAGCTGTATCTATATTCGTTAAATTACGATTTTTTTTAACGGCATAAGCTGCAGAACTAAGCTTCTTCGACAATTTCTCTATATGTGGGCCCCACTGAAGCTTAGCATCTAAGGTAATGCCTAGAAATACAGTGGTATCTACAAGATCCAACTCTCCACCGTTAACTAGTACACTGGTTTTAACTTGTCTGACGTTAGGCTTTATAAACTTAATACATTTAGTTTTGTTTTCATTCAAAACTAAATTATTTGCATTGAACCAATGTACCACTTTCGAGATAGCAGTGTCCACATCGTATGTAGTTCTTTGCTGACGTTTTAGTTTAAATAAAAGCGAGGTATCGTCTGCAAACAACACTATCTCTTGATGTTCTCCCATCAGATAGGGTAAATCATTAATATAAATTAGAAATAAAAAAGGGCCAAGAATTGAACCTTGCGGAACTCCCATAGTAACAACCAACCCCGGGGATCTCTTTCCATTGACGTCCACCTTCTGAATCCTCTTACCCAGGTACGAAATAAGAAGATTCAGAGAAGTGTTCCTCACGCCATAGTGGTGTAACTTCCTGATCAATGTATCGTGAAGAACGCAATCGAATGCCTTAGACAAATCGCAAAAGATACCCAAGGCATCGTGTGACTCTTCCCATGCATCAAAAATGTGACCTAGAAGTTCAACACCGGCATCGGTTGTTGAACGACCCTTGGTAAAGCCAAACTGTTTTCTATTAATTAGGTTGTTGGCGTAAAAGAAACTTTGTATTTGATCTAAAGTTATTTTTTCAAAAATTTTACTGAATGTTGGTAGCACTGATATCGGTCTAAAATTAGTAGGGTCTGATGTGCTACCTGACTTAAAAAAAGGTATAATCTTACTATTTTTCATAAGATCAGGGAATTTACCACTATCAATACATTGATTAAATATAAAGGATAAAGTGGGTGCTACAATGTGAATAATAAATTTGGCAACGTCAACAGAATTTCCCCACAGGTCTGCAGTTTTTTTTACATTTAGTGTATTGAAAGTTTTAATAATATCGCTACTGTTAACATGTTTAAAATTAAATTCAATAAAACTAGCCTTTACGTTTTCCCTAAGTAGGTTCTCTGCAACAGTGGGTGATGAATTTAAGGATCTAGTGACCACAACAGGAATGGGCCAAAATACTTTTTAATGCCTAATCCGAGCATACAAATTTCGATAAAAAATAAAAATAAAATATTAAATTTCTTTGTTTTTTTAGGTAAATATAGATTAGTTATAGTTCGATTTATAATATACATACCTCTGCAGCGATAGTTTTAATGAGTTTATTATATTTCTGGCAACTAATATATCAAGGTGTCAAGAAATTAAACAACAGCGTTACTTTTTTACAAAATTAACTTTTTTAATTAAAATTGCACAATCAGACTTTTCAATATGCCAGTTTTAAACTGTAACGCTTACATTTAGCTCTTAGTAAGTTAAATCACAGAAATAATCAGTTTCATGGAGTATTCTTAATAATTAAGATTACTGCGTTACCAAAGTGTCATTTTAAAACATAAACTTTCCTATTAATAACAAAAAACAACTTATATTTAATACCACCTAATGGCATAACCTTCCACTTTTGATCAATAATACGTACGTAAGAGGTTCAGGCATTTAAGATCACTAGAAGCCCATGTATTACTGAAATTACTACAATAATCAAAGGGACACAAAAGTAACGCAGTAGTAAGCTTAGTAACACAGTAGTATTTTCTTACATACTATACTTTGTACTTTCTATAGAGATCTGTTATAATGATAAAACAAAACAAAATTTTACTTCTTATGACGTGATATAGTATCAAGTAACTCAAATAACTACAAAAACAACAAACTTAGCAAATTAAATACAAATAATTCAGTCTTACTTTTCATATACGTTAATTACTTCATCGTAATGAAAATATACCCTTTTACCTTTTACGATAACTTTAGGGTTAGGAACAATTTCCAAGATGTTATCGTAAGGCTCGTAAGAAATATCAGTCTCCACTGCTTTGAATCTTTTGCCAGTTTTATCTACGATCTTGTAAAACATAATTTTTACGTCTCCTTCTTCATCGACTTCACTTTTACCAACGCCGAGGTAAGTGTAGTGTTTGTCTTTGACAGAAGACACTTTTATTAAAACATGGACACCGTCAGATATTTTTGAAGGATGAACATTTTCCTTTTCAATTAGCTGCATTTCGTTTATATTAGAAACCGATGGTTGGCTAAAGCTTGCTAAAGGTTCGTC
This sequence comes from Craniophora ligustri, assembly GCA_905163465.1. NCBI lineage: Eukaryota > Metazoa > Arthropoda > Insecta > Lepidoptera > Noctuidae > Craniophora > Craniophora ligustri. The sequence continues at coordinate 6,827,111 of LR990976.1, forward strand.
GTCAGAGTTGGAAGATGAGGAATAAACCGTATTATAATATGATCTTCTAGGTACGGCAACGACATTAGAAATGTCATCTAGGACTGATTCCTCATCCAATTCAAACGAAAGAATATCTTCTCTAAGTGTATTAATGACAGGAACAGGAACAGGCTGATATGTTTTTGGATTCATGCAACGGCAAAAACCCCTTTCGCAAAAGCAACTGAGTTCTCTGTATTGAAGTTCACCGGGAGTGTCAGTAAAAACTTGATGTACTTCCATAGTACCCTGGAGTGGCACTAGGTTTTTAGGTAGTGCTTTTTCAACGATTTGAATGTCGCTTTCAGTCAGTAAGTACATTTGAACCTTGCTCAAATCCTTCAAAGTGTAATAAAGAGCTTCTGCATCAGAAATATCAGAACCAGCAGCTACTTTTTCATCTGCGGTGCGTTTGAGGTAGCCACCAACGCCATCAGCAGCCCCTTTTCCATGACCAGCTTCAAAGAAATTCCATGTAACGCGGATGAAATTGTATTCGCTGAATAGTCTGTGACTTATGAAATAAAAATTTTGCTTCTGCCGGTATTGAGTAGCTGGTCCATCGGAGAAAAAGTGAACTGTAGTTATATGAAGGTTGTTGTGTTGTATTTCGCGAATAATTGGATGTAGGTGTGCCCAAATGGAGGCAGGGTTATGGGAATTATTCGCAGAAATGGTACAAAATGAATTTAAAGTTGGCTTGTTATGTCCTTCAGGTTTTGTGTACATAACTCCTGTATGTAAAGTTACTTGCTTTCTTGATCCGCCAAAATGGTGTGACTGCACCTCTTCAAAATGCTTACAGTTATAGTTTTCGCTAAAGTCGACATGCAGAACGACTTCGTTATTATTCAAATTATCTATAGCATTCCGATAACTCTTGTACTGTACTTTAATGTTGTAAACATGTTTCCATAATTGTATCAAAGTTTGTTTTAAGTTTCCTATCAATTCTTCAACTGTTCCTTCAGCTATTTCCTTTACGTTTTTAGTAACTTTTACTTTTTTGCCTGATTTTTCAATCATTTCCGATTTCCTTATCCAATGAGCCCATTTCACTAATCCGAGATTACCTGTTGTTTCCCTAAAAAGTATTTCTTTTGTCTTACAATCTTTACAATTGCCAGTCATACACGCTTTGTTATATGTCGAGCATACTGTGCTAGCGATAAGTTCGTCCATGTTTGAGGTGGCAAGGACTCTTGTTTTGTGAAGAGCATCTATAATATACTGCGCATTTGTATGTGTCTTGCATAGGCAAGTGTCTCTTCCAGCGGTTTTACAAAGGCCTATTTTTTATGAAATATGAATAAGAACATCTCAGTTCTGGGTTTTCTTTTTTGAATGAACGAAATAGGCCTTTCATCGTGTCCAGTAAATAGCGCTTCTGCATTTTTTTAAAGGTGACAGTTTCCCGTTTACCCGCCGTAGCTCTAGAAACATCATCACGGTCAAAAAAGCTTTTAATATTATCAACCAGAAGCTTTTTCCCTGAAGGGTTATTCTGTCGTTTCATCGCTTTCATCTGATCAATGCCCAAAGTCTCGCGTATAATACTAATCTTCATTTTAGACTTGGCTATGCATTCTCCTTGGAAAATTCGTTTTAAGGCTTTCTTCTCTCTCACTGACTTCAAACTTTTGTAATGGTCTTTGATTGCATTAGATAACGTTGAATACTTGTTTTGGTTAAGCTTATTTACTTTTTTCGTGTCTTTGATTGTGGTTTTAGCTCGTTGGTATCTCTTTTTGTATTTATCGCACAGCCGTTTCATCTTTTCGAGTTCTTCCTGAATTTTCAGATTTTTTCTGTAAACTGCAGAGCGATCTCTTCGTATTTGTCTTCGGCCTCTAGATCTCGGTGAAACTGGAGTTCCTGACCGTGGGCTGGACGCCGGTGTAATGTTCATAATTTGTTGAGCACACTTTTGACGTTCTCGTCGTTTCTTGTTCGCAGTCTTCCATTTACGCTTGATATTTCTGTGTTCACGCTCTGTCATATCTTTTACAAGTTTTTTATTTGCGTGGTACCTTTCAAGATGTTTTTTTTTGGCTTCAGCATTTTTTATAGGGTCCAACTTCAATTTAAGCCTATAACGACGTTGCTTTTCTGCGTTCGTTAACGCCATTTAGTGCAGAAGCTTCTTTCTGTGAAGAAAGAAAGAGTATTTTTGCATTTCGGTCTTAATAACATATTTCTAACATAAAAAATAATAAAAAACGCAACTGCGTTACCTTTACAACAACTGCGTTACTTTTTCTAGTAACGCAGTGTAGCAGTTACGCAGTTGTAAATATTTGACTTCGTTGTAAATATTCACTAAAAAGAATAACAAAATGCAAATATTCTAACACTGATAGAAACAAAACATGACTAGCTGCGTATTAAAATAACAATAATGTAAATATCGTCAGTACGTACCTTTCGACAGCGGTAACTCAGCGGCCACGAAATAAACACACGCACCTCTCTCAACGACTGTGACGCGACTGATCCGGCTAGCGGTCTCCCCCCCGCGCAGTTGCTATCATTCCTTCTAATAGTTACAATAAGTCGAACCAAATGAAGTGAAATAAAATGTAACACACTCACTTTAAGGTTTATTTTCATATAGCAACGCATGGTAGTTACGATTTTGTTCTTTGTTGGGGACACAGACAAAATATTTTTTTATTCCATGAAATATTTAAAGTAAAAAATATCTATTGGCGTTGTAATAAGGTTCAAATGTTACATTTTCATAGGGACATTTAAGATTCAACGTCACCTAGAAAATATTGGGAGAAATAGCTAAGTACATCTTGGCACAGTGGTCAAGGACAGCAATATTTTGTACTAAGAACGACTGCGTTACCAAAAATTACAACGTTGTTACTGCAATTTTAGGATAAATAACATATTTTCCCGGTTAAATCTTGTTTTCTGCTTTAGAAAATAATGTTACATTTCGATATAAGTATACTTTTTGCGCAATTTTGTACTGATATCCCATAAAATTAATTATTCTTTCGGAGGGACCAGTTTTTAGGCATGAAAAAGTATTTTGGCCCGAATACCCGTAAAGAAATTTTCAAATGCGGTGGCAACTTCTAAGTCTGATTTAATTATTTGTTCATCAATAATAAGACTATATTCACTGTTACGGCCAACAGATCTCCCTGTTTCACTGTTGATAATATTCCAAGTCATTTTAATAACATTATTACTATTTCTTATTTTCGAGCTAATATAAAGAGACTTTGCTATACAACAAACCTTCTTAAATAGTTTGGAGTAGCTTTTAACATAAGAATTAAACTCCGGGGTAGTGGTATAAGTTCTTTCATTGTACAGCTCAAAAAGTCTCTTCCTACTTTTATGAATACCAACAGTGGCCCATTCACTGAAAGATGCAGTTCCATTAACTCTGATCGTCTTGGGTGTAAAAGTAGAATTAAAATCTTTGCAATAAATATTAAAAAAAGAATCATAAAGCTTATTTGGGTCACTATTATAGGGTAATAAAGGTAACTTATGACTAAGTTTATTTTTAAATGCCTCCAAGCGACCATGTGTTTTTGGATTAACTGTGATATCCTTTTTTGCTACTTTTCTCTTTTCACTATGAAAACAGATCAGCTGTCCACAGTGATCGGAGTCCAGTAGGTTTATAATTTTCTTTTGATCTGGTATAATATTGGTGTAAATATTATCCAAACATGTAGCTGAAGTAGCAGTAATTCTAGTAGGCTCCAAGAATATGTTACTTAGATTGTATGACTGAAAAAGGTTGATGATTTTAATGCTGGAACCAGATTTTTCTAATAAATTAACATTGAAGTCGCCACATGTAATAATCGATTTATTTGTACTATGACAGGCTTTATAAAGCACTTCATCCATCACCACTTCAAAACAGTCATACAGCCCAGATGGTGGCCTATATACACTTATTATAATGAACCGTTCTAATTCCACACAGGCTATCTCAATTGTTCGCTCAACAGAGAGGCTCACTATGTCCTTTCGCTCTTTAAATTTAATTTGATTATTTAATAGGATTAAGGAGCCACCATGAATGGCATTCTCTCTGCTGAATGAACTACCAACCTGGTGATTACTAAAATTAAAAATTAACTGATGGTTTTTCAGCCAATGTTCTGTGATACAAAGAATATCTATATTGTTACAATTTAAAAATAATTCAATTTCTAGTTCTTTATTCATTATTCCTTGTATATTTTGGTGCACCAGGCTGATACAATGCCTATTACCATCCATAATGCTGCACGCCGACTGACCTATGTCTACCACACAATCACTCGAGGTGCAATCATTGGTGGATGAATTAATGCAAGAGGATACCTCTGTTGTCTTACAAACTAAAATCACTTACAATGTCAGAAACAGGCTCAATAGAACCAATATGTTGAATAGCCATATTTTTGGCTAAAATATCAAAATAGTATGACAGAGACACAGCTAACTGCCTCTTACAGTACTTTGAAAGAGAATACTTATCTTTCGTCAAATAAAAATAATTGCACACATAGTTATTACTGTCAATCAAATTAAATTTAGAATTATTTGTACATAATGTATGCAGAGTTAGCTTGGTAAACTTCACTTTCAGACTCGGACCTAAAAAAACAATTATGTAAGATTAACGGTTAAATTAAACAGATTAAATTTTATTGACAGTGAGATAAGTTCGTGATCATAATGGACATATTAGTTGCAGAAAGTAATGAAATCTAATAATTTTAAAATAAAGAAATAAGGAATTTAAGTATGTATAAACAATCTAAAGAAAGTAGCGTAAGTACTCAATTTATTGGGAGGTTTAAAGTAGAATTAAAGTAAAATTAAAGAATATTTTATAAGTCAGTAAATAACCTGAAAGCAGAATAATTAAGTTAATGTTCATACTTACATTTTATTAAGCTATTTGAATCGCTTCTCTGGGCTATGGCGTTGTGGAAACCGCTCTGAACTGCAGACTGTAGACTCTAGTCTGTATTACTACTAACACTACTATCACTGTATACTGGTCTTGATGATGAACCAACTCTTGTAGACGCGAACTCGAATTTGTTAAATGTTTATGAAAAGTATAGCCTTTATACTAATCGTTCAAAATTAATTAACTAAGAATTTTATCACAAAAGCATAGAAGTAATGATGCACATAGGACTTTCTGGTAAATTGCTTGTCTAAAAATAAAATGTTGCATTTTTATAATGTCGATGTACCTAAATTACTTAGGGCTGACACACTTACATTAAGTTGATTCATTAATAATAAAAGTATAATATAAGTAAGTACTTAATTTGTACACATGCACAGGCACACCTATACACAATTATTTAACTTTCCTACTTTAACCACAAATCTAATTACAGTATAGTTATGTTTGATAAGTCAAATAAATAATCTGTGTTTTTATGTGATATGGCAGAAAAATATATTTAATAAAACTGTCTCATAAGTGGTTAAGTGCAACTGCAATGGTTTGATTCCTTTGTGGTTTAGTGTTATTGAGTTTTTGTATAAAATTCTCAGTAGCTACTCAGAGTTAACATAACAGCTAAGTATTGTAGGTGTACATCCCTACTGATTTACTGACTGTGCTATAAAAAATGATGATATGAATTTGGAACGGAAGACACGTGTAAGCGATGACGATATTAATTGAAATATAATATTTAATTTATTTGATTAGTAATCGAACACCTTTACTTGAATTACGTATTATTTGTTATAATGAATAATACATAATTCAAGTAAATGTGTTCGTAAAACTTAATCATATACTATTAAATTAGTAAAAATCGAAGATAGTTATTTTATATATCGCATTATTCTGTATAAGTAGTATTCTGTAGAACAGAATACATGAGTAAATAAATATACGACAAGTCGATATTGTTCTTTGAAAATAGTAAGGTAATTATTAAACTATATTATTTAATTTTTTATTCCTATTTACTTACAAATAGCTTGTAGTGATAACCAGAGTATGTCCATACCATAATAAAATAAACCTTAGTTATGTTAATTAATTATTTTTTATTTTATTATTATTCTTTATCGTCAAGAAATTTTTAATATATAAATTTTAAATTTAATGTTTGTATTTTCAGAGTTATTTGATGCCTTACAACATCTTGGGGTAATGAGATTTATTGATAAACTGCTTCTGCGGAGCACGACATTTTGGAGATATAAATTTTATAATAGCTGATCAATATTGTGCATAAACTTGAAGGTACATATAATTATTATCAATATCTACTTAAGCCTAGTATTTTATTTGTTATTTATGCATATTTTCTAATGCCTTTGTATTATTTTCAGGATATATAAAGACTAACTACTTACTACGGCACTAAGATGACCTACGTGAAGATTTGATTAATATTTTTTTGTTTAACCTAGACTGAACAAAACGTACTGAGAGAAGCTGTGCTGGAAATAATCTTCTACTTCGCTTAATATTTAAGGTATATTTATATTGTTGTGTGCAACTTTAATCCGTTATTTTGATATACTGAAAATGCCTCATTGTTCGGTTTGCAATATACATATAGATAGACGTTCGTGGACTGGTCATTTACGAACTAATAAACATAAAAATAATAATGCTGTAACAATTAATGATAACGTTCAAATCCTTAACTCTGCGTTTAAAGGACGTATTGTTAGTTACCGTATTATTGCGTCTAACAGCGAAGCAGTAAATTTGCCCGAATTATTTTTCAATGATATTCATGATCAAGTGAAATGTTTAATTGATGATTCTCTCAAAAAATATACAGCGTTAAAAATGAATTTTGAACTTTTTTCTTTATTCTTAATGTACAAAAATGATGTACAAGAGTTAAAATCTTTTGCGACAAAAAACTTTGCTATACATTTTAATTACGAGTTTGAAACTCTTTATAATACAATTACTACTACGTTATTGAAAAAAATTGAAGAGTTTCAGGAGAGAGACAGTGGATGGACGTTTCTTAGTAATTCCCATTTAGAAATTAATATCAATAAATATCAACCACTCAGCGGCTCTTTTTATATAGATTTACCTAAATTTATAAAAACCAAAAAAGCTTGCTTGAATATCAAAAACAAGGATGATTATTGTTTTTTGTGGTGCATAGTGGCCGCCTTATATCCTACAACTCGTCATCCTGAACGAGTAACATCTTATCCACATTTTCGAGACGTTTTAAATGTTAAAGGTGTTTCATTTCCAATATCGTTTTCGGATATCTCTGTTTTTGAAAAAAATAACCCATTTTTAAATATATATGTGTATGGTTTAAAAAATAACAGGGTAATAATTGGCCCCCTTTACAAACCTGAATTAGTTAAGAGGGGTACAACAATGAAGAGCATTCACTTACTGTTCCTAGAAAATCATAAATCATCTCATTATTGTCTTATAAAAGATTTGCCACGTCTTGTTAAAAATCAGATAACAAAACATCATAGCAAATTATATTTCTGTGAAAGTTGTTTATTGTTCTTTCCTACCCTTGAACAGATTGATAAACATTTGTGTGGAGGGATCGTTACTGTTTTACCAGAAAAGGGGAGTGTGATTAAATTTAAAAATTATGATAGAAAAGAAAATGTTCCCTTTGCTATCTATGCCGATTTCGAAACATTGTTAAATCCAATTTCCGTTCTTGAATCTGACACCGCTACTACGTCATGTTTGCAACAACACGTACCTGCGGCATTCGCTTACAACATTGTTTCTTCATTAAATTATACTTTTGACGATAGTTTTAAAAGTTATCGCGGTATAGATTGTGTTTCAAAATTTATCGATTTTCTTACATCTGATGTCAAAAAAATTTATAAAATTTTAAATCAAAATCATGTAATGATATTTACAGAAAAAAATGCGTCTGATTATAAAGAAGCTTCTATCTGTCATATATGTGAAAACCTCTTATGGACAAATAAAGTTAGAGACCACTGTCATATAACCGGTAAATACCGTGGAGCCGCCCATAGACATTGTAACCTACAATTTAAAATACCTAAATTTATACCTATATTTTTTCACAATTTATCAGGGTACGATTGTCATTTATTCATAAAGAAATTAGGCGAAATGCCAGGTAAATTGAATATTATACCCAAAACCAAAGAAAAATATATTTCTTTTTCTAAATTCCTGCAGGTCACCGATAATGATTATGTACAACTCCGGTTCTTGGATTCATTTCATTTTTTAGGAGCTAGTTTAGACAAACTTGCTAAAACCATACCAATTGAGGATTTTATAAGTTTACGATGTCACTTTCCCGAAAATAATCGATTCAAATTACTTGCACGAAAAGGTGTATACCCTTATGATTATATGACTAGTTGGAAATGTTATGAAGAAACAATGTTACCGGCTAAACGGTATTTTTTTAGTTGTTTAACGAATGAGGAGATTTCAGATAAAGATTATAAACATGCTAATTTAGTGTGGAATGAGTTTAATATACAAAATTTAGGTGAATATACTGATTTGTATTTGAAAACCGATGTTCTTTTATTGACTGATATATTTCAAAATTTTCGTAAAACCTGTAAACAGCATTACAAACTTGACCCAGCGTTTTACATAACCGCGCCTAGTTTATCTTTTGATGCGATGTTAATGAAAACAGGTGTTCAGCTTGAACTTGTTTCTGACTTAGCTATCGTACGAATGATTCAAGATGGTATTAGAGGTGGATTGTGTATGTGCTCTCATCGCTATTCGAAGGCTAACAATAAATATATGAAAGATTGTGATGTAACAAAACCGCAGTGTTTTATAGCTTATTTAGACTGCAATAATCTTTATGGTTACAGTATGTGTCAACATTTACCTTATTCCGGATTTAGATTTTTAAATCAAAATGAAATAGATAAATTAAATGTGGAAAGTATTACAGATCATTCAGAGTGGGGTTACATATTAGAAGTAGATTTATTGTACCCTGAATATTTACACCAGGAGCATGATGACTTACCTTTTTGTCCTGAAAAATGCATACCACCTGGAGGAAAGACGAAAAAACTTATTTCAAATTTGTATAATAAATACAATTACGTTATTCATTATATTCACTTAAAGAAGTGTTTGGAACATGGCCTTATCTTACGTAAAATCCATAGAGTCATTACATTCAGGCAAAGTGCATACTTGAAACAGTATATTGAATTAAATACTCAATTGCGACAAAAAGCAAAAAGTGTATTTGAACAAGATTTTTTCAAGTTATTAAATAACAGTGTTTTTGGGAAAACGCTCGAAAACACTGAAAATAGAGTAACTGTTCATTTAGTTAATCAGTGGAATGATAAAAATAATGTAACAAAAAAATCAAAATATGCAGAAAGGCTCATAGCAAACCCTTACTTTCATAGTGCAACAGTTTTATCCGAAAACTTAGTAGCAATCCAGATGAAACCAGATCGGTTAATTTTAGACAAACCGATTTATATTGGCTTCACTGTTTTAGAACTATCTAAATCACACATGTATAATTTCCATTATAATATAATCAAACCATTTTATAATGAGAGGGTAAAATTATGTTATACCGACACAGATTCGTTTGTTTACGAAATATATACCAACGATTTTTACTACGACTTAAAACACAAGTTTTTGGAATACCTTGATACCAGCAACTATAGCATTAAAAATGAGTTCATGATACCGCAAATAAACAAAAAAATACCAGGCCTTTTTAAAGATGAAATGGCTGGTAAAATTATAACTGATTTTGTTGGTTTGAGGTCGAAACTTTATTCAATAAAAACTGTGGATAAAATAATTAAAAAAGCTAAGGGGGTTAAAAGTAGCGTGGTACGTGATCTGAACATCACAGATTATGAGAATGTACTATTTAATAATGAGATTATTCGGAGAAAAAACATTTTATTTAAATCAATAAAGCATGAAATATTTACGCAAAGTGTTAATAAAATTGCGCTCTCTAATAATGACGATAAGCGGTTAATACGTCCAGGTAATATTGCAACCCGAGCATGGGGTAATTCATGTATTTTAAAGGGAAATTTAAATTGTTAAATGTTGTATAGATTATATATTGTTAGATTAAATTATGAGGTATGTAAATAATAAAAATACTTGTTTAATTTTTAAGATATTAATTATGATATAAAGGGTAAATAAATTTATTGATGAATCAAACTTATTTTTTTATTTCGTCCATTACGAATTCCACTGTAATTGTATATACATATGTATATCCGTTGTTGCCGAACCGGTTCGGAAACCAGTCACTAAACAGACTGCACTATTATATTCTAAGCTAAAGTAATTTTCTGAATAGTGTCTTAAATGTGAGGTAATAAGATTGATTTCACATAAACAGAAATCCTAACCATAATTTATTACAATATAGTAATATGAGCTCAGTGTTGTATTACAACACTGAGCGAACATGTGCCAGTTCATTGCACTGTAAATATATAAAATGTAGGTAAAGCAAGCTTGCAGTTTTCAATGGAACATTCTAAATCGTGACTTATGTGTTCTGAATTGAAAGTACATATTTATAAAACAACAAATTATTACATCCAAAAATAATTGTGCCATAATGTTTCATTCATAAAATAGTTGTCGTAGTGAAGACATCTAATAAATTAATTCTTAAATAATTACATATTTTATTTTAATTTTTGTACCTGTTGTAACCTGTTTAAACTTGTTGTACAACACACAATGTCATCGGTAAGTGTTTTTATAAATACCTAGTTATTTTTAATATCAAAACAATACTTTTGACAGAATACTTATTAATATTTTTATGTTTTGTTTTAGATATCGGATTCGGAAATTGTGTTCAGTCAGTATGGACAAGGACATTGTGGTCAGTTTTCTGAGGTCTTCACTGAAGTTCCAGAGACCACGCATATCCAAAAAGAAAAGAAATCAAGGCATCGACGAGATAAACAAACACGTAATATTGTGAAACCAACAAAATCGTTTGTTATGAATAGGATTCAGAAGAGAGGTCTAAAACTCATAAAGATTTCGGTTATCGATCTGTGCAATAACCCTCAAACGAGTGATAGTGATAGTGACAGTGAAAATGTTATATTAAATGCGCAATATGTAGTGCAAGATGCGGTTGATGATGTAATGAACGAAACGGAGGCATTAGTTAAAAAAATTGCTAAGTCTTTAATAGGTTATGATTTTTGTTAGTTTTGTAATTATTTAACTGTTTATTTTTATATTAAATTAAATAAATGATTTGACCTTATAAATGTGTCTTTATTTATTTATTCACTATATTCCACATTGAAAATTTATCAAGTGTAGGGTAGGGTTATGAAATAAAATAAATTTCCTTGAATTAAATTCATTTATTTAATCTATCTTTTAGGTACACTAGTTACATACCTACATTATACCAACACTTTAATAAAATATTTCTACACTAAACAGTACAAAATTAAGACAGAATTTATTTATATGTCATGCAATTTGAGAATCTATGAACTTTGCACATCGTAGATTGATAGTAGTAGATTTGCGTTAAAGTAAAATAACTAAGATATTTTTCTTACAATATTACTCAGTGGTTTGTACTCAATGATACAATCGTTCAATATAAGACAGTAGGCAGAAGTTAGATCAGGTATTTCATCATTACTTTCTAACTCTACACGCACATCGACTACTGGTCCTGATATGAGGTTGTCAATTTGTCTAGAACAGTCGATAACAAACAGAGGGGCGATCTCCTTAAAGTCCATTGTGTTCAACAATGGTTCAGATCGGCGATCGTAATACGATTGTTGGAAACGTGCATACTGCTCGTATAACAATGCAAATTTATCATCAATGAAATCCACGTTTAGATTCTCATAGGGATAGTAAGTTGAATTGAGGTATACTTTGACATCTCGTAAAGTACAGTGATCAAATCTAGACATATCAGCAGCAGATTTTTTTTTTTATTTGTTTGTAGACCTATAATTACATATCTCGGTTTTTCAATCTGAGATGAAGTTTTAATAGACCAAGTATGTTTTGTAGTTCTAGGCAATAGCGGGTATTCATATAAATCCCAATTTCTAAAAACTAATTGCAGTGTTTTATCCTTTTCCAAAATCTTCAATAAGTTTATCTTCTCTTTATCAGATACCTTAACATGTGGTACACGCCATATGATTTTGTTAATTTCAATATCGTTTATGACTTCTCCAGCATCGAGTTTCACAGCGTTCAAGTTTGTATTCGATCTCAACAATATCAGTTCATGCTTGCAATTAATTATAATTTTTTTGTAATCTTCACCGAATCCAAGAATGTTGCTAAGCGGTATAGATGCAGAAAATGAACCATTACTACTTTTAAAACCATGTATATCCCAACCCCAAGAACGACATGATTTTGACTCGCTTTCATTCATGGATAGCAATGATTTCATAGTAGTTGTAACGCCTGCATTTTTTATTTTATCAATCTCAACACCGTTCAGTTCATATCGAATATCTTGAAAAAGGTACATCAAAGGATTGTTTGTAAATTTAACACTAGTTTTTTCTTTAGTGGCAGTTTTAGTAACATTTACTATACCTTCTAAATATAATGTACTGGCTGATGGTAGAACATACAGATCTTTCTGATTAATAGGTATGCGAATCTCATCGTTTCTATTGAAACTTGTTATGTATGGTTTGTATGAATGATATTCAATACCAATAATGCTATTATCACTAGCAGGAGAAGATAATACATCTAATAAACTCATTTTAGAAGACCAATTGATTTGAGGAATTTATGATTTTCTTTAGTAAGTTTCAGTTTATTCTTACAGTTTGATGTTGTCTTGCGGATAGCCCAAGACGCACTGTTTATTTTAGTAGAGGTACTCTGATATTTATTAGTTTTATTATAATCAATCATTTTTTTTTAAGATGTAAATATAGCTGCACTTCCTCCCCACGTAAATTTAGTAAATTATTATTAATATCTAACAGTCTTATATTCACACTGTTAATTATATTTTGGTTTACGGGAAAGTAAATTACGTTTTTAGGTACTTCGATAATTCTATAACCAGGTGGTACATTCGGAGCAAACTCGTGAATGATATGACTTGGTAGACCATTAACATATGATCCGCTCACTATGTCACATTCTACCCTCACCACAGTCGTAGATAGAATGTTCACTGGAGACTGTGATACGTGTAATTTATTTGCTTCAACTATTTTTTTTTCAAAACCCAACAATCTACCAATAGAATCTTCTTTAGTAAAATCAATAGCTTTTGTGCAAAATATGTTTGTTTTTAACGTATTATTATTGCACTCTAATTTGATTCCTGCGTCTTGTATTTTTGATTTTAAATAATCGTTGATATCTTGCAGTTCATATGCTCCTTCAGGAATTTCAATAACGTTATGATCGTAATAAAATTTGTTATTTTTATTATCAATATTTGGTATAGAATTAAATGTAGATAAATATAATAATGCACATTCATACTCTCCTTCAAGTTGTAGAGTAGGAGAATAATAAGTAGATAGCACTGATGAGTTACCAGTTATTGACAGCGAGAGTGACATTATGTAAATGAAACTAAAAAATGTTTTATTCAATTTATATATTTATCCCAGAAGTCATACAAAAACGTTAAACATAAATGTCCACAATTTACAGAGTTAAAATTTTGATATCTCGTATAGTTATAAAAAACATTACAATTTTTAAAGTAATTTAGTAACTCTAATGGGGGTTTTAGATTGCCATAGCTATCAAAATATTCACAATATTTATACACTTTTACATAGGCTACCCAATGTGTTCCTTCATTGTTAGAATTATCCAAATTAACAACTCCGCTCTCAATAGGTTTGGGTTTGTTTGGTAATTGATCTTTCATGAACACACCTCTGAAATAAGGTACGTTATATGCATGATTCTGGATATCTATATTAGTAAGAGCACGATTAGGTAACCTCTTGATTAGTTTTTTGAACATTTTACAAACAATCCGTTTCCTTTCTTGTATGGTTTGACGTACAAGCCTCTACCCAACGCAATCGATTCCATCATTTTATTATGACGTTGAGATTCTTGTAAATTATTTTGAGCACTTTTGTAATCGTTTACTGTTTTTGCGATACCAGCTGCCCCGCCAGCTAAAGTACCTAATGCAGACAATCCAGCGAAAATTGGAATCAGCGGTAAAACACCTCCTGTTTTTGGTAACGGTATAATTCTAGGTACAGGAATCCGACAATTTTTTGAATACAACTTTTTTGCCGCTAAGTAAGCATACTTTATTACGTCTTCTTTGTTTTTCGGTTTTAACTTTTTGATCTGTGATCGAATTTTTGTTACTAAAGATCCAAAAGTTTTTAATCCAGATCCAGTTTTAAGTTTTGCTTTCATTGCTTTGCTTACCAACCAAGAAGCAATTTTTTCTCTTTTCCCTGCATCTGCTGCTTTTAATCGTTTATTTGCCATATTCAATAACTGTAAATCAGCTTGATGTCTGTTATACAAGTCTGAATAATTTGTATAGGCTATATCGTGAACTTTACAGGCTTCGTCTAATTGATTTATGCCTTTGTCTCCTCGTGCTAAACGTTTTTGTAATTTAGTGCCTGGTCCACAGTAATTGTAGCCTGGCAAATGAAGCTCAAATGGTAAATTATTTATTAAATTATTAATAAGTCCACCTCCTTGCATGGTTTGTATTATAATGTGAGAAAAAATAATAATAGATGATTAAATACCATTTATTATTTTAGCACGGTTCTCTTATCAATCCAACTATTTTCACTATCACTCAAACCTAGCCATTTAACAAACAGCTTACTGCCTTTTTTTCTTAAAACTTTTTCAATTAGGTAAATGTCGGGATGATTCGTTTTTTGAAGTTCTTGTTCATAAAAAGTACCTAAAATTGGCTGATTTCGAAGATCTTGAATATTATACGTTGTAGGCATAGTTTCATTTATTTTTATGATTTTAAAGATTTCTGTTGACCAATTAGGAGTATAGCCTTTATGAAAACAATTTTTATATTTACTTATGCGTACACGATCTCCGATTTCTAGTTTGTGTTTTTTAGGTTGTGTTTTCTTGTGTGATTTTAAAATATTTTTCCTTATTAGAATTTCATTTTCAATATTAACGTCAACCGGTTTACAGTCAATAGTACGGTGTTTTGTATTGTTGTAATTAAAGACTATACTTTCTAAAGGTTTTTCTATCCATCTATAGGTTCCATTTAAACTGAATGTTTTGTAGAGTTTGTTTTTTAAAGTTTTAATTACTCTTTCTGCAATCGAAGCTTTCTTAATTGAAAACGATGAATAATGATTAATATTAAAACGTTTCATTAATCTTGAAAATGTATCATTATAAAATTCAGTTCCTAAGTCGGTTTGTAAATGGTTAGGGGAACGATCACATGTACTTAAAACATTTTCAAATGCATTAGTTACTTCTAATTTTGATTTTGACTTCAAGGGTACAGTCCAAACATATTTAGAAAAACAGTCAATTATAACTAAGATGTAACTGAAACCTTTATTGTAATTTTTAATTTTTCTTAAATCAATAAGATCAGCTTGCCATAAGTCATCGATTCCTTTTAAAATAACACAACGACGTGCAAAGTTTTTTCTAGCTGTTTTATGTAATTCATTCACGACCTGTTGCTTTATCATTTTGAGACGGATTGTTAGTCTTCCTCGTACCACTGTTCGTTATTTTATGATCAATATAAGATGTCATACTTGTTTTTAAATGGTCTAATGAGGCTTGAATTTCTTTTGTAATCTCTATTTTTATTTTGTCTATTAATATTTGGACATCTTTTTTAGCGCACAAGTCATCAATTTTCTCATCTACATATTCCTTATTAGCAGCATCGTCTGCTTCAACAGGATTAATAACGCCTCGTAGTCTACTCATTTGCAAATTAAACTCGCCATTTGCAGTTTTTAATATTGTTTTGTCTGCGATATCAAAAATATCTGACAATCGCATCCTTTTGTGAATATGATGACCAAATTTATCTATATTCATTATGTGTGTACAGAGAGAATGCTTAAATGACAATGAAAACCATAATTATTTACCAAGATATTTATTAATTTATAAATTTTCCTTCGCGTAGTTCCTCTATAATAGATATTATTTCATTATCTAACCCTGTATTTCCAGCTCCTCGAGAAGCCATGAGTAGTTTTAATCTTTCAACTAATTCATTAGGATCATCCCAATAAATGTAGTCTACATTTTTATTCCATTTTTTCAGCATTTTCAGTCCTTTCCCTTTTTGAAATTTTAATTGATCGCTGCTGTCGTTTGGCAATTTAAATAGAGGTTTTATAACGTCCATATATTTTTTGCCTTTGTTGCTTTTTATTGTTTTTTTTGCATCATAGTCACGTCTATGAGCATTTGTATGAATCAACATTAATTTATAATTTTGTCTATCATTTTCGGTAACCAAATTTAAATCTGGATCTTTCTTTAATAAAAGTTCCTTTAGCCCTGGCGTGGATGAATATGTGTGTGTGCCTATTGTGATAGTTTTATTACCAATATTTATTTTAGTACATCCGAGCATTAACTTCCCTTTTTCATTTCTGACTCCGAAAGGAACATCATCTATCATTTCAGATGATAGAGACCATGATGAAACATTGTCGCCGACACCAACAGATTTGAACGAGTCGATACTGTTTTGTGAATTATCATCTGAATCTTCAGAATTTTGAATATAACCATGATCTTGATCATCAGTACCCACTTCAGGTATACTGGTATTTTTTTCCAAATCACTTTCAAATTTAACATATTCATCATTAGATAAATTGCTATCATGATGGTCTGCGTAATCATTATTTTTCAAATTAATATGATTTAAATTTTCGATGGATGTATTTTTGTTGGTTTGTGCTATTTGATTAAGTGGGCTGATTAACGGTTTAAAAACAGTTTGTAATGCTTTTTCATTATCATCTTCAATATTTCGCATTTTTCGGACCTTTTTCTTAACTGCTTCAGCAGCAGTAATAATTTGTCTTTTTAAAGATGTTTCCATTATATAATAATTGAATAAATGATCTACTGTCTTCCTTCACAGTTAAATTAGGAATAAACAATTTTTTATATAATTTTATATTTATATAAACGTTAGATCAATCAAAAACTACAAAACTATCAAAGTTTTTGCGATAGCCACCTTCATTCTTACGACAATCTTTATTTATAACTAGATAATTATAAGGTTCAGTCCATATTTTACTACATAACTCACGAAATTCATTCCATTTCATGTCTGTGTTTACGTGTTCATCATAAACATGACGTATATTAATATCATCTTGCTTAAAAAGAATAATGAGATTTGCATTATCTCTAATAAGCTGTTTGGGTACTTTGCTATATGTTTGATTTAAATAAAAACAATCTATATTTTTATGTCGACCCATTGCAAAATAATTTCTTATATTATTTTGGTTTTCACATGCTACATCATCAAATATAATAACTGAATCACATCTAGCTTCCTGTGGACTTATTACTTCCTCATTATCCTTAAATTTTGCAAACGATACATCTGGAACGTTAGCTAACACTTTTTCAACAAACACATACTTCGGTTGGTTTAGAGTTTTTGAGTAAACATATACATTACGAAACTTTAAACCATTCTTATGCAACAGCAAACCAATTACAAGATTTGTTTTTCCACAGTTAGATGGACCACATATAATACACCTTATAGTGTTTGGTAGTAGTTCACCGTGTCGTCGTTTGCTGTTTTGTGATTCCACGCAAATGGAATCAAGATGAAGTGAATGAGGTTGTTTAATGAACTTCATAATAACACGTCCGATGCTATGGGTAGTTATACTAACAATGAGTCAAATTGATGGATATGGTTATTTCTTAAAATTTATGATAGTATTAATTTAATTTTACTTTATACATCATTGTACTAATGATAGCTATTGCCTGCGCCTAGTATGCAATTATTTGTATTTTGTTGCTATAACATTTCTGTTAGGCTTTGGTTTAGTCAAATTACTTGGAATGACATAACCTAAATACAAGGTCTAGGCAAATAAAAAAGCTTCTAATACCGAAACATAGAACACAAGGATATAAAGGTAGCTTCAAGTACGCCGCTTCAAAGATTTGGAACAATATACCTCCTCCCTTTCGAATAATTAAAAACACACTTAACTTTAAAAACAAATGCAAAAAATTAGTCCGTGAATTTCAAGAAAAAAATACCTCTCTAGTTTAAAACGTCATAGATCAATTCTGCCATACCTTTACTTGCCATATATTTGTCTAATTCATACAGTCCTACTTTAGTTAGCTAGAAAGCCATATCCACATTATTGTTGTAGTTTTTTTTTTTTTTTAATAATGAGTGTAACGTATGACCAACACATAATCTTATATAGTAATAATAGTTGCCAATGTTTGTAAACGGGAGTCAAGGGTTGAAGCTGAAAACCAGCGCTGGGCAACCCCCTAGGGTGGCCTATGCATAAGCTGACGCTTCAACCTTTTGCTTTCGGTATTATAGTTGCCTTGTAAGTACCTAATTACTACAATGATGGCTGTAATATTGAAGACAATAAACTACTATTCTATTCTATTCTATTCTATTCTAAAAATGACGAATTGTGTTTATTTATATAAACAGGTACGTAATGTCGAAGCGGACGAGATTCGATCGTATATTATTGGGCATTCTATCCCACCGAAGTGGAGGCGAAGCCGGAACGGCAGGTGGGGTAGAATGCCCAATAATATACTACTGCGGGATAGGGGGACCAAGTTTGTACGAGACAACGTGTTTCCTTGGTCCAATCTACTTCAAATTTTGCATAAACATTCTTTAACAGAATTGATGGAAGACGTATTTCGTACTTTATCGAAATTCAATCCCTGACGGGATTAAAAAGAGATAGAGAATTATGTTGGAGGTGATATCAATACTCCTTAGTGCTTTTGATTTAAATTACTTTTTATTTTGACACATGCTTCAAAACTCAATCCGATTTTATTCAGAAGAGGTTGAACTCACATAAAAGCTTGATGCAATGCAAATATTTTATACTCCTTAAAATTGGAATTTCTGTTTGTAATTTCATATATAAAAGTATAGATACGGTAATTACCCAAAAAAATAATTTCTAAAATGTTTGTCTGTCTCTCTCTTCGTTCCGTCTAATTGCTGCAACAGCTGGACCGATTTTGTAGGGACTTTCACCACCGTTATAAGGAGTAACTTAGGCTACTTTAATTTAAGAACAAGAAACGAATTAAAGTTCCGTATGACTTAAAAACGCTGACCAATGCATGAATATGAACATTAAATTTTTCGTTAAATTTTACGCGGACGAAGTCGCGGGTAACAGCTAGTTTACAAATAAGAGCGCTATGGCGACACTCAGGCATAAAAATTCAATTCGATAACAATATAACCAGTATAGCCTCACAGTTAGATGCAACAGGCCAGGTCAACTGCGCATCTCTGAGTAATACAAGCCTTTGCTCTCAAATATTAAACTATGACGCGAACAACGACATGTTAACAGTAATTGCATTAAATATAAGAAGTATTAATAATAACTTTGATCTATTTGTAGCTTTTGTTTCTGCAATAAGTATTCCTGTAGACGTTCTCGTGCTGACGGAATGTTGGACTAATCAAAACAATCCACCTCCGGACTTGTGTGATTATAACATGTTTTAGACAAAAGTCAGCTATAACCAAAATGATGGTGTAGTTGTGTATGTCCGAAGTGTGATAAGTGTCAGTGTTTGTGAACCTGAATTTCTGGAGGGTAATTGTCTTGTTGTCACTGTTAAAACTGGACTGGCGCCTACGAGAATAACACTCTTTGTAAGCGAGTCCAGGTAAGTACTTGTATTTCTAAAACTGGGAGGCCGGTAAGAGCAAATAATTGTGTACTCGGGGTACACAATTATTTGCTCTTACCGGCCTCCCAGTTTTAGAAATACAAGTACTTACCTGGACTCGCTAGATAAGATATTAAATAACACACTTACAAAGAGTGTTATTCTCGTAGGCGACATAAACATTAATACTATGCCCGAAAATTTATCTAGTTCAGCACAAGATTATTTAAATTTAATTGCACTACATGGACTAAAACAGGGTATTACAATACCCACACGAATCAATACTTATATTGATCACATAATGATAAAGTGCCCTTTACCTTGTAAAACTATAGTGTTTGAACAAAAACTTACAGACCACTCACCAATATTATTAGCTATAAATAAATCTAAAGTAATAAAAAAACCCTTTGATCATAATAAAATAAAAATAAACTATAGTAAAATTAAGGAGTTACTAACAACTATGAATTGGACAGAGCTGTACAGGATTACTGATACAGGACTACTGATAAATACTATTACTATAAATACTACTATTCTAAGAGTTCCTAATAGACTAAAACCGCTAAAACCATGGATTACAAAAGGAATAGTTAAATGTAAACGTAAAAGAGACAAACTACATAATAATGTAAAGAAGTCACCTGACGATACAGAAAGTTATCATAAATACTTAAGATATAGAAATATATGTAACTCTATAATAAAAAATCTAAAAAAGCAATATTATCAAGAAAAAATATATAAAAGCAAGGGCAACATGAATATACCTGGCAGGTTATAAAAGATATCTGTAACATTAATTCTAAAAAAGAACCTCCGGATGAGTTACTCACTATAGCTGACTCTCCAAAGGCAGCTCTCAACAAGGTAAATGTCTTTTTCACCTCGATTGGAGGCACATTGGCTAGTAAAATACTTAATAAAACAGGTTCAAGCGAGCAACATTTGACACGCCAAGCAAAAAATTACAACTCACCACTCAAATCCATGTCCTTTGCACCCACAGATGTATATGAAGTACAGAGTATTGTTTCGGGACTGAGATCGCACAGTACTCCAGGCTGGGACACTATTACGGCAAACATTTTGAAACAAAATGTTTCGTCTCTTGCCTCCCCCATTGCTTACCTGTGCAATCTTAGCCTGGAAACAGGTATTTTTCCGGCAGCTTTCAAAAAAGCTGTGGTCTGCCCGATATTTAAGTCTGGTGATAGGACTGAGCCATCAAACTACCGACCAATCTCCCTACTTTCAACCTTATCCAAGATACTAGAAAAAATTGCTAATAAACGTGTAGTAAGATACCTAGAAAAAAATAATCTGCTTAGTAAACATAAATTCGGCTTCAGGGAAAGAATATCGACGGAAGACGCAGTACTAACACTAACAAACAAAATAGTAGCGTATCTGGATAAAGGTGACAAATGTCTAGGAGTATTTTTGGATCTTCAAAAAGCCTTTGATACAGTCTCAATTCCCATACTTTTAACACGTTTAGAAAATGTTGGCATGAGAGGTGTAGTTCTGGAATGGTTCACAGACTATTTATCGGGTAGAACATAGTGTGTGAAAGTTTCTGATCCAATGAGTGATGAGTCTATTTGCAAATTTGGCGTTCCACAGGGCAGTACTCTTGGCCCTTCATTGTTTCTTATTTATATCAATGAACTTTGTAATGTTGCTACCCTGTCTAATATCGAAATAACCATGTTTGACGATGATACTGTCCTTACCTTTCATGCGACTAACTGGAGCGCAGTTTTTCGCAAATCTGAAGATGGCCTTGCTAAGGTCTCAGCTTGGTTGGAAGACAGCCTGTTATCTTTAAACACTTTAAAGACAAAATATGTATGTTTTAGCAAAACAGCTACAGAAGGACCATCGTGGAGTTGTAAACTCAAAATACATACATATCCCTGTAACCGCAACGTTGACAATCCAAACTGTCACTGTGTCGCACTGACTAGAGTCGCTTCGATAAAGTATTTAGGTGTAGTAATAGATGACCAACTTAACTGGAATCTGCACATTAAAACATTGACTGCTAGAATCAGAAAGTTAAGGACGCTATTACAATTTTCTACAAATAACGGTGTTTTTCAGGTACAATTTAAATGTATAAGCAATCATATATGTAAAGATATTATGGTCTCAATTTAAAGGTAATCTATTCATCTTCAGATTGGCATCACAAAAATTGTATAACATCATACAAATTTTTCCCATAAATCCGTTTTCACCATCACAATAATCACAGAAAATGTATAAAAATAGGGTCAGATTACGTACCATTTTAAAGTAAACTTAGAGCATATTTTATCATCAAAATTATATAAAATTACGGCATATATAGTCCTCTATACGTTCGACTAATCATTTTGTACCTAAATCATTACATTTTTCAATAAACAGCAAAAATATGAACGCTTGCAAATTTCTTCATACATTTTTCACTCGCGGACTTTCATTCCGCGCTCAGACGCGCTTGTGGAAGCATGTGCGTATCGCTCTGTCGCAAAAAAATAAATTACGAAAAAGTCTGTGTCATACACTCATATAGTCGTTTATCGTGACCGGAAGATGTTGATACTTTTTCAAACCTAAATAAAAGTAAATACGACTTTAATAATATTATTAAATTTATTATCAGAATGTTATTTAGGGATTGATGAATAAGATCGGGATTTGGATACTAACGGCTAAGCAGTGGTTGAGAAATGGATGGGTGGAGTTAAGTCATATTAAACCTGTGATTTAGATTAGGCCTGAAAGTAGATGGGTAGGGTTAAGCTGCTGTTGGGCAAGTTAAAAAATAGATGGGTGAGGTTAAGCAGCTGTTGGGCAGGTGAAGAAATGGATGGGTGGGGTTAAGTCATATTAATACTGTGATGGGTGAGATCAAATTTTACTAAAACAAGGCGAGAATAGTTGGGATTAAGAGTCTGTAGGTGAGTCCAAGAAAAGGATGGGTAGGGTTAAGCATTTGTTAGTGAGGTCGAGACTTGATGGGTGGGGTTAAGATGTCAACTCCGTTCCTGACGGGTGTTCCCTGACTAGGCTTGTTCTTACTCGGCCACTGAATGACTGTACTAGTAGGTAAAACTTTCAGATGCACTAGTTCTGTCTTCTGGTACTATTAGTACCACCTACAACAGTACCATAGTACAGTATATAGTGAATTTCATTTTATATTCCTTCATACTTTGCAGGTTTTGCCTATAATTCTTACAATACCCGATTATTCTTTATATGAAATATTATCATGCATCCCACTTATTCATACACTGATTTTATATCGCTCCCGCTCGTTTAGTCGCGTTTCGAGTATTTCAAGTATCTACAGTCCTACAGTTACTCAATTACTCAATTCTTTATTGCATTTCATAATGTGTACATTAGTTGGTAGGCATGTTAAACATTGGATCAATTATGGACCCTGTCGGGCACAGCAAAAGATATTTTTAATAGGAGAGGATGAAGGCGCTCTTTGTCAAATAAGATAAAAACTATACCCTTAGATATGGAGAAAGGGAAAGAGAGGAACTGAATAAATTACATAATATTAATGAAAGTCTTCAAGAACAAGTCCAAAGTGCCCATAGTGAAATAGATAAGCTATTACTAGAAAATACCTCTTTGAAAGATAAAATTGCTGAAATGGAACATGAAATTCAGAATTTGTTTCAAATTTGTTCTACAATAAAAAACGGAAGATTTTCTACAGTACAGAAGAGGAGCAAACGTAAAACTCCTAAGCACCGAAGTAACGCACCAGGGACTTCAATAGAAAACTTTAATAACTTACCGTGTAACACAAACTCACCTATACAAATAAAAAGTAGACATGAAGACCCACAAAACGCCATGACGCAAAAAAAGGAAATGCTAGAAGAAGCCATATTAAATGAAATAACTACACAATCTACAACCTGCGCTGACAAGAACATTACTATATTAGGAACACAACAATGTGTTGGTCTGGCTACAAAATTAATAAAAACAAGAGAAAATACAAAATATGAAAAATATAAAGTATCAGCATTCACGAAACCATTTGCTACATCTGAAGAAGTTCTTAAACTATGCGAAAATATGAGCTTGGGAGAAAGTGATAAACTAATATTATGTGTTGGCGAAAATGATAAGAACCCTTTTAAGGTAACAATTGAATTAGCTTCAGTCTTAAAAAAGTTTTGTAATAGATCGGTAATTATACTAGGTGTTAATAATAATAAGTACTTGAGCGAAATAATGTTAAATAACAACATTCAATTATTGTGTAAAAATTTCAAGAAAGCTACCTTTATAAATGTAAATACTTATGATAAATATTATTATTGTAAGAAGATAAATGTTGCCATAGATAGTATAGATTATGATATGAAATTTATTAATTCTAAAAACAATCGATTACTTGCTAACAAAATACAAGGATCTGAGTCTGATAATAATAATACAGATAGAGAGTTAAATTCTACTCTACCTAGATGTAACAAAATGAAGCAAACAATAAAATTAGATTACTTCTCAAAACAAGGCAACACTTCTCAGTCCCAGTCTTGTAAAATGTTGTCAGTAACACGAAAATTATTCGATAGCCCTTTATTATCAATATCCTCGGGTAAAAGAAATATTTTTTTTCGAGAATAAACAGTAAATCTTACTGTATTTCACCAAAATATTGCCGGAATACTTAACAAATCTGACCTTCTACAGATATCTTTAAAAGGTTTAACAGATAAAAATAACTGTGTTAGTATTATTTGTCTTAGTGAAACTTTTCTTAAATCTGGGGAGGAACAGAATCTTCATTTTGAAAATTTTAAATTAATTGATTGGTACTCTAGACCGAATAAAAGACGTGGGGGCGTATGTATCATGTGTAAGGATGACCTTCCCTGTAAAAAGTTTCCATTTAAAAATAAGCTAGCTACTGAACATTGTTTTGAATACTGCGGCATTGATGTGCCTTCATGTAATTGCGTTATTGTATGTATTTATAGGACTAATTCCAGTCCTTACAAATTTCTTAATAATTTAGAAATACTTATGTCTGAACTTCGTAACAAATGTCAAAAGAAGGTAATAGTTACTGGTGATTTTAATATAAACCTACTCAATGATTCAAAAATTCGAGATGAATATTTGCGAATTGTACACAATTATGGTTTTTACATACATATCAATGAACCTACGAGAATACATGCGTGCCTTGACCAGATAATCAGCAATATCCCTGAAGCGACTGCTAAAGTACATAATCTAGGCTTATCAGATCACAGTGGACAAACACTAACCTTCACTGCCAGAAACCAGACGCAACCTAAAAAACTGGTTTTTGTGTTTAAACGTGACTATCACCCTGATAATTTAACAAGATTTAAAGAATGCATATCGCGTTTAACGTGACATGATGTTTTAAATGAAAGGAATATAAATACGGCTTTCCAAATATTCCACGAGACACTAATACTTTTTTTTGAGTTATGCTTTCCATTAAAAAAACTTAAAGCTAAAAATAATATCGAAAGTAACTCATGGATCACTAGAGGACTAAAAATATCATGTAAAGAAAAAAGAAAACTACGATATAGTTTTTATACTAATAAAAGTAAACATGCTAAAATTAAATATCACAAATATTCGAAAATACTCAAGCAGTGTGTCTATAGTGCCCGGAAACTAAATAATATACAATTAATCGTCCAATCTAAAAATGTATGTAAAGCCACTTGGGATGTTATAAAAAAAACACAAAACTCACACCCAAAAAATAAACTTTTCATTGACAAAGTTGTTGTATATAATAAAGAATGTACAAATCCAATTGACATCTCCAATGCATTTAATAATTATTTTATTAACTTAACTAGTAATAAATCAGATAATCCTAACAATGTAAACTGTAATAATATTAAAAATCTAGACGCAACAATTTTCCTATACCCAACATCAACAAAAGAAATAATTGAAACTGTTATGTCATTGAAAACGACGAATTCTGTTGGTTACGATAATTTCCCTACAAACATTTTGAAAGAAAGTGCAATTTTGATCGCAGATGTTTTGTGTTACCTTATAAACTTATCTTTTTCAGATGGAACTTTCCCTGAATTATTAAAAATATCTGTTATTAAACCCATCTTTAAGAAAGGCGATCAAACTGATCTTAGCAATTATAGGCCTATTGCTTTAATACCAATTATAGTTAAAGTCTTCGAAAAAATTATGCATAGTCGACTAGTTAACTTCCTAAATAAATTCAACATAATAAAACAGGAACAAAATGGTTTCCAAAAAGGAAAATCAACAACTCTCGCAGCTTTCAATCTCATTAGTAAAATAACGGAAAGTGTGGACAGAAATATACGTACATCAGCCATATTCTTTGATATGAGCAAGGCCTTTGATTTTGTCCCTCATAATAGGTTGTTGGTCAAATGTGATAAATATGGTATTCGAGGAGCTGCTAACAAATGGATCGAAAGCTACCTTAAAGATAGAAAACAATATGTTGACCTTATAAATATTAATAAAAACAGAGAAGAATGCCACTATAAATCCGACCTTCTATATAACGCTACCGGAGTTCCCCAAGGTAGCATACTGGGTCCACTACTATTCTTAATTTTTATTAATGATTTGCCCGATGCCACATCACATAAATGCTTACTCTTCGCAGATGATATATCCGTCATACTAACAGAATGTAATCAAATTAAATTTAATGACAAAATAAATAAAGGTGTTAGTGAAATAACTTCTTGGCTTGAAAATAATAATCTGAAGGTTAATATCGATAAAACTAGGTACATGCAATTTTATAATAAAAAACCAAAAGACAACCTGAAGGTTATGTGTAAAGGTCAGCAAATAAATGAAGCAAAAGATGTGACTTTTCTAGGACTTGTTTTAGATAACCAATGTCGTTGGAATCTTCACGTAAAAAAAGTGTGCACTAAAATTAATAGATTCGCTTATGCGCTCTGGCGGTTAACAAAAATAACAAACCAAAAGGTTGCTCTTCAAGCGTATCATGGTTATGTTGCGTCAATCCTCAGGTATGGAATATTAATATGGGGAAACTCTGCTGATATAAATCGAGTGTTTATATCCCAAAAGCAATGTATCCGGGCAATCGCTGGAGTATCGCCCCTTACGTCATGCAGAAGTCTGTTCCCAAAATTTAAATTACTAACTGTACCAAGTTTTTATATATTAGAATGTTGTGTCTTTGTAAAAACCCATCCTGCGTTATTTAATAAATGGAGTGATCACTGTAATTTCAATACAAGATATCCCGACCGCTTATTATTGCCAAATATAAAAACTGAACTATATCGCCGGAACTGCTATAATATGGCGATCAAGATCTACAACAAGTTGCCTGAAAGTTTTAAAATCCTCCCGGCAAAAATTTTCAAGTCTCGATTGCATAATTGGTTGATAGAGAAATGTTTTTATACTTTCAACGAATATATTAATGTAAAATTCTAGTTTTATCAATGTGTAATACGTAATAAATAATAAGATTATGAGGTTTATGTATTATAATAATATTGTATGTTTTGATCTCAGTTGGAGCTTTAGTAAGTTTAATTTTAATTTTATGTATGTGTATTCTTTAAATTTGCATGCTATTTTATTATGGCAAAATGTGACTGTTCTTAATATATTATTATGTACCATCTTTGTAACCACATTTTAAGCAAATAAATGAAGTATTGAAGTATTGAAGTATAGGTATATTAAATTAAATTGTATCATTAAAATATGTATGATTATAATATCGTATAATATAATTATTTTATAATAAGTATTTCTATATTTGTTTTAGATATGTTTATGTATTTTTATTTTATTTTATTTATTCCACGTTTTTCATTTTTTTTAAACTATAAATTATAATAATCTAGATATTTTCAATTTTATTAAGCCTTGTAGAATGTTATTATTTTTATTTGAAAATATATACTGAGTTAAATTTAAAATGAAATATAGGTATCATGTTATTGTAAATTTTATTGTTAAGTATTTTTTGGTATAAGTAATAATAATAATAAATATTCTGCGACATTTTACACAGCAGCATCTAGTCCCAAACTAAGCAGAGCTTGTACTATGGGTACTAGACAATGGATATAATACTTATATACTTTTTTTTTGTAAATACATACTTATAATACATAGGAAACACCCAGACGAACACAAACACTTATAGTCATCACATAAATATTTGTGTCCCGTGGGAATCGAACCCACGACCTCGTGATCAGCAGTCCGGTACTCGAACCACTAGACCACATAGGTCGTCAAAGTATGTGTAGTTTTTACCGCAGACTGTTGTTTAAAATTTTAAAATTTTAAGTTTACTAGCTTGTAATACTACTAGCGTGCGACTACTCGTTCAGAACCAGAAACTAAGAATACTGACATCTCGAACGAACGACGTAGTACTAAAAGAATGATGTAATAATAAGGAAAAGGAATAGTTTGTTCTTGTCAGTGTCGGGATTAATTATTATTAGTACTTAGTACGTGAACTATACAAGCCTATCTCTGACCGTAAACTTTTGACAATCTTTTTATTAATTTGCAATGTATATATTTAACTACTTAATTATGTTTGTTCAGGTGGATTCTTGCAAGTCAATTTTGAATCTTCAACCGATTGAGCTGAAATTTTGTATAGACATGTTTGGATGTTTAGTTGTGTGACGTCATTCCGGAACACCCATGGCGGACTAGTTATTTGTGATGCACTTTACAACATGGGGATCAAAAACTTACTAAAAATAACTCAAAAAATAAAATGATGTCTCTCTAAATACAATTTCTACATTTTTATGCTTTCCTACAATATGGATATCAAATTATAGGCTTGCTGTGAATAATTCTAAAAACATTG
This sequence comes from Craniophora ligustri, assembly GCA_905163465.1. Lineage (NCBI taxonomy): Eukaryota > Metazoa > Arthropoda > Insecta > Lepidoptera > Noctuidae > Craniophora > Craniophora ligustri. The sequence continues at coordinate 6,855,976 of LR990976.1, forward strand.
TAACATCACTCTAAATCCAATATTATGGCGGACTAAGTTTTTCGTGGCTTTTCTAAAAACTAAATTTTGTTTTCTTATTGTAGTTCTAGTTTTCATTAATAAAGGTAAACGAATATTTTTCCATTATGTTTTTTTTACTTTTAAAAACATAAATACATATTAATCATAATATAATGAGATATAGCAAAATAGACCGAGTCATGAATGACTCGGTCTATTGTGAATGCATTACAGCGCATTGAATTCACATATAACGAAATAAATTAATCTTTAAGATATTTTACTTAGGGATATCTGCAGACCAAACGTAAAGTAATTCGTATTGAATGTACAATAGGTCACCAGGTAGCAAATAACTTAATTATCACGAAAATAGTACGATCACTAAACTTTCTGAATCAATTCAAATAAAAATTTGAAACTCTGAATTCTTTGACGACCGGTATATTGTTTGGCGCCGGGATCGAGACTATTCTATGACCGGGCAATCTCGGGGTGGCGGAGTATTAATTGCGACACGCAGGGAGTTGCAAGTTATTGCGCAACCACAGTTGCATTCGAGTGCCGAGGATCTTTGGGTGAATTTACGTGTAAAAAATTCCATTACTCATGATTATATTAGCGTTAACTTGTGTGTTATCTATCTGTGTAAGCAGAATCAAGGCTTTTCTTTTTCGTCTCAATTGTCAAATTTTCTTTCTAAATTGAATACCGTAGTTCTCAATAACATAACTGATTCATTTTTAGTCATTGGTGACTTTAATTTAAGTGGAATTGTGTGGACACTATCCAGTGATCTATCGTACAATCCAACAAATAAAACGACTATTGATGAATACTCACTTGTTGATGAATTATATACCTTAGACCTTTGTCAATACAACGGAGTGCATAATAAACATGGTAAGTTACTGGATTTAGTCATTGCAAATAAGTTGGTTACGGTTTATGAGTGTGTGGATCCTCTGGTTCCCATCGATGGCTACCACCCAGCATTAACACTTAATATGGAATTTGTCGAATTACCCTCGCTGAAAAGTGCACCGCGTATTCGTTACTTATACAATAAAGGCGATTATGATTCACTGAATACTGCTATCAGTGGAATTGATTGGGAGCATGAGTTTTCACTTCGCTCAATCGATGAATCGGTAGATTTTTTCAATAGATCAATATTGAAATTTCAAGATAAATATATTCCTCATAAATTAAACAACAATAAATCATACCCTATCTGGTACAGTCAACCGCTAATAAAAATGATTAAAGAAAAATATAAATATCTTAAGAAATTTAAAATTTATGGGAATAAGTGTGACGAGGCTTCGTATAAACTACTTCGCGATAGAGTTAAATTGACAGAATCCAAATGTTATGAATCATATATACATTTTACAGAACAATCAATCTATCTATATATATAAAAGGAGAAGCTGACTGACTGAATGACTGACTGACTGACTGACTGACTGACATATCCACGCAGGGCCTAAACTATAAGGGTTAGAAACTTGAAATTTTGCACAGGGATTCCTTTTATAACGTAGGGGAGCACTAAGAAAGGAATTTTGAAAATTCACCCCCTAAGGGGGTAAAACGGGGGTTTAAGGTTAGTATGTAACTTTGCTGTTTTTGAAGTTATTCAATTGAAATTCAGTTTGAAGGTTTTTCATTGAAAGTTATGAAACACGTGTAAAATGTTTTTTTAAAAAATCATCCTTTAAAGGGGTAAAATGGGGGTGCAAAGTTAATATGTTTTTTTTTTATTTTCAATGAAACTTGGCGAGTGTAGTCTTTGTATGACGTAGGCATCCGATAAGAAAGGATTTTCCGAAATTTTGTCCATAAGGGGGGGGGGATAAGGAGACCAAGTTTGTACGAGACAACGTGATTCCTTGGTCCAAGGGCCTAAACTATAAGGGTTAGAAACTTGAAATTTTGCACAGGGATTCCTTTTATAACGTAGGGGAACACTAAGAAAGGAATTTTGAAAATTCACCCCCTAAGGGGGTAAAACGGGGGTGTAAGGTAAGTATGTAACTTTGCTGTTTTTGAAGTTATTCAATCGAAATTCGGTTTGAAGGTTTGTCATTAAAAGTTATGAAACATGTGTAAAATATTTTTTCAAAAATCATCCTTTATAGGGGTAAAATGGGGGTGCAAAGTTAATATGAAATTTCTTTGATTTTCAATGAAACTTGGCGAGTGTAGTCTTTGTACGACGTAGGCATCCAATAAGAAAGGATTTTCCGAAATTTTGCCCATAAGGGGGGGGATAGGGGGACCAAGTTTGTACGAGACAACGTGATTCCTTGGTCCAATCTACTTCAAATTTTGCATAAAGATTCTTTAACAGAATTGATGAAAGAAGTAATTCGTATTTTATCGAAATTCAATCCCTGACGGGATTAAAAAGAGATAGAGAATTATGTTGGAGGTGATATTAATACTCCTTAGTGCTTTTGATTAAAATTACTTTTTATTTTGACACATGCTTGAAAACTCAATCCGATTTTATTCAAAAGAGGTTGAACTCACATAAAAGCTTGATGCAATGCAAATATTTTATACTCCTTAAAATTGGAATTTCTGTTTGTAATTTCATATATAAAAGTATATATGTATACGGTAATTACACAAAAAAATAATTTCTAAAATGTTTGTCTGTCTCTCTCTTCGTTTCTTCTAATTGCTGCAACAGCTGGACCGATTTTGTGGGGACTTTCACCATCGTTATAAGGAGTAACTTAGGCTACTTTAATTTAAGAACAAGAAACGAATTAGAGTTCCGTATGATTTAAAAATGCGGGAGCTGACCAATGCATGAATATGAACATTAAATTTCACGCGAACGAAGTCGCGGGTAACAGCTAGTAAAATATAAAAGCACTTACAAAGTCTTAGTTTTATTTGATTCTAAAGAAGATGCTGATTTATTACTCAACTGTAAACATATAATAGATATGGGATTAACTATCCAAATGACATTTGAATTGAATACAGCATATGAAATAGTAAAACAGATGGATATGGAGATAGATATACAAGAATTAGAAGACAATATAAAATGCGATGTTCCTATTATCTCTGCACGCAGACTAAAACGACTCAATGACGAGGGATTGTGTGTTGAAAGTGAAACCGTAAGGCTATGTTTTAAGAGTGACACCTTACCCCCGTATGTATATGGATACGGTTGCCGGTTTAAGGTCGAACCTTACATATTCCCGGTCTCACAATGTTCTGGTTGTTGGAAGTATGGGCATGTCAAAAAGTTTTGTCCAACTAAGAAAGTGCTTTGTCCTAAATGTGGAATGAATCATGGTAATTGTGAAACGAAAGAGTACAAATGCTTGAACTGCAAAGGTCCTCATATGTCGTTGGATAAAACATGCCCAGTATTTAAAAAAGAAAAAGAAATCCGTAATATAATGAGTAAAGAAAACTATACATATAAAAAAGCTCTATTATTTTACTATGAACACTGTAAGAAAAAAAATGAAGACATACCTACTCGAAATACACAACAGGAGTCACTGGAAACCAGGAGCTGTAGAGATATATTAGTTAACTCACAGAATTTTCAATATCAGGACATCAATGTCGTATCTGAAGAATCAAGTAGTGGAATATTGAATAATGATAACTGTACCGATTTATGTTGTTACGCGGGTATATCAATCATTGTATGGTGGCGGGTAGAAGTAAGTTCTATATGAATAAATCAGTGTGTTGCTAACTCCAGCCTTTCATTGACGTTACATTGGCGACGAGGCGAATCTGCGCGAGTGATCTAGTTATTTTATTTCAAAATGCCTATAGGAAAATTAGAACCGTTCAGTTTAAGTTCCCCACAATGGCCGGCCTATATTCGTCGGGTAAATCAATATATTCTGCTGAACGACATAAAAGACAATTTGAAGGTACCAATGTTAATAACGGTCGTGGGCGAGGCCACGTATTCATTGATGTGTGACCTTTGTTCACCCGATTTTCCCGAGAACAAGTCTTACGAAGAATTGGTGAAACTAGTGGCCGATCATTTAGAGCCCCAACGTTCGGAAATAGCTGAACGCCATGTATTCAGACTACGCCGACAGCGCACCGGCGAACCGTTGACGGAATATTTACAGGCGCTTAAACACCTCGCAACCACATGCAATTTTGGCAAGTGTAAGAAGTGTTCTACACTCGAAGAAAACCTGAGGGACCAGTTCGTCTCAGGACTAGTGAACGATGCGATGCGTTCTAGAATATTCGCGGAAAGGAAGATCGAGTACAAGGAGGCGGTGGAGTTAGCACTTGCTCTGGAGGCCGCAGAGAAACATGCAGAGGTGAGCGGCAGTACGGTGCCGAAAACGACCTCAGGTGCTGGCGGCGAAGCAGATGTGGGGGAAGACCTACACTACACGCGGGGAGCAGGTGGGCGCGTGCGCGGAAGGCGCGGCGGGTGCGGCCGCAGCGGGCCGCCCCGTGTGGAGCGGCTCGGCGGCTCCGCAGGCTTGTTGGCGGTGCGGTAAGGCGCATCGCGCGGATAGGTGCCGTTATGTGAATTATAGTTGTGATGAGTGTAAACAAAAAGGTCATTTGAAAGTGATGTGCAAGTTCGTAAAACGTAGTGGGAGTAGGGCGGACAGTCAGCAGAATTTTATCAGTAGTGACGACGATATGAACGATATGTTTAAAATTGAAGCTCGAGGTAAGGACAGTAAACCGTACTTTATTAACGTTATTATGGACAGTTTCGAGATTAAATGCGAAATTGATACCGGTAGCCGAATTTCGGCGATTAACGAAGAGATGTATAACTGTAAATTCTCTCACAAAAATATTAAGACTGACAATTTGATGTTTCGTTCTTACGCCGGTTCACGCATTGAATCACTTGGCTATATTGAAGTTAGTGTTAGATTACGCGATGTGGAAGTGAAATCCCTACTACTTTACATAATTAGAAACGGAGCGTGCCCTTTATTGGGAAGGGATTGGTTGCGTGCCCTTAAGGTTACCCAGATTAATTTATATAAAATAGCCGACGATGAATTCGTGAATCGTCTATGTGCTGAGTTTCCGGAAGTGTTTACGGAGAAGTTAGGGACATGTAAACGCGCCATTCGATTACAGCTGACCAACGACGAGCCGGTGTACGTGCGCGCGCGGCCCGTGCCGCTGGCGCTGCGCGGTCGTGTTGAGCGCGAGCTAGCGCGGTTATAGGCAGACGGCTCTATTTACCGCGTTGATTATTCAGATTACGGAACCCCTATTGTACCGGTAGTGAAGAATGGCGAGATACGTATCTGCGGGGATTATAAAATTACAATTAACCCTAAATTAAGACGTGATTATTATCCGTTGCCTCGCATTGAGGAGTTATTCGCGAACTTAAGTGGAGGAGAAAAAAATACTAAAATCGATCTGACTCACGCTTACGAACAATGTTTGCTAACAGAAGACTCCCAGCCGTACACTGCAATAACAACTCATCTCGGAACTTATGCGTATCGCCGGACGCCGTACGGTCTAGCTTGCATACCCGAAAATTTTCAAAAGTTGATGGAGGAGACTTTACGCGGCATTCCGGGATGTGTTGTATTCCTTGATGACATATGTACAACAGGAGTCAATGATAAGGATCATATAAGTAACTTAAAAGCTGTACTCGAAAGGTTGCGTGACATGGGGTTAACAGTAAAATTAAGTAAATGTAGTTTTCTGCAGGATAGCGTTAAGTACTTAGGATTTGTGATTGATAAAAAGGGCTTGCGGCCCGATGATACTAAACTGGATGCCATTTCCAGCGCACCGAGACCGGAAAATGTGACCCAACTTAAAAGTTTTTTGGGGTTGTTGAACTATTACGGCAAGTTTATTAGAAACTTGAGCACATTACTACATCCCTTACATAATTTATTAAAAAAGGATGCCCGCTGGAAATGGGATCACAGTTGTGAACGGGCATTTAAAGAAGCTAAGCAGACCCTTTTGGGGGAGCGAGTCTTAGATCATTACGAGGAGGGGCGGCCGCTCGTACTCTCAGTGGACAGTAGTGCGTACGGGCTGGGCGCCGTGTTGGCACACCGATACTCGGACGGCAGCGAGCGCCACGTCAGCTGCGTGTCGCGCACGCTCAGCGCTGCCGAGCGCAATTACAGTCAACTCGATAAAGAGGCACTCGCGATATTGTTTGGTGTAACGAAACACCACCAATATTTGTTTGGCAGAAGTTTTGTTTTACGTATGGATCACCAGCCATTGACGCACATATTCGGCTCTAAGGGGGGCATTCCCCAGACCGCTGCGAGTCGATTACAGCGGTGGGCGGCGCGTTTGGCCGCGTATGATTACACTATAGAATTCGTGCGATCAGCGGACAATGGGCCGGCTGATGCACTATCGAGGCTACCGTTACCACAAGAGGGTCGTGTCATTGATTCGATTAGCTATATTAACTTAATTGAAGAGTCATTTAGTTTACCAGTTAGTTTTAAAGATATAGCTAGGGAAACAGAAAAGGATAACTTATTAAATGAGATTAAGGGCTATGTTACTTTTGGGTGGCCGTTGACAGTTACGGACGCAGAAAAACCATATTTGTCTAGGAAACAGGATTTAGCATTGGAATTGGGTTGTCTGGTATATAAATATCGGATTGTAATACCGTGTAAGTTACAAAAACGAATATTAGACGAAATTCATGAAGGACATTTAGGGATAAATAAAATGAAAAACATATCACGAAATTATGTGTATTGGCCTAGTTTAGATAAAGACATAGAGGAGGTGTGCAGTGCGTGTGCGGCGTGCGGCGTTGTACGCGATGCGCCCCCGAGCGCACCGCTACACCCCTGGGAGTTTCCACTGTATCCGTGGCAGCGAGTACACGCTGATTTCGCGGATTGTGCAGGAACGCGGTATTTAGTAATGGTTGACGCACACTCAAAATGGATCGAGGCCATTGCTATGCGAAGGACGGATGCGGAAACTACAATCGGGGTTATGAGAACCATTTTTGCTCGTTTTGGATTACCATTAATGCTCGTCACTGATAACGGTCCCCCATTTTTCTCACAGGAGTTTAAAGTGTTTTGTAAAAATAATTGCATTAAGCACGTGACCTCAGCTCCGTACAGACCGCAAGGAAATGGAGCCGCCGAAAATGCGGTTAAATCAGTAAAAAAAGCTATTAAAAGGGCTTTGTACGAGGGCGATGATGTCGCCACAGCGTTAAGCAAATTTCTGTTCCAATATAGAAATTGTCAACACGCAACCACAGGCGTGTCCCCGACGGTGGCGCTGCAAGGGCGGCGTCTGCGCGGGCGCCTAGATGCGGTCCGTCCCGACGTCGCGGAGGTGGTGCGCGCCGCGCAGGCGCGCCAAGTGGCCGCCGCGGGGGGCACACCGCAGCGCGCTTTAGTGCCTGATGACGCGGTGCTGGCTCGCGATTATACCGTGAGGGGGGAAAAGTGGTTGCCGGGTAGAATTGTCGAGCAGACAGGACCGGTCTCGTACAAAGTGGATGTAGGACGTGGGGTCGGGGTGCGCAGACACGTCGACCAAATTATTATACCCGCGAGTAACAAAAACCGTCATTCTTTATCACGTACAAATATAGTTGCCGACGGTAAGACCCCGGAACGACAGGAAGCTTTGGGTGAAGGAGCTGAGGATACGTGTGAGGATGCGTCCGATGGTATTAGTGAGACGTCACCGATCCGTGAACCTGAAGTCACACCTATGCCAGAAACACTCTCTCCACCATCGGGTGCCTCTGCCCGCGTTTGGCGTGCTTATAATCTAGCTCGAGCAGCACTGAGCCAATAAAATTATATTTCAGGTATTTTAAGTATTATTAATTTGTATTAAGCCTTTAGATAAATTAAGCCTTTGACTTAAGGGGGAGAAATGTACCGATTTATGTTGTTACGCGGGTATATCATTGTATGGTGGCGGGTAGAAGTAAGTTCTATATGAATAAATCAGTGTGTTGCTAACTCCAGCCTTTCATTGACGTTACAATAACAAGGGGAAGAAAAAAATACATAAAAAGCAAAGGATACGAAAGGAAAAGGCTAGTGTTAATAATGATGATAATTGGCAAATCACAGTAAAAGCGTCGTGAAGTGGCAGTTACACTGTCGCCTTTCGTTCGGTCTGTGAGAGTCCCGGCGGTCCACTCCCCCTTCCCTCTCTCCTATGATAGTGCAAGATGCAGTACGAATACCCCAGGAGGGTACCACCAGCGTAAATCGTTGTGGAGAATCCCTCCCTGGACGTCCGCGCTCAGGTCGTACACCACCTGAGCGTGGACGCCCAGGCTGCCCTTCGTACTCTGGGGGGGGGGGAATTTTGTGCTATCATCTCCAACTAGGGGTAAACGGAGCAGGCAACTTAAGGCTACCCCTTCCACCCTTGCTGTGGATTTCTGCAACATTAGGGGGCTGAACTCCAACTTGCACGCCGTACACTTTCACCTTGAGACGGCGAAGCCAGCCTTGCTCTTTCTCACCGAGACGCAGATATGCACTCCGGCTGACACCTCTTTCCTCTCCTACCCGGGGTACAAACTGGAGCATTCCTTTGTGCCGCGGGCTGGGGTTTGCGTATACGTCAGAGAGGATATCTGTTCTCGTCGCCTCGGGAGCCTTGAAGGACGGGACCTATCCATCCTCTGGCTGCGCGTAGACTGCGACGACCATCCCCGCATTTACGCGTGCCTGTATAGGTCCCATAGCGGCAATACCGAAACTGATCGACTCATTGAGCACATACAAATGGCTACAGATTCTGTGCTGCAGCAGATCCCATCCGCAGAGATCGTGATTTTAGGCGACTTTAACGCCCACCACGCCGAATGGCTTAGTTCACGCACTACCGATCATGCGGGGAGATCTGTATGCGATTTCGCCTTGGCATATGATTTGACACAACTGGTTGCCTCGCCAACGCGAATCCCAGATGTGGAGGATCATTTACCTTCCCTGTTGGACCTTCTGTTGACCTCTCATCCGGATGGCTACCTGGTTTCCGTCGATCCTCCTCTTGGTTCGTCGGACTACTGCCTCGTTCGGAGTACGGTGCCAGTAGCGCGCTTAACACGGCCTCGCTTTGCGGGCTGCCGCCGCATATGGCACTACAGGTCAGCGGATTGGGACGGGATGCGGTCATTCTTTGCATCCTACCCATGGGGGCGGATTTGCTTCTCGCCGGATGATCCAGACGTCGTTGCTGACTCTGTCACCGATGTGGTGCTGCAGGGTATGGAACTCTTTATTCAGTTCTCTGCGGTGCCCATCGGTGGCAGATCCCAGCCTTGGTATGGTCGTTCCTGCATGACGGCACTATGCCGAAAGCGGGAATGCTACCGGGCCTGGGCTAACGCATCGGCGTCTAGTGATGTAAATACCAGCGCACTTAAAAAGGAGTATAACTCTGCCTCTAGGTCCTTCAAAAGTGCTATTGCTAAGGCAAAGTCGGAGCACATTGGCAGAATTGGCGACAGACTGGCACGTCTCCCGTCGGGAACCCGTGCGTTTTGGTCTCTCGCCAAGGCTGTCTTAGGGAATTTCTGTCAGCCATCCTTTCCGCCCCTACACACGGAGAATGACTCGCTGGCCCATACCGCGAAAGAGAAAGCCGATCTTTTGGGCTCTCTCTTCGCGTCCAACTCGACCCTGGATGACCAAGGAAACTCACCACCGACAATCCCGCGGTGCGATACCACGATGCCGGAGATTAAGTTCCGGCAAAGTGCAGTTCGCAAAGCACGTTTTTCCTTGGACATTCACAAGTCGAGTGGGCCCGATGGCATCCCTCCGATCGTGTTGCGGACATGTGCTCCAGAGTTGGCACCGGTTTTAACGCGTCTTTTCCGACACTCCTACGAATTAGGCATAGTCCCGAAATCCTGGAAGGCCGCTTTAGTGCACCCGATCCCTAAAAAGGGCAATCGCTCGGATCCGTCCAATTACAGGCTTATAGCAATCACTTCCTTGTTCTCCAAGATAATGGAGACCATTATTAACTGCCAGCTCCTGCGATACCTGGAAGAGCACCAGCTGATTAGTGACCGCCAGTACGGCTTTCGTCGGGGTCGGTCAGCTGGTGATCTTCTAGTCTACCTAACGCATAGATGGGCGGAGGCAGTTGAGAGCAAGGGAGAGGCGCTTGCAGCTAGTCTGGACATGGCGAAGGCCTTTGATCGGGTGTGGCACAAAGCGCTTCTGTCGAAATTGCCTTCCTTTGGGCTTCCCGAGAAATTGTGCGACTGGGTCACCAGTTTTTTGGCAGATCGGAGCATCAAGGTCGTCGTTGACGGTGCATGCTCTGATCCTAAATTTGTTAATGCTGGTGTTCCACAAGGCTGTGTCCTGTCTCCTACCCTGTTTCTTCTGCATATCAATGACATGTTGCATATCAGCAACATTCATTGCTATGCAGACGACAGCACTGTGGATGCCGTGTACACTGGCCGAGCAAACATTTCTCGGGAATGCGTCGTTGAGTGTCGGAACAAACTTGTGTCTGAAGTCGAGTCTTTGCTCGCCAAAGTCTCGGACTGGGGTAGACTTAACTTAGTCCAATTCAACCCCAAAAAGACACAGGTTTGCGCGTTAACCGCTAAGAAGTCACCATTTGTCGTAACTCCTAATTTTGAGAACACCCTTATCCGCCACAGCCAGCATCGGAATACTTGGTGTCGACATCTCGAGCAACGTCCAGTTCCGCGGTCAAATGGAAAGTAAGGCCAAATTGGCCTCAAAGAAGCTTGGTGTGCTCAGCAAGGCGAGACGGTACTTCACGTCGGCGCAGCACCTAAATCTCTATAAGGCGCAGATCCGGCCCCACATGGAGTACTGTTCTCATCTCTGGGCGGGGGCCCCCCAGTACCAGCTACTTCCATTTGACCGAATCCAACGAAGGGCGGCTCGAGTTGTCGATGATCAGGCTCTTTCCGATCGGCTTGATCCTTTGGCTCTGCGTAGAAATGTTGGATCACTCTGCATCTTCTACCGCACCTATCACGGGGAGTGTTCCGAGGAATTTTTTGGTTAGATCCCGGCCGCTGAATTTCACCATCGGACATCGCGCCAGAACTCAAAGTTCCATCCATTTTATCTCGATGTCCAGCGTTCCACAACAGTGCGGTTTTTAAGGCATTTTCTGCCTCGCACCACCGCTCTGTGGAACCAGCTGTCGCCGGCGGTCTTTCCGAACCGTTACGACGTGGGAACCTTCAAGAGGAGAGTATATTCTTTATTGAAAGGCCGGCAACGCATTTGCACGTCCCCTGGTGTTGCGGATGTCCATGGGCGGCGGTAATCACTTACCATCAGATGAGCCTCCTGCCCGTTTGCCCCCGTATTTCCATAAAAAAAAAAAACAAGATGAGCAATTGGAAGAGAATACCATAGAAAATACCCAAGAAAGAAGTAACAAAAAAAGTGAACGGCACTTTATTTTTGGCAGATTGTTACAGAAAGTCAAAGAAATAGTTATGTCTGATGCAGGTTTTGACGAAAAATCAAAATTATTTTGTAGTAAGTTTATGGGAAGAGATTTGCACTTACGTGATGACAATCATAAAAGATGGGGATAATATTAAAAATAGAATTTCTTGGATAAATAATGGATAATTCATCAAAAGACCTAGTTATTAATATAATTCAGTGGAATTCACAAAGCATAAGACCTAAACTAACTGAATTCGAATCAATTTTATTTAAAGAAAAAATACTTATGTAACAATTCTTAATTGTAAAAATCTAAAAAATCTCCCAACTCAAGCCGATTGGGAGGAACTTTTTTCATTATTTACTAATAAAACTTTAATTGCTGGCGATTTTAATGGACATCATCCTAATTGGTCCTGTAAAACAGATAATAGGGGAAATCAAATTATAGAGGCTGCCTTAGAAAATGGCTTTGTGCCAATAAACAATGGTGATGTAACTAGGATACGATATGTTAACAATATTGTACAACAAACTTCGCCAGATATCACATTCACTTCTTCAGACATTGCTATCAGTTGTACTTGGTCAGTGCTAAATGAGACTTTAGGTAGCGATCATTTAATGATAAAGGTAAAACTTAATTATCACGACTCTTTGCACTTTTCTCAAAGCCGTAATTTTAAAAAGGCTAACTGGATTAAATATCGGTTAGATATAGAGCAATCAATAACATCCTTACCCAATAATTTGTGTTTCAATGTTCAGGACTTGTATGATACTTTTATTAATATTATCAACAAATCAGCGGAAACACACATCCCTTTAATAAAAAATTGTAATGACCCACAAAAAAACTTTACACCCAAACCGTATTGGGAGACTAATCTTTCGAAACTGGTTGCGGAGAGACGACATTGTCTCGTTTCAGGCGTAATCCAACGCCAAATAATCTTACTATTCTCGAAAGTACTACTTTAAAAGCACAGCGCGAAATAAAACACGGTAAATCCAAAAATTGGCAAGGATTTTGCAATACTATAGATGAAACCACTTCACTTTCCGAGATGTGGCGAAAAATGAAATGGGTGAAGGGTTATCGAAAGAGTAAGCATTATGTTTCTCATCAGAAAAAACAGGAGATATTGGACAACCTTGACCCTGATTCAGTTTTGCCACCTAAGCCTCCTTTTGTGTCATTGAATCCCCTAATAGACGTAGAATTTACAAGACAGGAAATGGATGCATGTTTAAAGAAAAAAGACACAGCGCCTGGGGATGACGACATAACTTATTCTATGATTTTTTATCTTCCTAACGCGGGTAAACAGTTGTTACTGACTATTTATAATAACATATTTAATTCAAGCTATATTCCACACCAATGGCGTGATATTAAAGTAATTCCTATCCCAAAAGCGGGCGGAAATTCGAATTCTGATGTAAAATTAAGACCCATTTAGCTTATATCCTGTATTTGTAAAATTTTCCATTCAATGTTAGGAAAACGCTTAGAGTGGTTTACTGAACATAACAACATTTTGTCTCCCAGTACGACGGGTTTTAGGAGGGGACAATCCTGTTTGGATTCTCTCACGCAGCTGATTACAATTATACAAATTGGATTTACAAAAAATTTGCCTACGTTAGCCTGTTTTCTTGATGTAACAAACGCTTACAACAATGTTATAATTGATAAATTAGTCCAATCACTAGATCATTTAAATATAGGCAGCAAGACATGTAATTATTTTTGGGAATTTTTAACAGAAAGGCATTTAACAATTAAGGATGAGTTGGAGAATGGAGGTGATATTTTCGGATGGACTAATAGGGGTCTTCCGCAAGGAGATCCGATCTCCCCTCTCTTATTTAATTTAGTGACACTAGAAATATGCAAAATTAATTTAGTACAAATATAGTCCCGCCTGAGGTTGAATTTTTCTTTCTTAATAAAAATTTAAAAATCTTAGCTTGAAATAAGCTAAAAAAATACAAAATAAGATCATCAAAGTGGGCGCAGAGGATATCTTAAACGAAAAACGACCACATGCCTATAAGCTGCTGATTATAATGAATGATTTATCATCAAGTTGACATTTTTTAAATAGATTTAAGTTGTAACTGTTTTTAAAAGGACGCTAAAATCTTAACATATCAAGATTTGGAGGAAACTTGGATTGAACTCGTTGGATCCTGCAAAAAAAGACGGCGCCATTTTAACTTTTCAATATTACTTGGCTAGTCCGTTTCGACTAGCCTTTATATAACTTATGTAATATTCTTCCATTGATTTGTATGATAAATTGTTGGATAGGTACCTATTTTAATTATTAATTGGTATTTTAGGTGAAGTTTGCTATAACGTTAAAATTAAACGTGACGTATGTTTTTTGATATCCTATTAAAATATACCTACTATTTTATTATCTATACCTATTTTACGACCCACTTAGTCCAGCGGTAGTTAACACTGCCTTCTGTGCTATGCATCCCGGGTTCGAATCTCGGTAGGAACATGTTTGTGGGATGAGCATAACCATTTGTATCCGATTCATGGATATATCTATTTGTAATATACAAAATTTGTATTTACAAAAAAACGTACCTATACCTATATGTAGTATATCAACCAACTAGTATCCATAATACAAGCCTCGTTGCTTAGCTCGAAACTAGATGGCGCTGTGTCATATAGTCCAGAGATATTATTTATTTATTAATAAGTACAAGACACTTCAGTTGGTAGGTACCTGATGCATAATCCTTGACACCGTTGCCGAGCAACGTTGTTAATTTTGCAGCTTGTCATTATAAAAATATACTCTTTATGTAAAGATGATTAATTTCCATCATTTATTTAATAGTACTTATTTAGGATTGTGTTTAGTTACAGAATTAAATAAATAGTATATGAAAATAAATAAATAGTAAATTAAATAAATAAATAGTACCTTTATTTATCTTATAAATGACAGTACCTTGACAAATGGATCGTATCTCAAAAAGCGAAATAGCATTAAATATTAAAAATATATTTTATGAAACAGACTTAATTAACTTTTTGTCGTGAGATAGTATTTTGAATAATAATTAGTACTTTTAAGTTTCCGATTAAGAGTACGCCATTTTTTTATTATCGCCTGTCAATACTAGAGATGCCCATTTTTTTTAAAATGTATAATGGGACTACCGACCTACATACAATATAATGAAATAGATTAACTATTGATTGTTTCATTTACCATACTTATTTTCATTGAAAATCATTATGAAGAAACAATGATATTATTATTTGCTTTATATTTATTTATTTTTGATATCATAATCGTTATTGTTTTAAGCGTCTTATTACACCAACATTTTATACGGAAATCGATTGTATTAAAATCTTTATCAGGACGTTGTACCCGTACTGATTAATATTTTAAATACTCGATTCACCTTATTTGATACTTTTAATATAAAAAAAATACATTTTAGTTTTATGTTCAAAATTCACGCCAAAATGGTCGCTTGTATCATGGCGTATGCCTGTGAAGTCATTTCTATATATGTCAACACTAAACTTTAGGCGTATATATATTTTGCGTGCTAAATATGAACTCTAAATTATATAAGTGGTACGCGGCCCCCCAATGCAATAATAATACATCAATTACAACTCTCAACAAATTATTTATTTACGTTCCACACAAAAAAAATCACCATCATAAATGATGAATGATTGAATGATTGTTTATTTCTGTAAATAGATCTTTTTAAAGACACTTTTACAAGTCATGTACATTTTTTTTTTTTTTAGTATCTAGTTGACATCGGCATTTCCTAACTGACGACCTCTGAGAAGAAATGCCGAAACAAACTCAGAGAATCATGGTCTCTTTTAAAGTCTAAACATTTTGGTTACAATATGTGAGCCTGACTATGTAGGTTAAAGTCTGAGATGGCCTTTTGAAGAAAGCACCAGTGCAGCTTTGAGTTGACCTGTCCATACTGACAGCACGCATACGTCAGCCATCGTTTAGCTCAAACCATTATTGTGGGAGCTTAACGACCCGACGCACGTCTATGCAAGATCAGCGGGACATTTGCGTAGGCCATTTCAAAAACCCAAAGCCGCCAGACATTAGTTTGTAAGCGTATGTTTATCTACCTACAAAGTGCTCACATTCACATAGATATGTATATTATAAATAATTCCATTGCATAAAAATCAACATAATATCAAAAATATAAAATAAATAAAGTCAAATAATAATAATAATTAAAAATCTATAGGTATACCTATACAATTCATATCAAGATATAAATTAATGTCAACAAAAAATATATAACAATAATAATTAACATCAATGTCATGAAAAAATAATGTCCAAGTCATAATAAATTACAGTAAAAGACGTTCGATAGCCCGGTTCATTAGAACTATTCAATCCCAAGCAGTTTTATCATCCATGTAATCTTTTAACGTATAGTAGCCTTTAGCACAAAGTCTCTGTTTGATAAAGGATTTAAATCTGCTGAGACTTTTTTTTTTTTTTTTTTTTTTTTTTTTTTTTTTTTTTTTTTTTTTTAATAATAATAAAATCTTTATTTGTACGTAACTTAACATAGGTACACAAAGTTATGTCATGTTGTACAGAGGTGTCACATTAGAGGGTGAACTGCTGCCTCCTAAACTAGGCCAGGAGCCTGTGTTTTAGGAGCCAATGTTCCTCCAGGTGTAAATTCAAACAACTGTGATGAACTGTCATGCAAGTACTTACATTGCTATAAAATAATGATTATTATTTATTCTATTTTACAATTTGGATACAGTGTTAGTGTTTCTTTAGAATTAAACAACAACAGTAATAAGATTCTCAGTTTCTTCGTAAGATAACTTCTGCAACCATTTGGTGAGTTTAATTTTAATTTCATGTTTAGTAAAGGAGTAGATGAAGAACTTCATGTCTGTATATGGGTTGGAATTTTGTTATAAAAGCGTATGCATTGACATCTAAAGGATTTACTGATTTTCTGGAGCCTAGTTCCAGGAACAACAAATTTATTCTTATTCCTAGTATTAATATTATGGATGTCACAATGCTTTTCAAAGAGATTGATATTCTTGTAAGCATATAAAAGATTTTCGTAAATATACTGTGATGTACATAATATCAATTTCTTTAAATTTCTCCCTCAGTGAATATCTGGGACTTAGTTATAAATTGATCGAATAGCCCTTTTCTGCAACACAAAAATAGTTTGGATGTCAGCAGCATTCCCCCACAGTAGAATGCCGTATGACATCACGCCATGGAAATAACTAAAATAAACTAACCGAGCTGTATCTATATTCGTTAAATTACGATTTTTTTTAACGGCATAAGCTGCAGAACTAAGCTTCTTCGACAATTTCTCTATATGTGGGCCCCACTGAAGCTTAGCATCTAAGGTAATGCCTAGAAATACAGTGGTATCTACAAGATCCAACTCTCCACCGTTAACTAGTACACTGGTTTTAACTTGTCTGACGTTAGGCTTTATAAACTTAATACATTTAGTTTTGTTTTCATTCAAAACTAAATTATTTGCATTGAACCAATGTACCACTTTCGAGATAGCAGTGTCCACATCGTATGTAGTTCTTTGCTGACGTTTTAGTTTAAATAAAAGCGAGGTATCGTCTGCAAACAACACTATCTCTTGATGTTCTCCCATCAGATAGGGTAAATCATTAATATAAATTAGAAATAAAAAAGGGCCAAGAATTGAACCTTGCGGAACTCCCATAGTAACAACCAACCCCGGGGATCTCTTTCCATTGACGTCCACCTTCTGAATCCTCTTACCCAGGTACGAAATAAGAAGATTCAGAGAAGTGTTCCTCACGCCATAGTGGTGTAACTTCCTGATCAATGTATCGTGAAGAACGCAATCGAATGCCTTAGACAAATCGCAAAAGATACCCAAGGCATCGTGTGACTCTTCCCATGCATCAAAAATGTGACCTAGAAGTTCAACACCGGCATCGGTTGTTGAACGACCCTTGGTAAAGCCAAACTGTTTTCTATTAATTAGGTTGTTGGCGTAAAAGAAACTTTGTATTTGATCTAAAGTTATTTTTTCAAAAATTTTACTGAATGTTGGTAGCACTGATATCGGTCTAAAATTAGTAGGGTCTGATGTGCTACCTGACTTAAAAAAAGGTATAATCTTACTATTTTTCATAAGATCAGGGAATTTACCACTATCAATACATTGATTAAATATAAAGGATAAAGTGGGTGCTACAATGTGAATAATAAATTTGGCAACGTCAACAGAATTTCCCCACAGGTCTGCAGTTTTTTTTACATTTAGTGTATTGAAAGTTTTAATAATATCGCTACTGTTAACATGTTTAAAATTAAATTCAATAAAACTAGCCTTTACGTTTTCCCTAAGTAGGTTCTCTGCAACAGTGGGTGATGAATTTAAGGATCTAGTGACCACAACAGGAATGGGCCAAAATACTTTTTAATGCCTAATCCGAGCATACAAATTTCGATAAAAAATAAAAATAAAATATTAAATTTCTTTGTTTTTTTAGGTAAATATAGATTAGTTATAGTTCGATTTATAATATACATACCTCTGCAGCGATAGTTTTAATGAGTTTATTATATTTCTGGCAACTAATATATCAAGGTGTCAAGAAATTAAACAACAGCGTTACTTTTTTACAAAATTAACTTTTTTAATTAAAATTGCACAATCAGACTTTTCAATATGCCAGTTTTAAACTGTAACGCTTACATTTAGCTCTTAGTAAGTTAAATCACAGAAATAATCAGTTTCATGGAGTATTCTTAATAATTAAGATTACTGCGTTACCAAAGTGTCATTTTAAAACATAAACTTTCCTATTAATAACAAAAAACAACTTATATTTAATACCACCTAATGGCATAACCTTCCACTTTTGATCAATAATACGTACGTAAGAGGTTCAGGCATTTAAGATCACTAGAAGCCCATGTATTACTGAAATTACTACAATAATCAAAGGGACACAAAAGTAACGCAGTAGTAAGCTTAGTAACACAGTAGTATTTTCTTACATACTATACTTTGTACTTTCTATAGAGATCTGTTATAATGATAAAACAAAACAAAATTTTACTTCTTATGACGTGATATAGTATCAAGTAACTCAAATAACTACAAAAACAACAAACTTAGCAAATTAAATACAAATAATTCAGTCTTACTTTTCATATACGTTAATTACTTCATCGTAATGAAAATATACCCTTTTACCTTTTACGATAACTTTAGGGTTAGGAACAATTTCCAAGATGTTATCGTAAGGCTCGTAAGAAATATCAGTCTCCACTGCTTTGAATCTTTTGCCAGTTTTATCTACGATCTTGTAAAACATAATTTTTACGTCTCCTTCTTCATCGACTTCACTTTTACCAACGCCGAGGTAAGTGTAGTGTTTGTCTTTGACAGAAGACACTTTTATTAAAACATGGACACCGTCAGATATTTTTGAAGGATGAACATTTTCCTTTTCAATTAGCTGCATTTCGTTTATATTAGAAACCGATGGTTGGCTAAAGCTTGCTAAAGGTTCGTCGTCAGAGTTGGAAGATGAGGAATAAACCGTATTATAATATGATCTTCTAGGTACGGCAACGACATTAGAAATGTCATCTAGGACTGATTCCTCATCCAATTCAAACGAAAGAATATCTTCTCTAAGTGTATTAATGACAGGAACAGGAACAGGCTGATATGTTTTTGGATTCATGCAACGGCAAAAACCCCTTTCGCAAAAGCAACTGAGTTCTCTGTATTGAAGTTCACCGGGAGTGTCAGTAAAAACTTGATGTACTTCCATAGTACCCTGGAGTGGCACTAGGTTTTTAGGTAGTGCTTTTTCAACGATTTGAATGTCGCTTTCAGTCAGTAAGTACATTTGAACCTTGCTCAAATCCTTCAAAGTGTAATAAAGAGCTTCTGCATCAGAAATATCAGAACCAGCAGCTACTTTTTCATCTGCGGTGCGTTTGAGGTAGCCACCAACGCCATCAGCAGCCCCTTTTCCATGACCAGCTTCAAAGAAATTCCATGTAACGCGGATGAAATTGTATTCGCTGAATAGTCTGTGACTTATGAAATAAAAATTTTGCTTCTGCCGGTATTGAGTAGCTGGTCCATCGGAGAAAAAGTGAACTGTAGTTATATGAAGGTTGTTGTGTTGTATTTCGCGAATAATTGGATGTAGGTGTGCCCAAATGGAGGCAGGGTTATGGGAATTATTCGCAGAAATGGTACAAAATGAATTTAAAGTTGGCTTGTTATGTCCTTCAGGTTTTGTGTACATAACTCCTGTATGTAAAGTTACTTGCTTTCTTGATCCGCCAAAATGGTGTGACTGCACCTCTTCAAAATGCTTACAGTTATAGTTTTCGCTAAAGTCGACATGCAGAACGACTTCGTTATTATTCAAATTATCTATAGCATTCCGATAACTCTTGTACTGTACTTTAATGTTGTAAACATGTTTCCATAATTGTATCAAAGTTTGTTTTAAGTTTCCTATCAATTCTTCAACTGTTCCTTCAGCTATTTCCTTTACGTTTTTAGTAACTTTTACTTTTTTGCCTGATTTTTCAATCATTTCCGATTTCCTTATCCAATGAGCCCATTTCACTAATCCGAGATTACCTGTTGTTTCCCTAAAAAGTATTTCTTTTGTCTTACAATCTTTACAATTGCCAGTCATACACGCTTTGTTATATGTCGAGCATACTGTGCTAGCGATAAGTTCGTCCATGTTTGAGGTGGCAAGGACTCTTGTTTTGTGAAGAGCATCTATAATATACTGCGCATTTGTATGTGTCTTGCATAGGCAAGTGTCTCTTCCAGCGGTTTTACAAAGGCCTATTTTTTATGAAATATGAATAAGAACATCTCAGTTCTGGGTTTTCTTTTTTGAATGAACGAAATAGGCCTTTCATCGTGTCCAGTAAATAGCGCTTCTGCATTTTTTTAAAGGTGACAGTTTCCCGTTTACCCGCCGTAGCTCTAGAAACATCATCACGGTCAAAAAAGCTTTTAATATTATCAACCAGAAGCTTTTTCCCTGAAGGGTTATTCTGTCGTTTCATCGCTTTCATCTGATCAATGCCCAAAGTCTCGCGTATAATACTAATCTTCATTTTAGACTTGGCTATGCATTCTCCTTGGAAAATTCGTTTTAAGGCTTTCTTCTCTCTCACTGACTTCAAACTTTTGTAATGGTCTTTGATTGCATTAGATAACGTTGAATACTTGTTTTGGTTAAGCTTATTTACTTTTTTCGTGTCTTTGATTGTGGTTTTAGCTCGTTGGTATCTCTTTTTGTATTTATCGCACAGCCGTTTCATCTTTTCGAGTTCTTCCTGAATTTTCAGATTTTTTCTGTAAACTGCAGAGCGATCTCTTCGTATTTGTCTTCGGCCTCTAGATCTCGGTGAAACTGGAGTTCCTGACCGTGGGCTGGACGCCGGTGTAATGTTCATAATTTGTTGAGCACACTTTTGACGTTCTCGTCGTTTCTTGTTCGCAGTCTTCCATTTACGCTTGATATTTCTGTGTTCACGCTCTGTCATATCTTTTACAAGTTTTTTATTTGCGTGGTACCTTTCAAGATGTTTTTTTTTGGCTTCAGCATTTTTTATAGGGTCCAACTTCAATTTAAGCCTATAACGACGTTGCTTTTCTGCGTTCGTTAACGCCATTTAGTGCAGAAGCTTCTTTCTGTGAAGAAAGAAAGAGTATTTTTGCATTTCGGTCTTAATAACATATTTCTAACATAAAAAATAATAAAAAACGCAACTGCGTTACCTTTACAACAACTGCGTTACTTTTTCTAGTAACGCAGTGTAGCAGTTACGCAGTTGTAAATATTTGACTTCGTTGTAAATATTCACTAAAAAGAATAACAAAATGCAAATATTCTAACACTGATAGAAACAAAACATGACTAGCTGCGTATTAAAATAACAATAATGTAAATATCGTCAGTACGTACCTTTCGACAGCGGTAACTCAGCGGCCACGAAATAAACACACGCACCTCTCTCAACGACTGTGACGCGACTGATCCGGCTAGCGGTCTCCCCCCCGCGCAGTTGCTATCATTCCTTCTAATAGTTACAATAAGTCGAACCAAATGAAGTGAAATAAAATGTAACACACTCACTTTAAGGTTTATTTTCATATAGCAACGCATGGTAGTTACGATTTTGTTCTTTGTTGGGGACACAGACAAAATATTTTTTTATTCCATGAAATATTTAAAGTAAAAAATATCTATTGGCGTTGTAATAAGGTTCAAATGTTACATTTTCATAGGGACATTTAAGATTCAACGTCACCTAGAAAATATTGGGAGAAATAGCTAAGTACATCTTGGCACAGTGGTCAAGGACAGCAATATTTTGTACTAAGAACGACTGCGTTACCAAAAATTACAACGTTGTTACTGCAATTTTAGGATAAATAACATATTTTCCCGGTTAAATCTTGTTTTCTGCTTTAGAAAATAATGTTACATTTCGATATAAGTATACTTTTTGCGCAATTTTGTACTGATATCCCATAAAATTAATTATTCTTTCGGAGGGACCAGTTTTTAGGCATGAAAAAGTATTTTGGCCCGAATACCCGTAAAGAAATTTTCAAATGCGGTGGCAACTTCTAAGTCTGATTTAATTATTTGTTCATCAATAATAAGACTATATTCACTGTTACGGCCAACAGATCTCCCTGTTTCACTGTTGATAATATTCCAAGTCATTTTAATAACATTATTACTATTTCTTATTTTCGAGCTAATATAAAGAGACTTTGCTATACAACAAACCTTCTTAAATAGTTTGGAGTAGCTTTTAACATAAGAATTAAACTCCGGGGTAGTGGTATAAGTTCTTTCATTGTACAGCTCAAAAAGTCTCTTCCTACTTTTATGAATACCAACAGTGGCCCATTCACTGAAAGATGCAGTTCCATTAACTCTGATCGTCTTGGGTGTAAAAGTAGAATTAAAATCTTTGCAATAAATATTAAAAAAAGAATCATAAAGCTTATTTGGGTCACTATTATAGGGTAATAAAGGTAACTTATGACTAAGTTTATTTTTAAATGCCTCCAAGCGACCATGTGTTTTTGGATTAACTGTGATATCCTTTTTTGCTACTTTTCTCTTTTCACTATGAAAACAGATCAGCTGTCCACAGTGATCGGAGTCCAGTAGGTTTATAATTTTCTTTTGATCTGGTATAATATTGGTGTAAATATTATCCAAACATGTAGCTGAAGTAGCAGTAATTCTAGTAGGCTCCAAGAATATGTTACTTAGATTGTATGACTGAAAAAGGTTGATGATTTTAATGCTGGAACCAGATTTTTCTAATAAATTAACATTGAAGTCGCCACATGTAATAATCGATTTATTTGTACTATGACAGGCTTTATAAAGCACTTCATCCATCACCACTTCAAAACAGTCATACAGCCCAGATGGTGGCCTATATACACTTATTATAATGAACCGTTCTAATTCCACACAGGCTATCTCAATTGTTCGCTCAACAGAGAGGCTCACTATGTCCTTTCGCTCTTTAAATTTAATTTGATTATTTAATAGGATTAAGGAGCCACCATGAATGGCATTCTCTCTGCTGAATGAACTACCAACCTGGTGATTACTAAAATTAAAAATTAACTGATGGTTTTTCAGCCAATGTTCTGTGATACAAAGAATATCTATATTGTTACAATTTAAAAATAATTCAATTTCTAGTTCTTTATTCATTATTCCTTGTATATTTTGGTGCACCAGGCTGATACAATGCCTATTACCATCCATAATGCTGCACGCCGACTGACCTATGTCTACCACACAATCACTCGAGGTGCAATCATTGGTGGATGAATTAATGCAAGAGGATACCTCTGTTGTCTTACAAACTAAAATCACTTACAATGTCAGAAACAGGCTCAATAGAACCAATATGTTGAATAGCCATATTTTTGGCTAAAATATCAAAATAGTATGACAGAGACACAGCTAACTGCCTCTTACAGTACTTTGAAAGAGAATACTTATCTTTCGTCAAATAAAAATAATTGCACACATAGTTATTACTGTCAATCAAATTAAATTTAGAATTATTTGTACATAATGTATGCAGAGTTAGGTTAAGCCTAAATCGTATGTCATTTTCTTCCTTTGGCAAACTTTTTGAATAGGGAAATGTAAACAAAACAATGTTGTGTACATTTAGACTAGACAACTTGGTCAAAAGTTCAATCATTTTTTTTTTGTTTACATTACCTCTATTACCTACAAATATAAGGATAGTGGTGTCTGGATTAAAATTTGAGTCAATTATTTTGTTAACAATATTATTATAATCCAACCCAGGCATACAAAAATTGGTAGTTATTTGTCCCATATGATTTGACAATAACTGACCCATTCCTTGTCCAATCTCATCACTAAACATTACATATTTACTATTGGGTGTGTAGTTTTCTTTAGGTATTTTTACACAATTTTTTGTCTTTAGGGAACTATTAGACTCAAAACTAAACAAAGTATTAGGGTTACATGTCAACAGTGAATGAGATGGGGAGGTGTCCAGAGGATTCAATGACTTTGACTTTGGCATTGATTGTCTCCGCTCATGGTTACATGAACCTGCACTCACAAGCTCATTCATGGCTAACATGTACTCCTTCATTTGCATCTCTGAACTTTTATATTTATTAGTCATTGATTTTAATTTTTCATTAAGTTTATTAAGTTCACAATTTAATTGCTCAGTCTCATTTTTATGTTTCAAAGTATTATTTTTTAGTTTTAAATAATAAGTGTCTAGTTTACCGAGTAAATGGAGCCGCTCTCTGTTTAATTTGACATTTTTGATGAAATACTTTTGTCTTTTAACTAGTCTTTGGATTTTTCTAATGTACTTATTAATTTTTATATACTTTTTTAATTTGTTTTTGCTGCATTTAACTACCTGCACTGTGTCTTTGTGGTCTTCGGTGCATGTTAGATCAATAGTTACAATAGGTCTGTTAATTGCAGCAGAAACCATGTCAGGGGCACTGACTACCAACTCGTTGAATAGACTTTGGTTCAACGAGGCTGTGGTGTTCAATTCTAAAAGTGTGATCTTATTATTTGCCTCATGTAGCAGTTGTTCTAATAAATGTGCACGACTAAGAGCTTGTTCGTACTCAATGCTACATTGGTTGAACCCATCCACAACAAGTTGGAGCCGGTCCCTGGAGTCTACGACTTCTACATACTGCAAATGTAGTTGAGCCATCTCTGATTTTAAAACTCTATTTTTATCTAATATATCCAATAGTTCCCTCTCATTGTCATCCCTCTCCCTATTCAGTTGGCCACACAAGTCCTTTGAAGCCTTCAGTTCAGTCAAAGCCAATTGGAGTTTGGACTCCTCCTGGCGAGCAGAGGCTTTGCGAGTAAGCATGATATATGAATAGAAAGATATGAAATAACAAAGAAAAGTAAGATTTGGAATAGATTAATAAGTTTAAGATTAAGTAAGGAGTTTAAAAGGTACAGTAATATCAACACAAGTCTACAAGGCGTACTTGCTTAAATACTCCAAAGTTATACTTATTAATGTTTCTTAATAATACAAAGCACTACGCAAATTTACTAAATTAAAAGTTTGTACCTGATTTCGAGATGACAATTTACAAAACTTGTACCGGTAACCGTCAGTCACTAATTCACACACGGTTTTTACACTGAAAATACCACTAAAATTGTAATTATAATACACTTTATATATTTAGTAACCTTACTTCTAAATAATTAAATGTAGATAGGCCTGTATTTATGCCTTAATTTATTAATTTTACACAAAATTACGAGGACAAATTCAAATCAGCTGTTAGCTGTAGTGTTGCCATAGGAAGAAAAAAAAGATATAATTTCAGTAGTTTTATAATAAATTATAAAACTACTGAAGTACAATACTTGGCTGTATTGCCTACATTATAATAATAATAATGTTTTAATAATGTTTATTTGGACTAAAATGATATGTAGCCTAATACAAAAATATCTGCTTAAACTAAGGCACACGTTTATAGTATAATAATTAATTAGGCAATTTAACTATATGTACTCCTGACTTCCAAACTAGGTAAAACCTGTATCTCAGAAGTCAGTGCTCTTCCATAGTGAAATTAAAATACAAAAGTGGAACATTAATATTTTAGGACATAATCAAAGAATAGCAAAATTGCTACATTAAACTAAAAAGTCGTAGGAGTGTTAAATATAATATATAATATTTTGCTTTTTATTATTATTGCATAATTTAAAAGAAAAACAGCGGTAGGAAACTAACATTAAAACAAAAAAAATATATAAAGTGATATTGTATTGAGCGTCTCTATGTGTGTGTGTGTGTGTGTGTGTGTGTGTGAGTGTGTGTGTGTGTGTGTGTGTGTGTGTGTGTGTGTGTGTGTGTGTGTGTGTGTGTGTGAGTGTGTGAGTGTGTGTGAGTGTGTGTGTGTGTGTGTGTTGTGTGTGTGAGTGTATGTTAAAGGTATGAGTGAGATTATGTGGTGCGATCCGTCGATCAGATTCTACTTTAGAATATTAAGCACTTCTTCCGTACTGGCATAATCAAGACTTAGAAGCCATTCAGTAACCAACTTTTTACATGTATGTTT
The DNA here is from genome assembly GCA_905163465.1 of Craniophora ligustri. NCBI lineage: Eukaryota > Metazoa > Arthropoda > Insecta > Lepidoptera > Noctuidae > Craniophora > Craniophora ligustri. The sequence goes on from LR990976.1 coordinate 6,882,174, forward strand.
AGTAAGCGGATATATTTTTAGTATTCGGTTAATTTTGTTATACAAATAGCCACCTAAGAAATTGAAAAATCTTTGTGCAAATTGCGTGTGGCATGTCTTATATACGCAAATTGAATGGTTACTACGTTTGTGCACCAAAACTGTAGGATTGTAGGTCAGGAGACCATGCATCCTTACAATAGTGTGGAGAATGAATAGTTGTCTCACTGATAATACTTCGCAGGTTTGATAAAGATGGGTAGCTCTTGTAAAAATCAATCGTGAGAAAATTAAATTACATAGAAGGTGGAAAAAATATGGTAACCCTAGGGACTACTACGAATTTTCATTATTACGTTCTAGGCAATGCGACCTCGTAACATCTTCTTTTAAAGACTATATAAACCGGACAGAGAAAGCGATCAGCCACTCTCCGAAGGCTTTCTGGACTTACGTTAAAAGTAAGAGAGACGGAAGTCAATATCCAAAGACGATGATTTTAAATGAGGAGACATTGAAGTCCGGCCACGAAATTTGTACAGCGTTTAACAAATACTTTCACAGTGTTTTCGCAATCCCGTCAGTGCCCTTATCTACAGTGACGAGTACTTCTAATGAAGCAAGCAGGTTAGGTAATATCCAATCTAACCTCAATATTACTAATGACGTCGTACTTAAAGCTTTACGTGCTCTAGATACAACAAAGGGTGCCGGTAATGATGGATTACCTCCTATTTTCTTCCGTAACTGCGCTGATTGTTTAGCACATCCAATAGCTTTGTTATTTCGTAAGTCTCTGGCTGAGTGCGTTTGTCCCTCCCTGTGGAAAATAGCTCACATAGTGCCTGTACATAAGAAAGGGCCTAAGTTGGATATTAAAAACTATCGTCCAATTTCCATTCTTAACACCGTTGGCAAAGTTTTAGAGAAAATCATTTATGATAGTATATATCCAATTGTCTCAAGCAGTATTGGCCAGAACCAACATGGATTCGTCAAGAAACGGTCCACAGTATCTAATTTAGCCACGTTTTGCAATTATGTATTGCATAATATGGAAGCGGGTGGTCAGGTTGACGTGATCTACACGGATTTCGAAAAAGCATTTGATCGTGTGGATCACGACATCCTGCTGGCAAAGCTACAAGAGCTTGGGATCCATGGTGACTTACTGAGATGGATTGAATCATACCTATCCAACCGATCGCAAGCTGTGATCATGGGAGGTTTTAAATCTATTTTGTAAATATCCCCTCCGGTGTCCCCCAGGGATCTTTACTGGGTCCTCTGTTTTACTGCGCATACCTGTATGACATTCAGTCGTGTTTCAAATCTGCAAAACATCTAATGTATGCCGATGACATGAAAATATACATGTGTGTAAAATCCGTACTTGATTGTCAACTGATACAGAATGATCTTGATGCATTGTACAGGTATTACCAACATAATAATATCACTATCAATGTCTCAAAATGTCAATGTATTAGCTTTAGTCGTTCCAAACATCCAATTAAATGTCCATATGGATTTAATGACAGTATTATCAAAAGGGTTGATGTAGTCAGAGACCTTGGTATAATGTTAGATTCCAAATTGCTCTTTAATAACCATATTGATAACATCACCAATAGAGCTTCTCGTAACCTTGGTTTTGTGATGCGCACTTGTAAGCCTTTTACGAACTGCCACAGTCTCAAGATCCTATACTTTGCATATGTACGTAGTATTTTGGAGTACTGTAGCCCAATCTGGTCACCCCAATATGAGGTATATATTAAAAGAATAGAAAGTCTACAAACTAAGTTTATAAAATTTCTTAATTACAAATCCCATAAGCGTCATGATTCTTATCCCCGAGACTGTAAATACTACAACTTGCTTCCCCTTGTGGATAGGCGTAAAATGTTAGATATGCTTCTACTCTTTGACATCCTGCGTGGTCGCTTGGACAGCGGTGATCTGCTTTCATGTATAGATTTTTGTACCCCAAAAAAAAAAACGTACCAGACACACAAAATTATTCAGTATCCCTGGCTGCCGCACCAATTATGCGAGAAATAGAATTATGAACAGATTACCGCGTATTTACTCAGCGAGCTTTGAAAATGTCGATATATTTCAATCAAGCAAAGAATCATACCGTAGACAAGTCAAGCAGATTCTGTTTAATGAATTGATTACTCAGTAGTTTGTGCCCTACCTCATTATTTATCAACTAAAGCGAGTTCCTAATTGAACTCACTCATTTTATCAATATTCATACTTCAAATTCATATATGTTTGTATATGTTTGATATTTTCAATATTCATATTGTGTTATAATTGTAACTTTGACGTTTGAATGAGATCAGATTAGTCAGTACTTAATTCCTTGCGACTGTTGCTGCAATTTTTGTAATTCTTCAAACCACTTTCTAGTTAAGCTGATCAATGCCGTGAAACTCTATAATTGGCTAAGAGATAATTGTCATCATGTCACTATCACTGTCAGTTTATGCTGAGTCGGGATGTTATTTACATTACCACGACTGCACTATACTGTTCATTGATTAGTGAAATGAATATCTAAATGCATGTAATTAGCTATAAGCTGTTGAGTTTCCTAATAAATAAAAATAAAAAATAAAAATAAAAAATAGTTGGATGCAAGAAAGGAAGAAAAGTACTAACTTTTAGCAGCGCTCTTTGAGCACGCTCCAGTTTTATTAATGTGGTTTTGCATGCACCGCCCCAGCATGTTATGCAATATACCAAAACCGACTGGCAGAGTGCGGTGTAAACTGTTTTTAATAAGTCTGAATTAGCTATATGCCTTAGATTTTTAAAAGTAAACATTAGTTTACGAACCCTAGCAGAAACCAGGTCTATGTGTGGTGCAAAATTAAGTCTACTATCGATTAGGACGCCAAGGTACTTGATTATGGCAGTTTGCTCAAGCGAAGGACAGTTACAGGGTGCGAAGCCATAGCAATTATGGGAGTGTGCAATGATGTTATGGGAATTGGACAAGGCTTGTGAGACATTTCGGAGAGAAAACTTTATAAATTTTGTTTTGTCGACATTAAGGGTGAGGAGGTTACATCTTAGCCATTGATTTACAGCATCAAAACCACTCTGAGCATGTTGGAAGGTTTTGTTGCATGAGCTGTCCTTAAAAATAAGAGCCGTGTCGTCAGCGAAAACTACAATCTTCCCATTTAGGAGTTTCAGGTCACAGAGATCATTAATATAAATGAGAAACAAAGTAGTTCCAAGGACGCTACCTTGAGGAACACCGTAGGTAATGGGTAGATCGCTACTAATCCAATCGCCAATTTTGACACACTGAAATCTATTTCTAAGGTAGTCAGAAAAGAGTTTTAGTTGAAAACCCCTAATCCCAATCTCTATAATCTCTCAAGCTTACTAAGTAGTCTGGGGACAGAGACCGTGTCAAATGCCTTGGCTAGATCAAGAAATATTGCCAACACTTTATTTTTATTATCAATGTTATTAACAACATAATCTGTAACTTCATGCACTGCATCACTAGTAGATTTATTACATCTAAAGCCGTATTGAGAATCAGAAAGTAGCTTGTATTTCTCTAGGTAGTTAAGCAATCTTTTATTTATGAGTTTCTCTAAAACCTTTGACAAGGTGGGTAGAATGGAAATCGGTCTATAATTATTGACACAGTCCCTGTCACCAGACTTATGAATAGGTAGAATTTGCGATATTTTGAAAGCGTCAGGAAAAGATCCAGTTGAAAATGCCAAGTTACAAATAAAAGTTAGGGGAGGAACCAAAATACGTCTATAACGTGAAAGAACATATGCTGATATGTTATCACGCCCAGCAGAGCAATCAACTTTTAGGTTAAGTATCAGGCAATTGACCTCACTTTCATCTGTTGGAAGAATCACAAAGGAATGGGGACAAGCAGGTACAGAAAGTAACGGAGAGGCTGGCAAAGGATTACGAGGTAAGTATCTCTCTGCCAATGATTTTCCGATATTTGCAAAGTAAGCATTCACAGTGTCAACAGAATGCTGAGGGTTACTTGATGATACCAATTCTGAAGCAGTTTCTTTTGATTGGGAAGTGTTAGTGACCGTTTTGATAACTTGCCATAGCTTTTTCGAATTATTTCTTGCATTATCAATTTCCTTCCTGTCATGTTCTTTTTTTAGTTTTCGTAGTAAGACATTACAAAAATTCCTGTATCTGGTATAGGTTAACTTGAGAGTCACATCCTTGGAAAATTTATTTGATTTTAGATGCATATTATCCCTGTTTCTCATGCATTTCAAAAGACCTGGGGTTATCCATGGCTTTAAAATTTTCTTTCTTCTTGCCAGAGTTATTATTTTAGTGCATGATTTAACAGCAGTACTAACCGAGTCAGTAAAAGCTGCCACAGCATCATTTACATCAGTCAATGAATAGAAAGGCACAAAGTTAATACCATCGATAACGTCATCAAGGGCTGTATAGTCCGTCCTCATTAATATTTTTGTATGACGTTTAGCAGGAGTTGACTTATTTATAGAGAGAATGACACTATAGTGATCCGTTAGGAAAGTTTCTGCTACCAAGCATAAAGCTGGAAGATTGGTTTTAAGTATGATATGGTCTAAACAAGATTTTGAATGTGTTGGAAAAGAGTGAGCTGGCAGCAAACCATGCGACGCCATAAGATTTAGATAGCTGTGTTTACGTGTGTCTAAAGTGTTTTCCAAGATGTCAATATTAATATCACCAGTAAGAATAAAGTTTTTATATTTAATCGCAAAATTGTGCAGGACGCTATGTAAACTCTCCAAAAAATTATCAACATTTCTAACACTAGGTGACCGGTAAATAGCCAAAATCGCAGTATGCCTCTCGATTGTTATTAATAAGCTATTACAGTCCATGATGGATTGCTCCTTTACAGATGCATTTATGCCTTCTTTCATAAAAACGACTATCCCTTCATTTTGAGTTTGGTTATTAGCAGTAGCATAGTATTTAAATCCATCTAATGAAGGAGGGTTGTGTACACCAAGCAACCAACACTCCGTTAACACTATGATATCCCAGTCAACACGGGATCGAGCTATCAAAGTACTCATACCAGCCATATTACGGTTTATGCTTCTTATATTTTGAGTAATGATTTTCAAAGATTTCTCAGCAGATGGAATTAAGGTTGCACATTCGTCGATAGCACAAGTAGATGCTTTAGCCACGGATATTAGATCAACATCAGTAGATATGTTATTAAGAGTGTTTAGGTTATCGAATTATAATCAATGGCAAATGTCAAACTGAAGGTGTCAAGATCAAAAATTATATTAAGAGGATTAAGAGTTAGACCAGATATTGTGTGCGTTAGTTTGGTGTGTTTATTGAAGTGTGAGAACATGAATAAAAAGATTGTCAATACAATACAAACTAGATACATAGCAATTCTACAATTAATTACAAAATTATGAACTAATATATAAAGTAATATTAAGATACTAATATAGTTTATTAAGGTGCTGATGCTTGGGGGAAATAGTCAAGTTTGGGTAAGTTTACGAATATCTTCCTCATTGTCTATGCGAATGGCAGGTAAAACATCACTTTTCTTCATGTATATTTTCCCATAAGAATGCCAGCAACCCGAGAAAGAATGCTTTCTAGCATGTTGACGAGCAACATAAAATAACTTTTTTACAAATGGAGTAAGGGACTCGGAAATATAGATTGGTGTGATTGGGCCATCAATCATTAAGTGTGAGCTATTTAGTTTATTCTCTTTGTTACTTTTGTTAAACAATTTAGCCCTTTGAATCACATTTTCTTTTAAATTTGTTGATGAAAATTCAACTATAATAGGAGAAATGATATTATTTTTAGTTTTCAATCTGTATGTATCTCTGATATCAGAACGCTGTATCGGCTGTTGAATAACTTCACAGACCTTAGTTATTACTTGCGTGATATTTTCCTTCGTTTCCGTTTTAGATTGTGGGACATTTCGCAGCTCAATGTAGGTGGACTTTGCTTTCCTTTCCAGAAAATCGACTCTTTGTTCCAGTAGCTCAACCTGAACTTTATAAGAGGAATTTTCTTTCTGCATTTTACCTAGGCTCTCCAGAACTTCATCATATTTTTGGGACATGAAGGTAACTGATTTCTTCATATCAGCAGTCTCTTCCTTTAACAGGGTCATGGCGGCAGTCAGGGCATCAAATTTGGATGTTTGGATCTTGGAGAATTCCTCGAATAATTCCCTTAGTTCAACCAGATGGAGGTCACCTTGTTTGCGCTTTAATTTACGCGAGGTAATAAAATTACTAGCTGAATCGCTGTCAGAGAGAAGTCGATCGGATGCAGTGTCAGAATCAAGAGGAACATGTAGTACATCATTTCCGGTTGCTTTAGTACCTTTAGGTGGCCTACGTGACACTGACATGATATTATCACACTCGCTTTCCGGTGGTATATAAAATTTTAAATAATCAAAAAGCACCCAATTTGTACAAAATGCGTAAGACAACAACTTCTTTACCTCGCGTAGCCAGCGGCGTGATTTTATTGTAGCAAGTCGTCTTCGTAACAACTTCGTAGCAAAGGTATTATAGCAAGCGGTTGGAGCGGGCAGCGACAAATCTCAGCGTAGCGTAAATGGGACAAACAGTTTTATTACCTCTCCCTTCCACATTCCTTTGCCTTATCCCTAAACGGAAGTAAAAATCAAACAATCAGTACTCGACATAGGTGTATAAAAACTGACATTATTCGACTTATCATGGCGGATTGCTGTATTTTGTAGTTTTATTTTAATAAATATACAGGATCACTTTTTATTCAGTGCGCAAACTTTGACAATTGAAACTTAAACGACTTTTATTAAACACCATTTTTTTATTTTGATATGTCTTAGTACAAATTATCAAAGTTATCGGTAATGAAAGATGTCTTTGAAATAGATTTTATGGTTACTCGCTAGCGCACGGCAAAGCGCGCGCGCCTAAGTATACCTACATCAGCTGTGCGCTAGTTCGATGCGCCCGCGTAGGTAGGTATGGAGCGCGGCGCTAGATACAATGTACGATTGGTCTTGGCAAGCATAACAAGCTTCCTCAATCTGTCTAATTTCTATGATTTTAATTAGAAAAAAATGCATGCGTCTGTACGACCAGTACATTGAAAACATTTTTAAGTAATTCCAATTTTTCCTTCATACTTTCATGGGCTTAGGACCATCAAAATACAGAAAATGAATCATTATGATCACGTAATACAGAATGTGAAGGCAACATTTGACCTGGCGAGTGGGAGTCGCGGGGGCATAGTGGTCGTAGCGTTTGGCGTACCTCACTGTAAGATGCCGTGCCGTTCAAATCCTGCCCGAGGTTAATGTTTTTCTTCACTAAAATAACTCATGATCATTCATGATCATTATGGCAATTTAAAAACATACCAAAATAAATTAAAATTGACATTACTCTTAATGTATGCATTAGTAATTCTGCATTAAGGCGTATTTAAAAAATTGGAATCAACTTGGTATTTACAATAATGTTTAATCAAAAATAACTTACCTAAAATTATTATTAAGAAAGAAAAATTCAACCTCAGGCGGAATTTTTCTTGCTTAATAATAATTTAAAAATCTTAGCTTGAAATAAGCTAAAAAAATACAAAAAGATTACCTAAAATTGTTAATAAAAATAATTGCTTACCCCTACTCACTAATCACTGTATTTTAATAATTGTTCAAAATGGAGTCCTCCTCTTTCTAAACATAAACGTGCACGTTTAAATAAATTGTCATTCAGTTTATTCAGTACACTAATGTCATTTTTCACTGTATCGAAAGCGTTTATTATTTTTGACTTAAGGTCAAAGTGACATGTTATGGCAATCTAAAGTGGTTATTATTAGTCTAATTGCCTTTGTATGTAATACGTACGTTTCACATCAATCTGCACCATTCTCATATTGTTATTATATCCATACCTAAACCATTGTAAACGAAAGCAAAAAAAATTGTAATTTTTATATTGTTTAAAAGAGTATCTATGGAGATTCTTGCCGGTTCTTCTCCATAAGACCTACCTTTTGGAACCGTGCAACTAAATTCAATTAAATTCGACAATTCAAAAGCACCTGTATTGGTCTAATTGAAATAAATGATTTGAGTTTGAGTTTGAGTTTTGAGGTCGTCTAGATTTTGGGCCTCCTCTACGTACACCCGGCGCTTGATTTCCCCCCAAAGAAAAAAATCACAGGGCGTCAGATCCGGAGACCTAGCCGGCCACGGTATGGGGCCGCCACGACCGATCCAATTTTGCCCGTATTTCTCATTTAGGTAATTTCGGACTTGAATGGCGTAATGTGGTGGAGCGCCATCGTGCTGGTAGTACAGATTACGATGATAAGCCACCGGAACTTCGTCTATTAAATTTTCAATAACGTTTTCGAGCATTTCTAAGTAACGTGGCCCGGTCAAGGCGCCGTCAATAAAAACGGGTCCTATTATTTTATTTTTAATAATCCCCGCCCATACATTGGCGCTAAAACGCACTTGATAATGCGTCTCCCGCACCAAATGGGGATTATTAAAGGACCACTAGTGTTCATTGTGGATATTGTAGAGTCCTACACGTGTGAACAACGCCTCATCAGTCCACAAGATATTGACTTCGCGGTGATTTAGAAGCCACTCGCAGAGGACTCGGCGTGATGCGGGGTCGGAGTCATGGAGTTTCTGTACAGGTTGGAAATGGTATGGATGGAGACCGGCTGTGTTTAACAGTTTCCATACCGCGTACTGGCTCACACCGAAGCGACGTGCCGCATCGTTGGTACTCGCTCTTGGGTCTCGCTCGAAGAAATCAAAAATGTTTCCTTCGAGTTCAACAGATAGTCGAGGTCTGCCAGAACCTTGTGCATGATGGGGTGTCCTGAATTGACCGTGATCGAGCAATCTTTGATTAGCGGCTAAAATTGTTCTTTCATTAGGGACCGCGGGGTTATGAATCCCATGGGCTCGCATTCGAGGTACACTCTCTGCAGCATACATTCTGCGAGCTGCACGTAAGTTTTCGCCACTTAATAAATACACTCGCACCATCTCGTAAAACTCGCGGTTACTAAACTCTGACATCGTGCGTGACCGGTCACAACTCACAGTACGAAACTCGTGCGGCGGGCGGCGCGTGGCAGGTTCGCGCGGGAAAGCGATAAGACAACGTCACGGGCGCGTGCGACGAGCCGACTACCGAGCGCCGCGCGCCGGTGCCCGGCCGTGCCAGGGCGCTACCCCGCAGCCACCACGGTATTCACCCCCGCTGACGCCGGCGCGTGAGTAGGCTAGCGCGCGTGCCTATTGTTATTATTACGAATAAGATAATGTGTCCATATATTGCTGATTTCAAGGCGGATAAAAATTAAAAAAAAAAAATTATACTAATAATGGAAATGTGTTCTATTACTGATACTGAACCACCAAAATTTTTTTGCGCACTGCTTAAAAAATATTCCTGTATTTATCAATGACATTGATAAATATATTAATAATGCGTCGGAAAAAATTAATAAAATTTATTTTGCAATGCACAAATCAAGCCCTTACGTGTGATACCCCATTTGAACTAGTAGCTTCAATTTGAAATTCAGATTCGTATAACAATATTCAGACCCCCTTTTTTAAGATTCAAATACAAATGTACAGTTTTGAGATTTTTCCTTGTATTATTGGTCTATAACGATGCTAAATGCCGATTTTCATAGGTCTAGGTCAACGGGAAGTACCCTATGAGTTTTGATTCCCTTGAGCGTGTCGAAAAATGCGTTTTTTGCTGATTAAACGGCCGTATCTTATTTTTGCGTAAACTTAGAAGCTTGATTCTTTCACAACTTCATAGGACCGTAGACCTGAGTATACGGTTTAAATTTCAACTCGATACCTATACGTATTTCCGAAATAAAAGGTCTTGACAGACAGACAGACGGACAGACAGACAGACAGACAGACAGACGGACAAAAAGTGATCTTATAAGGGTTCCGTTTTTTCCTCTTGAGGTACGGAACCCTAAAAAAAAGAAATCCTAATTTTAAGGAGTATAAAATAATTGCATTGCATCAAGCTTTTATGTGTGTTCAACCTCTTTTGAATAAAATCGGATTGAGTTTTCAAGCATGTGTCAAAATAAAAAGTAATTTAAATCAAAAGCACTAAGGAGTATTGATATCACCTCCAACATAATTCTCTATCTCTTTTTAATCCCGTCAGGGATTGACTTTCGATAAAATACGAAATACGTCTTCCATCAATTCTGTTAAAAAATGTTTATGCAAAATTTGAAGTAGATTGGACCAAGGAATCACGTTGTCTCGTACAAACTTGGTCCCCCTATCCCCCCCCCTTATGGGCAAAATTTCGGAAAATCCTTTCTTATCGGATACCTACGTCATACAAAGACTACACTCGCCAAGTTTCATTGAAAATTAGAGAACTTTCATATTAACTTTGCACCCCCATTTTACCCCTTTAAAGGATGATTTTTGAAAAAATATTTTACACATGTTTCATAACTTTGAATGAAAAACCTTCAAACTGAATTTCAATTGAATAACTTCAAAAACAGCAAAGTTACATACTAACCTTAAACCCCCGTTTCACCTCCTTAGGGGGTGAATTTTCAAAATTCCTTTCTTAGTGCTCCCCTACATGATAAAAGGAATCCTTATGCAAAATTTTAAGTTTCTAACCTTTATAGTTTGGGCCCTGCGTTGATATGTCAGTCAGTCAGTCAGTCAGCTTCTCCTTTTATATATATAGATATATATAGAAGAAGAAGATAGGTAAGTTACGTAGATAGGTGTAAGTAGATACCATCAATTTCGTCGCCATCTGCATTGTATTGCTAAATACAATTTATTTCAATAATAAAATGACATCAATAAAGTACTGACCTACTAGGTTTTATATAACACGTAAGTACTTATTAGTACTTATTCGCTCGGACAGCCGTTTAGTACCAGCTGACTGGCGTTCGGGTCATTGCCCCGCCGCCCGCGCCGCCTTCATCGCCGCCGCCGCCGCGCGTCTTTGATAAGTAGCGAGTTGGCGACTGCGGCTGATTTTGAATGAAATATTGGTGCACTAATACTAGCAAATGAAAATATTCTTTTCACTTGCCAACTTTTTTATTATAAACAGTAGAGTTAATCAAAGACTTATTATTAATTCTACTAATTATCATAAGTCATCCTACCTTTCGGTTCCACAATGACCACAATTTCACGGTGTATATAATTTTGGAGGACAGAGGTTGTCCTAATTTATTAAGCTTGTATGATCACTATAAAGGTTCTAACGATTTCTATAGTTGTATTTATCACGACTCAATATGTGCTTTAAAAATGTTCTTTGTTTAAAAAACTGGTGTTTAGATAATAAACTATGTAACTTAATAAATTTATCTTATTTTATTATTAGATTTTTTAATTTCCCATTTGATGTGATGTCACCATATTATAAATGTTAGACATGGCGATCCGATTAGCACGGTTGTAACACCAGCCTCGTTGCTTAGCTCGGAACAAGATGGTGTTGTGAGAAGATGTCAAGATATAATAATAATTATCTAAAATTATCTATCAAAAATAATTATGAAACATTGAATATGAACTTGTTAATAACAATTTACGATGGGTACGTCTTAGTTAGCATAATGTGGTCCCGTAATTCGTTTCGCATTTGACATGTTTGGCGCATAGTTAAGTCGTACCGCTACAGTACTTAATGTGTATTTTAGTTATTTCCATAGTGTGATGTCATACGGCATTCTACTGTGGGGGAATGCTGCTGACATCCAAACTATTTTTGTGTTGCAGAAAAGGGCTATTCGATCAATTTATAACTAAAGTCCCAGATATTCACTGAGGGAGAAATTTAAAGAAATTGATATTATGACTGTTCCATCACAGTATATTTACGAAAATCTTTTATATGGTTACAAGAATATCAATCTCTTTGAAAAGCATTGTGATATCCATAATATTAATACTAGGGATAAGAATAAAATTGTTATTCCTGCAACTAGGCTCCAGAAAATCAGTAAATCCTTTTGATGTTAATGCATACGCTTTTATAACAAAATTCCAACCCATGTACAAACATTAAGTCTCAGCAGATTTAAATCCTTTATCAAACAGAGACTTTGTGCTAAAGGCTACTTACTATACGTTAAAAGATTACATGGACAATAAAACTGCTTGGGATTGAATAGTTCTAATGAACCGGGCTATCGAACGTCTTTTACTGTAATTTATTATAATTTAGACATTTTTTTTTCGTGACATTGATGTTAATTATAAATTTTTTTTTTGACATTATTTTATATCTTGACATGAATTGTATAGGTATACCTATAGATTTTGAATTATTATTATTATTATTTGACTTTATTTATTTTATGTTTTTGACATAATTATTTTATATTTGACATTATGTTGATTTTTATGCAATAGGATTGTTTACTGTTAGTAATATAATTTTTTATGTGAATGTGAGCACATTGTAGGTAGATAAACATACGCTTAAAAACTGATTTTAAGTTCGTTCGTTGAAAGAATATGGGCCCGTATTAAAATTCGTGAATTTAAAGTAAATAGTGAGTTTTTAATAATAAGTTGGGGGTATTCAGTAGATTAAAGTGCAATACTCACGTGAAAGTGTTATCTCAGAAATCTAGTTAATATACGTAGCAGAACACTATGGTAAAATATAAATATTGACTATGTTTTTTTCCTGTTAATAGTGCTAATTGCCGTTGGACTAATTGGGTTTTTGACGACCCAATTAGTCCAACGGCGGTTAGCACTGCCTGCTGTGGTATGGGTCCCGGGTTCGAATCCCGGTAGGGACAAATGTTTATGTGATGAGCATAAACATTTGTATCCGAGTCATGGATGTATCTATGTATAATATGTATTTACAAAAAAAGTATATATGTAGTATATCAACCGACTAGTATCCGTAACACAAGCCTCGTTGCTTAGCTCGGAACTAGATGGCGCTGTGTCATAATGTCCAGGAATATTTATTTATTTACTATATGGACAAACTGCGTAAAGGACGCTGATAATTGGTGTAATATATAGACTTACATACTGGTGATAACACAATGGAGCTCAATAACTCAAAACCACAAAATAAAAAATAAAACTTATCGTTAATGTTTAAACTTAATATAAACAAACTGATTGAGTGAATGTTCAAATGACTTAAGCCAATAAATACGAGAATTTGGTTACTATTCACCACAGATAATTTAACCATTCTTAAAACTCTTTTAAATAGACAATGCAATAGCGCCATCTAGTTTTTTAGTTTCACAAAACCAATAGCGTTATTATCAAGTTTCTGATACGAGATGGCGCCTACGTCAAATACTTGTGCGGGCCGCAGAAAGGCAGTAGAAAGTAAACGGTATTTACAATGCTGTGCATGTCGCCAAATATATGATCTTCTATGTGCTAATATAACCATTAAACAGTATAATAGCAAAACTTTGGAACACATACAAAAATGGACCTGTGTAGAATGCAAATGTAGGCGTCCAAATGCAGACAACTCAAACACACCGATTCGGTCAGGAAAAATAGACGATGAGTATGTTCCCCAAACGAGTGTCGAAGAGGATAATGTTACTTTACATAGCTGCGTGTCCATAGACAAAAAAAAATCCCAATAGGAATGTAACTACTCGCAAACCACAACCTAGCCAGAACCGAATCAGGTATTCGTATGATGATTTTAATCCCCCGGAAAAATCTCTTTTGGACCATCTTCGTATTAGTATTGGAGAAGAGCTGGAGCAAGCTTTGAATGAGCGCCTGCCAGTTTTAATTAGCAATTTTGTATCAGAGCAAGTTGCTCTTTTTTTTTTTTAATCTATATTTAATTGGGGGTTTTTATCCATATGGATATGTCAACCCCATCATATCTTCTCAAAGTACTCAATATTAAACTAATACTAATATTATTAACCTAAATGGGTCACTAAATAACATAGCTTCTGTGCTATTGTTGTTTGTGGACAGGCTAGAATGGATTGTATGATACCAACATCTGTTAAATTAATTTGGAATTCTCTTATAAATAATTTTCTTTCATTTTTATTCCGCACACATTCCATCAGCAAATGCTGCACGTCCTCAACTTTATTACAGACTGTACAATTAGGAGAGGCTGATTTTTTCATTAAGAACGCAAACTTTGCTGATGGATAATGTCCACATCGTAATCTAAAAGCTAACTTAACATAGGTTCTACTTAACCTAGCGCCATGAAACCAGAGTGAACGAGGTAGATTGCGTTGTATTGTTCTGTACCAAATTCCTTTCTCGACCGACATCTCATTGAAATATTTTTCCCAATTACTAAAACATTTTAATTTAAATTTTGGAATGTACTCGAAATAGTCTGGTACAAAACTAAATTCGTCGCCCTCTCTAGCCGCTAATTTAGATATACGGTCAGCTTCTTCATTACCCCTTAACCCTATATGTGCTGGAACCCATTGCAACTCCAATTCTGCTTCTCTTTGCTTAAAAATCTGAATATTTTTAAGGATTTCGTAGGCTATCGAAGCACCTCTGAAACCGGAGGCGCATCGAGCCAGGTGTAGCAATGCACTTTTACTATCTGAAAAAATTACCACCTTTCGATATCTCTTCCTGTATGCATATGTAACTGCTTTAAAAATTGCAATGAGTTCCAGCATCATAATAGATACACAGCTCTTAATTCTAAATCCTGCTTCATATTTTAGACTGTAATCATAAAATCCTGCCCCCAAACCATGAGCACTTTTAGACCTATCGCAATAAATTGTCTGCCACTTATTATATCTTATGTTAAGTTCTCGAATCACGTTGTTTAACAAGGTATTAGGTTCATAATTAGATTTACCCACATTTATACATTCTAAATCTACTTTAATAACATTTTCAAAGTTAAAAGCGGATAACCAGACGTCAAAACTAAACATTCTTGGAATATCCATACAGTTAATGTTAAGCTGTTTAATTTCTTCAAAGGTCTGAGCAAGAAGCGGCTTCTTTTTGGTTTGCCAATAACTAGTTTGAACAAGAACATTCATTTCAGAGATAGAACCTGTGATACCATTATTTAACCTTGTACTTACTTTTAGTAGAAACCTGTAAGCTAAATATTGCCTCCTAATAGACAATGGCTCGATAAACAATTCACTCTCCATTACATAGATTGGACTACTTTTAATAAATCCGCCTACAATTCTTAGGGCCTGGTTTTGGATTTTATCAATTTTAGAAGTATGAGTCTTAGCACTGCAATCGTACAAGAAACAGCCATAGTCAATGCGACTTCTAATAAGGGAGATGTATAACTGTCGCAAGTGCGTCATGTGGATACCCCAAGAATTACCCGCTAATACCTTTAGAATGTTTAAAAATTTTGAGCATTTATTTATAGTTTCACCAACATGTTTGCTACAAGTAAGTCTCCCATCTAACCACATACCCAAATATTTAACGCAGTCGGAATAGATCAAGACCTTGTCCTTAATTTTTAAGATCGGTAAAATCCTTCTACGACCTCTACTAAAGACACAGTAACTTGTTTTATTTGTCGATAGTTCCAAACCTAGTTCATCCAATAACACTTCAACAACATTTAGTGCATTTTGAATATTATTTTCACATGTTTTAATATCCTTGTGGCTAGTATACACAACCAAATCATCCGCATATTGAGATACCATAACATCTTGAAGATTATTGCAAATTTTATGGGTAATTAAATTAAACATTAACGGGGAGAGAGGGTCGCCTTGGGCTAAGCCTTTACCTGTTTGTCTACTGATTGTCTCATCATTAGATAGCCTTATTTTTAATATTCTTTTACTCAAAATTCTCCAAAGATATGTACATAACTTAGAGCCAATTCCTAGTTGATCTAGCAACTGTAATGCAGCTTCAATCGATACATTGTTATATGCATTTTCAATATCGAGAAAGCATGCTACTGTTGGTATATTTTTAGAAAAACCAATCTGTGTGTATGTAACTAAACGGGACAATGACTCTAGACAAGACTGTGATTTCCTAAATCCAACTGTAAAAGGAGAAAGAAGTTTTTCCTTTTCTGTATACCACTCTAGTCTTTAAAAAATCATTAAATTGAACGTTTTACAAATACATGAAATTAATGATATAGGTCTTACGTTTTGTTTCTACACTGTTACTATTATTGCTTTTAGGTATTATCTGGACATTCCTCCACCGAATCGGAACGTTACCATCTTTAAGAATTGAATTAAATATGCTAAGTAAGACTGATTTTGCTGTATCAGGTAAATAAAATAGCATTGTGTATGAAATTTCATCGTCCCCTGGAGTCAAATCTTTTTTCTTAAAACAACTTTTAAGTTCATTTAGCGAAAAAACAGATTCTAATTGTTGATTTTTAGAAGTAAATGTTGGTTTAGTATTAACGACAAAATCCGGGGTGAGGGAATACAAGAGCTCTTTAGTTTTATCAATTGGTGGATATATTTTTGACCGATTATAGCCCTTAATCCATTTCATACGTTGCCACATTTGTGACACAGAAACTTTGTCATTAAAGGAACACAAAATGTATGCCAGCTGTCAGATTTAGCTTGACGTATTAGCTTCTGAGCCTTTTCCGTGATTTTTTCTAATTTGGTAAGATTGTCGGGAGTAGGATTTCCTCGAAAGGTAGACAAAGCTAACCTCCGTTGAGCAACTACTTTTGATAGATCCGGATTCCAATAATTCTTAGGTTTGAATTTTTTATCGGGATTATTATAAAACTTAATTAAAGGAACATGTTTATCAGCGGCAATCTTAATCTGATGCAATAAACAATTGTACCTGCCTCTACTGTAGGGAACTTATATAAATTTCCTGCAATGGTCCGTTTGTAGCTATCCCAATCGGCACATTTAAAACTACGTTTTCTTATAGGATTAGGATTATTTGTATTATTTATTGAAAATTTGATCATTAAATGATCACTTCCCAAGTTTTCATTTAGCACTTGCCAATCAAATTTAATGGCTATATCAGAGGACGCAAATGTAATGTCTGGTGATGTTTGTTGTAAATGTCCATTCACTAATTTAACTCTCGTGGACTTACCATTATTTAATGAGATGAAACTATTTTCCAGAGCAGTATCCATAATTTGAACTCCTCGGACATCTGACTTAATCGACCAGTTTAAGTGGTGGCCATTAAAGTCACCAGCTACGAGTGTTTTTCTACTAAACTGTGCAAAAACATCTTCCCAATCATTGACTGCGGTTTGTACCCTCGATGGACAGTATGAGGACACCACATGCTCTAAATCTTTACAATTAATCAACGTAACGCAAACCATTTCTATACCTGTATTATTAACCCTAAATAATTCTAAATGAGATTGAATTGACTTATGGACTACAATAGCCACCCCACCATAGGAATCGTCCCTGTCATTTCTATAAATATTATAACCACTAAAACTTATAACGGATTCAACATCTAACCAAGTCTCACTAAAAATAGCTATATGTATGTTTTCACGTGCTAAAATGTCCTGACAGGAAGCTAATTTCGGTATAAGGCTTTGTGAGTTCCACTGCAATATGTTTATCTTGGTGAAAGTTACATAGCTATCCATTAAAAAATTCAAAAAACTGTTCTAATAATTTTCCATCAAATAATCTGTCAAACACATTTTTTTTAATCTCTTCACCAATAATCTTGACTATAGCTATTACCTTTTCTTCAAATTTGCTCCCTGACTTTATAATATTCCTTATCTTATACCAGAATATCTTCCACTCAAATTTCCCTTTAAACTGATCCTTTTTCTCATTTTCTTGAACGCTCGTCACTTGTTTTTGTCCATTTTCTAAAGCTCCTCTAAAGCTCCATACAATTATCTTGTTTTTCTAATCTATGGTATGTATTTTTACATTTTCTATTTAAGTTTTCCTCAATACTTACATTATTTGAAGAAAAACATTCCACAAATCTTTCTGCCACCTTCGATTCCGATGTTGGTTGTTATCGATGAACTACAGCTTTAGTGACGATGTTGCTATATGTATCTCTTCCGTTGACTTGACTTAACCAGCTTTTTGGCGACAAGTCAGCCGAGATTTGTTGTGTAGTTATGTTTTTGTTTACTTTTAATTCTGTGTAACGATTTAGGGCTTGACGATATGTAAATTGGTCTTTACTCATAATTACTCTAATTTCTTTTTCACGAATAAAAAATGGGCAAGTTTTATCTAAGACGAAGTGTTTCCCTTTACAATTTAGACATATAACTTTGTTTAAACTGCAATTCTCGTGATCACTAGCTCCAAATTTTGGACATCTTACTTTCTTTAAAGGACAGAATTTCCTGATATGACCAAACTGCCAACATCCTGGACATTGCGTTACAGGGAAAGCATAAGCGGTAACTTTAAAACGACAGCCATATGCGTAAATATGCTGCGGTAAGACACCGCTTCCGAAGCATATTTTTATGGCTTCACTATCTTTCCAATTACCCTCAGCATCGATACGTTTCAGTCTTCGAACAGATATAATTTGTACATTGCATTCTAGAATATTTTTAATTTCCTCTTCCGTTAAATCTAAATCTATGCCTTTGACTACTCCATGAGAAAAAGATATTTCATGTGTGAACTGACACCGCAATCCCATCTCCGTGAATTTCTCACATTTCGTCACAAGCTCTATAAGGTAAGTGGATCACCGCATGATTACCAACGATTTTCTTATTATCGCTCAGTAGTTAAGCGTAACATTTCTGTTTTGTATAAGGGGTACCAAAACCGTATTGAGTCACAATTTGCAAAATAACCGAGAACATTTTGGGCTTTAGTTAGAAGAAAACGTTCTAAACGTAGCAAAACATGCGTTATCCATTTCCATTTCCATTTAACTTTTAACTTTATTAATTAAACTTTTACAATAAATATTTACAATGGTCACAAGAGTTCCTTAAATAACTGATAAAATAATGCTTATTATAACAATAAATTGTTTATTTAAAATAAGATGTCAAGGTACAATACAGAAAGTAATAAGTCAGCTTGTCTTAGAATAACATAAGCCTGCCTGAACTAGGTTAATCCTGTGTTTCAGGCTATCGCTTTACATGTTTTTTATTTTATGACATTAATAATACATAATATATTCTTATAAATGGAACCTGAAATAATTGTATAAGTGCATTTCAAAATAAAATAAAAATATAAGGAATGTTATTAAAACTATAATATGTAACTCATTTTACAATTACTAATAAATTCTCCGTGTCTGCGTAATTGAGCTGCTCTAAATATTCCGAAATCATGATACTGCATTTTTTATAACTTTTATTGTGTATGTCAATTAATTTATTGAGTTTATTATACAAATATGGACCTAAGAATATGTAAAATCTGTTAGTAAATGCATGTCTAAATTTAGTTTTAGTACAGACTTGGTCTTTTCTCCTCTTGTTTGAAGGTACTGGGTTAAATGGAAGTTCAGTGTGCTGTTTTAGTAAGGTGTGCAATATAAATAATTGACGAACCGTTAGTACCTTACATGCTATGTAAAGCGAGTGTGTAGGAAATAAAAAAGGGCGAAAGGTAGCTACCTTTAGAATAGCTCTTTGGGCACGTTCTAGGGGAAGTAGAATGGTTTTTGCAGCGCCACCCCAGGTAGTTATGCAATAGGTAAGTATCGATTGACACAGTGCTAGATAGACCTGTTTAATTAATTTGTAGTCGGCAATGTTACGTAAAGATTTAAAAATATATATTAATTTACGTACTCTAGTGCATAACAACTCTATGTGATTGCGAAAATTTAGGTTAGCGTCAAGTGTGATACCTAAATATTTTATATTGTTCGTTTTAGTTAAAGTAGGACAAGTACATGCGGTGTCAGCATACATACTACAGCTATGTGCGTAAATGTTTTGGTTAGTAATCGGTATGTTAGCGTTCCTCATATTGAATAAAATATACATTGTTTTATCTGCATTTAATGTTAGAAGATTTTTATGAAGCCACTTACAGACGGTATTAAAGCCACTCTGCGCGTATTCGTAGACCTCGTCACGAGAGTTAGCAGAAAACAGTAAAGCAGTATCATCCGCATACGACGTTATGGCACCATTCTGAAGTTTTAAATTGCATAGGTCATTAATATAAATTAGGAAAAGGGTAGGACCCAAAATACTACCTTGTGGAATACCGTAACTGCTGTTTTCAAGGTCAGAGCTGTTATATTCACCAATTTTAATACATTGTTGTCGGTCACTAAGATAATCGGAAAGTAGTTGAAGTTGTATCCCCCTTATCCCAATGGTTTCAAGCTTGTGCAATAAAACAGAACGTGAAATTGTGTCGAAAGCCTTGGCAAGGTCTAGGAATATCCCAATGGAGTGCATACCACTATCTAAGTTATTAGTTATATAGTCTGTTAATTGGTGTACTGCTTGATTAGTTGATTTTTTAGGCCTAAAACCAAATTGCCGATCCGAGAGTAATTTTTTATCTTCTAGGTATTTTATCAATCTACTGTTTATAATTTTTTCAAGGATTTTTGACAGTCCAGTGAGAACTGAGATAGGCCTATAGTTATTTACACACTTTTTGTCTCCAGATTTGAATATAGGCGTGACCACTGCTTTTTTGAGCAATTTAGGAAAAACGCCTTTATTCAAACATAACTGAAAAATGTGCGTCAAAGGCGGGGCAAGTTGGTCTTTGAACCTTTTCAGTATGCTATTAGGTATGTTATCCCATCCAACTGCACAAACATCTTTTAACCCAGTAATTGCTCTCAAAACTTCATCAGTGTCTGTGTCTAGTAAGACAAAAGAATTTAACGAAGAAGATGGCGAAGTCATGTTAAAATTTAAAGGGAAAGATCTTTTTGTTTTTAGTGTTTTTTCTGCTAAGTTTTTACCTACATTAACAAAAAAAGTGTTAACTTTATTTATTGCTATGGTCTGGCTTGTCTCCTTAGAAAGTAGGTCAAGTGGTGGTTCAGGTATTTTTGAAAGAAATGTATGATTTTTTATAAATTTCCATATAAGCTTACTATTGTTTCCTGCTTTTTGTAGTATATTTTTATCATGCTCAATTTTTAGGTTTTTTAAGAGGTTATTACAAAAATTTCTGTATCTTTTATAAGTTAGACATAGAATTTTATTATCAGGTGCAAGTTTTGATTTTTTGTGTAATTTATCTCTATGTCGTATGCAACGAATAAGTCCTGGCGTAATCCATGGTTTAATGCATCTGAACTTTCTAGGTAGATCGATATTAGTAGTATTTTTCAATATAGCAGATTGCAGAGAAGTAATAAAATAATTCAAAGAAATGTCTGCGTCGTCCGATGTGTAAATATGCTCAAAATTAATGCTGCGTATATCGTTTTCTAGATTTGTCATATTGAGTTTAGTAAAGCTGCGCATGCATTTTTTCCTTGGTATTAATAATTGCAATGTTAGTAAAACAGTTTGATGATCCGTAAGTGCAGAGTTAGTAACTAAGGTTATGGTTGGTGTTTGCGTTTTTATAATAAAATGATCTAGGCATGAACCGCTTTGATGGGTAGGGTGGTTATGAGCTGGTAAAAGTCCGTGAAATGAACAAATGTTCAAGTAGCTATGTGCATGTATATCAGTTCTCCCTGAGGCAATGTTAATGTTTATATCACCGGTTAGGATTATATTTTTAAACGACGATAGCTTTTTCAAATTTATATCAAGTGACTCCAAAAAATTATCAATATTTTGAGAAGGAGGCCTATAAATAGCTATTACTACTGTATTATAATTAATTTTAATTATTAAACAGTTACAGTCCTGAAATATGGGTTCTTCTATAATTACTTCTATGTCATTTTTTGTATAAATTACTAAACCAGCATTTTGATTAATTATTTTGGCGGTTTTATGTAAAATGTAACCCTCCAGCGGTGGTAAGTGGTTAATCTGGTGTGAAAGCCAACATTCTGTTAGGATAATTATATCACAGTTTACGTCAAGACTATGTAGCAGAACTTCAAATGCATTCATGTTTCGGTTTATGCTTCGAATATTTTGTGTTAGCATAGTTAACGTCTTTCCATTAGCGGGCAATAAATTTTTACACTCTGCAATTTCACAGATTTTACTTTCAGACACAGAGAAGCTATCTAAATCTGAGAGTAATTGGTTAGTCATAATAAAACTACAGACTATAAATTAAAATTAATAGGTAATAAAAAAAAAATAAAAAAAAAAAGAGAAAAGAAATCTAGTGTTTAAGTGCTCTTACTTATTAAATAAGTTGTTGGCGCTCTTAGGCGCCCTCATAGTCTATAGAGTTGATGTAATTGACCTCAGCGAATTTGCGTGCCGGACAGCTTGCATCACCCGTTTGGTGATCACATTTTCTTTTAAAACGTTTGCAGGTCGCACATTTGGGGGGGAAAGATTTATTGGTGCATTCCTTCATATCATGCCCAGTATCTCCACAGTGGTTACATGTAGGGCTGGTTTCTCTGCAAAACTTCGCAGCGTGGCCAAACTGTTGACAGTTGTAGCATCTGGTAACCAACGTGAAGTCTCTGACAGGGCATGATGTCCAATTTATAAAAATTCGACCCTGATTGATCAGAGTTTTCCTGATGCCAGCGGATACTTCCAGAACGAAGTTGCAGGTAGGAGTGTTTTTCTTTCCCGATTTATGGCTTAATTTTATTAGAGCCAGAAGGGACTCTCGACTTGCGTTTGGAAATTTATCGGCCAGATTTTGTTCATAGATGCAATCAATAACATCTTTGTCACTGAGCGTGACGGGAACACCAATGACCGTAATCCTAGGACGGCGTTTCGTTGGTTCTTCGATAGTGAGGCCTGATGATACAAGTTTTTCTGACTTCTTCAATTTTTCGACGTCTCCTTTACTTTGAGTGCTAATAAGTACACCCCCATTCCTTACTTTTTTCACGCTACGAACATACAGTTTCAGTTCCTCGGGTGAGATAATTTTTTGGACGAGGTTCTTAGTGTCATCACTGGTCTTGGTCTTATCACTGGGATAGATGGCAACCGAGCTCAGATTATCCGGGCGAATGTACTTATCGGCACCTTTTTTTACCATGTCAGCGAAAGACTTCTGTTCAGATGGCAGGGGCAACTTATCCTCAATGACCTCTTTGAACTGTTGTATTGAGTTCGCTACAGCTTGCTGTTCTTTTAGGTGCTGAATAGTAATGTGCGCATGGATCGTTTTTTGCTTCAGCGCCTGGTACACGACGGCCATTTGAGCAGTCCCATTAGTGACCTTGCGGCAAAGATTTGTTACGCGCAGTTTCTGCTCCGAGTTCATTTTTCCCTCTGCAACCACTGAGCACACTTCATCTAACAGGGTTTCGACGGTACGACGGTTATCAAGAACGGCGTGTCTTTGTTAGAGGACGAATGTGCCCAAGAGTTTGCGGACTACTTCAGTTCTGTATATGGAGAGGAGGAACCAAGGTTGGACGCGTCAGCGGCGACGCTCGAGTCGACTAAGCGCGGTACGCGCGTACACGTGGGACAGCTCACCCTCGGAGACGTGAGAGCTGCTCTTAGTCGTCTTAAGCCTAAGCGGTCAGTGGGTCCGGACAGGGTCCCTCCTTATATTGTAAAAGACTGCAGAGAATCACTAGTCAGTCCACTATGCCATTTATTTAATCTCTGTCTTAAAGAAAATGTTTACCCGGATGGGTTGAAGTTGACTAGAGTGACACCGGTTCCTAAAGGGGCTCCCAGCACAGATGTTAGTGGATACAGACCTGTAGCGGTATTGTCTACTTTTGCAAAGGTTTTTGAGTCTGCATTATGTGCTTGCATAACCCCCCAGGTAAGCGCACACCTCAGTGATGCTCAGCATGGATTTCGCGCGGGTCGCAGCACTAATTCCAACCCGATGTGTTTCATGAACTACGCGGCATCTGTGCTTGATCCAAAAGCTGGTGCACAGTTGGACATTGCTTATTTTGATTTCAGGAAGGCTTTCGACAGCGTACACAACGATGTTCTCTTGCAGAAATTCGCGATGGCTGGGTTCACTCCGGATCTTCTGCAGTTTTTTGCAAGTTATCTTGGGAACCGTAGGCAATATATAGAGTACAATGGACATGTTTCAAGCCCATACCGCACTCTATCGGGCGTTAGCCAGGGGAGCAATCTAGGTCCTTTAGAATTTATTCTAATAATCAATGATCTACCAGATGTAGTAAAGAACGCGGGTTGCTTGCTCTTTGCTGACGACTTGAAACTTTTTATGAGTATTGCTGATGAAGAGTATTTTTTTTTGGAAACTTAATTTATATTTTAAATTAATTTATCCATTATATTTGTCCATATTCTATATTATTAATATTGAAAAAGTTCAGTACTCACATTTGCAATAATTTAATGTGAAAACAAGCACTAATTTACACCACCTGCTAGTTCATCAACACTCAATATAAAATAATATTAAATAAAACAATGTCTCAACTTGCTGAGATTTTATCAGTCCAGAAGACCCTTGAAGAGAGCTTCACAAAGAAGATAGCTGAGTTAGAAGCACAAATCCAAGGCGTCGGACCGGCCAAAGACACTGTGGCCAAGATTGCTGAGGAGTTCCGGACATTCAGGGAACTGATGTTTAGCATGCTTGGGTTGCTTCACAATCAAATCTCCGAGTGTGCTCGCCAAGTTGACGGATTGGAGACCAGACACCGCCGGAAAGCTGTTATAATACAGGAACTGGTTGAGGCCGAAAACAAAGATAGTAAGGCAGTTGTTCTCAATGTATTGAATAACAAGCTCGAAATAAAAGACCTCTCAGCATCTTCCATTAAGGTCTGTCATAGACTAGGTGCAAATAGCACAGAGCATCATAGGCCTATGCTGGTACGATTTTCTAGTTACGATGGTAAATCTGCAGTCTGGAGGGCGAAATCCGGCTTGAAGGGGACCAAGATTTCTATTAAGGAGTTCCTGACCAAGTCTAGACAGTCTGTCTTCGCAAAGGCGCATTTGCACTTCGGCATGCGATCTTGTTGGACCCAAGACGGGGTCATCTTGATAAAAACCTTGGATGGATGTCAACATAAGATCACAAACATCGAGGAACTTAATCCATTGCTGACAAAATATCCGAAGGCTGCTGGTGACCTGCAAAAAAAATCACGTAAATAGTTTCATAAAATATATATAGCATTTCATTTTTATTCAATTTCCCTTCCCCCCGGATCGCCTCAAGGTGTTGACGTGCCCATTGCCCCGTTTCTTAATTTTCTAAAATATTCATCTCAAATTAAACACAGTTAATCGCAATAAAATAATAGGAGTGCATAACCGCGGAGGGCTACGCCGCTACGCGTCAAAGAGGTGTCACAAGATCATTGCGGACCACCATGCTCATAGTTTACTGGTACCCCCGTCTATGAGACATAACAAGGTACGAAGATCAGCTATCCTTATCTAACCGACAAATCAGCGCACGCGCAGACGGGCAGTGAAGTAAATACCCCGCCTTCCTGTCTTTGTTTCCGCCTCCTCGCTCAGGACTGGCTAAGAAAAGTTCACTCACCATCAATATATAGGTGCCTCTAAACAACCGTGTGTGCGTAAGCATCGCTGGATTAGCACACCACCACGACCGTGTGTAATCCTTTGTTTCATAGTCCCCTGGTACTTGGACGCGCTACTTATAACTTGACGTCCAAAACAAAGGCCCTGAGGAAACACTCGAGACTCCATATAAGACCTGTTTATACATTATACCCTGGCACATAAGATGGAACATACAGTCAACAAAGCATCATCTGAGTCAAACGTATCAGTGTGTTTCGACACCCAATCTACTCCACCCAACTACGTCTCCCAACGGAACAAGAGGATGAGAAAATACGACCACGACTCCGACTTTTCCGACTTTAAAGACGAATTCAAATCTGTAATATCTACTTTAATCACAAGACAAAGCGAGGAAATAAAAAAAATCTTCCACGCTAACTGAGATACAAAATACAAGCACCAATATTGAAAACTCCATGGCCTCCCTCTCCGCCCAAAATGAAGAACTGAAGAAGAAAATGGAGCAACTTGAAGTTAAATCAAGTAAGGACGAGGACTATTTAACTTTATTAGAGGATAAAATTGAAGATCTGCAACGGGTAAGCCGTAAGACCAACTTTGAGATAAAAACGCACCGAAAATTATTAAAGAAACCAAGCAGGATTTGATAAAAATGGTCACACACTTGTCTGAAGTAACCAACTGCATTATACAAAAGAACGACATAAAAGACATTTTCCGGGTAACAAGCAAAAGAGGCGACACGAAAAATGGTCCGATCATCGTTGAGCTGACATCTAATATCTTGAAAACCGACTTCTTGAAGACGGTTTGCAGCTTCAACAGAACAAACAAAGAGAAAGTATGTGCGAAACATCTAGGTTTCACCACAAACGAACACTACCTAATCTACGTTTCCGAGCAACTGACCACTAAGGGGGCGCGCTTACATTTTCTCACCCGTGATCTGGCAAAATCTAAATCTTAGAAATACCGTTGGACAGCCTTCGGACACATTTACGTTAAAAAGGATGACAACTCGCCAAAAATAGTAATAAAAAGTGAAATCCAGGTGAACAAACTTATGCAACAAACATGACTAGACTTACTTACTAACTTTGTTCCATGTAAAACTTATTTACACAATATCCTTTATAATGATTATTACTTAGAAATAACTAAAATAAGGAGGAAAATTTCTGTAACCTACCGCGCGTTCTCACACAGACCACACACACCTACAGACCCTCTCCTCAAACCACATACACCGACAGTCAAAATCACCTTACTCTCTCATATATACAACATATACACACACATACCATTTTATCCAAAAACCAACGACAAATTGTATCCACATCACTTACAATTATGGACAACACCCTAGCAACTATAAATGAAATTGATAACACAGAAATAACCCAGGTATCAAACTATTCAATACACAATTTTAACACAACAATAAATGTTAAAAGCACTGACCTTACTATTATCTCACAAAATATCAGAAGTATTTACTCTAATTTTAATGACCTACAATTAATCCTAATGAACCTAAAATTCACCGTTGACCTTATTGTCCTAAGTGAATGCAGACTTAACCCAAATAAAAATATCCCACAATTAAATAGTTATTCTGCACATCAAACCACTAAACATTTAAACAAAGCTGACGGTGTCGTCATCTTTGTTAACAATAAACATAAGTATAAAATAAAAGAGATACCATTAACTCATGCCTCATGCCTACAAGTTAATATTCTACCTGACCTCATAGTTATAGGCATATATCGTTCTCCGTCCAGGACAAACGCGGATGATTTCATTAACTCGTTAGCTCTTCACCTGACCACTTTAACTTCGAATAAAAATATAATAATTACAGGGGACATAAATATAAACTTGATACACAAACAAAACGAACAATCTTATGAACGAGCAAATAGACTCAATTATGTAAATATGTTAGCATTCCACGGCCTACTCCCTGGTCACTCACTTCCCACTAGAGAGGGAAGTTGTCTGGACCATTTCATTCTAAAACTTATACACAGTAAAAAATCCGCAGTTATGGCGGTTATAAATACTACTATCACTGATCACCTAACGATATTCCTAAAACTGTCCAATATGGTAAATAAACATAAAATAATTAAAACTAAAACAACTGTAAATGTAGAAAACGCCCTTGAACTCTTAATAACTAGAAATACCCAAGATCTATTAAACCTAACTAACCCTAATATACTAACAAATAGTTTAATAAACTTACTACAGAAATGTCTTATAGCCAATACCCTTGTTACAAGAATCCCCACGATAATTAGATTAATCAAACCTTGGATGTCTATTGGCCTATTACGCTGCATACATAACCGTAACAACATGCAACTAACATTAAAATAAAACTACGTGCGCTCGGCAATGTTGCGCCCGCCGTCCGGTCGCCAGTTCTGCTGCAACTCGTGCGCGGTAAGGACATGCAACCTTACTTACGATTAACGTTGTCACGCGAAAATGTGTCGTCAGTACGAATATACCAACGCGGAGTACTTAGCAATTTTCAGCTGTACTGTGCACAATGAAAATTAATGGACTCTCGTGAATCCATACTTAATACGGGAAGACCATCACCACGTTCAGTTTAGTGCTAATGTGTAGGCAGTTATTATAACGGTCAATTAATAGTGACTATTTTCATTGAAAGCTAAGTATCTAACAGCTCGTTTTTAGACATGTTATAAACGATAATATCGGAGCTGGCTGTTAGATGATATCCCTGTAGCGTACTTAGCAGGGATTTACTATCAGCATGATGGCTGCCCCGCTCATTATTCAAGTGTAGTGCGTGCCTACCTAAACACTCAGTTCGGTAATAGGTGGATAGGCCGCGGCGGTCCCGTGGCTTGGCCGCCTAGGAGCCCGGACTTAACGCCTTTGGACTTTTTCTTGTTATCGGAAATCAAAAGACTTTTATACCCGTGAACATGAAAATCGTAACGAGTTACGCAGTGCGATAGTGGATGCCTCTGATAGAGTGAAAAGTGACAGACACGTTAAGAAAGCTAAAAGACAATCGTATAAAACGGGCACGTTTGTGTACTGAACGCGGCTGACTCCATTTCGTCGTCGTAAATAAACTTTTTGCAGGTAACTACACAAGTTACCTGCAAAAAGTTTATTTACGTAAAGTTGATTATTTTGTAAAAAGCTCCAATTTTTTAAATACGCCTGAAATACCTACCCAGTCTCTTGACTGTTTCAGATATCTGTTTTTAATATTGATACAGTAAATACCTAAAGTTATGTTCAAGTAAATTATTTCTGGCGGTCCTAAGCCCGTGGAATGTATGATGGAGAAATTGGAGTACAATTTATTCCGTGAAAATGTTGCCGCAATGATTGGCGCAGCGGCTGTACGAGCGACTGCTACGCAAGGCGTCGCGAGTTCGATCCTCGCTCGGAAAAAAATTGTATGAACTGCAGGTAATTGTTCTAGGTCTGTGTGTGTGTTAACTCTTTGCTTGGGGCAAAGTTAACCTACTTAACCTAGGTACCTACTTAATTTTTTATCCCTTTTATTTAATGTTTATTTAATTGGAATGTAGGTTCTACGTTCGTATCTCGTATCAGCTGATTAAATTAAGCGCCAACCTTGTCGTATTTCAATTTATACCTAGATAGGTATTTACGTTACGTAGATAGATGTAAAGTCAAAGTCAAAAGTCAAAGTCAAAATATCATTTATTCAAAGTAGGCCAAATTTAAATGGCTCTTTTTGAACGTCGACAATAAAGACAGCCCCCAAAAACACCCGCCCTTCACCGCTTCCTAGTGTTTTTGCTGGGAAGAAGAAGCGGCGCAACAAACTCCCCAGCACACATTTCTGTCTGTTTATTTAATAAGTGATTCTATACAATACTATAATCAGTATACAATATAGAGTGCAATCATTGCCTATGGTTATGTGAGCTAGCATATACCAATCCATTTTACCAAGCCGAGATATAAAAACTACTGATATAGAAATACAGAACAACCGATGATAATAGTAACACACTCTTGGCCTCCATTTCTCTGTATGTGCCCGCTCACACTTACACATCTCAACAATTACATTTTACAAATTAGACTGCTATCTTGGACTAATCCGGCGACCATCTATTGTTATCACTAAAATAGTCACTCAAATTATAATAAGCCTTCTTAATAAGGCAATTTTTTACTTTACTTTTGAATACGTCAGTCGGTAGATCCAAGATATCAGTAGGTATTCTGTTATAAATACGTATACCAACCCCCTCAAACGAATTATGTACCTTATGTAAACGGTGACTGGGGGCACACAATTTATGTTTATTCCGTGTATTAATACTATGAACGTCACTGTTTTTACAATAGGAATGTATATTTTGCCTTATATGTATTATGTTGGCATAAATATACTGCGATGCAACAGTCAAAATACCAATGTCTTTAAAACGTTCCCTAAGACAAACTCGAGCCCCTAGCTGATATATGGAACGAATAGCTCGCTTTTGTAAAATAAAAATACTTTCTATATCAGCAGCTCTACCCCACAATAGAATTCCATAGGACATAATGCTATGAAAGTAACTAAAATAAACAAGTCGAGCAGTGTCTACGTCAGTGAATTGCCTAACCTTTCTGACCGCATAAGCAGCGGAGCTAAGTTTCCCCGCTTCTTTATTGACAATTCAGTTGGGTCCTAGATTTTTCACGTAAGGCAAACTAAACTTTACACATTTTGTTTTCCTGGCATTTAGTACTAAATTATTAACTGTAAACCAATGCATTACCTGAACTAGTGCACTATTTACATCGTCAAAACTATTCCTATTTCTGTCTACTTTAAAAATAAGTGAAGTATCATCAGCAAACAGTACTATATCACAAATGGATCTCAGATAATGTAGCAAATCATTTATATAAATTAAAAAAGGAAAGGGCCTAAAATTGAGCCTTGTGGTACACCCAACTGCACAGGCAATCCAGATGATTTTGTATTGTTGATGTTTACGTACTGTATCCTACCACTTAAATAAGAAGTTAAGATATTAAGTGCCTTACTTCGAATCCCGTAATGTGCAAGTTTACAAATAAGTGTTTTATGGTGGACACAATCAAAAGCCTTCGAAAGATCACAGAATACACCAATAGCGTTCTGCGAATTTTCCCAAGCGTCAAAGATAATAATAATACTAATTTTTTTATTGTATAAACTAGGACCAGATTACATGTACAAAATATAATAAGTAGGTACAGGCATACATTGTTTCTTAATCTAGTAAGCGGGTGAATTACTGTTCTTCTAGCTAGGCTACAGAGTAACCTGTGTTAAGGAGAAACAGTTTCAATCCCATGTAATGGTTGAATCACAGCATATGATATTATATAAATGCAGGTAAGTGTAAAAAGTATTATTTTTAGTATCATTATCATAATTATACAATACTAGCTGTTACCTGCGACTTCGTTCGCGTGAAATTTAACGAAAAATGTAGTAGGAGAATTCTGGGTTGGGCAGAATTGTCCAATCGATGTTGCTATGTCACCGTAAGACATAAGTAACATAAAGAAAGAAAAATTCAACACATCAGGCGGATACCTCGGTGGCTCAGTTGGCAGAGCGTCTGGAGTACCAATCCAGAAGACGCGGGTTCGAGTCCCACCTGAGGTT
Organism: Craniophora ligustri; assembly: GCA_905163465.1. Lineage (NCBI taxonomy): Eukaryota > Metazoa > Arthropoda > Insecta > Lepidoptera > Noctuidae > Craniophora > Craniophora ligustri. Next base: position 6,913,500 of record LR990976.1, read on the forward strand.
GAATTTTTCTTTCTTAATAAAAAATTTAAAAATCTTAGCTTGAAATAAGCTAAAAAATACAAAAAGATTGTATAAAGGTAATGCAATATCATCCGGAATCTACTCGCTGTAAAGGGAGAATTCTGGTTTGGGTAGAATTGTCCAATCGATGTTGCTATGTCACCGTAAGGCATAAGTAACATACAGAAAGAAAAATTCAACACATCAGGCGGATACCTCGGTGGCTCAGTTGGCAGAGCGTCTGGAGTACCAATCCAGAAGACGCGGGTTCGATTCCCGCCTGAGGTTGAATTTTTCTTTCTTAATAAAAAAATTAAAATGAAAAATTTAGTGTTCATATTCATGCATTGGTTAGCTCCCGCGTTTTTAAGTCATACGGAACTCTAATTCGTTTCTTGTTATAAAATTAAAGTAGCCTAAGTTACTCCTTATAACGATGGTGAAAGTCCCCACAAAATCGGTCCAGCTGTTGCAGCAATTAGAAGGAACGAAGAGAGAGACAGACAAACATTTTAGAAATTATTTTTTTGTGTAATTACCGTATCTATACTTTTATATATGAAATTACAAACAGAAATTCCAATTTTAAGGAGTCTAAAATATTTGCATTGCATCAAGCTTTTGTGTGAGTTCAACCTCTTTTGAATAAAATGAGTTTTCAAGCATGTGTCAAAATAAAAAGTAATTTAAATCAAAAGCACTAAGGAGTATTGATATCACCTCCAACATAATTCTCTATCTCTTTTTAATCCCGTCAGGGATTGAATTTCGATAAAATACGAAATACGTCTTCCATCAATTCTGTTACAGAATGTTTATGCAAAATTTGAAGTAGATTGGACCAAGGAATCACGTTGTCTCGTACAAACTTGGTCCCCCTATCCCCCCCTTATGGGCAAAATTTCGGAAAATCCATTCTTATTGGATGCCTACGTCATACAAAGACTACACTCGCCAAGTTTCATTGAAAATCAAAGAAATTTCATATTAACTTTGCACCCCCATTTTACCCCTTTAAAGGATGATTTTAGAAAAAATATTTTACACGCGTTTCATAAATTTCAATGAAAAACCTTCAAACTGAATTTAAATTGAATAACTTCAAAAACAGCAAAGATACATACTAACCTTACACCCCCGTTTTACCCTCTTAGGGGGTGAATTTTCAAAATTCCTTTCTTAGTGCTCCCCTACGTTATAAAAGGAATCCCTGTGCAATATTTCAAGTTTCTAACCCTTATAGTTTAGGCCCTGCGTTGATATGTCAGTCAGTCAGTCAGCTTCTCCTTTTATATATATAGATAGATAATAAATATAAAAAGATATAGAATAGAAGATAGATAGAAGATTTGTATGTGTATTTTGAGTAGTAGTAGTATTGGAACTATGGAGGTAGGGTGAAACGTGAGTGAACGTGCGAGTGTGTGCGTGAGTGTGTGTGAGTGAGTGTCAGAGTGAGAGAGCGTGTGCGTGTATGTGTATAAGTGTGTGCGTGCGTGGGTGAGTGAGTGTACATGAGTGTCACTTCTTCAGGAATTCCTCAGTTTCATCATAATTTAGATTTTGAAGGTAAGAGCGTATGGTTTTTTTGCAGCTAAAGTATTTTAACCCAAAGATTGGGATTTTTTTATTAATTTTATTGTATAGAGATGGGCCAAGGTAGAGGGAGATTTTTTTTATAAATGATATGCGAACAGGAGGAATATCGCAAACATGATGTTTCCGGCTTTTGGATATGTGTTGAAATGGCATTTGACGGTGTTGTAATAAAATTGTGTGGAGAATAAATTGTTGCCTAACACTAAGTACGTTACATAGTTTGTAGAGGTCGGTCGTGGGAAACAGTATGGGTCTAAATGTAGCAATTTTTAATATAGCTCTATGGGCAATTTCAAGAGGCTTTAAAGTAGATGTTGCTGCTCCGCCCCAGCAGTAGATACAATAGGTAAGGATAGACTGGCATAATGCGAAGTAGACGTTTCGAATGACCAGTGGGTTAGCTACATGTCGCAAAGTTTTAAATACGTAAATAAGTTTTCGTACACGGGCAGATAAAGCGTTAATATGGGATTTGAAATTTAGGTTTTGGTCTAAAATTATACCGAGATATTTGATTATAATTATAATTTGATTTACTGGGGTTAACGTGGGACATTGACAATTTGGTGGAGATTGGAAAGGACAAAAGTGAGCTTTTATTGATAGTGAAGTTTGTTGTTGGGAAATGAAGTTACAGATTGAAAAGGAGACGTGGTTAGTTTTGGCAGCGTTAATTGTCAGCATGTGAGTAGTAAGCCACTTTAAGGCGGTATCGAAGCCATTTTGAGCACTAATTTGTAGTATCGACAACGTACTAGCAGAAAAAGTGATGGCAGTATCGTCGGCAAAAGAAACTATTTTGGCGTTAGGAATGTCAAGATTGCAGAGATCATTGATGAAGATGAAAAAGAGGGTAGGCCCCAAAATACTACCTTGTGGCACGCCATACTGAATGGGGAGAACGTCACTGTTATGATTATCAATAGTGACTGATTGAATGCGATCCGTGAGATAACTCTTAAAGAAGTCAAGTGGAGGCCCTCGGACACCTACAGCTTCAAGCTTGAGTAAAAGGGTGGCAACAGGAACGGTATCAAATGCTTTCATGATGTCCAAAAATATGGTGAGAACCTTTCTGCGAGAGTTTAGGTTGTCAACCACGTTGTTAATTAATGCATGGACTGCGTCACAAGTGGATAGGTTTTTACGAAATTGGTTCGGAGATAAGAGTTTAAAGTGTTCAAGATATTTCACCAGACGTTTGTTAAGAAGACGCTCGAGCACCTTTGATAGGGCGGAGAGGATAGCTATGGGTCGGTAATTATTAGGTTGGTTCCCGTCACCACCCTTGAAGACAGGATGGCTGATTGCCCTTTTGAATGAAGAGGGGAAGATAGCAGAATGGAAGCAAAGATTGAAAATATGGCAAAGAATAGGTGCCAGAGTCCGAGAATACCGCCTTAGGAAGGTTTGAGAGATGCCGTCCCAACCAGGAGCAGCGTTGGTTCTCAGAAGGTTTATAGTAGTTATAACTTCTTCTGGGTCAGTGTCTTCCAACACAAATGAATGACAACTTCCTGTACTATGAGCCGGTGATATGGGAGTTTGGGGACTCTTAAAGTTATCGGCCCCAATATCGACGAAAAACTGATTTACTTCATTGCATGACTGACTAGGAAAGCTGGCGTGAGTTAACAATTGATTGGTGGGGTTCTTGGTTTTTTGAGTATGGGTAATGTTTTTTATGGTATCCCAGAGTTTTTTCGGGTTATTACTAGCCGTACTTAGTTCTTGAGTATCGTATTTTCTTTTTACTTTTTTTAACAGATTGTTACAAAAATTTCTGTATCGTTTGTATGTGGTAGATAGCGTCAGGTTGTCAGGTGACTGTTTAGCTTTTTTATGTAGCGAGTCTCTGTTTCAAATACACCGCAAGAGTCCTGCCGTAATCCATGGTTTTAGCATTCTTTGCCGAGCGGGTACTTTAACTATAGTCTTACATTCAGCTATGGCATCATTTGACAGTTTTATAAGATTTTCGATAGCGTCATTGGGATCCGCGATAAGAAATAGAGGCGTGAAGTCTAACTTTTTCATGACAGAATCAAGAGCATCGTAATCAATTTAAGAGATTATTTTTTTAACCGACTTCAAAAAGGAGGAGGTTCTCAATTTTTTTTATTTTTATTTTTTATGTATGTTCACGAATTACTTAAAAACGCCTGGACCGATTTGCAAAATTCTTTTTTTGTTTGAAAGGGTATACTTCACAGATAGTCCCATTGTGACCACATCAGGATCTGATGATGGGATCCCAGGGAAATCGAGGGCAACCCTCAAATTTTATAGGAAATTATCACTGTTCAAGTATTTGCATCTGAAAATTACCATCTCATGTAATGATCTGATGATGGAAGGTAGAACTCCTCAACGGTTAGGAGTTGAAGGAAAAATCTTTCATAATTATTAGTATACTATATGGATCGATAGTTGTATTCTTTCAGGCTATTAGATTGACCTGATATGAAAAGTTAATTATATATATACAACACTAAAAAGAAAAAAATAAATTAACTTTAAAAAAAAAAGAAAAACCAACTTCAAAAACTAAAAAGCAAAAAATAACTTCATACAGTTTTACCTTTTTTTTAGTTTAGTTTTAAAGGTATGAAGTCGGTGCCCATGATGTGGTTGTAACCACCCCGCTCAAGGTCACTCGTGGTGAGTGTACTTACATTTACGTTTGGCTTGACACCAACTTCATACCATTAAAACTAAACTAAAAAAAAGGTAAAACTGTATGAAGTTATTTTTTGCTTTTTAGTTTTTAAAGTTGGTTTTTCTTTTTTTTTTAAAGTTATTGGAAGTTGCAATTTATGGATCGGATATTTTGTGTGAGTATAGTAGTCCAGTCGCTAGTATTCTTAATGTATGAGTTGGTATGTTCAGGGGTACACTGTAGGGATTCTGATACAGAAAATTTGACAAAATTTGCAATTAAGTCGGTAATATTGTTAGACATTGTTATAAAGAATTATAGGTAATGCTATAGTTATAAGGCTAGAGTTGAAAGTATTTAATTGAGTTGAGGAATTTGAGGACTGCGACGGGATGAGGGAGTTAAAAATTGATTTTATATTGAATTTAGATGAATGGAATGTGAGATAAGTGTACGTGTTTATGTTGTAGAGTATGTGCTTGTTTACAATTACATTAGAAAAACTTAAAATAAAGTGTTAAATGAGTAACAAAAAATAAAGCATGGTATAGATCAGTATTAGCATTATTAGGGTAATATGAAGCTAGTCATACGATATTAGAAGACGATATGTTTTTCAGTTGAGATTCACTCTTGATAAGAATAGAGGGGCTGTCAGGGTTCTTCTTCAATAAGATACGTCCATCAGCAGTCCAGCAATATAAATATTGATGCGCCTTGGCATAGCTTCGGGCCAAATAGAAAAGGCGTTTTGAGTGCGAAGTAAGTTGTTCAGCGATGTAGGTTGGCGTTTTCGGAACTTAACTCTACTCACTTGGGTATAGCCCAGGTGAGTAGAGTTAAGTTTGCTATCAGGATTAAGCTTATTATGTTCTTTGACAGCCGCTAAAAAGTTATTTTTAAAAAGTGTATTTGAAAATTCCACTGTGAGAGTCGAGTTGGGGTTTTCTTTTTTAGACGGCTGACGTAAAACATCGCGTAGATAGATAAATAGAATATCCTTTATTGTACACCAAAATTTAAAACATACATTACATTAATATAATTGTCTACGAAATAAGGGTACAATGGCGGTCTTATCGCTAGATAGCGATTTCTTCCAGACAACCTTTAGATGGACAAGAATATACGTGAACCTGAATGGGTATGGCATACAGTTTATGATTAAATAATACATCATGAATACAGACTAATTAACCTAAAACTATTAATAAATTAAATTAAAGTTATACAGATAAATAAAACTAATAAAGATGTAGGGTATCGTCCAGTTAAATAAAAGTTCAAGAGTCCACAGTTAACAGTTATAATTTGAATTTTAAAATCACAGTTACACAGAAGAGTAGGAAGCACTAAACACAGTAGATACAAGTCAGAAAGTCGAAAGAAGATTTACAGAAAGGATTTAAGCGAGATAGAATAAAGCACTAGATTACAAGTAAGCAAAATAGACTACGTAAAAGACAGCTGATTAGAATATTTGCATTAAGCTAGCGCGTGGAGCCTTGCACGGTGGCGAACAATAGACTGGCGAGAGGCGGGGCGTAAAACCGAACTGCGCGCGATCGCGGCGGGAACACCCGAAGACGCCCGATCTCGATGACGTCGCAAACTAGTTGTGTGGCGGCTGCGCCGCTACAGTAGCCCCCCGGTGAGACCGTGACTACGGTCGATAGTAGTCAGGAAAGCGTACTCTTCTACCGCTCCGTGTGCGTTTCGCTGACTCATCGGCTGGCTGAGATGATTTGCCACTCGGAGGTGCAAGATCTGGTACTGCAATCAACTTGTCACTGCGGATGTCTTCAGTGACATAAGCTGGTTTTAAACGATCTAATGAAATGTTAAGTTCTTTGCCTCGTATTAAAACTTTGAAGTACTTAGCTTTTCTTTCTAGCACTTTGTATGGACCAGCGTATGGTAGCTCTAAGGATTTTCGCACGTAGTCTTGCCGCACGAAGACATGTGAACAGTGTTGCAAATCCTTAGGCATGAAGAATGGACCATTTCTATGCCATGTAGTAGGTTTTGGAGTTAAGCTAGCCATATGTTTCGCAAGCCGGGTAGCAAAGCTGGTGATGTCTTCAGTAGAATGGTCATTTGATGGTGATAGAAACTGACCTGGCAGGCGTAGTGGCTCGCCATAAACTAGCTCGGCCGCGGACGCGTTGACATCATCCTTCCAGGAACTGCGTATGCCGAGCAGAACTAAGGGCAAGACCTCCGTCCATTGTGTGTTGTTGTGACACATAATGCCTGCTTTTAGTTGTCGATGCATCCTCTCCACCATCCCATTCGATGCGGGATGATACGCTGTGGTGCGAAAGTGAAGTGCGCCGAGCAGTGATGCAATGGCCTTAAACAGGCCGGACTCGAACTGGCGACCGCGATCAGTGGTTATCTGCGCCGGGCAACCAAACCTCGATATCCACCCAGATACCAAGGCGGCCGCGCAGGTGTCGGCAGTGATGTTCTTCATAGGTATTGCCTCAGGCCAACGTGTGAACCGGTCAACGATGGTGAGACAATATCTGTAATCAGAAGAAGGTATTAGTGGCCCTACAATGTCGAGATGGATGTGGGAAAATCTCGACGAGGTTGTGGGAAAATGGGAAAGAGGAGCTGAGGTATGTCGGGTTATTTTGCAGCGCTGGCAATGAAGACAGCATCTGGACCACTCTCTACAGTCCTTACGAATCCCTGGCCACACGAACCTTTGTGCTACCAGTCGCACTGTAGCTGCACATCCGGGATGACTCAGACCATGAAGAGCATCAAAAACTTGCCTCCTTAGCTCAGGTGTTACGTAGGGTCTTGGAGGCTGACTAGATACGTCACAATAAAGTTTGGTGTCTGAGCCTTCCAGAGTAATCAGTTTAAGTTTCAGTGACGATCCTTTTTCAATAAGAGACTGAAGCTCAGGGTCTGTCTCTTGAAATCGAGCTAGCGCCTTATAATCGACGCTCGTTGAAACCTCTTCAATACGTGACAGAGCGTCAGCTACAACATTTTCTGTTCCAGGTATGTACCGTATGTCCGTAGTATACTGAGCAATGTAATCAAAGTACCTGTATTGACGTGGCGAGCAATTTTCTCTGCAACTGTTGAAGGCATAAGTAAGTGGTCGGTGATCAGTGAAAACAATAAATTCTCTGGCTTCTACCATATGTCGAAAATACTTTATTGCTTCATACACCGCTAAAAGTTCACGGTCGTACGGACTGTACTTGCGTTGCGCTTGGCTAAGCTTCTTAGAAAAGAACGCAAGTGGCTCCCATTGGTTGCCGACGCGTTGCTGAAGTACTGCCCCTATAGAAACGTCAGATGCGTCAGTTAATATAGACAGTTTTGCCTTAGGATTTGGATGGGCAAGAAGTGTAGCGTTGGATAGTGTTCTTTTACACTCTTCAAAAGCTTCCAGCTGCAGCTGAGACATCTGTACCGGATCTGAGCCTTTAATCTTCTCCCCTGCCAACATTAAATTAAGTGGAGCTTGACTTTTTGCAGCGTTCGGTACAAACCTTCTATAAAAATTAACCATGCCCAGAAATCTGCGTAGCTCTTTGACTGTTCGAGGAACGGGGAACTCCTGGATCGCCTGGACTTTTGTGCAGAGAGGCTGGGTACCAGCAGCAGACACCTGATAGCCAAGGAAGGTTACTTGAGGCTGTCCCCATACGCATTTTGTTGCATTCACCAGAACACCATATTCTTTTAGGCGTGACAGTAGCTGGTGCAGGTGACGTCTGTGAAAATCTGGAGTGGCCGAAAATACGAGAATGTCATCAAGATATCCGTAGCAGAAGTCACTTAAACCAGTAAGTACCTCATCTATAAACCTTTGAAAAGTTTGAGCTGCATTTCTAAGTCCAAAGGTCATAAATGGAAACTCAAACAAACCAAACGGAGTAGTTATGGCTGTTTTAGGTATGTCAGCTTCATTAACAGGTAATTGATTATAGGCCTTAATTAAATCAATTTTGGAGAAGATTGTACACCCAGATAGTTGCTGCGAGAAGTCCTGAATGTGACGAATAGGGTACCGTAAAACGGGGTGTATAGAAATTGCGGGGTGAATAGAAAAAAAATCAGGAAAGTTTTTAATGTAAATATTGCAGTAGTTTTCGTTGAAGAATTTTAGTAGAATTTTAAATTTGAATACAGCAACATTTTTTCTTTGCGTTGGCAACAATTTTTAATTGTCAAAATTGACATTTATCCTTCAAATTAAATTCAAAGTCGACCATCTGTGAACGTGTTTTATTCAACTGCCGAAACTCTTGATTTTAGGTCTGAAAAAGTTGTGATTTGTGCTGTTTAATGTGTTTATCTCATTAGGTGTACGATAAATTATAAAAATACAGTGAAGGTAAGTGAGAATCCGTTATTAAACTTCAAAAAATTGACAAAATCACAGTATATGTAAATTTATTGTATAAAAGGGGTCAATAGAATCTATTGAAGGGTGAATAGAACTCTAGTATGGGTTTAATGGAAACCTAGTAGGGAATAATAGAAACGACTAATGTTTGAATAGCAACTAATGAGGGGTCAATAGAGATAAATAAATAGGGTTGTCAAAAACTGTTAATAGAACTTAATACTACTAATAATGTATGGAGCTGTAGATTTAGTGATTGATAAATAAATAATATTTTTAACGTGATTATTTTCATTTACAGATACATACCGCCGTATTCAACATGCCGCGTGTATATAAACCAGATCCTACAAAAAAAAGGTATAAAAAATATAATATGGAGATCATAAAAAAAGCTGTGGAAGAGTATGCATCTTCCCGAAATGTTAAATTAGAAGAAGTTGCAAAAAAATATGGTATACACAAATCGGTGTTATATCGTCATTGTACGCGGGATATGAAGCAACATGGAGGCCAAAGAGCTTTATCCGAAGAAACCGAAATGTTCTTAATAGATAACATTAACAAATGCGCAGAATGGGGTTATCCCCTAGATACTTTGGATCTCAGGTACATAGTAAAAATGTATCTTGATAAGATAGGTATAATTCATAAAAGATTTAAAGACAATTTTCCAGGACCAGATTTTGTACAGAGCTTCCTATTAAGACACAAAAATGAGATTTCTCAAAGAGTTTGTGAAAATATCAAGCGTGTGAGAGCTAAGGTATCTCCAGATACGATTAAAGAATATTTCATAGAACTTGAGAAGTCTTTAAATGGTGTACCTGCTTCTAACATCTTAAATTACGATGAAACGAATTTGACGGACGACCCTGGGCGGAAAAAAATACTAATCAAACGGGGATGCAAGTACCCTGAAAGAGTTCTGAACCATACCAAGGCTTCCGTGTCTATTATGATGGCTGGTACCGCAGATGGTAAAATGTTACCACCATATGTGGTATACAAGGCAACTCATTTATATGATTCTTGGATCCAACATGGCCCAGAGGGTACTCGATATAATAGGTCGACATCTGGATGGTTTGATGGAACCACTTTTGAGGACTGGGTGCAAAATATGGTGGTTCCTTATTTTAAGAATTTACCAGGTAGAAAGTGCTTAATTGGAGACAATTTGTCTTCACATTTATCAGCAGACTTGATCCAAACATGTAAAGCGCACAACATCGATTTTGTGTTTTTACCAGCCAACTCAACTCACCTGACGCAACCTTTGGACGTGGCATTTTTCCGTCCAATGAAGCGAGCCTGGAGGCAATTATTATTAAAATGGAAAAAGACAGATGGTCGACAATTACCCACAATTCCAAAAGGTTGCTTTCCAAAACTATTAAAATTATTAATTGATGAACTGCAAATAAATTCTTCAAAGAATATCATTGCTGGATTTAAGAAATCAGGAATTAGCCCTTTAAATGCAACTGAAATTTTAGCCAGACTTCCCGGTGAGGACTTAGGTGAAGATCATGAAAGTGCTGTAGAAGATTCTATTCTAACACTCCTCAAAGAAATGAGATATGGTTCAATGAACATTGTAGAACCAAAAAGAAAGAGAAAACTCAATGTGCTCCCAGGTAAAAGTGTCGCTGCAGAAAAAATTGAAGACTATGCAGAAACTGATGTTGATAACAGTATGGCAAATCCTAAAAAAACAAAATACGATACTAGCATCAGTGGTCCATCAGGTTTAAAGAATAAAAATAAAGGAAAAGCTAAAAAAACTATAATTACAAACATGAAACTATCACCAATTGAAGAAAAAGAAAATTGCCCTAATAAAATAGAACCTTACAAAGGAAAAGGCAAAGGGATTGGAAAAAAAACGAAAACATCCTATTTGGAAACAAAAGAAGAAGTAATCTTCAAAAAAAATATAGAAAACAATGAGACTAAAGGAAAAGCTATCGAGGATATTACAAAAAAATCTGAAACAGAAGACAAGGGCAATAATGATAACAATAAAGAATGGAAAGAAGAATACCATAACAACTCAGAACAATCAAAATGCGGAAATACAAGACAGGAAGATTACGATTACGTTAACGTTACGGTTTACGAAAATTATGATAATAATATGGGAGAGCAGAATTACAACAGTATCACGGAAATGGAAAACTACAATAGTAACTTACTAGGATTAGAGTGCAAAATATCTAATGATATGGACATAAAAAGTATGCCCATTCTCTTTTTTGACAGCTTATGTGAAGAGGTTACAATCAGTACTGGAACAACTGCTGATGATAATACTATTAAGGAGAATAAAGTAAAAATAATATCAAATGAACTAGTGAATGACGGCCAGTACAACAAAAAATACAAATTACCAATTATAAAGAAGAGCAAGACTGTACTAACGGTAAAAGATCTCATTAAATTGCCAAAGAAAAAACACACAAATAATTACTATAATGATAGTGACGAAATATTAAAAGTTTTAGAAGAGGATGATGATGACCTGTGAAAACTTTGTGAATTGTTAAGTTGGAACGATTTAGAATTTTATTGTTTTTTTAGAATTTTTATTATTTTTACATTTAGTGAGCCAACGTAGACTGAAGTTATCTACCTGTAACAACTTTGTTATGATAATTATTGTTAAGTTCAGAAGATTTAGAATTTAGTTTTAATTTTTTAAAGAATTTTGATTATTTTTACGGAGTTGTACTGATTCTACAAAGCCATAATGAAGGCTGAAATCGATTACCTGTGATATATTTTATGATAATTGTTAAGTTCAGAAGATTTAGAATTAGTTTTTTTTTTTAAAGAGTGTTTATTACTTTTATGTTATAATACTGATTCTTCAAAGTCATAACGTTGATTATTTGTAATACCTTTGATATAATACTTGTCAAGTTCAAAAGATTTATAGTTGTTTATTTATAAGCGACTTTATGTATAAGCGACTTTTAATCAAGAAAAATGTTTTTAAATTTGTTATTTTATTTAATTCAAATAAAATACGAATAAGAAGTATGCATTGTTTAATTTATTGAAAAGATATAACATTCCGTAAAAATAAAGTCGTTTAAAATACAAACATACCTAATTATTTATGTTAACAAAAACACATAAATAGTTTAAATCACAAATTTTGAAGTTTATTTACCATTAACATACCAAAACAATTTTTAAATACACGACCTTTCATTTTTGCATGTTGGTTAAGTAATTTTTGGCAGCCCTAACAGTTTTTCCATTCACCCCTTTATGCATTTCTATTGACCCCAGTCGTCGGGTGAATAGAAATGATACATATTTTATTAAAAATCTGAAAAACATTTGCTTATAGTTAAACAAATATTGTTTCAGCTGTTTCTTTGCGGTACCGGACATGATATTAAAATAACCTGTGGTTAAAAAAAAAAGTAATAGACAACAAATTCTTAGGACAAAGTTGAAAATCATTGCTATTCACCCCGTTTTACGGTACCGGTCAGGTATAGTGCGTGAATTAAGTGCGCGGTAATCCCCGCAAGGGCGCCAACCATCATCCTTTTTCTTCACTAGGTGAAGGGCTGAAGACCAGGGGCTCTCAGAACGCCTAGCAGTACCGTTGGCTAACATCTCCTCGAACTCTTTCTTCGCTATCCTTAATCGTTCGGGATCCAAACGTCTTGGTCTGCAAGTTACAGGTTGTCCTGAGGTCGTTTTGATAAAGTGCACCGTGTTATGTTTCAGTTTAGACTGATTTACAGTACCTGCGGGACGGGTAACCTCGGGGAACTCGCGTAGCAGCTGATGAAACTCTGTATCTCCGGTAACGGTCTTGACTGATGCCACATCATCGGGAATCCGCTGTGAGGACGCAGCTACGAAGAGTGATGTGGTGCCATCTATGAGTCTGTGATTCCGGCAATCTATAAGCAGATTATAAAAACTGAGAAAATCTATGCCTATAATTGGTTTAGAAACGTCTGCAATCGTAAACTTCCATGTAAAAGCACGTCGCAGGCCCAAGTCTAATGTTAGTTGCACTGGGCCGTAAGTATTAATAATACTTCCATTCGCAGCTGTTAAACTATATTTACTAATAGCACAGGACGTCTTAATGGCTGACCGGGGAAACACACACAAATCCGAGCCAGTATCGACAAGGAACAGCATTTTAGAATAACGGTCAGTAATAAAAAGACGGCCTGATCTTGTTGGGCAGTCGTAGGCCGCTAATTCCGGCTGCCCTTTGAGTTTTCCGCTCTCCATTCACAAGGCTGCTGACATTTTCTTGCGCGGACACCGTAAGTAAAATGATACCAACAATGGGGATGGTTTTCAGGTGGTTGGGGCGGCCGGGATCTCGATCTGCCACGCTTATTATTCCCTTTAGACCGTGAATTTGATCGACCACGTACCTGTCTCTGAGTATCCACACGGGTAGATAGCGAAGCTACTTGCCTGGTAAGCTCCGATATTTGACTTGCCATTTGTTCTATGAGGGTAGATGGACCTGGGCTTGCCATACTCGCTACGTGAAAAGGCCCGGCTGGCGCAATTTCGTGGACTGTATCGGCCAAGTCCGCCAATTTATCCAACGGAAGGTCTGGCTGCGACGCCAAAACCGTTTGTAAATTGGTCGGTAATCGATTCGACCACAAAGTCCTCAAAAAATCTGCAGGTACCGACGGTCCAGCCAGATGTTGTAAATGTCGTAAAAACTGTGATGGTTTACGATCACCTAACTCTTCGTGCATTAATAATTGTTTCACTTTACGTTCCCGGGATGCAGACAGACGTTTAATAAGCTCAGTTTTCAGTTTATCATATTTATTTACAGCTGGCGGGTTCGTAATGACATCCTTGACTTCAGCGGCGTAACGATGTTCCAGCACAGACACGACATGATAAAATTTCGTCATGTCTACAGTTACGTTTGCCAACGCAAACTGACACTCCATCTGTGCAAACCACATTTCAGGATCATCTGGCCAAAATGGTGGTGGACGAACGCCTACACGCGAAGTTTCAGCACTAATATTCACTCCTTTAGTCGGTTCCATCGTCGGGGTCACCAATTATGTAGGGTATCGTCCAGTTAAATAAAAGTTCAAGAGTCCACAGTTAACAGTTATAATTTGAATTTTAAAATCACAGTTACACAGAAGAGTAGGAAGCACTAAACACAGTAGATACAAGTCAGAAAGTCGAAAGAAGATTTACAGAAAGGATTTAAGCGAGATAGAATAAAGCACTAGATTACAAGTAAGCAAAATAGACTACGTAAAAGACAGCTGATTAGAATATTTGCATTAAGCTAGCGCGTGAGTGCCTTGCACGGTGGCGAACAATAGACTGGCGAGAGGCGGGGCGTAAAACCGAACTGCGCGCGATCGCGGCGGGAACACCCGAAGACGCCCGATCTCGATGACGTCGCAAACTAGTTGTGTGGCGGCTGCGCCGCTACAAAGACAATACATACAATAATACAATACATATATAAATACATATTAGATACATACGATATATATATTTATAAATATATAAATAAAAATATATAGTTATGATTATAGTATCTATGTATAATAAGCACAATAAGACGACGCGGTGGTAAGACACATTAGAGTGAAAGAAAGTGTTCTTTTACAAGAGCGTTAAAAGAAGTGAGCGTTTGAGCACGCCTTATAAATACAGGCAGAGCATTCCACAGACGTATGGCCTGAACAGTAAAGGAAATGTCATACAATCTTGTTGAATGCAATGGCATTTCAAGCCTCAAATTTTCCGAAGATCTCAAGTGTCGATTATGTGTGTCATTAAGGAACTTGAAACGTTCTTTGAGATAATAGGGAGTTAAAGGATTGAATAGAATATTATACAGCAAAGATAAAATATGTGCATTCCGGCGAAAGCGGATTGGAAGCCACTTGAGCTTAACACGGAATTCTGAAACATGGTCATATTTGCGTAATCCAAATATGAACCTGATGCAATAATTTTGGAGACGCTCAAGCTTATTCAATTGTTCCTCAGTAAGATCAGGATAGCTGGTATCTGCATAGTCGAGTATTGGAAGAAGAAGGGATTTGGCAAGAGCAATTTTGGTGGCAGTTGGGAGAAAATTACGCAACCTATATAGGGGCTTTCCAGAGGCGAATAATTTACGGCTTAACGCTTGGAGCTGGGGACCCCAAGAAAGCTGTTTATCTATACATATCCCTAAATCTTTAACGGTGTCGCTAAAAGGAATAACGGTACCATCGAAAATTATTTGAGGAAGTGTAGTCCAATCAATCCTTGATATTGCTCTGGGGTTGCCAACAACAATGACTTGGGTCTTTGTAGGATTTACCCTCAAACCGTAAGCTGCACTCCACTCCGCTATATGCGCCAAATCTTTGTTGACCATGATAACAGCCTCCGTCAGATCCTCTAGTGGGGCTTGGGAATAGATCTGTAGATCATCTGCATATAAGTGGTAGGATGAAAGAAGATTATTGGAGATAGAATTTATAAATAAAGAGAATAGTAATGGTGAAAGAACGCCCCCCTGTGGTACGCCGGTAGATGTATTGCACCAAGAAGAAGAACTCCCATCAATGCAAATACGCTGCCGACGGCCACACAGGTAACTACGAAACCAATCAATTGCTGTTGGAGATATGTTTAAAAAGCAGAGTATGCCAAGTAGTATGTGGAAATCAACGGTGTTAAAAGCATTACTGAAATCGAGTAAGCACAGAACCGTCAGATTTCCATTTTCCACACCCATTCTGATGTCGTCCATTATGTTTACGAGAGCAGTAGTTGTACTATGTCCTGCACGAAACCCGGATTGGAGAGGATTAATGAGATTATGTTTACGTAGGAAAGAAGTGAGTTGGTTGTGGACGAGGCGTTCTAATACCTTGGAGAGGAAGGGTAATATAGAGATGGGACGGAAATCTGAAGAAGATGAAGGATGTGTCTTTTTGGGTAAAGGAGTAATATGAGCATCTTTCCACATAGATGGAAAGACGCCACACGATAATGAAAAAGACAGGATGTGACAAATTACTGGGAGGATTTCATCCAGGACAGGAAGTATCATCTTACGGCTAACGCAGTCACTTCCAATGGCATTGGATGTGACAGATACAATGCTCTTCTTAACATCACAAGCAGACAGTTGATTGAAAACAAAGCCATTTTGAGCACTAATTTGTAGTATCGACAACGTACTAGCAGAAAAAGTGATGGCAGTATCGTCGGCAAAAGAAACTATTTTGGCGTTAGGAATGTCAAGATTGCAGAGATCATTGATGAAGATGAAAAAGAGGGTAGGCCCCAAAATACTACCTTGTGGCACGCCATACTGAATGGGGAGAACGTCACTGTTATGATTATCAATAGTGACTGATTGAATGCGATCCGTGAGATAACTCTTAAAGAAGTCAAGTGGAGGCCCTCGGACACCTACAGCTTCAAGCTTGAGTAAAAGGGTGGCAACAGGAACGGTATCAAATGCTTTCATGATGTCCAAAAATATGGTGAGAACCTTTCTGCGAGAGTTTAGGTTGTCAACCACGTTGTTAATTAATGCATGGACTGCGTCACAAGTGGATAGGTTTTTACGAAATTGGTTCGGAGATAAGAGTTTAAAGTGTTCAAGATATTTCACCAGACGTTTGTTAAGAAGACGCTCGAGCACCTTTGATAGGGCGGGGAGGATAGCTATGGGTCGGTAATTATTAGGTTGGTTCCCGTCACCACCCTTGAAGACAGGATGGCTGATTGCCCTTTTGAATGAAGAGGGGAAGATAGCAGAATGGAAGCAAAGATTGAAAATATGGCAAAGAATAGTATAGTAATCAGTCACCGTTCGGTGTTATTCGTGGATACACGCTTGTTCAATTAAAATAAATTTCCAGTGGTTCTCAAACTACTATCGCGATGTTTACCTGCCCGGATTGCAATACCCACCACACTGATGGCCCGACCTGCAGTGCTTGCAAAAGTCAATATGACTTTGGATGTGCTGGGATTACTGAAGCTGGTTATAGGCGTCTAGGGGAAAGGAAGAACAGTTGGCGTTGCCCTAAGTGCAAGTCAAGTCCATTACCCTCTCCTGCCCCAATCTCTCCGGTACCAAGTCAATTGGATAAAATGCAAGAACAGTTGAACCAAATCGTCTTTCAGTTGGCTCCTTTGGCTACTCTTGTTGAAGATGTCAAGTTGATCAAATCGGATGTCAACAATCTAAAGGACTCCCTGGAAATGGCTCATGGATTGATCAAGAACTTCTCAAGTACCATTGACTCCTTGGAAGAACGAGTGTCTTTAGTGGAGAAAGTTGCCACCCAGATTCCAGCTCTTCAGGCTGAGATAACCAGACTAAACCGGGAATTAGACGAAAAGGATCAATGGGCCAGGGCGAATAATGTTGAAATTCGGGGGATCCCACAAAAAAGGAATGAAAACCTTTATGAAATAGCCCAGAAAATCGGAAGTTTGTGTGGTTTTCCCATAAAAAAGGAACAAATAAATTATATTGCCCGGGTACCTACACTTGCACCTAATGCAGAGAAACACATAATAATAGCTTTTAATAATCGCTACATTAAGGAAGAACTGGTCGCGTCTGCACGTAAAAGTAAACAACTCACTCTTTCCAATATGGGGTTCTCATCTGCCGGTAACTTTTACGTAAACGACCACCTTACGCAGCGGAACAAGAAACTGTTGAGTAAGGCGAGATCATTGGCAAAAGAACGGAACTTTCAGTACATATGGGTGAAACATTCAAAAATCATGGCCAGGAAAGTGGACGGTTCTCCAGTATTTTTTATAAAATGCGAAAACGACCTTGCGAGGATAATTTGAGCTACTTTAATTTTAATTTAACTTCTTTAATATTTACAATCTATGAAACCTATGTAAAAAGTTTGAGAACCACATTCTGTTCTGAGCGGGGCTATTGTGTTGTGATTTATGACCAGTGTTTTAAAGGTGTCAACAAGTTAACGCACATATCTATGCAATACTCAATGGCATTCTCGTACTTACTGACGCGCCTACTCATACTTATAGCGGTCGCTTTCGCGCGCACACTTAACTACTTAAGATTGAATATGTCTTTGCATCTATGTCGGTTTCAATACACGGTACGGATGTCAGTTAAACGAAATAGTTGTGGGTTTACCTGCAATGTTAAAATAAATAAGCGTTATTATATTTCTATTATAATTATGATCCGATTGTTGTGTTTTATAGTTATGGTATACTATTTGACACGTTTTTATCTATCTCTTATACAAATATTATCTGTGCTTGGCTCTTTGCGTGTCGTGTTATTGAACTCGCGACAATCATATCGTCCTGTTTTTATGATATTTAGTTTTGAGTGTGTTAATTTGCCGACGCGTACATTGTTGAGCTACTCACCGTGCGAAATATTTAACAATATAACATTTTCAATTAATTGGCTTCGCTGTGGTTTAAGTTTTTGTTTTATTGATGGCTACTTCTAATTTAAGTGTGTACTATCAAAATACTCGGGGACTGCGCACGAAGACGCACATATTTAAACGTAATCTCCTTCTTTCATTATATGGTATTGTATCGTTGACTGAGACGTGGTTATTGGAGGGTGTATGTGATAGTGAGTTGTTCGACGAAAGGTATGTTGTCTGGAGGCGGGATAGGAACTATGTTGCGACGGGGGAAAGATACGGTGGCGGCGTGCTGTTAGCTGTTCGTCGTGAGTATGCTGCGGTTGGGCAGCCCGATTGGCGCTCGACGGCTGAGGACATTTGGGTCACCATAACATTAAAAAATAATAGTCCTGTCAGTAGATCACATCGACTGCATGTATGTACTTTATATCTTTGTAAAGAAAAGTCAGGTAATTCTTTCAATACGCAACTGCAGAATTTCACCGAAAATCTTTCCTTTATTGTTAGCGCCCACCCTCAGGATGCGTTCCTGATAATGGGCGATTTTAACTTAAGTCATATCAATTGGTCGGGCGATTTAGGTTCTCTACAGCCTAGTGGGATTAATGGTGGATCTCAGGTATTCTTTTTCGATACCTTATCTGAATGTGACCTCAACCAATATAATTTAAACAGGAATGCAAATAACAGACTACTGGATTATATATTATGTAACCATAAGGTAACGGTAACATCATGCACAGACCCGTTGGTACCGGAAGATAGTCATCATAAGTCGTTAGATATAGTCCTCGATTTTACCAAGGAGTGTTTGTTGAAAAGTAAAACCAGACTTAAATATTATTATAATAAAGCGGACTACGGAGCCATAAAAACTTTCTTAAATAACATAAATTGGCAAACATGCTTAAATAATAATACATTAGAGGACGCAGTACAATTATTTTATAAACACCTATATGATGTCATTGAGCAGTATGTTCCTCACAAATTAATAGCCTCTGACTCTTTCCCACCTTGGTATTGTGCTCCTTTAAAGAAACTTCTCAAAGAGAAGTTCAAATTCTTAAAAAAATTTCAAATATATGGTAATACTAGTGACCATGATACTTTTTGTCTTCTTCGTGACCGTGCCAAACGATTGGAGAAAGAATGCTACTTAAAATATATAAAACACGCGGAAGATGCAATAATTAAATGTCCCAAGTCTTTTTGGTCGTTTATTAAATCAAATAAAAAGGGATCGAACTCACTCCCATCAACTATTCATTATAATGGTGTTCCAGCTGATACTGGGGATGAAATATGCGATGTGTTTGCTTCTCATTTCCATTCAAACTTTCTACCTCCGTCTACATGCTCTTCTTCAATACCCATGTCTATTGATAACAACGCACCAAGTAACATAGGTAGTATAGAAGTCACTGCTGACCTAGTTCTTAAATTATTAAAATCTTTAGATTTAAGTAAGGGTGCAGGGCCAGATAATGTGGTACCATTATTTATTGTCTCTTGTGCTACATGTTTAACTGAACCTCTTGTTATTCTTTATAAAAGGTCTATCTCGGAAGGACTTGTACCTAAAATATGGAAATCTGCATTTATCACACCCATACATAAGAGTGGTAGCAAGAGTGATGCTAAAAATTATCGCCCCATTTCCAAATTATGCATCTTTGCTAAGATACTGGAAAAAATCGTATATACACAAGTTTATGAGAGTATCTCACCAACTTTGATCACGGAGCAGCATGGTTTTGTAAGCAAGCGGTCAACTTTATCTAATCTGCTGTCTTTCACAGAGTTTACGACGTCTAGCATGGATGCTGGTGGACAGGTCGATGCAATTTTTACTGATTATAGTAAAGCGTTTGACCGAATCGACCACAATATATTACTACAGAAGTTACTCCAAGCTGGCATCCATGGAGACTTATATCGGTGGTTTGTTTCGTACATTGAAAATCGATCGCAAGCAGTGGTTCTGAATGGGTACCGTTCTAAATGGAGCATCGTCCCGTCTGGGGTACCGCAGGGTTCTTTGCTTGGGCCCCTTCTTTTTAACATATTTATAAATGATGTCACTCAATGCATTAAATACTCACAATTACTCCTTTATGCTGACGACATGAAAATTTTCAAAAAAATTACCAGCTTTGAAGACTGTCAGCTTCTCCAAAATGATTTAGATAGTTTCGAACAATATTGTTTAATCAATAAATTAGACTTAAATGTCAAAAAATGTTTTTTTATAACCTTTACTCGTAAAGTCAAAATTATTAAATTTAAATATTTTATCAAAAGACATGAGTTAGAACAAGTAGACTCAGTACGGGACCTAGGTGTCATTCACGACTCCAAGCTAACTTATGAAAGACATGTAGATCATATTGTCAAAAAAGCTTACAGGACCATGGGCTTCGTCTTGAGAGCCAGCTCTCAGTTTTCAAACTTGAAAGTACTTAAAATTCTTTATTGCTCTTTGGTGCGCAGCGTTCTTGAGTATTGTTCCCAAGTGTGGAATCCTCTCTACAATGTTTATATAGATAGAATTGAATCCATTCAACGTAGGTTCCTGAAACACTTGCAACATAAGTCTAAAACATATGACCCCAATTATGAGGCGAGATGTCGAAGACACCATATCTTACCATTGTACCAAAGAAGAAAGTTTTCGGATACTGCGTGCCTTGTTAAAATCGCGCAGAATCACATTGACTCACCGGATTTACTATCTCGAGTTAAACTTAAAGTCCCGAATAGAATGACGAGACGTAAAGCATGTGTGGACGTGCCTCAGAGTTCTTCAAACTACAGGCAGAATTCATTTTTTGTGAGGTCCGCTAGAGAATTTAATAAACTTGTTGACACTCTTGAACTGGATTTGTTTAATTCAAAGCCACGCGTTTTCAACAGAACATTAACGAAATCATGGTTTGGTTCTCTGACTTCAACATAATTTAGTTATTAAATATACTTACCCCAAATTTCACTTTTTTAAAATTTTTAAATTTTGCTTAATATTAGGTTATTTACATTACCTGTTATATCACTAAAGATTGATAACAAGCTTTCTAGATGTTTAAATGCGGAAGCATGTAAATGGTATTCAGTTGTTTATATCTGTTTCTACTCTGTATGAATACACTGTATGTTTTCCTAAGAAAATAAAATAAAAATAAATAAAATAAAATAAATAAATAAATAAATAGGTGCCAGAGTCCGAGAATACCGCCTTAGGAAGGTTTGAGAGATGCCGTCCCAACCAGGAGCAGCGTTGGTTCTCAGAAGGTTTATAGTAGTTATAACTTCTTCTGGGTCAGTGTCTTCCAACACAAATGAATGACAACTTCCTGTACTATGAGCCGGTGATATGGGAGTTTGGGGACTCTTAAAGTTATCGGCCCCAATATCGACGAAAAACTGATTTACTTCATTGCATGACTGACTAGGAAAGCTGGCGTGAGTTAACAATTGATTGGTGGGGTTCTTGGTTTTTTGAGTATGGGTAATGTTTTTTATGGTATCCCAGAGTTTTTTCGGGTTATTACTAGCCGTACTTAATTCTTGAGTATCGTATTTTCTTTTTACTTTTTTTAACAGATTGTTACAAAAATTTCTGTATCGTTTGTATGTGGTAGATAGCGTCAGGTTGTCAGGTGACTGTTTAGCTTTTTTATGTAGCGAGTCTCTGTTTCAAATACACCGCAAGAGTCCTGCCGTAATCCATGGTTTTAGCATTCTTTGCCGAGCGGGTACTTTAACTATAGTCTTACATTCAGCTATGGCATCATTTGACAGTTTTATAAGATTTTCGATAGCGTCATTGGGATCCGCGATAAGAAATAGAGGCGTGAAGTCTAACTTTTTCATGACAGAATCAAGAGCATCGTAATCAATTTAAGAGATTATTTTTTTAACCGACTTCAAAAAGGAGGAGGTTCTCAATTTTTTTTATTTTTATTTTTTATGTATGTTCACGAATTACTTAAAAACGCCTGGACCGATTTGCAAAATTCTTTTTTTGTTTGAAAGGGTATACTTCACAGATAGTCCCATTGTGACCACATCAGGATCTGATGATGGGATCCCAGGGAAATCGAGGGCAACCCTCAAATTTTATAGGAAATTATCACTGTTCAAGTATTTGCATCTGAAAATTACCATCTCATGTAATGATCTGATGATGGAAGGTAGAACTCCTCAACGGTTAGGAGTTGAAGGAAAAATCTTTCATAATTATTAGTATACTATATGGATCGATAGTTGTATTCTTTCAGGCTATTAGATTGACCTGATATGAAAAGTTAATTATATATATACAACACTAAAAAGAAAAAAATAAATTAACTTTAAAAAAAAAAGAAAAACCAACTTCAAAAACTAAAAAGCAAAAAATAACTTCATACAGTTTTACCTTTTTTTTAGTTTAGTTTTAAAGGTATGAAGTCGGTGCCCATGATGTGGTTGTAACCACCCCGCTCAAGGTCACTCGTGGTGAGTGTACTTACATTTACGTTTGGCTTGACACCAACTTCATACCATTAAAACTAAACTAAAAAAAAGGTAAAACTGTATGAAGTTATTTTTTGCTTTTTAGTTTTTAAAGTTGGTTTTTCTTTTTTTTTTTAAGTTATTGGAAGTTGCAATTTATGGATCGGATATTTTGTGTGAGTATAGTAGTCCAGTCGCTAGTATTCTTAATGTATGAGTTGGTATGTTCAGGGGTACACTGTAGGGATTCTGATACAGAAAATTTGACAAAATTTGCAATTAAGTCGGTAATATTGTTAGACATTGTTATAAAGAATTATAGGTAATGCTATAGTTATAAGGCTAGAGTTGAAAGTATTTAATTGAGTTGAGGAATTTGAGGACTGCGACGGGATGAGGGAGTTAAAAATTGATTTTATATTGAATTTAGATGAATGGAATGTGAGATAAGTGTACGTGTTTATGTTGTAGAGTATGTGCTTGTTTACAATTACATTAGAAAAACTTAAAATAAAGTGTTAAATGAGTAACAAAAAATAAAGCATGGTATAGATCAGTATTAGCATTATTAGGGTAATATGAAGCTAGTCATACGATATTAGAAGACGATATGTTTTTCAGTTGAGATTCACTCTTGATAAGAATAGAGGGGCTGTCAGGGTTCTTCTTCAATAAGATACGTCCATCAGCAGTCCAGCAATATAAATATTGATGCGCCTTGGCATAGCTTCGGGCCAAATAGAAAAGGCGTTTTGAGTGCGAAGTAAGTTGTTCAGCGATGTAGGTTGGCGTTTTCGGAACTTAACTCTACTCACTTGGGTATAGCCCAGGTGAGTAGAGTTAAGTTTGCTATCAGGATTAAGCTTATTATGTTCTTTGACAGCCGCTAAAAAGTTATTTTTAAAAAGTGTATTTGAAAATTCCACTGTGAGAGTCGAGTTGGGGTTTTCTTTTTTAGACGGCTGACGTAAAACATCGCGTAGATAGATAAATAGAATATCCTTTATTGTACACCAAAATTTAAAACATACATTACATTAATATAATTGTCTACGAAATAAGGGTACAATGGCGGTCTTATCGCTAGATAGCGATTTCTTCCAGACAACCTTTAGATGGACAAGAATATACGTGAACCTGAATGGGTATGGCATACAGTTTATGATTAAATAATACATCATGAATACAGACTAATTAACCTAAAACTATTAATAAATTAAATTAAAGTTATACAGATAAATAAAACTAATAAAGACAATACATACAATAATACAATACATATATAAATACATATTAGATACATACGATATATATATTTATAAATATATAAATAAAAATATATAGTTATGATTATAGTATCTATGTATAATAAGCACAATAAGACGACGCGGTGGTAAGACACATTAGAGTGAAAGAAAGTGTTCTTTTACAAGAGCGTTAAAAGAAGTGAGCGTTTGAGCACGCCTTATAAATACAGGCAGAGCATTCCACAGACGTATGGCCTGAACAGTAAAGGAAATGTCATACAATCTTGTTGAATGCAATGGCATTTCAAGCCTCAAATTTTCCGAAGATCTCAAGTGTCGATTATGTGTGTCATTAAGGAACTTGAAACGTTCTTTGAGATAATAGGGAGTTAAAGGATTGAATAGAATATTATACAGCAAAGATAAAATATGTGCATTCCGGCGAAAGCGGATTGGAAGCCACTTGAGCTTAACACGGAATTCTGAAACATGGTCATATTTGCATAATCCAAATATGAACCTGATGCAATAATTTTGGAGACGCTCAAGCTTATTCAATTGTTCCTCAGTAAGATCAGGATAGCTGGTATCTGCATAGTCGAGTATTGGAAGAAGAAGGGATTTGGCAAGAGCAATTTTGGTGGCAGTTGGGAGAAAATTACGCAACCTATATAGGGGCTTTCCAGAGGCGAATAATTTACGGCTTAACGCTTGGAGCTGGGGACCCCAAGAAAGCTGTTTATCTATACATATCCCTAAATCTTTAACGGTGTCGCTAAAAGGAATAACGGTACCATCGAAAATTATTTGAGGAAGTGTAGTCCAATCAATCCTTGATATTGCTCTGGGGTTGCCAACAACAATGACTTGGGTCTTTGTAGGATTTACCCTCAAACCGTAAGCTGCACTCCACTCCGCTATATGCGCCAAATCTTTGTTGACCATGATAACAGCCTCCGTCAGATCCTCTAGTGGGGCTTGGGAATAGATCTGTAGATCATCTGCATATAAGTGGTAGGATGAAAGAAGATTATTGGAGATAGAATTTATAAATAAAGAGAATAGTAATGGTGAAAGAACGCCCCCCTGTGGTACGCCGGTAGATGTATTGCACCAAGAAGAAGAACTCCCATCAATGCAAATACGCTGCCGACGGCCACACAGGTAACTACGAAACCAATCAATTGCTGTTGGAGATATGTTTAAAAAGCAGAGTATGCCAAGTAGTATGTGGAAATCAACGGTGTTAAAAGCATTACTGAAATCGAGTAAGCACAGAACCGTCAGATTTCCATTTTCCACACCCATTCTGATGTCGTCCATTATGTTTACGAGAGCAGTAGTTGTACTATGTCCTGCACGAAACCCGGATTGGAGAGGATTAATGAGATTATGTTTACGTAGGAAAGAAGTGAGTTGGTTGTGGACGAGGCGTTCTAATACCTTGGAGAGGAAGGGTAATATAGAGATGGGACGGAAATCTGAAGAAGATGAAGGATGTGTCTTTTTGGGTAAAGGAGTAATATGAGCATCTTTCCACATAGATGGAAAGACGCCACACGATAATGAAAAAGACAGGATGTGACAAATTACTGGGAGGATTTCATCCAGGACAGGAAGTATCATCTTACGGCTAACGCAGTCACTTCCAATGGCATTGGATGTGACAGATACAATGCTCTTCTTAACATCACAAGCAGACAGTTGATTGAAAACAAACGGTGAGTAATCGGGAGTTGGAAGAGATGAAAGATAGTTGATTGTATTCGCTTTTAAAACCCCATTGTATTGGGGTGAAGAGGAAAATTGCTGATTTAATAAATCCAGATTAATATCTTTCGGAATAGCATCTTGGTTTGATTTTCCAACTCCCATTGACTTGAGAAACTTCCAGACTTTGGCTGGATCTCCGTTTTCAACAGAGTTGTGAATATGGCGGCGTTGTGCATCCCTACACACCTTATTGCAATGATTACGAATGGCTACAAATCTCTCCCGATTCGAGGGGCTGGGCCTGCATTTGTATCTGGTCTTTGCAGCTGCTTTTTTATTTATAATAGCTCTAATGTCATCCGTGAGCCATGGAGCAGGAAGGTGTTTTACTTTAACGGGTCGAATTGGAGCGTGAATGTCGTACAGTTGGTTGAGGCAATCAGTTAGATCTTGAACCTTCACATCCACCGACTCAGTGGACAAGAGGTTTGTCCAGTCAATGTTCTTGGCATCGGCCCGGAGGTTTTCAAGATCCATACCACTAAAATTGCGTTGCAGGAAAATTTTAGGCTTAGGCTTTGATGGGCGAACTTTATACGAAAGATTAATGAGGTCATGGTAGGAAAACGCATCAGCTGAGCATTGACCATGCTTAATAACATGGTTCCCAGAAGATACAAGGATAAGATCAAGAAGCGAAGGGGTACAGTTAGGAAAGTGATGAGTGGCATTTAACGGAAGAAGAGTTAAGTTACAAGAATGTATTATAGATTTAAATGATGAGGACCGACAGTCATTTTTGAGTAAACATGTATTGAAGTCCCCCATTATGATGGTGTGATTCGCGTATATCGGATAGTTGTATGTTCATTTTTATATGTTTTGATAACTCCAGCACTGCATCATACAGCATATTTTTGGTTTCTTTGGCTCTCTTTGGCACGTTGCGAAGCTCCACACAAGTTTTTACAGATGCACGGTCGAATAACTCCACCCTTTCTTCAAGTGCGGTTAAAGTAATACCCAATGAGTTTCGCTCCTTTTCCAGATTAATTATTTTTGATTCTAAAGAAGTTAATTGTTCAGCTACAAACGACATTGATTTTTCGATATCCACGTTTGTTTCCTCAATTTTTGAATTAGAGCTTTTTATTTCAATTATGTGGTTCTCCAATTTGTCCATACGAGAGTTTTGTAGGCTTGCAAAGTTTGCAATAATTTCTCTAATTTCATTTTTGAAGTCGGTCAGATTGTCCAAAGTATTATCATCACCCGAAGGACAGCGCCGCTTAGTACGTTCAGTATTATTAGTTGGGGTAATATGTGATAAATTCTCTTCGTTCGTGAATAATTTCGTGATATCTGACTCGGAGCGAGAAGGTGGTGTTCTCTGCGTAGACATGAATAATTAATGTGATGTAATTTATTTTGTTTAAAAAATAAAAAATGAAATACAAAAAGAGTTAACTCGTACGGCCCAGTCTCGAACTAGCGGCTTGCGACAACTTCGTTTACTGAAGTCGGCAGTAGAAGCCGCTAAACCAAGCGTGCAGTTACGAAGTGTTCTGAAATAGCTATTAAGCCTTGTTTGTAATCAGTGCAAGGGAACGAACGACGGTCAGTTGACTTTGCACAAGGTCACAGGCGAGTAACTTTGCAAGTCATTGCACGCCCGGCGCATACAAAGATTCACTTTAAACAATGTTCTAAACTCACACGCTAGAAAATTACTTATTAACACTCACTTTCTTGTTGTTTGGTACTTAATTACGATAAATCGAGTTTATTGAATAGCTCAGTATAATATATTGCGTGAAAACGCGTTAAATACGTAGAAAAAGATTAAAATCACAGAAGACACAGTGCACACGTCTATTCGCTAGCGCGGAGCGCGGGGGGATGTAAATACAAAAGATGTGTTTTAGTAATGCAACTCCTGCGTCTGTTGTTGAACGACCCTGTGTGAAAGCATATTGTTCAGAGTGTAGGAGGCTATTTACATTAAAATACCTTAGTAATTGCTTCAATAAAAGTTTTTCAAAAATGTTACTAACAGTTGGTAAAATGGATATTGGTCTAAAATTACAGAGTTCGTTTTTACTTCCAGATTTAAATAGGGGGATTATTTTGCTATGCTTCATTAGGTCTGGAAAAGTACCTATGTCAATACATTTATTAAATATTACAGCTAAATAAGGAGAGAGTATATCTATCACTGATTTTAAAACAGTGACAGACATATCCCATAAGTCACCAGTTCTTTTTAATTTTAAAGATTTAAATGTATTTAAAATTTCACTAGGAGTTACATGATTAAATACAAAAGTAGCTTGAGACCTAGGCACACTTTCACGAAGTAAATTTTCAGCATCGGTAGAAGAAGAACCTAAGGAACTAGTAGTAGTTATAGGTATGCTAGCAAAGAAACTATTAAAAGCGTGAGCTACATCAAAATCATTAGTAAGCATCCTATTGTTATCAATTATCTCGAATTTATTCTCTCGTTGTGAAATCTTGCCAGTCACATTATTGATAACTTTCCGAGTTGCTTTAATTTTATCATCTGAGTTTTTAATTTTATTGCTCAGATATATTGACTTGGCCATTCTGCAAACCTTTTTAAACATTTTTGAATATTTTTTAACATAATCTATGAAGGATGCGTCATATTTATAATTTTTCATATCATATAATTTAGCTCTATTCTTATAGATACCCGGGGTTGCCCACTCGTTGAATTTAGTGGTACCTTTAAGTTATATTGTCTTCGTCTTGAAGGTGTTTAGAAACACATTATTTATGACTTTAAATATATTGCCGTACATAACATCTGGATTGTCGTGCTGCAATAAGGAAGGATGGACATTAGACACTACTTTGGCTTTAAAGCTATGAAACCTACTTTTTGTTAACGGCCTGCAAGTAATTTTAGGTAGTTTATTTTCAGGCGATTTGATAAACTTAGCTATTTGTCCACAGTGATCAGATTTTAAATCATTTACAACTAAAGTATGTGTTGCATCACGGTTGCAAAATATGTTATCTAAACAAGTGGAGGATGATGCTGTTATCCTAGTAGGCTCCAGAAAAAGATATTTTAAATTAAATGATTTAAATAAGTTAATTAGCCTATTACTAAGGAAGATCGTTCCAATATGTTGACATTAAAGTCGCCGCACACTACTTTCCCCTTCTTATAGGATTTTATTTTCTTTAGAGATTCCTCCATTACTTTTTCAAAACAATTAAAGTCACCTGAGGAAGAAGAAAGAAAGAAAGAAGAAGAAAGAAAATAATATTTATTGACACAGTCACGAACAATGCACACAATAACATAAAAAGAAAAAAAAAAAAAAACATTGGACAATAAACAAACTCATTGTGTGCCCCACGGCTGTGCCAAATGGCCCAGTTCAGCTAAAAGCCAGACAACTGGTAAGCTGCCTGGCGCTGGTTTTCAACTGGACCAGGAGGTGAGTGTCACGGATGCAAACCAGTTTCACGACGCAGAATTGTATGTGAATAATAAATAAGTACATAATAATACAAGAATATACGAGAGCTAATAAATATAATTATAATCAAACAATATACGTAAATAAGTGGTATGTAATATGTAAAATACACACACAAATATAAAATATAGCAACCTATTAAACACATATATACAGTTATGTCCGCTAAGTAATCACGCGATCCCGGCCGCCGCGCACAGACCCCATCGCCCCGCCATCATTTAATACGGCGTCAGACATGATACAGGCCGGCCGGCCGGCGCGGCGGCGCGCAGCGATTCTGTACGGACGCGCATACGCGTTTCTAAAAATTGCATTACAATTTAAGTTAGACGGCACCTGGACGGGAGTCAGCATCTATATTATAAGTTATAATCTATACCCACATAGTGCCTAAAAAAATGCATTTGCAGCAAATGCAAGAAGGCCAAGGGAAGGGTGGACGGTACACGCAAATTATAACGAAACACTCTAGTTTAATACAAGATAACTCAATAGTGCGCTCAACAGAAAGATTCAAGATATCTTTACGTTCTTTACATTTTAAACTATTCAAAACAATAATCAATGACCCGCCGTGTATAGCTTCTTTTCTGGTGAATGCACTCTGTACAGTATAATTTTCAGTGTTTAGGTATTTGATTTCAGGGTTTGTACACCAGTGTTCAGTTATACACATAATCTGAACATTATGGTGCTCCATAAACAAACTTAAGTCTAATTCCTTGCCAGATAGACCTTGCATGTTTTGATGAACAATGATCAGTTCATGAAGCTTACCTGTTGTCTTACCTGTTAGTTTAAAACAGGTTGCGGTGGACATAAACAAACAGGTTTATCACTAGATTCTAAATTACTAACTGTAATATTATTATTACAATAAATAGTCTTTGTTACACTGTGTGTAATGTTGTCGGATTGTAGAGAGAATGCTAAAAGGTTAGCAATTTGTCGCTTATAAGTAAAGGGCAAGTACATAGTGTATTTTGTTAGTATATATTGCCTTATAAATATGTTAGTATCAAAAAACATAATAGTGTCATGATGACATGTTATATTATATATATACATATTTAATTTGTGTATGTGTCTATTTTAAGTATCTGTTAAACTGCTAGAATATGGTAAAGCACATATAATAAACCGACATCCAGTTTTTGTCGAGAGACTTAACATAGTGTTGACATTTTCTTCAATGTCCCGTTTCTTAACAGCTAGACTGTCACGATATAACAATATGACAGAAGAATTACAATTCAGTGTAGTCAATGTTAAGTTTTTAATTGTATTACAGTAACTGGCATCTGGTGAACAATAATTAATTACTGAATGTTTGCAATATCTACTAAGCAGATCTACTATTACAGATTACACAAAAACAAAATACACACAGTTTTTGTCTATCATATCTATTATACTTTCAGTTCTTCTATTTCTCTGATTCTTATATTATAAGTGCAAGCGCATATTGGCGTCCCTTCGTTTGTCATTTTACTGACAAAGGATAGGGAGCGCTTAGCGGACTGAGCACAGATAAATAATAATATTAGTTCTGTTATATGTATCGTAATTAATTATTTTATTTAACTTTTCCGAATTATTTATATAGATTTAGTTTATTTTAGATAAAGAAATATTTATTTATTTACTATTAGTTATATTTTACTTTTTTTTTTTTTTTTCACAACTGCCCGTGACGTTACACTGCGGTCCCATCAGAAAACCAGCGCTGCAGCATTAATTCATTAGTGCTGCAGCAATACGCTGAGATGGGGTCCGTTTTTTGGCCTCGCTCGGGTTAATTATTGATATATTTTATAATGTCTTGTGTTTGCTTTTTTTTTCTCACTTATTTTATTTTTTATTTTGTTATTTTATTATTTACCTGAGGAGGTCAAGAATAAATGTTTTTCTTTCTTTCTTTCTAAGCACAGTGCCTAACGAGACGTCGTGACGTGCGCACATATTGTATCGCTTGCCTCTAATAGATAGTGTTATTACTGTTGTTGGTGATGTCGGAAGTAAATAGTGATGATGAAGAGAATAGTGATTCGGAGGTAATTAAGGAATCCGAGCGGAAATTACAAGAAATGAGCAGGAATAATAAGGAATTCGGTGGTGAAAGGAATAATAACACAAAAGTTGTTGAGAAAAGAATTAGAGAAATCAGTGAAGAAAGCAGTGAAGAAGGATATATTACGGTAACGAGAAACAGTAGGAAATCAAAGAGATTAATAAGTAGTGATTCGCTTATTGCGGACGACACTCAATGTTTGCTAAAATCATTAGAGAATATGCAAGAAGAGGGCAGTAGTGAAAATATTGAAGTATGTTCATCTTCTTTGGAGTTATTACCTAAACAGATGGCTTTAGCAAAAATATTAAGACAAGAAAATATTGGTGGTATTGTAAAAATAAACTATAAAAGCACCTATAAAACTTTTATACAGTTAAATGATAGGAAATATGCTGAGAAGCTCGTTAAATGTCAAAAAATTGTAGAATTAGGAGTGCGGGCACAATTCAGAGGTGAAATAGTAACTTCGTACGGAGTTGTTAAAGGAGTTGATTTAGATTTAACTGAAAAATATTTTTTGGAGTCATTAAATAGTTCAGGTGAAATATTGGCTGTACGAAGATTGAAACGTGTTGATTATGATGGAAATTGGGTGGACAGTGAAACTGTGAGAATAAACTTCAATAACTCCTCTTGCCCTTCACATGTTTATGCATATGGATGTAGATTTCCTGTACAACGCTACACTTTTCCAGTCAATCAATGTTCTAAATGCTGGAGATTCGGCCACATTAAAAAAAATTGCCCACTTAAGAAGATTGTATGCCCTAAATGTGGTAAAAACCATATTAACTGTGATAAAGAAACGTTTACGTGCCCTAATTGTAAAGGTCCTCATATAGCATTAGACAAATCATGTCCAACATATTTAAAAGAAAAAAAATACGTTTAATTATGAGTGAAGAAAATGTCAGTTATAAACAAGCTTTATTTTTGTTTTTACAATCTAATGCAAATAGAAAAATGTTAACAAGTCAATACAATAATACGATAATATCTACTGATGACGGCAATGTATCTACAATAACACATGAAAACGATATTATTAGTCGTAAAAGAGTAGAAAGAGAGGAGAATATTTGTGAAAGTACGATTAATGAAAATAGAGAAAAATAGAAAGAAGAACAAAGAGGCCCATTTATTAGCAATAGAAACAGATGAGGATAATACAAAGAATCAGAATCAAATATTAAGAGAAGAATTACAGGAAGATAAACAAAGAGAAGAAAAGAAAACGAAAATACTTTTTTTTTACAGAAAATTAAAGAAATAATATTATGCAAGAACAGCACAATTGTAGAAAAAGTAATCTCGGTATTAAAAATAGTATATGATGAATGTAAGTTGTTTTTGCAAGTTTTATAAGGGGAGACGGATTAATTAAAACAATGTTGAAATTATTTGATGGATAAAAGAAATAATAAATTCACGATTAAAATATGTCAATGGAATGCGCAAAGCTTAAAACCAAAGTTGTTAAGTTTTGATACATTATTAACTCAAGAAAAAGTACATATTGCTTTAGTGAGCGAAACATGGTTAGATCCAGACTCTCATATACATATAAGTGGCTATAACATCTATCGACAAGACAGATATGACTCATACGATGGAGTTGCTATTTTAATACATAGGTCATTACAATCACAATCGTGTATTCTTAACTTAAATAATCCCGGCGTTGAAGCAATTCATGTTTAATTGTAAGGATCTTGAAAATATTATATCTGTTTACTGTCCGCCTTCAATACAACTCGTCAATCAGATTGGGATAATATATTCTCTTTAGCCTCAAATAAAACAATAATTGCAGGTGATTTTAATGGGCATCACCGTAACTGGTCTTACAAAATTGATACCCGAGGGGCCCAGTTGTTAGATTCGTCATTAAATTGGGGGCATTGAAAAAAGGTGCGCGTGCCATGGTAGCGAGTATGAATGATTAAAAATTGACGTGGAAGTGCAGCTCGTCGCTGATTGATCGCCGTCTCCGTGATCGACCAATCACAGTAATTGCAGGTGGCAGCACCGCTCCTTAAGGTGAAGCAGGTTCATTAAGGCGAAGTTGTAACATGCCCCCGGCCTTGGAGGTATCGACGTCCAACACCTTCTCATCCTCTCCATCGTCGAACAGGGGACAGATTCAAGGAAATGCGCGTCTGATGACCCCTGACTTTGTTTGGATGTCAGCTGCCCGGGAAATTCCATCCTTTCCTGGCATTGTGGAGATGATCCGCCCCAGACTCCATTTCAGTGGCGGAGTGTTGTCCTCTTTGATGACGACCAGTGTATTTGGCTGAAGATTTCGTCCGTTTTGTCTCCATTTTGTCCTTGTTTGCATCTCCGAGATATATTCCTTGGACCATCGAATCCAGAAATGTTGTCTGAGTTGCTCGAGCCTATGGTATCGTGTCAGCCGGTGAACAGGAACTTCAGTCAGTTGTTCAGTCACAGGCGCTGTTAGAATACGACCAACCAGGAAGTGAGATGGACACAAAGGAAGGAAGTCGTTAGGATCTGCGGATAAAGGGCTAATGGAGCGGGAGTTAAGAACAGCTTCAATTTGTCACAATACAGTGCTATACTCCTCGCGTTACCAACTACTCGTAACAAGTGGTGCTTGCACGACTTAACTCCAGCCTCCCACAATCCACCAAAATGAGGCGTATAAGGCGGTATAAAAGAAAATTTT
This sequence comes from Craniophora ligustri, assembly GCA_905163465.1. Taxonomy (NCBI): domain Eukaryota; kingdom Metazoa; phylum Arthropoda; class Insecta; order Lepidoptera; family Noctuidae; genus Craniophora; species Craniophora ligustri. The sequence continues at coordinate 6,947,311 of LR990976.1, forward strand.
ATTTCCTGACTAGTCGCGTATTCAATTAAATCGTCAGAGCATTTTGATAGAAATTTAGAAAAATCATTTGCGAGACCTACAAAATTCCTACCATTATCTGAAATTATTTCATCAGGTTTGCCACGTCGAGAAATAAATCTCTTTAACGCAAGTAGGTAAGCATCAGAAGAAAGGTCACTGACTAGCTCTAAATGTATTGCGCGTGTCACCAAACAAATAAATAGGCAGATATAACCTTTTATCAATTTAGAGCCCCTACCCTTGCGATTCAGTACGAGCACTGGCCCGGCGTAGTCCACACCACTACGTAAAAACGGAAAGCTTGGAGTGATTCTCTCTTCCGGTAAGTTGCCCATAATAGGAGATAAAGATTTACCTCTCAACCGTGTACACGTAACGCACTCATGAACAGTGTGCTTTGCAAGGTTTCTACCCCCAATGGCCAGTGTGATTCGCGTATGTTGTACAGCAACGCCTGAGACGCGGCGTGCTGCAGCCGTTTGTGCTCGTGCCGAAACAATAGCACTGAAAACCAGTGTTTAGATGAAATTAAAAAAGGATGTTTTTTATCAAAATTAAAATCTGATGACAATTTTATTCGTCCACCGACTCGTAAAATGCCATTACTATCTGCAAAGATATTTTTTTTTTTTGTATTTTTTAGCTTATTTCAAGCTAAGATTTTTAAATTTTTTATTATTTATATTTAATTTACTCAAATTATGGTTATTTTTAAGAAATTTTTTGCTAGATAATATTTCACATACCTTCGGAAAAGATTCCCGTTGGGACAACTTTACTAAAGTTATGCGTGCATTCCTCAACTCGTCAACAGTGAGAGGCCCGCGGCGAATATTATTCTTATTGCGAGTATTAAAAACAAAACGTAATACGTACGCACATGCACGTTGCATGCGATTAAATTGAGAAAACCTCTTAAATGGAAAACGTGGAGTTTCTGCTGTAGTAACAAATGCGTGAATTTTTACTGACTTTAATTCAGGTAAATCAGACTGTGCTACAAAGGCCCTATTTGTAATAGCTTGGCTACACTCAGATTCAGGCTGACGTAAAAATGCTGGGCCCTCCCACCATAGCATAGAAGATTGAAGGTCTTCTAGCTTGACTCCACGGGACACCAAGTCGGCTGGGTTATCTTTACCACTCACGTGACACCATGGAAGTCCTTGGTGATTTCGTGAATCTCAGCCGCTCGGTTTTGCACGAAAGTTTTTAGTAAATTGGGTGCCATGCGCAGCCAACCAAGTACAATGGTGGAGTCGCACCAGAATATTATATTGTGGAATTGACAGCGAAGTGATTCACGTACTTTATTAAATAGCCTAGCGCCCAGTAACGCCCCACATAGTTCTAGCCTAGGGATGCTTACAGGATTTAATGGTGCGACCTTGCTCTTCGAACAACACAACCTGACAGATACCGATGAGTCACGATTTATTGTGCGAATATAAATACATGTCCCGTACGCGGATTCTGACGCATCTGTAAAGATGTGCAGCTCGGTAGACGCAGGGTCGTTGCCTATGATATGTCGCGGCACATTTATGTTGTTGAGAATAAGCAGAGAACTGACGAAACTATCCCAAGTACGTCTGACGTCACTAGGAACTTCATCATCCCAGCCCATCTTCAACAGCCATAAATTTTGTAATAGGATTTTAGCTATAATGATCATTGGGCTTAATAATCCTAAAGGATCGAAAATCTGTGAAATTGTTGACATAATATAACGCTTTGTAATTAATTGTTTATTATTAATTTTAAATTGCGTGTTAAAATTAAATATATCATTTATATGATGCCAACCAAGCCCTAAAGTTTTGGAATTGACAGTTTCGCCCAATGATAATTCTTTAACCAACTCAGACTGATTGTTTTCAATGTTATTAATATTGAAATTAAACATCCACTTGCGAAGGGGAAAACAACCTGACTTTAAGACGTTTGGTACATTTTTGCAAACATCTAATAGTTGTTGTTTATTATCACAACCTGTGATCATATCGTCAACGTAAAAGTCTTCGTTAATGATTCTTGTGACGTCAGAATCCGTACAGTCAGCTGCCAGCTGTTTCAAGCATCTACAACTTAAAAACGGCGCGGATGCGGTACCGTACGTGACCGTATTTAGCTGGTAAACATCTAACGGCTGTGACGGATTATCCCGCCACAATATCAATTGAAGGTCACGCTTATCTTTATGAATCAAACATTGCCGATACATTTTTTCAACGTCTGCACAAGCCGTGTATTTATGTTGCCTAAATCGTAGTAAAATAGACAACAGATCGCCTTGTATCAGTGGGCCTACCATTTGTATTTCGTTGAGCGAGATATCATTGCTAGCTGCGGCACTGGCATCAAACACCACACGCAGCTTGGTGGTGGTGCTGTGCTCAAGAAATACACCATGATGCGGTAGGAAGTAGTTAGGCGTCCCGACACGATCAACACGACTCATGTGACCCAAACGAATGTACTCGTGAATAAAATCGGCATAAAGTTTTTTATAATCAGGGTTGCGTAATAAACGTTTTTCTAGGGCATAAAACCTACGTTCTGCGTGTGAATAAGTTTCGCCTAAGGTATCGGGTGATTTTTTAAAAGGAATGCGAACCTTGAACCTTCCGTCACTATTGCGTGTAGTAGTATTAACGAAATGCTGTTCACAAGTACGCTCCTCATCTGTGCGCGTATCCCGATACGCAGACATGCCCTCCAACTCCCAGAATTTACGTAACTGGGAATCGATGGACTGAGAAAAGTTACACTGAATGTCCCTATCATAACCCGTAATAGAACAAATTGGTCCGGAAATAACCCATCCCAATTTTGTATCTAATAGGAAAGGTCCACTAGGTAATCTTATTTTATTAGAATTTATCAAATCCCAAAATTGATCTGCACCGATTAAAATATTTATATTTTGAGATTCATAAAAATGCGGGTCTGCCAAAACAATATGTGCGGGCATGTTGAGCTGCCCGCTTTGTTTCGACAATGCAGGCAACGCCGACGTAATGTTAGGCAGAACAAAACATTGTAAACGCGTAGTGGATGCGTGACTTTAACTCGATATCACATATTTGCGTAGATTTTGTGACCGAGTTACCCACAGTAGTATATTATTGGGCATTCTACCCCACCTGCCGTTCCGGCTTCGCCTCCACTTCGGTGGGATAGAATGCCCAATAATATACGATCGAATCTCGTCCGCTTCGACATTACGTACCTGTTTATATTTTATATTTTATAAATAAACACAATTCGTCATTCCAAGTAATTTGACTAAACCAAAGCCTAACAGAAATGTTATAGCAACAAAATACAAATAATTGCATACTAGGCGCAGGCAATAGCTATCATTAGTACAATGATGTATAAAGTAAAATTAAATTAATACTATCATAAATTTTAAGAAATAACCATATCCATCAATTTGACTCATTGTTAGTATAACTACCCATAGCATCGGACGTGTTATTATGAAGTTCATTAAACAACCTCATTCACTTCATCTTGATTCCATTTGCGTGGAATCACAAAACAGCAAACGACGACACGGTGAACTCCTACCAAACACTATAAGGTGTATTATATGTGGTCCATCTAACTGTGGAAAAACAAATCTTGTAATTGGTTTGCTGTTGCATAAGAATGGTTTAAAGTTTCGTAATGTATATGTTTACTCAAAAACTCTAAACCAACCGAAGTATGTGTTTGTTGAAAAAGTGTTAGCTAACGTTCCAGATGTATCGTTTGCAAAATTTAAGGATAATGAGGAAGTAATAAGTCCACAGGAAGCTAGATGTGATTCAGTTATTATATTTGATGATGTAGCATGTGAAAACCAAAATAATATAAGAAATTATTTTGCAATGGGTCGACATAAAAATATAGATTGTTTTTATTTAAATCAAACATATAGCAAAGTACCCAAACAGCTTATTAGAGATAATGCAAATCTCATTATTCTTTTTAAGCAAGATGATATTAATATACGTCATGTTTATGATGAACACGTAAACACAGACATGAAATGGAATGAATTTCGTGAGTTATGTAGTAAAATATGGACTGAACCTTATAATTATCTAGTTATAAATAAAATTTGTCGTAAGAATGAAGGTGGCTATCGCAAAAACTTTGATAGTTTTGTAGTTTTTGATTGATCTAACGTTTATATAAATATAAAATTATATAAAAAATTGTTTATTCCTAATTTAACTGTGAAGGAAGACAGTAGATCATTTATTCAATTATTATATAATGGAAACATCTTCAAAAAGACAAATTATTACTGCTGCTGAAGCAGTTAAGAAAAAGGTCCGAAAAATGCGAAATATTGAAGATGATAATGAAAAAGCATTACAAACTGTTTTTAAACCGCCCACTTAATCAAATAGCACAAACCAACAAAAATACATCCATCGAAAATTTAAATCATATTAATTTGAAAAATAATGATTACGCAGACCATCATGATAGCAATTTATCTAATGATGAATATGTTAAATTTGAAAGTGATTTGGAAAAAAATACCAGTATACCTGAAGTGGGTACTGATGATCAAGATCATGGTTATATTAAAAATTCTGAAGATTCAGATGATAATTCACAAAACAGTATCGACTCGTTCAAATCTGTTGGTGTCGGCGATAATGTTTCATCATGGTCTCTATCATCTGAAATGATAAATGATGTTCCTTTCGGAGTCAGAAATGAAAAAGGGAAGTTAATGCTCGGATGTACTAAAATAAATATTGGTAATAAAACTATCACAATAGGCACACACACATATTCATCCACGCCAGGGCTAAAGGAACTTTTATTAAAGAAAGATCCAGATTTAAATTTGGTTACCGAAAATGATAGACAAAATTATAAATTAATGTTGATTCATACAAATGCTCATAGGCGTGACTATGATGCAAAAAAACCAATAAAAAGCAACAAAGGCAAAAAATATATGGACGTTATAAAACCTCTATTTAAATTGCCAAACGACAGCAGCGATCAATTAAAATTTCAAAAAGGGAAAGGACTGAAAATGCTGAAAAAATGGAATAAAAATGTAGACTACATTTATTGGGATGATCCTAATGAATTAGTTGAAAGATTAAAACTACTCATGGCTTCTCGAGGAGCTGGAAATACAGGGTTAGATAATGAAATAATATCTATTATAGAGGAACTACGCGAAGGAAAATTTATAAATTAATAAATATCTTGGTAAATAATTATGGTTTTCATTGTCATTTAAGCATTCTCTCTGTACACACATAATGAATATAGATAAATTTGGTCATCATATTCACAAAAGGATGCGATTGTCAGATATTTTTGATATCGCAGACAAAACAATATTAAAAACTGCAAATGGCGAGTTTAATTTGCAAATGAGTAGACTACGAGGCGTTATTAATCCTGTTGAAGCAGACGATGCTGCTAATAAGGAATATGTAGATGAGAAAATTGATGACTTGTGCGCTAAAAAAGATGTCCAAATATTAATAGACAAAATAAAAATAGAGATTACAAAAGAAATTCAAGCCTCATTAGACCATTTAAAAACAAGTATGACATCTTATATTGATCATAAAATAACGAACAGTGGTACGAGGAAGACTAACAATCCGTCTCAAAATGATAAAGCAACAGGTCGTGAATGAATTACATAAAACAGCTAGAAAAAACTTTGCACGTCGTTGTGTTATTTTAAAAGGAATCGATGACTTATGGCAAGCTGATCTTATTGATTTAAGAAAAATTAAAAATTACAATAAAGGTTTCAGTTACATCTTAGTTATAATTGACTGTTTTTCTAAATATGTTTGGACTGTACCCTTGAAGTCAAAATCAAAATTAGAAGTAACTAATGCATTTGAAAATGTTTTAAGTACATGTGATCGTTCCCCTAACCATTTACAAACCGACTTAGGAACTGAATTTTATAATGATACATTTTCAAGATTAATGAAACGTTTTAATATTAATCATTATTCATCGTTTTCAATTAAGAAAGCTTCGATTGCAGAAAGAGTAATTAAAACTTTAAAAAACAAACTCTACAAAACATTCAGTTTAAATGGAACCTATAGATGGATAGAAAAACCTTTAGAAAGTATAGTCTTTAATTACAACAATACAAAACACCGTACTATTGACTGTAAACCGGTTGACGTTAATATTGAAAATGAAATTCTAATAAGGAAAAATATTTTAAAATCACACAAGAAAACACAACCTAAAAAACACAAACTAGAAATCGGAGATCGTGTACGCATAAGTAAATATAAAAATTGTTTTCATAAAGGCTATACTCCTAATTGGTCAACAGAAATCTTTAAAATCATAAAAATAAATGAAACTATGCCTACAACGTATAATATTCAAGATCTTCGAAATCAGCCAATTTTAGGTACTTTTTATGAACAAGAACTTCAAAAAACGAATCATCCCGACATTTACCTAATTGAAAAAGTTTTAAGAAAAAAAGGCAGTAAGCTGTTTGTTAAATGGCTAGGTTTGAGTGATAGTGAAAATAGTTGGATTGATAAGAGAACCGTGCTAAAATAATAAATGGTATTTAATCATCTATTATTATTTTTTCTCACATTATAATACAAACCATGCAAGGAGGTGGACTTATTAATAATTTAATAAATAATTTACCATTTGAGCTTCATTTGCCAGGCTACAATTACTGTGGACCAGGCACTAAATTACAAAAACGTTTAGCACGAGGAGACAAAGGCATAAATCAATTAGACGAAGCCTGTAAAGTTCACGATATAGCCTATACAAATTATTCAGACTTGTATAACAGACATCAAGCTGATTTACAGTTATTGAATATGGCAAATAAACGATTAAAAGCAGCAGATGCAGGGAAAAGAGAAAAAATTGCTTCTTGGTTGGTAAGCAAAGCAATGAAAGCAAAACTTAAAACGGGATCTGGAGTAAAAACTTTTGGATCTTTAGTAACAAAAATTCGATCACAGATCAAAAAGTTAAAACCGAAAAACAAAGAAGACGTAATAAAGTATGCTTACTTAGCGGCAAAAAAGTTGTATTCAAAAAATTGTCGGATTCCTGTACCTAGAATTATACCGTTACCAAAAACAGGAGGTGTTTTACCGCTGATTCCAATTTTCGCTGGATTGTCTGCATTAGGTACTTTAGCTGGCGGGGCAGCTGGTATCGCAAAAACAGTAAACGATTACAAAAGTGCTCAAAATAATTTACAAGAATCTCAACGTCATAATAAAATGATGGAATCGATTGCGTTGGGTAGAGGCTTGTACGTCAAACCATACAAGAAAGGAAACGGATTGTTTGTAAAATGTTCAAAAAACTAATCAAGAGGTTACCTAATCGTGCTCTTACTAATATAGATATCCAGAATCATGCATATAACGTACCTTATTTCAGAGGTGTGTTCATGAAAGATCAATTACCAAACAAACCCAAACCTATTGAGAGCGGAGTTGTTAATTTGGATAATTCTAACAATGAAGGAACACATTGGGTAGCCTATGTAAAAGTGTATAAATATTGTGAATATTTTGATAGCTATGGCAATCTAAAACCCCCATTAGAGTTACTAAATTACTTTAAAAATTGTAATGTTTTTTATAACTATACGAGATATCAAAATTTTAACTCTGTAAATTGTGGACATTTATGTTTAACGTTTTTGTATGACTTCTGGGATAAATATATAAATTGAATAAAACATTTTTTAGTTTCATTTACATAATGTCACTCTCGCTGTCAATAACTGGTAACTCATCAGTGCTATCTACTTATTATTCTCCTACTCTACAACTTGAAGGAGAGTATGAATGTGCATTATTATATTTATCTACATTTAATTCTATACCAAATATTGATAATAAAAATAACAAATTTTATTACGATCATAACGTTATTGAAATTCCTGAAGGAGCATATGAACTGCAAGATATCAACGATTATTTAAAATCAAAAATACAAGACGCAGGAATCAAATTAGAGTGCAATAATAATACGTTAAAAACAAACATATTTTGCACAAAAGCTATTGATTTTACTAAAGAAGATTCTATTGGTAGATTGTTGGGTTTTGAAAAAAAAATAGTTGAAGCAAATAAATTACACGTATCACAGTCTCCAGTGAACATTCTATCTACGACTGTGGTGAGGGTAGAATGTGACATAGTGAGCGGATCATATGTTAATGGTCTACCAAGTCATATCATTCACGAGTTTGCTCCGAATGTACCACCTGGTTATAGAATTATCGAAGTACCTAAAAACGTAATTTACTTTCCCGTAAACCAAAATATAATTAACAGTGTGAATATAAGACTGTTAGATATTAATAATAATTTACTAAATTTACGTGGGGAGGAAGTGCAGCTATATTTACATCTTAAAAAAAAATGATTGATTATAATAAAACTAATAAATATCAGAGTACCTCTACTAAAATAAACAGTGCGTCTTGGGCTATCCGCAAGACAACATCAAACTGTAAGAATAAACTGAAACTTACTAAAGAAAATCATAAATTCCTCAAATCAATTGGTCTTCTAAAATGAGTTTGTAGTGTACTGTTAGGACTATTATTTAATAATTTATTGTTTTATATATTCGCTTTTGACTTTTACCTATGTAATAATTTAAATCAATTCTATTTATCAAACTAATCTGTTCTTTTATATAATATGTAGTTTCACACAGGCAGAAGCGAGTGCGCACCATTGCCTTCTCTCTCGCGCAGCATGGAATGCGACCGGTTCGGCTACCGCGTACTTTATATCAGTATAGCCGCGGGCGCAGACCTCAGTGTTTTACCGGCTCCGACGGCGAATGCACGCTCGCTTGCGCCTCACAAATATTCACGCTTTTAGCTAAAATCTGTGCCTAAATCTAGACCTATCCGCTCATTCTTCTCTTTCATACTTCGCGCTTGTTTTCTGTATATGTTCTTCTAACCTATAAACGTGCTTGTATCATTAAGGACATTAAAAATTCATAGTGTGTGCAAAAAAACGCATTTTAATTAAATCGCCCGAACACCTAAATTGGTGACCCCGTATAGCAAGAACGCGTACGTGCATAGATAGGTCGCGTGGCGGTTGGCGTTGACATACATACGATGACGGATTCAAAAAAAACGGGCGCGGCCGGCGAAGCTTCCCGAACGTTCTCGACGCATACAACCGGAAGTGCTGGAGGCGATGACGTGCTCGGCGACCGGGGCGTTTTTAAAGTTGGTGTACGAATACCTCCGTTCTGGCCTGAAGAACCTGGACTTTGGTTTGCACAAATGGAAGGTCAGTTTGTCTTATCTGGAATTACTGCAGACAGTACAAAATTTTACTACGTTATATCTCAGCTAGAAAATAAATACGCAATTGAAGTTAAAGATATTATCAACTCACCGCCCAACGAAAATAAGTATCAAAAATTAAAGACTGAGCTTATTAGGCGCCTTTCAGCTTCACAAGAGAAAAAGGTACAACAATTGCTCATGGATGAGGAACTCGGGGACCGCAAACCCTCTCAATTTCTGCGGCACCTCCGAACCTTAGCCGGCCCAACGGTACCGGATAATTTTTTATGCACATTGTGGTCCAGTAGGTTACCGAAAAATATACAAACTGTGATTGCGTCGCAACCAAGCTTATCTTTAGAATCTGTTGCAGAATTAGCAGACAGGGTACATGAGATCGCGCCGCCGGGACCAGCAGTAGCCGCTGTGGCTAAGGCGGATGTCAGCAACAGCCCGCTGGAGGAGCTGGCAAAACAGATGGCAGAGCTGACACGACAGGTTGCAGATTTTAAAGGTCAGGTACACGCACTTTCTCCTAGACAAAGTAGATATGGCAGTGACAGAAAACCGACCCCGCACAGAGGCCGAAGCCGTTCACGGTCGAACCGTCGCAATGAGGGGCACTGCTGGTACCACAACCGATTTGGTGACAGAGCAAACAGATGCACCACACCCTGTACATACCCGGTAAACACCAACGGCAGCCGGAAGTAGCGGCTAGCGACTGCCACGTTCAACCCAGCCGCTTATTTATAACGGACCAATTATCGAAATTGATTTTTCTGGTAGATACAGGATCTGACCTCTGCGTGTTTCCAAGGTCAATGTTGCGTCAATCGCGCGGCAAGACTGAATACCAGTTATATGCAGCAAATGGTAGTCCGATTAATACGTACGGCTGGATTCATTTAAATCTTAACATAGGACTTCGTAGAATTTTTTCATGGAGATTTGTGGTAGCGGACGTAAGTAAACCAATTATTGGAGCTGATTTTCTTATATTTTACCATCTGCTTGTAGATATGAGGAATCATCGCTTGATTGACGGCCTTACGCATCTATCCTCAACGGCGGCACCTGCGAGCAGCTCTGTAGAGGACATAGCGTCAGTCAAAGCAGTAACCGGCGACTCCAAGTATCACTGCTTGTTACGTGAATACCCAGACATTACTCGGCCTGCTGGAACGCAGCGACAGGTAAAGCACTCAACTGTCCATCACATCCGCACAGTTCCCGGACCGCCGGTAGCCAATCGTCCACGTCGTCTACCGCCAGATAAATTACAAATTGCTCAAAAAGAATTCGCTGATATGTTAGCAAATGGAACCGCGCGTAGATCGGAGAGTCCGTGGGCATCGCCACTGCACCTGGCACCTAAAAAAGACAACGGGTGGCGCCCTTGTGGTGACTACAGGGCACTCAACGCACGTACAATCCCGGATAAATACCCAATAAGGCACATTCAGGATTTTGCTCACCTGCTTGCCGGCAGCAGTATTTATTCCAAAGTAGACCTCGTAAAAGCATACAACCAAATTCCCGTACATACAGATGACGTCATGAAAACTGCGATAACGACACCATTCGGGCTCTTTGAATTCCCCTACATGACGTTTGGTTTAAGGAACGCAGCTCAGACGTTCCAAAGATTTATTGATGAAATGATCAAGGATCTCCCATTTTGTTATGGATATATTGATGATATTTTAGTATTTTCTGAAACTGAAGATCAGCATGTACAGCACCTGCATCTTCTGTTCCAGCGACTAGCTGGCTACGGCATGTTGATCAATTCAGCCAAGTGTGAGTTCGGCAAATCAAAAATAACCTTCTTAGGCCATGAAGTCTCCGGAGACGGCATTCAACCGCTGACAGACAAGGTCCAGGCATTACAGGACTACCCAGCACCTAAAACCGTTAAAGAAATGCGACGTTTCTTAGGAATGTACAATTTTTATCGTCGTTTTGTTTCTGGAGCAGCGAATCTTCAAGCGCCGCTGAACGTCGTACTCACAGGTTCAAAAACGAAAGGTTCGCAGAGCATCACGATGACATCCGAAATGCTGAAAGCTTTCAACGCCTGTAAGTCTAGCTTAGCGGAAGCAACCTTATTGGCTCATCCAGCACCAAACGCACAGTTAGCTATCCACACTGATGCATCTGACACATCCATTGGAGCAGCACTTCAGCAAAGGGCGGGTGACTCGTGGAAACCATTAGCGTTTTTCTCAAGGAGACTATCTGCTGCACAGAAGAAATACAGCTCATACGACAGAGAGCTTCTGGCTATCTACGAGGCCATCAGACACTTCAGGCACATGGTTGAAGGCAGGCACTTCACTGTGTACACAGATCACAAGCCTCTGACGTACGTGTATGACTCAAACCGTGACAAATGTTCTCCAAGACAATTCCGCTATTTAGATTTTATTGCCCAGTTCACAACGGATATCCAATACGTAGCCGGCAAGGATAACGTTGTGGCCGACGCCCTATCTAGAGTAGAAGTTATATCACCAACTGCTGTCAACCATGAGGAACTTGCACAGTCTCAATCATCAGATCCGGAGTTGCAAGATCTTCTTCAAAAAGGCACAGCATTAAAACTTGAAAAGATGGAAACTCCATTCAGCAAGAAAGAGATATACTGTGACCTCTCAACTGGTACTCCTCGACCCTTCATCACTGTAAAATATAGAAAACAGGTGTTTGAGTCATTGCACAGACTAAGTCACCCAGGTACAAGGGCAACCGCGAAATTATTGTCAGAACGGTTTGTTTGGCCTGGCATAAAGAGAGACTGCAAGCAATGGGCTAGAGAGTGCATCGATTGCCAGCGTTGCAAAATCACCAAGCATACCTCCGCTCCCATCTCAACCTTTCCTGTTCCCTCCCAACGCTTTTCCCATGTCCACATGGACATCGTAGGGCCATTACCAGTTTCTTCTGATTTCAGGTACTGCCTCACGGTCATCGATCGATTCACCCGGTGGCCTGAGGCATACCCACTGGTCGACATCACAGCCGAGACATGCGCCCGCACATTCATCGCTAGGTGGGTGTCGCGCTTTGGCTGTCCGCACCGCATCACCACAGACAGAGGTAGACAGTTCGAGTCCAAGCTATTCAACACAATGAGCGCTATTCTCGGGGCTGAGCGTCGTCCTACCACTGCATACCACCCAGCCTGCAATGGGATGGTGGAACGACTCCATCGCCAGCTGAAGGCTGCGATCAAATGTCACACAGGGACCAACTGGACAGAAGTTCTTCCCCTGGTACTCCTTGGCATCCGCAGCGCCTGGAAGGAGGACCTCAAAGCTTCAGCAGCAGAGCTTGTGTATGGAGAACCCCTACGCTTACCCGGCGAGTTCTTTAATCCCTCAACCATTGACATCATAAATGTTACCGACTTCACTGCACGGCTACGCCTACACATGTCAAAACTGTCACCTGAACCTGCAAGTCGACATGGCCAGCGAAATTTCTATGTCCCAAGAAACCTGGCGACAGCTGAGTATGTGTTCCTGAGACAAGACGCAGTGCGAAGACCACTTGATCCTCCATACACAGGACCATACAAAGTTAAGGAAAGAAACAACAAGACATATAAGATAGAAGTTCAAGGACATGAAGTAACAGTAAGCATAGACAGGTTAAAACCAGCTTACCTGACTAGAGACATGGACAACACCACCACGACTCATGCAGCACCTGGGGAGGCTGCCGAGAGGAAGACCAAGTCGGGACGAAGTGTACGATTCCCAGATTACTATCGACCTTAGCGTAGCTCCGGTCTCAGTGGGGGGGTGGTGTAGTGTACTGTTAGGACTATTATTTAATAATTTATTGTTTTATATATTCGCTTTTGACTTTTACCTATGTAATAATTTAAATCAATTCTATTTATCAAACTAATCTGTTCTTTTATATAATATGTAGTTTCACACAGGCAGAAGCGAGTGCGCACCATTGCCTTCTCTCTCGCGCAGCATGGAATGCGACCGGTTCGGCTACCGCGTACTTTATATCAGTATAGCCGCGGGCGCAGACCTCAGTGTTTTACCGGCTCCGACGGCGAATGCACGCTCGCTTGCGCCTCACAAATATTCACGCTTTTAGCTAAAATCTGTGCCTAAATCTAGACCTATCCGCTCATTCTTCTCTTTCATACTTCGCGCTTGTTTTCTGTATATGTTCTTCTAACCTATAAACGTGCTTGTATCATTAAGGACATTAAAAATTCATAGTGTGTGCAAAAAAACGCATTTTAATTAAATCGCCCGAACACCTAAAAGTTTATTAGATGTATTATCTTCTCCTGCTAGTGATAATAGCATTATTGGTATTGAATATCATTCATACAAACCATACATAACAAGTTTCAATAGAAACGATGAGATTCGCATACCTATTAATCAGAAAGATCTGTATGTTCTACCATCAGCCAGTACATTATATTTAGAAGGTATAGTAAATGTTACTAAAACTGCCACTAAAGAAAAAACTAGTGTTAAATTTACAAACAATCCTTTGATGTACCTTTTTCAAGATATTCGATATGAACTGAACGGTGTTGAGATTGATAAAATAAAAAATGCAGGCGTTACAACTACTATGAAATCATTGCTATCCATGAATGAAAGCGAGTCAAAATCATGTCGTTCTTGGGGTTGGGATATACATGGTTTTAAAAGTAGTAATGGTTCATTTTCTGCATCTATACCGCTTAGCAACATTCTTGGATTCGGTGAAGATTACAAAAAAATTATAATTAATTGCAAGCATGAACTGATATTGTTGAGATCGAATACAAACTTGAACGCTGTGAAACTCGATGCTGGAGAAGTCATAAACGATATTGAAATTAACAAAATCATATGGCGTGTACCACATGTTAAGGTATCTGATAAAGAGAAGATAAACTTATTGAAGATTTTGGAAAAGGATAAAACACTGCAATTAGTTTTTAGAAATTGGGATTTATATGAATACCCGCTATTGCCTAGAACTACAAAACATACTTGGTCTATTAAAACTTCATCTCAGATTGAAAAACCGAGATATGTAATTATAGGTCTACAAACAAATAAAAAAAATAATTCTGCTGCTGATATGTCTAGATTTGATCACTGTACTTTACGAGATGTCAAAGTATACCTCAATTCAACTTACTATCCCTATGAGAATCTAAACGTGGATTTCATTGATGATAAATTTGCATTGTTATACGAGCAGTATGCACGTTTCCAACAATCGTATTACGATCGCCGATCTGAACCATTGTTGAACACAATGGACTTTAAGGAGATCGCCCCTCTGTTTGTTATCGACTGTTCTAGACAAATTGACAACCTCATATCAGGACCAGTAGTCGATGTGCGTGTAGAGTTAGAAAGTAATGATGAAATACCTGATCTAACTTCTGCCTACTGTCTTATATTGAACGATTGTATCATTGAGTACAAACCACTGAGTAATATTGTAAGAAAAATATCTTAGTTATTTTACTTTAACGCAAATCTACTACTATCAATCTACGATGTGCAAAGTTCATAGATTCTCAAATTGCATGACATATAAATAAATTCTGTCTTAATTTTGTACTGTTTAGTGTAGAAATATTTTATTAAAGTGTTGGTATAATGTAGGTATGTAACTAGTGTACCTAAAAGATAGATTAAATAAATGAATTTAATTCAAGGAAATTTATTTTATTTCATAACCCTACCCTACACTTGATAAATTTTCAATGTGGAATATAGTGAATAAATAAATAAAGACACATTTATAAGGTCAAATCATTTATTTAATTTAATATAAAAATAAACAGTTAAATAATTACAAAACTAACAAAAATCATAACCTATTAAAGA
The DNA here is from genome assembly GCA_905163465.1 of Craniophora ligustri. Classification (NCBI taxonomy): domain Eukaryota; kingdom Metazoa; phylum Arthropoda; class Insecta; order Lepidoptera; family Noctuidae; genus Craniophora; species Craniophora ligustri. The sequence goes on from LR990976.1 coordinate 6,962,530, forward strand.
CTTAGCAATTTTTTTAACTAATGCCTCCGTTTCGTTCATTACATCATCAACCGCATCTTGCACTACATATTGCGCATTTAATATAACATTTTCACTATCACTATCACTCGTTTGAGGGTTATTGCACAGATCGATAACCGAAATCTTTATGAGTTTTAGACCTCTCTTCTGAATCCTATTCATAACAAACGATTTTGTTGGTTTCACAATATTACGTGTTTGTTTATCTCGTCGATGCCTTGATTTCTTTTCTTTTTGGATATGCGTGGTCTCTGGAACTTCAGTGAAGACCTCAGAAAACTGACCACAATGTCCTTGTCCATACTGACTGAACACAATTTCCGAATCCGATATCTAAAACAAAACATAAAAATATTAATAAGTATTCTGTCAAAAGTATTGTTTTGATATTAAAAATAACTAGGTATTTATAAAAACACTTACCGATGACATTGTGTGTTGTACAACAAGTTTAAACAGGTTACAACAGGTACAAAAATTAAAATAAAATATGTAATTATTTAAGAATTAATTTATTAGATGTCTTCACTACGACAACTATTTTATGAATGAAACATTATGGCACAATTATTTTTGGATGTAATAATTTGTTGTTTTATAAATATGTACTTTCAATTCAGAACACATAAGTCACGATTTAGAATGTTCCATTGAAAACTGCAAGCTTGCTTTACCTACATTTTATATATTTACAGTGCAATGAACTGGCACATGTTCGCTCAGTGTTGTAATACAACACTGAGCTCATATTACTATATTGTAATAAATTATGGTTAGGATTTCTGTTTATGTGAAATCAATCTTATTACCTCACATTTAAGACACTATTCAGAAAATTACTTTAGCTTAGAATATAATAGTGCAGTCTGTTTAGTGACTGGTTTCCGAACCGGTTCGGCAACAACGGATATACATATGTATATACAATTACAGTGGAATTCGTAATGGACGAAATAAAAAAATAAGTTTGATTCATCAATAAATTTATTTACCCTTTATATCATAATTAATATCTTAAAAATTAAACAAGTATTTTTATTATTTACATACCTCATAATTTAATCTAACAATATATAATCTATACAACATTTAACAATTTAAATTTCCCTTTAAAATACATGAATTACCCCATGCTCGGGTTGCAATATTACCTGGACGTATTAACCGCTTATCGTCATTATTAGAGAGCGCAATTTTATTAACACTTTGCGTAAATATTTCATGCTTTATTGATTTAAATAAAATGTTTTTTCTCCGAATAATCTCATTATTAAATAGTACATTCTCATAATCTGTGATGTTCAGATCACGTACCACGCTACTTTTAACCCCCTTAGCTTTTTTAATTATTTTATCCACAGTTTTTATTGAATAAAGTTTCGACCTCAAACCAACAAAATCAGTTATAATTTTACCAGCCATTTCATCTTTAAAAAGGCCTGGTATTTTTTTGTTTATTTGCGGTATCATGAACTCATTTTTAATGCTATAGTTGCTGGTATCAAGGTATTCCAAAAACTTGTGTTTTAAGTCGTAGTAAAAATCGTTGGTATATATTTCGTAAACAAACGAATCTGTGTCGGTATAACATCATTTTACCCTCTCATTATAAAATGGTTTGATTATATTATAATGGAAATTATACATGTGTGATTTAGATAGTTCTAAAACAGTGAAGCCAATATAAATCGGTTTGTCTAAAATTAACCGATCTGGTTTCATCTGGATTGCTACTAAGTTTTCGGATAAAACTGTTGCACTATGAAAGTAAGGGTTTGCTATGAGCCTTTCTGCATATTTTGATTTTTTTGTTACATTATTTTTATCATTCCACTGATTAACTAAATGAACAGTTACTCTATTTTCAGTGTTTTCGAGCGTTTTCCCAAAAACACTGTTATTTAATAACTTGAAAAAATCTTGTTCAAATACACTTTTTGCTTTTTGTCGCAATTGAGTATTTAATTCAATATACTGTTTCAAGTATGCACTTTGCCTGAATGTAATGACTCTATGGATTTTACATAAGATAAGGCCATGTTCCAAACACTTCTTTAAGTGAATATAATGAATAACGTAATTGTATTTATTATACAAATTTGAAATAAGTTTTTTCGTCTTTCCTCCAGGTGGTATGCATTTTTCAGGACAAAAAGGTAAGTCATCATGCTCCTGGTGTAAATATTCAGGGTACAATAAATCTACGTCTAATATGTAACCCCACTCTGAATGATCTGTAATACTTTCCACATTTAATTTATCTATTTCATTTTGATTTAAAAATCTAAATCCGGAATAAGGTAGATGTTGACACATACTGTAACCATAAAGATTATTGCAGTCTAAATAAGCTATAAAACACTGCGGTTTTGTTACATCACAATCTTTCATATATTTATTGTTAGCCTTCGAATAGCGATGAGAGCACATACACAATCCACCTCTAATACCATCTTGAATCATTCGTACGATAGCTAAGTCAGAAACAAGTTCAAGCTGAACACCTGTTTTCATTAACATCGCATCAAAAGATAAACTAGGCGCGGTTATGTAAAACGCTGGGTCAAGTTTGTAATGCTGTTTACAGGTTTTACGAAAATTTTGAAATATATCAGTCAATAAAAGAACATCGGTTTTCAAATACAAATCAGTATATTCAACTAAATTTTGTATATTAAACTCATTCCACACTAAATTAGCATGTTTATAATCTTTATCTGAAATCTCCTCATTCGTTAAACAACTAAAAAAATACCGTTTAGCCGGTAACATTGTTTCTTCATAACATTTCCAACTAGTCATATAATCATAAGGGTATACACCTTTTCGTGCAAGTAATTTGAATCGATTATTTTCGGGAAAGTGACATCGTAAACTTATAAAATCCTCAATTGGTATGGTTTTAGCAAGTTTGTCTAAACTAGCTCCTAAAAAATGAAATGAATCCAAGAACCGGAGTTGTACATAATCATTATCGGTGACCTGCAGGAATTTAGAAAAAGAAATATATTTTTCTTTGGTTTTGGGTATAATATTCAATTTACCTGGCATTTCGCCTAATTTCTTTATGAATAAATGACAATCGTACCCTGATAAATTGTGAAAAAATATAGGTATAAATTTAGGTATTTTAAATTGTAGGTTACAATGTCTATGGGCGGCTCCACGGTATTTACCGGTTATATGACAGTGGTCTCTAACTTTATTTGTCCATAAGAGATTTTCACATATATGACAGATAGAAGCTTCTTTATAATCAGACGCATTTTTTTCTGTAAATATCATTACATGATTTTGATTTAAAATTTTATAAATTTTTTTGACATCAGATGTAAGAAAATCGATAAATTTTGAAACACAATCTATACCGCGATAACTTTTAAAACTATCCTCAAAAGTATAATTTAATGAAGAAACAATGTTGTAAGCGAATGCCGCAGGTACGTGTTGTTGTAAACATGACGTAGTAGCGGTGTCAGATTCAAGAACGGAAATTGGATTTAACAATGTTTCGAAATCGGCATAGATAGCAAAGGGAACATTTTCTTTTCTATCATAATTTTTAAATTTAATCACACTCCCCTTTTCTGGTAAAACAGTAACGATCCCTCCACACAAATGTTTATCAATCTGTTCAAGGGTAGGAAAGAACAATAAACAACTTTCACAGAAATATAATTTGCTATGATGTTTTGTTATCTGATTTTTAACAAGACGTGGCAAATCTTTTATAAGACAATAATGAGATGATTTATGATTTTCTAGGAACAGTAAGTGAATGCTCTTCATTGTTGTACCCCTCTTAACTAATTCAGGTTTGTAAAGGGGGCCAATTATTACCCTGTTATTTTTTAAACCATACACATATATATTTAAAAATGGGTTATTTTTTTCAAAAACAGAGATATCCGAAAACGATATTGGAAATGAAACACCTTTAACATTTAAAACGTCTCGAAAATGAGGATAAGATGTTACTCGTTCAGGATGACGAGTTGTAGGATATAAGGCGGCCACTATGCACCACAAAAAACAATAATCATCCTTGTTTTTGATATTCAAGCAAGCTTTTTTGGTTTTTATAAATTTAGGTAAATCTATATAAAAAGAGCCGCTGAGTGGTTGATATTTATTGATATTAATTTCTAAATGGGAATTACTAAGAAACGTCCATCCACTGTCTCTCTCCTGAAACTCTTCAATTTTTTTCAATAACGTAGTAGTAATTGTATTATAAAGAGTTTCAAACTCGTAATTAAAATGTATAGCAAAGTTTTTTGTCGCAAAAGATTTTAACTCTTGTACATCATTTTTGTACATTAAGAATAAAGAAAAAAGTTCAAAATTAATTTTTAACGCGTTATATTTTTTGAGAGAATCATCAATTAAACATTTCACTTGATCATGAATATCATTGAAAAATAATTCGGGCAAATATACTGCTTCGCTGTTAGACGCAATAATACGGTAACTAACAATACGCCCTTTAAACGCAGAGTTAAGGATATGAACGTTATCATTAATTGTTACAGCATTATTATTTTTATGTTTATTAGTTCGTAAATGACCAGTCCACGAACGTCTATCTATATGTATATTGCAAACCGAACAATGAGGCATTTTCAGTATATCAAAATAACGGATTAAAGTTGCACACAACAATATAAATATACCTTAAATATTAAGCGAAGTAGAAGATTATTTCCAGCACAGCTTCTCTCAGTACGTTTTGTTCAGTCTAGGTTAAACAAAAAAATATTAATCAAATCTTCACGTAGGTCATCTTAGTGCCGTAGTAAGTAGTTAGTCTTTATATATCCTGAAAATAATACAAAGGCATTAGAAAATAAGCATAAATAACAAATAAAATACTAGGCTTAAGTAGATATTGATAATAATTATATGTACCTTCAAGTTTATGCACAATATTGATCAGCTATTATAAAATTTATATCTCCAAAATGTCGTGCTCCGCAGAAGCAGTTTATCAATAAATCTCATTACCCCAAGATGTTGTAAGGCATCAAATAACTCTGAAAATACAAACATTAAATTTAAAATTTATATATTAAAAATTTCCTGACGATAAAGAATAATAATAAAATAAAAAATAATTAATTAACATAACTAAGGTTTATTTTATTATGGTATGGACATACTCTGGTTATCACTACAAGCTATTTGTAAGTAAATAGGAATAAAAAATTAAATAATATAGTTTAATAATTACCTTACTATTTTCAAAGAACAATATCGAGATGTCGTATATTTATTTACTCATGTATTCTGTTCTAGAGAATACTACTTATACAGAATAATGCGATATATAAAATAACTATCTTCGATTTTTACTAATTTAATAGTATATGATTAAGTTTTACGAACACATTTACTTGAATTATGTATTATTCATTATTACAAATAATACGTAATTCAAGTAAAGGTGTTCGATTACTAATCAAATAAATTAAATATTATATTTCAATTAATATCGTCATCGCTTACACGTGTCTTCCGTTCCAAATTCATATCATCATTTTTTATAGCACAGTCAGTAAATCAGTAGGGATGTACACCTACAATACTTAGCTGTTATGTTAACTCTGAGTAGCTACTGAGAATTTTATACAAAAACTCAATAACACTAAACCACAAAGGAATCAAACCATTGCAGTTGCACTTAACCACTTATGAGACAGTTTTATTAAATATATTTTTCTGCCATATCACATAAAAACACAGATTATTTATTTGACTTATCAAACATAACTATACTGTAATTAGATTTGTGGTTAAAGTAGGAAAGTTAAATAATTGTGTATAGGTGTGCCTGTGCATGTGTACAAATTAAGTACTTACTTATATTATACTTTTATTATTAATGAATCAACTTAATGTAAGTGTGTCAGCCCTAAGTAATTTAGCTACATCGACATTATAAAAATGCAACATTTTATTTTTAGACAGGCAATTTACCAGAAAGTCCTATGTGCATCATTACTTCTATGCTTTTGTGATAAAATTCTTAGTTAATTAATTTTGAACGATTAGTATAAAAGCTATACTTTTCATAAACATTTAACAAATTCGAGTTCGCGTCTACAAGAGTTGGTTCATCATCAAGACCAGTATACAGTGATAGTAGTGTTAGTAGTAATACAGACTAGAGTCTACAGTCTGCAGTTCAGAGCGGTTTCCACAACGCCATAGCCCAGAGAAGCGATTCAAATAGCTTAATAAAATGTAAGTATGAACATTAACTTAATTATTCTGCTTTCAGGTTATTTACTGACTTATAAAATATTCTTTAATTTTACTTTAATTCTACTTTAAACCTCCCAATAAATTGAGTACTTACGCTACTTTCTTTAGATTGTTTATACATACTTAAATTCCTTATTTCTTTATTTTAAAATTATTAGATTTCATTACTTTCTGCAACTAATATGTCCATTATGATCACGAACTTATCTCACTGTCAATAAAATTTAATCTGTTTAATTTAACCGTTAATCTTACATAATTGTTTTTTTAGGTCCGAGTCTGAAAGTGAAGTTTACCAAGAGTCGTCGAAGGTGCATGAAGATAAATCTAATCGCAGTCAATCAGTAACTGGAAAGCGCAAAGCATTGAAAAAATCACCTACCACTACAAGGTACTTATTTAATCTTCATAAATTTACTCAAGTGAATATAACCTACGACATACGAGCTATACTTATAAATAATAATATTTTTTTTTAATCATGCGTTCACGTTAACAGCTATAATGATTTCAATGTCCAGTGTTTCAAGGAATGCGATATCGCTCTATCTTGGTTTCATTCAACATTCACAGTGTATACATATAAAGTTATATTACAATCTTTTATACATTACGTACATGTAGCTGGTTTGGCTGCCTATGTAATAAATATATTAAGAAGTTCTTAAACTGAATACATATAATTTTGTTTATTTATGTGATGGTTATTTATTAAAGAAACAGGAAAACATGTAGGTTGAAGTATTGTTTTATATGGTTGTGTGATGGTACGATGTTTATTCTTTTGTTCTAGCAAAAAATCTAAGACTCTGGACATCTTCGGTCTAAGTCGTGAGCGCGGCGAATCCACAACAGGTTATCCTGTTCTGTCTTCGTTCTTCGTGAATCGAGTTGCTAATGGTAACGAACGGCGATCAAATGCTACATCTGGCAACTACTATGTTGATTTTAAAATATACAGGACGAGTGATGCGCGAGATACCGAGTCCATGGAGCTGTGGAAAAAGGCACTAGTACGAGTCAAGTTCCAAACGAATGAGGATTCTGTTCAGTGGCGCAAACTTCAAGACTTCATGCGGTCAGCTGATACGTTGTTTGACGAACAACCTATATTTACTACTTAATATTATACATTACAGTTTATTTAAGTATAATGTTATTTAACTTCAAAATATAATGATGATTTCATGATAACATTATGTTGTTTTATTTCATAGCTATTACGACGACCAGATTTGGCGCGAAGGTTTGTGTATCAGATTTTCGTGTCAAAGGTTGCGGGTTCGATTCCCGCTAGAGCGATGAATTTCGTCTCTAGTCTGGTTACAACTTTGATAGTTGGTACTGTTGTTCGTTCGCGTTAAATGTTAACGCAAACTCGATCGTAGTATCTAAATTTACATCACAACGTAACACATCACAAATTAAAACACATCACAATTTTTTTATCACAATTCCAAACTCCGAGCTGATTGATACTGAGTAATTCACAGAAAAACTCAATAACACTTTCCTCGACCTAGGAATCGAACCCAGGACCTCTAGCGTTGCAGTCGCGCTTAGGACCGCTGGACTAACGAGGCAGTTATATTGTGTTTATCAATATGTTATTATAAGTTTTCAACGGTCTATATCACGTTGCGATGAACGATTCGCGCTTATTCGTCGGTAATCTTTTTATTGTGTAATTGTACGCCGTTAGGCATTCCGTCTCGTTTGAACAAGTAAATAATGAATTATCATTGTGATTCAACGAAGTGATGTGACGTACAGACAGTGACAGTGAACGAAATAAACAGGTACGTAATGTCGAAGCGGACAAGATTCGATCGTATATTATTGGGCATTCTATCCCACCGAAGTGGAGGCGAAGCCGGAACGGCAGGTGGGGTAGAATGCCCAATAATATACTACTACCCACACCTCGTATTTCCTGAGTGGACTGTATAACTGGCTTGTATTAAATTGCATAAAGATTGAGTAATGAAACAGCGTTCACTACCGCTGTCAAGGAGTGCGCGTGCTAGGTGATAATTCTTACGATTATCAACTATCTCCACTAATGCAGTCGATAGTAAAACCGGTTTCATTACAGCTGATTGAGAAGCCGTGTTTATGTGCGCTTTATTCGCATGGATCGTAGTAAATTCCACTGCGGAGGACGAGCCCGGTGCGGTGGGCGCGGTAAGGGACGGAGGAAGCGCTCCTGCGGCAGCATTCACAATAGCCGGTGTCTCAGTAGCGTGCGACACATGACGTGCTACAGATTGATTAGTATGGTTATCGGGATGCAGTAACGAATTGTGTTTTTTGTTGCATAATCGACACGGCCCTAACTTACAGTCATCTAACGCGTGATCTGAACGTAAACAATTAATACACAGTTTCTTTTCGTGGATGAATTTAAGCTTGGAATCTAAATTAAATTCGAGAAACCTTTGACACGCGTAAAGTGGGTGACTTGCATTGCATAGTGAACAAAGCTTCTTATTCTTAGTGTATTTGCGTGACTGTCAACCCTGTGGCTCATTGGTGGAAACATTGTAGTGAATTTTAGACTGGTTATTAATTGTATGTTGTTTTTTGTTATCGTGTTTGCTATGTGATACTTGCAATGTTTCCAGCATGTCAGCCCGGTCTTTGAGAAACTTTATTAAATCATTTAGTTTAAGGTTTGTCTTAGAGTCGCCATTTCTAGAAAATAATGTGCCCTTGTATTCTTCCCACTCCCGTTCGGTGATTGAATCTAATTTGAAGACAACTAAATAGATAACCAGTGTATCCCATGAGTCAGTTGGCTCGCCGAGGATTTTTAATGCGCGTAAATTCTTTAACACGGTATCTATTAACTTTCTAATTAAAATTGGCGACTCTTTGTTTACATTCTGCATAGTGAACAACGCCCTGACGTGATTATGCACTAATAATCTACTGTTATTGTACCGATTGAGAAGTAAATCCCATGCAACCGGGTAATTAGCACTAGAGAATTCTACAGAATTAATAACTAGCTCCGCACTTCCCTTTAGTGATGATTATAGATAGTGAAACTTTTCTATACTGCTAAGATCGTCAGAATTGTGCACTAAAGATAGAAAAGTGTCCCTAAACTCCAACCATTGCTCATATGAACCGTCAAATGTGGGCATAGAAATTGTAGGCAATTTAACGGTCGATTTATGAGTACATTTGTTGGAACTGTCAGTAACCTCATTCTGATTTAACAAATATTCAGCTTGAGATAATATAGTGTAGTAGGTATTTTCAAACACTTCCCTTTGCGTCAATTGCTCATCTACATCAGAGACTGATTCCTCGATTTGATTTTGAATGTCATTGAATTCGTTAAACAATCTAGTGGCTCCCTGAATCCGTAATTTCAGATCTATGCGTTTTTGACTAGACAAAGTTTCAGCTGAAAGAATAAATAAGAAATTGGAGAATTTTGTTAATCTACCTTTTACTATGCCGCGTTTTTTAATAAGATCTCTAACAACTGGAGAATCGAGATTTGTTAGCTACTGAGATCTCTGACGTATTTGGCTGGCTCATCTTGGTGGAAAGTAGTAAGAAAGGAGTACTCACGCTTGAGTGTGATGGCGGTTACGATGAGATTTCCTTTGAATAGTTGGCAGCGCACACAATTTCAACCAGTATTCACTGAAATATGTAAATAGCACGGTATCACACAACTGAAATGGAGATGAATAGGGCTGGGCAGGATGGCTGGCCGTACCTGTTATGCGCGTTTCCAGGTTGTCCAGCTCAAGTCCAAGATCCGGCTCGAAGGTCCAATGTTTGGGTTGTGTAGTCGGCTCCGAAGTGCGTGTATAGGTTCAGAGGATTCTTGAATAACGTAGTCGATACTATATACATTTGAAATTCGGTTTATTGCGGATAATATGATTGTGTTGTTTGTGTTTAATATAAATCTGCTTCCACCCTCACACTTAGGAATTAAAAAATATATAGAAATATATTGACTCTTTAGTGGGTCACACTTTCTAATAGCTTTTATTTCTAAAAGGTGGTTTATTTTATATTCACTGCTATAGATCCTTGGAAAAAAGATAGATCTTTGGAAAAATACGTCGTCGATAATATTCTGGGCTTTGATGGGGTTCTTTAATAAGGGGAAAAAAATGAATTTATCATTGTTAATAAATAGACTTCCATTCATTGAGATATAATTTTAATCGTCCAGCATGTACCTGAGGGTCCGATGAATCTTGAGTGCTCAACAGTGAGTTGAGTAGTAGCGTGGTGCTCTATTCTGCGGCGGCTACAGGCCACGTGCAGGCGGCAGAGGGTGGTGATGGCGGGTGACCCAAAAGATGCTGTGGCGCTGGCCTGCGCTTCGTATACGCGTACGACGTTGTTGGTTTCGGCCTACCGCATACCGGCGTCACGAGGTGTCAACATCTGGCCGCTGCGCTGTTGTTGGTTACGCGCTCGGGTCGATGGGGCTTTGGTGTTTACATTTCTTGTAGAGCTTGAATAAGCTGAAGTTCTTAATTAATTCGCCTAGATTTTTGCCAAATAAAAAAGAATCTCGTTTTCTATCTTTAAAGGGATCGTAAAAACAATTTACGGAATGATCATTCATCACACGGCGTGTGTCTGTTTCAGCAATGTGTGAATCAGCCAGGAGTTTGCCCGCATCATTTACGTACGCGTACGGATGATGACTGGAATATCTGGCGATTCCTTTAAAAGACATGTCATTGCACAACCTCACGCTGAAAGAGCTGTACCAAGCTGATCCTGCTTGGCAAGTAACCGCTTGTTTTAATTTACAGGTGTCGACCAGATAACGCCAATTCCCGGGTTTAGAGCAGGACCTTAAGCGAGGAAAAATATTTTTGGAAAAAAAAAAGTCTCTTCAAGAAATTCACGCAGTAAACATACTATTTTGTTGCTAATTATGTTTGAAGGTCTGAACGGTACTCGACAATGTTCACCTCAGAATCACCTTTTAGAGAGCTTTAATAATTGATGATAGAAGTTGTCAGAATCGGCGATTTCATGTAGTGAACGATGTTCATTTGACTTAATTGAGTCTCATTTAAATCTAAATTTGGTAACTCCTTATTTCTGAGATCAGCTTTAGACTCGACGGGAAGTGACCAGCTCATATTCGAGATGTTCTGGGAACCATTAGCTATGATGAAGATGCGAGCAGTATAATATAAAAAATTATGGAGGTATGATTGAACAAAAAATATTTTTTGAACAATAATCTTAAGGAATACAGCAAATATATTACACCTACTCTACCGTTGAATGTAACGATCGTACATAATAAGATTATGCTAGACAAATAGCTGCACAGGTTATGGACACATCCGTAGGTTGATAAATAATTCTGTAGGTATCCGAAGAATACAACGGATGTTCAAAAACTTCGATTACCGATGAATTCAAAAGTCGTACATTCTACTAAAATGTGGTAAGTAAATGGCTGAACGATTGATATGATGAAATCGCTGCATAGATAAAACACACTTCTAAAGTGAGTATTTACATAGTAAGAATACAACGAATACATAATACGAACGCTACCGATGAATGCAACGGCCGGACATAATAAGATTATGCTACTGGGCATCAGGTAAAGAACACCTTATGTTGATAGATGAATTATGTAAGTATCCGAAGAATACAACGGATGTCCAAAAAAGTACGATAACAGATGAATGCAACGCTAACAATACCTACAACAATCCCTAACAAACCTAACAATAGGATGCTTACTAACGATTTTGATGTGGCACACGCTTTTAATAGTTTCTTTGCTAACATACCCATAACTACTACTAGTTTCTTAGGTTCTTCTTCTACCGATGCTGAAAATTTACTTCGTGAAAGTGTGCCTAGGTCTCAAGCTACTTTTGTATTTAATCATGTAACTCCTAGTGAAATTTTAAATACATTTAAATTTTTAAAATTAAAAAGAACTGGTGATTTATGGGATATGTCTATCACTGTTTTAAAATCAGTGATAGATATACTCTCTCCTTATTTATCTGTAATATTTAATAAATGTATTGACATAGGTACTTTTCCAGACCTAATGAAGCATAGCAAAATAATCCCCCTATTTAAATCTGGAAGTAAAAACGAACTCTGTAATTTTAGACCAATATCCATTTTACCAACTGTTAGTAAAATTTTTGAAAAACTTTCATTGAAGCAATTACTAAGGTATTTTAATGTAAATAGCCTCCTACACTCTGAACAATATGGTTTCACACAGGGTCGTTCAACAACAGACGCAGGAGTTGCATTACTGAAACACAACTTTGACGCTTGGGAAAATTCACAGAACGCTATTGGTGTATTCTGTGATATTTCGAAGGCTTTTGATTGTGTCCACCATAAAACACTTATTTGTAAACTTGCACATTACGGGATTCGAAGAAAGGCACTTAATATCTTAACTTCTTATTTAAGTGGTAGGATACAGTACGTAAATATCAACAATACAAAATCATCTGGATTGTCTGTGCAGTTGGGTGTACCACAAGGCTCAATTTTAGGCCCTTTCCTTTTTTTAATTTATATAAATGATTTGCCACATTATCTGAGATCCATTTGTGATGTAGTACTGTTTGCTGATGATACCTCGCTTATTTTTAAAGTAGATAGAAATAGAGATCATTTTGACGACGTAAATAGTGCACTTGTTCAGGTAATGCATTGGTTTACAGTTAATAATTTAGTACTAAATGCTAGAAAAACAAAATGTGTAAAGTTTAGTTTGCCTAACGTGAAAAATCTAGGACCCAACTTAATTGTCAATAAAGAAGTACTTGAGACCGTCAATTCTACAGTATTCTTAGGTATTACACTAGATGCCAAGCTTCAATGGGGCCCACATGTGTCATGCCTCGCGGGGAAACTTAGCTCCGCTGCTTATGCGGTCAGAAAGGTTAGGCAATTCACTGACGTAGACACTGCTCGACTTGTTTATTTTAGTTACTTTCATAGCATTATGTCCTATGGAATTCTATTGTGGGGTAGAGCTGCTGATATAGAAAGTATTTTTATTTTACAAAAGCGAGCTATTCGTTCCATATATCAGCTAGGGGCTCGAGTTTCTCTTAGGGAACGTTTTAAAGACATTGGTATTTTGACTGTTGCATCGCAGTATATTTATGCCAACATAATACATATAAGGCAAAATATACATTCCTATAGTAAAAACAGTGACGTTCATAGTATTAATACACGGAATAAACATAAATTGTGTGCCCCCAGTCACCGTTTACATAAGGTACATAATTCGTTTGAGGGGGTTGGTATACGTATTTATAACAGAATACCTACTGATATCTTGGATCTACCGACTGACGTATTCAAAAGTAAAGTAAAAAATTGCCTTATTAAGAAGGCTTATTATAAATTGAGTGACTATTTTAGTGATAACAGTAGATGGTCGCCGGATTAGTCCAAGATAGCAGTCTACTTTATAAAATGTAATTGTTGAGATGTGTAAGTGTGAGCGGGCACATACAGAGAAATGGAGGCCAAGAGTGTGTTAATATTATCATCGGTTGTTCTGTATTTCTATATCAGTAGTTTTTATATCTCGGCTTGGTAAAATGGATTGGTATATGCTAGCTCACATAAATATAGGTAATGATTGCACTCTATATTGTATACTGATTATAGTATTGTATAGAATCACTTATTAAATAAACAGACAGAAATGTGTGCTGGGGAGTTTGTTGCGCCGCTTCTTCCCAGCAAAAACACTAGGAAGCGGTGAAGGGCGGGCGTTTTTGGGGGCTGTCTTTATTGTCGACGTTCAAAAAGAGCCATTTAAATTTGGCCTACTTTGAATAAATGATATTTTGACTTTTGACTTTGACTAACGGTCGTACATTATAATAAAAATATGCTCTCAGCATCGAATTGCAAAATAGACTACGTTGAAAACATCCTAATAATTGACAGTAAAATACTGTACTTAAAATTCACTGAACCAATTTTTACCATTCCTGGTCGAACTGAAACCATCATAGAGTGTCCTGTTACTAACCCTGAACTAGGAGAAGGACTTATTCTCGTGTAAGGTGCGGTGTTGGTGATAAATGAAACCAATGAATGCTCGAGTAATACTGTCTTATATTTAATAGAATAGTGCAATATAAAGGGTTACAATGGTGCATAGATTATTAGATATAGAACTTAGAATAGGTAGATTAATACATCCCTTACATCACCGTACTTATTGAAAAAAAAAAAAATACATAGGGTTTTTTTTTTTTTGAATTACATATAAAGTTAAAATTAAGCAACATGATATGGTTTTGTACGGTTTTTATGAATAATTAAAAATCAAACGAACTTACCTTAAGTGAAGTTCGATTATAATTATGTGAACAGCTTCATTCGAAGCGATCTATTGTTTACGTGTTGTAGTAGCATTCCCATGGCACCAGCCTTGCACGGTTTTTAGAGGGTAAAAGTTTTTTTTTTTTTTTTGTAAATATGACGGTATCGGAACTTATACTCCCACCATTTACCCCCACTACGCTAGTTCTCCTAGACAGTCCAGTCGAGTTTTATTTCATTTTTTTCAAAGCTAAAATATTTCACATTTCATTGTTATAGGGTAGGGTTATTTAAAGCATAAATAATAATAGGGAGGGTGATTAAAGATCGCTTCGAATGAAGCTGTTCACATAATTATAATCGAACTTCACTTAAGGTAAGTTCGTTTGATTTTTAATTATGTTTCACAGCTTCATTCGAAGCGATCTATTGTTTACGTGTTGTAGATGTTCAGAGAAGAAATGTGAAATGTATACAAAACAAGATGAGTAATCAACTTTTTCTTTATTGTATGAATGAATTATTAATTTTTCATAAGTTTCATTATACCTAATAACATTTGTTTTTTACAGAGTGCAATATTATTCACCAGCAAGGACAGTGGTAGCAAATTGATTAGGATCGGTGACAATTTGCTTATTATAATATTTTGCAAATACTGAGGAGGACTCGCTCCAACCTGCAGTCTTTCTAATAAGGTCGATGTTGACCCCAAGTCTGTTGGCTGAGGATGTTGCTGCGTGCCTAGTGCTGTGACCACTGAATATTGAAGTGTCTATACCGCTACAGTGAAGTGTATCCTTTATCCAATGACTAAGTGTTTGTGATGAAACTTTTGAGTATGGTTTTTTATAGCTAATAAATAAATGATCGTTAGTACGGTATGATTGTGTCTTGTTTATATAATTTTGTAAGCATGTAGCGGGACAAATTTCGGGTCGAGCACTGAAAAAAGGTAATCTTAAAACTGGTTGGGTAACATTCGGTTTAGAAGTTTTAATTAAATCTGGAATTTTTATAATAATATCAGTTGAGTTATTAATTTTTACGTTAATCATTTTTATAAGAGCAAACGTTTGAACACGGTGAGCAGTCACCAAAGCCAACAGAGTTAGTCTTTTTAGAAAGAGTTTCCAGACTAAGGTTTGTATTTGGCCATTTTTGTGCTAAATAATCGAGAACAATGGTCGGATTCCATGTCAAATTATATTTTGGATTGTTAGGCCGTAGTCTGTAAACTCCTTTCATAAATCTTTTAATTCTATCATCGTTTACAATATTACTTAGTAACAATGATAACGTAGACTTGTATGAATTAATAGTACCATATCTAGCACCCTTATCGAAAATAGTAGTGAGAAAGTGAATAACTGTAGGAACTGACACAGTAGAGTAATCATAACCATGTGTATTGCAATAATTTAACCATGAATTTATGCAAACGTCGTATTGTTTATACGTCGAATCAGATAGTGACGCTAACATAATGTCTACAGATTTAGGAGATAAATATCTCTTCAGTAGAGATTGCCTGAAAGCTTCGCGGCAACCAATCTCAAGGTGCGGTGAAGATTGTGAACGACTCTGAAAGGAGAGGTTAACAAATTTTCGTCAGGTTCAAAATATATCGGTGGTGAACATATTATTTTTTGGAAAACTGGGAACCATGGTTGGGTTGGCCAATACGGTACAACAACAATACCCTCAGCTTTGTCATTAATAATTTTTTGCATGACTTTGGTTATTAATGAAAATGGTGGAAAAGCATAGAACAATGTATATTTCCAAGATATGGTAAAGGCATCGATAGCCCAAGCTTCGGGGTCATTCTTCCAGGTTACATATTTTTGACATTTAGCATTACATCTGGTAGCAAAAAGATCTATTTCCGGGAAACCATAAAAACAAGTTATTTTATTGAAAGCGAAGCTATTCAATTCCCACTCTGTATCCTGAAATTTGTTGCGAGATAATTGATCAGCTTCACAGTTATCTTTAGTATTAATATAAGATGCAAATACAGTTATTCTACGCCGCTCACACCATTGCCATATTTCTTTGCTAATTTGATGTAAGTGTTCAAATTGAACGCTGCCCATACGATTTATACAAGATATAGCAGTAATATTGTCAATTCGTAATAATGCTTTTGAAGAGTGTAAATCTCTAGCAAAACATTTAAGGCCTAAAAAAGCCGCTTTTAATTCTAACTCATTGATATGTAAAGATTTTTCACTGTCCTTCCAGTAGCCAAAAGATTCTTTTGTACTACAGTAAGCACCCCAACCAGTGGATGATGCATCCGAAAATATTTCTAGATCATACTGATCACATTTTAGAGGGTAGGCTCCATTATCAATATTGTCTAACCACCATAACATATCACTACGTAAGCTATTTGGAATTAGTACTAGTTGTTCATAGTTAGGGTTGGTATTTAAGCAAGAGTATTTCAATCGTTCGAATTGTTTTGTGTATAGCCATGCATATTGTATTGCAGGGCAAGCAGATACTAAGAGACCTAAGAATCGAGCAAAATCTCGTAATTTGCATTTGCGCTGCTTTAAGAAATGAGAAACACGTTCTTTAATTTTTAATCTTTTTGTACTAGGTAATTTTAGTAACATATTTTTAGAATCAAATTCGAATCCTAAGAACTTGCATTGTGTATGCGGTTGTAAACTGCTTTTTTCTAAATTAATTATAAAACCTAAGTTTTTAAGTAACGTCATGGTATAACGGACGTTGCGTTTACACTCATTATAAGTTGTACCAATGCAAAAGATGTCATCAATGTATATTACAGATATTAAGCCAAAATTCCTTAAAAATTCCATTACAGGTTTTAGTAATTTTGTGAAAACATATGGAGCTGTGCATAAACCGAACGGTAAGCAATTGAACTCATAAAGAATACCGTTGTATTTAAAACGTAAATACTTCCTATGTGATTTATGGATTGGGACTAAGAAATATGCGTCTTTTAAGTCTATTGACGCCATGTAACAGTTTTCGGTTACCAGCTTTGAAGCTGTACGATAATCCTCCATTTTAAAATGTATTGAATTGACAAATTTATTTAAACATTTAAGGTTTAATATGAATCTCTTGTCTCCGTTCGGTTTTGGCACTAAAAATACAGAAGATATAAAATCTCCATCTTCATGATCACAATAAGATATCGCCTTCATGTTTAACAAGGAGTTCAAGGAGTTATTAAAATCCTGTGCTTCTTGAGTAGATTTTGGATATACACAAGGGACGTCAGTACGATATGGAGAACACTTAAAAGGTATTTTATAACCTTTCACCCAAGATAGGGTAGATTTATCAGAAGTGATATGTGTCCATCTTGGTACCTGATTAATTATTTCCGATGCGATGTCCTCGTTGGAGACGAGTAGTTGCGCCGCCTGGTGCTGTTGGCTGGTACCCGCTGCGCAGGACGAGGAGCGGGCTTCGTGCTGATCAACTTGTTGTCCGTCTTGCGATGTTGAGGCATGGAGTTTAAATGGCTCTTGATACCTTTAGGGGCCTTAGGTCTGTTAATTTTTGGCTTCTGGATATGCTTCAAAGCCTCTCCAGACTGCTGGATTGTTTTTGCGGCCTTAACCCTATCGGTCACATTTTCACCAAATAAAAGATTACTTCTTTTTGTTTCTAATAAAGTTTCCTTTAGTTTTGTATTAATAGATGATAATACAAAATTACGCCTAGTTTTTGTTACTAAGAAATGGCTGTCGCATAATAGTCGACAAGCGTCACTTATAGGCTTTAAAAGTTTTTGTTTGGACGTTTCGTTAGCAAGTATCATGTCAGTAGCGGTTGCTAAGGCTGACAGTGCTATACCAAGCTGATTTTGCTTATATACGAGGGAACAGTCCCTCTTTACCAAGGTATCCTGCAGGGCTGCTTTAACTTCCGGGTTGAGAGCTGGCGCTAATAGGAGATCGCAATTGCCGGGTACGAGATAATTTTTTAAAAGATTATCTTTAACGTCCTTTGTCAAACCCCTAGAGAGAATGTCTTGCCACCGTTTTGCAAGATCCTTATGGACAGATGGACCTTTGAGGGTTTCATTTTTAGGAGCGTCGCCAAGCAGTAACAATACATCTTCATCCAACTCCTGTTCTTCCTCTTGCTGTGTTTCTGCTGAAGTACCCGGTGTAGGAGATCCAGGTGGCACACACATAGACGTAGGTGATTGCGGTATGACAGCGCACGGCGAGGTGTGTGTGGAAAGTACAAGAGGCAGGTTTTGTGAAAATGGCTCTTCATTATCACCCGCTACTGGTACTTCCAAACGCGGTGAAATGTCACAATCCGCGTCTTGCGACGAGTCTGCGATAAACGGTTCTTGTTAGAACGCGTTTCATAAATAACGTGACAGTACCTGACCAAGTATGGCAGTAACGCATCACTTTTAACGTGACAGAGAAAACCCAAATGTGGTAGTCTCGCATCACAAAGTTACACGCATAGCGAACGTAACGGTATCTGCCCAAGTATGGCAGTAACGCATTACTTTTACGTGACAGAGAAGACCCAAATGTGGTAGTCTCGCATCACTAAGTTATACGCATAGCGAATGTAACAGTATCTGCCCAGGTATGGCAGTAACGTATTACTTTTTCGTGACAGAGAAGACCCAAGCGTGGTAGTCTCGCATCACTAAGTTATACGCATAAGAAATGTGACACCATTTGTCACTCTTGTATAGGCATGAGGGAACCCTTACATGGTAACCCCGCAGCCTAGTAAATAATATCAACTCACAGTTTAAATCCTGTTGATTAGTTGCAACATTCAATTGATCTTGCAACTTTTTAATTTTACGCCGTATTTCTTCTTCACTTTTTTCATGCCTCCTTTTCTTACCCATTTTTAATACGTGGACCGCTGTTATGGAGACGTGCGAAGGCTTGAGCACGGAAACACAGAAATAAAACTCGACTGGACTGTCTAGGAGAACTAGCGTAGTGGGGGTAAATGGTGGGAGTATAAGTTCCGATACCGTCATATTTACAAAAAAAAAAAAAAAACTTTTACCCTCTAAAAACCGTGCAAGGCTGGTGCCATGGGAATGCTACTACAACACGTAAACAATAGATCGCTTCGAATGAAGCTGTGAAACATAATATCCTTCTTTCCATATTTATTAATGATCTCTACGTTTGGTGGTATGTCTTTAATTACTTTATAAGGACTTGAATATATGTTATCTAACTTGTTACATGGTGTATTTTTAACTAAAATTAAGTCATTTTCCTTATAACTAACAGGGTTAATATTTTTGTCGTATACTAATTTCCTATTAAACTTATTTTTTAACAGGTTATTTCTAGCCTCTTTTTGAGAAAGTTGCAAACGGTATTTTAACTCATACGGATAACTTTCGAAATTATATAGTGGATCTAATTCTTCCGTTAGATTGCTGGGAAGAAAACATTTCTTACCAAAAACCAATTCGTAAGGAGTGAATCCGGTCTCTGTGTGTACTCCAGTATTGTAAGCAAAACACCAAAATGGGATCCACTTACTCCACAATTCAGGATGGTTCTCTGTTTGAATCCGCAAAAACGCATTCAAATGTTTATGAGTAACTTCTAGGGCTCCTATGCTCTGGTGATGATGTGCTGTAGAATTGAGCTGTTTAATATTTAATAACTTACATACCTCTTGAAATATTTCCGAGAGAAACTCCTTTCCCCTGTCTGTTGCGATTATCTTTGGCACACCGTACCTTAGAATAAAATTGTTGACAAAATTTCTCGCCACTTCTTCAGATCTCTTGGAAATTAAGGGATAGCCTTCCACAAACTTTGTGAGTTCGCATTGCAACGTTAGCACATACGAAAAATTACCATTATCTGTGTCTATAGGACCATTAAGATCCAAAAATACTTTTTCAAATGCAGTATTTGCCGTGCTAGTAATTATCATTGGCTCTTTTTTTGGCAGTGAATACTTTTGTCGTTGACACTTATCACAACGCTTTACAAATTCTCGAACATCATTATCAATACCAGGCCAATAATAATATTTTTTTATATTATTTGACATCCGTCTCATACCAGCATGGCCACTACTTGGTAAGAGATGGAAGTCATTAAGAATAACTTTTATATCATCCTTATTTTCTATTCTTTTTATGCTACTTAAAATACATATACGCGGTCCGAACCTATTTTGATTATTCTTTATTTCTTCTAATAGCTTTTTTATAAAAATTTCATTATCTTTGCTTTTTAAAATGTATATTTCTTCTATCTTCAATAAATTGCAAAAAATATCTATCTCTCTCACAAATTCGCCTCGCGTCATTTGCGATTGAGAGTTAAGAAATTTTACATAAATATTTCTTTTACTTTCAACATAACAAAATGATTTATTTTCTTTGGTAATTAATCCCATTTTCCTTAAGTTCTCTAATCCTCTAATATCAATAAATCTTAATTCAACTGAATCTTTCGGTTTGATATGGGTGCTTACGACTTTTGGGTGATCAAGCCTCAAGTCTAAAGGATCCACATCTACTGTATAATTAGGGTTATTTAAGTTTTTTGCCTGAGCTCTTGTCATTACGTTTACGACACTTTCATGCATTTCCTTCAACTCATTTAAGGTAATTCTGGACAGTGCATCTGCAGCTGCATTGTCAGAACCTTTAACGTATTCTACTTCAAAATTATACTCTTCTAACGTCATCCTAAATTTCATAAGCCTACTTGACGGATCTTTCATATTAAACAAGTATACAAGTGGTTTGTGGTCTGTAAGTATTTTAAAAGGTCGACCATACAAATATGGACGAAAATACTTTACAGCCCAAACAATCGCAAGTAATTCCTTCTCTATAACAGGATAGTTCTTTTCGCCTTTGTTTAAGCTTCTACTAGCGAAAGCAATTGGTAGTAGGTTTTTATTTGACAAAATTGCTCCTATAGCATTATTTGACGCATCAGTTTGAACAATAAAATTATTATCTTCCGAAAAATCTGGATATTATAATACAGGCGGATTAATTAATTGTTGTTTTAAAGTTTCAAATGATTGTTGACATTCAATACTCCATTCAAATGGTACACCTTTTCTGGTTAATTTATTTAAGGGAAAAGCAATTTCAGCGAATCTTGGAATGAATTTGCGATAGTAATTAGTAAAAGCTACAAAACGTTTTACTTCGTCTGTGCTTTTTGGGCATGGATAGTTTCGAACTACAGCAATTTTTGCAGGATCAGGCATTATACCCTGGCTTGAAATAATATGTCCTAAATACAAAATTTCTTTCTTAAGAAAATCGCACTTTGCTGGATTTAACTTTAAATTAACCGATCGTAACCTCTCAAATACGTCTTGTAAATTTTTATTATGAATTACTAAATTTCTACCAAAAACAATTAAGTCATCTAAATAAATCAAACATTTTTCATAATTCAAACCAGCCATTGCCATTGTCATCATTCTTGAGAAAGAACTTGGGCTAGTTTTTAGTCCCATCGGCATACGCGTCATCTGGTATTGTCCTGAATGGAAAGCTGTAAATTTTCGACTGTTTTCTTCTAATTTCACGTTATAGTATCCTTGATGTAAATCTAAATGCGTGAAATAAATGCTGCCTGTCAATGATTCTAAAATTTCTGTAATATCTGGTAATGGGAACTTATCGTCTTCTATACAATTATTCAGTTTCCGGTAATCTACTACTAATCTCCATTTTCTATCTTCCGATGAATCCGACTTCTTGGGTACCAATAATATTGGGCTTGACCAGTCGCTTTTACTGGGTTCTATAATACCTTCTTCTAACATTTTATTAATCTGACGTTTAATTTCATCTTTTTGAGAATGTGGCAAACGGTATTGTTTAGAAAATTCTGGTTTTGTATTAGGCTTTAAAGAAATTGTATGGGTATAAATATCTGTAGTACTTAATTTATCTCCTGGAAGGTAAAATATATCCGAATATTTAGCGCAAGTATTTTCAATACTTCTTTGTTCCTCATCATTTAAATGTTGTAAATTCATTAAGGAAAATATTTTTTTCACCCTATCTGCATTTCTTTGCGTTTTCTCAAATACACAAATATTAAATTTACTAAGTTTCTCAATTTTAGGCTGTATTTCTGTTAACGATAGGTTATTTTCAGTTACGTTTAATATTCGAACAGGTATTAAACCGTTTTTAGGAGTACCTATAGAACTTGCTAAAAAAACGCCATCTTTGATTTCCTTTGATGATACTACACAATCTTCATTGAAGTTTGTACGTATAAAATGTATAGATTCACTTCTAGCAGGAATGTTAAAATTTGCGTTAAATGGATTTATTAAAGGCAAAGAAACAATTTTCTTATTAGGATACAAAGTTAAAATATTGTTATTAAAATCTAATTGAACTTTGTACTTGTTTAAAAAATCACGACCTAAAATTCCGCTTCCCTTAATAGGTAAGTTATGAAAAACATAAAACTTGTGACTAATTGTTTCATCTTTTAAAGTCAACGATAAATACAAGTATCCTATTGCTTGGACTTTGCCCCCTAGTCCGTTTATTGTTACGTTCTCTATATGGATTGGAATGTTACATTCGAGAGCATGTTTATATGTACATGCTGACAACGAAGCTCCAGAATCTACGAGAAAATAGTGTTTTTTATTAATATATAATGACGAACATAAAGAAATATAACAATTGCTATCACTAGCTAAAATAAATTTATCACTATCAGTCACGAAAAAACTGATTGGACGTCGATTCAACCGAGTTATCTGAGTTATTTATAACGTTTATATCGCGGCGTTCACGTATCCCTTGATTTCCTCTATTATAAAAACTTTCGAATTTACCTCTATGCTGCCTGCGACCACCAGTTCCACCTCGCGTCCACTGTCCTCGTGACACAAAGTGGGTTCCGTGCTGTGGTACCTGAGCTCGTCCTCTAAATGAAAAGAAGTTGCTACGTCCTCCGCGTTGGCCTCTATAAATATTTAAGCGGCCCCTGTTCCTATTAAAATTATTATTATTGTATGGTCTTTTGTACATACCCATGATTTCTCCAGAAGACATTGTGGTTGTCGAGACCTCCTCGTCTTGGGCTGCTTGAACGGCGTCTTTGAGTGACCTGTAATTTCTTGCAGAAATAATCGTACTTAACCTACGATTTCGCAAACCATCGGCGAACTGTTTGATTGCCATGTTTTCATTAATTGGCTTTAATATATTATAGCACTGCTCATTCCCGTCGACTTGCGTAATCGTCAGGTCCACAAATAATTCCGTAATTTCTTTTCCATAATCCACAATTGACTTTTCATTTTGTTTAATTTTTTGTAGTTTATTTTGTATAGCCGTTGCAGCTTTCTTACACAATAATACATTTTTCATATCAACAATTAAGTCAGTGATACTATCATATTTCGATTTTAATTTTAACTTAGCTTCCTGGGAAAGTCTACTTTTCAACACAAAATTCATTAAATTTTGTTTACAAGCACTCTCCTTTAATATGGAGTTATAGTATTCGATATTGTCAATTAACTGTTTCGTATTGGCCTCCTCATTTGTCATAACAGGTAAAAGATTTAAGGCAGTTTTTAAATCAAAAGACGTCATATTGGACAAAGATTCTGACTTATCACTCTGAAATAACAATAAAGTATCCTCTCGTAAATCTAAAAATAGACGACAATAATTTTCTATTAATGAAATATCTTGGCAAGTATAATATTTTTTCTCAACGTTATCTTTAAAATCAATTAACCAAGTCTCGTAGTGATCATAAATTTCATTAATCTCATTTAATTTTTTGTCTAAATTTTTTTTTTCGTTCTCCTTTTTGGTCCTAATTTTATTAAATAAGTTCTAATTTTCTTTAATTCATTATACAAATTTAAAATAATATCCATAATCCACTTACCACCATAACGTAGAGTAAAGTAATCATAATTATGTACCTGTAATTTGCGTTAAAACATTATTATAACATTTCAAAATTACGAAGCTGTTTCAATCAAACGCAAATAACACCATAGTCCAAAGTTCAATCAGCACATCGTCCGTATTTGGTAAGACACTGCATTCTTAGTAAAGTCAGGTTGTAATCACTTGCGCGACATTATAATTTTGTAAACTTATTTTATAGATTATATTACGATTAATATTCAGATTTAAAATTGAACCGTATTATAATTATGTATTTATTTTATTTTTATTTTATTTATTTTTTTAACTTTTACCGCACTTTTATCACTTTTTTTTTTTTTTTATATACGCACTTTACACATTTTTATTTTAATCACACAATATTTTCTGCGTAGGTTTTCGTAGCGGGATCCGTGGCTCCCAATTGCATTTGTCGACGAAACAGCGATCTCCTGATAGCCGTACGATTTATCTCCTTAGTAATCCATTTCCCGTGACATCTTCTATAGAGCCGATATATAAAAAATAGTCCGCCGAGTATTATTATTAACAGGAATATCGAAAGAATTATGTGTGTCGTAGACATGTGAAAACGAATTTCTTCTGCTGTGGCTTGGTTAGTACCAGCCACCGCGTTTTGGATGATGACCTTCTCTTCTTTAGATTGCGGCTTGCCCATGTTCGCGGATTATGCGTACAATCACGTCCAGTCCGTAATTACAGTAAACTAGTACTCGTCCCATTGTCTTTAATATTCCGCGATACTTTCGAGATAGGTATTATTAGGTTCATTCACGTCTCAAATTCGCGGCACGCGTGCAGGCTGACTATCCTGGCAGGGTCGCCATGTAAGGTGCGGTGTTGGTGATAAATGAAACCAATGAATGCTCGAGTAATACTGTCTTATATTTAATAGAATATAAAGGGTTACAATGGTGCATAGATTATTAGATATAGAACTTAGAATAGGTAGATTAATACATCCCTTACACTCGACCAGAAACCTATTGAATCATTATTGATTGCAAATTGCATAGTCACTGTAAAATCGAATGGCCGCATTAATATCTCAGTCGTAAATACCTCTGAACATTCTATCACTATTGACCCCACACTAAAACTCGAAATTATCCCTCTTAACAAAAAAGACCTGATACCGCATGAAATTAACACTGTCTTGCATTGTGACAAAAGTCATAACGCTTATTCACGAACAAATCAAGTTATCGATCAACTCCGCATTTCACACTTAAACTATGAAGAAACTCAAGCCCTCTTTGAAGTATGTACTAAATTTTCAGACATATTCTATTTACCTGGAGACAAATTATCTTGTACCAACTCCATTCAACACGAGATTAAGACAACATCTTCTGCTCCTATCCATACAAAAACATATCGCTTCCCTGAATGCCATAAACATGAGGTCGAAACTCAAATAAACAAGATGCTTTCACAAGACATCATTAAGCCGTCTTCCTCTTCTTGGTCTTCTCCGATTTGGATAGTCCCCAAGAAAATTGATGCCTCTGGAATAAAGAAATGGCGCGTCGTTATAGACTACAGAAAGCTTAATGATGTTACAATAGGTGACTCTTACCCAATTCCTAATATTTATGAAATATTAGACCAACTCGGAGCAAGTAAATACTTCCGCACACTAGACCTAGCTTCAGGATTTCACCAAATCAAAATGTCTCCAGAAGATGCTGCAAAAACTGCATTCTCTGTACCCCAAGGTCACTACGAATTTTCGCAAATGCCTTTTGGCTTAAAAAATGCACCCTCAACCTTTCAACGCCTCATGAATTCAGCCTTAACAGGTCTTCAAGGTATCATGACATCGTGATTCACTCTTACGATCTCCCTTCTCATGTCTCTAACCTCGAAGAAATCTTTAAAAGATTGCGCGACTTCAACCTTAAACTCCAGCCAGACAAATGCTAATTTCTCAGAAGAGAAGTCGCCTACCTCGGACATCTAATCACTGACGAAGGTGTTAAGCCTAACCCAGAAAAGGTCAAAGCCGTAAGAGATTTCCCAACTCCTAAATGCGCCAAAGATATCAAATCCTTTCTAGGACTTGTTTCCTATTACCGCCGTTTCATTCCAAATCTCTCGAAATTTGCCAAGCCATTAACACAATTACTAAAAAAAGATACTCTATTCGAATGGCAAAATCAACAACAATTAGCCTTCGAAACTCTAAAAGAAAAACTAATCTCCGCTCCTCTACTCATATATCCTGACTTTTCAAAACCTTTTGTGCTCACTTGTGACGCATCTAACTACGCTATCTCTGCCATACTTTCACAAGGTCCAGTCGGAAAGGATAAACCTATTGCTTATGCTTCCCGTACTCTAAACAAAGCTGAAACTAACTACAGCGTCACAGAAAAGGAATGCCTGGCAATCCTATTCGGTACAAAAATATTCCGCCCATATTTGTATGGACATCAGTTTAAAATAGTCACTGACCATAAACCTTTTAAATGGCTCTTCAATTGTAAAGAACCTGGATCAAAATTAGTGAGATGGCGTCTCAAACTAGAAGAATACGACTACGAGATCGAATACAAAAAGGGCAAAATAAATTGTAACGCAGACGCATTATCCAGGTTTCCAGTAAATCCAATACCAAATGTAACCTCTAACACTGATCCTAATATGAACCTGCCAAATCCTCCTAATCCTGAAAGTATACTACCAATCCACCTTCCCACGTCGCAACTCCGAGTCCATTAGATATAGACTTCCCGTCTAGCCCTCCAAACTTCGAAGATTTCAATGACTTACTTTTGGCTGATCCCCAAGATGTCGATGTCCTTCCTAGTACTCCATTCAACCCTGAAACAGAAAACAACGATATCAACCCTACCTCAAATCTTACTCAGAAAAACAATAATGACTCACCTCCTATTTCGTGACTCTACTCCTCGTGACGTCACGGACGTTTACGGCACGAATCAGCTGTACGATATTTCGCTCATATAAATAAAACTTCCGGTGTATACTACTCAGAAACTGTTTATATGGATTATACACATTTCATATTACGCGCGTGAGTGTTATCTAACGTAATAAATACTGAATAAGGAGTGCACACGGTATTTTGTTAAAACTATATTGTGAAAGTTAACTTTGTAAACAGAGGTCATTTATATAAACATTGGGATACTGGTACCTTCGAAAGTTAAGTATTTACAACCAACTCAGCTAAGTTACGTCGTCGCCACTACATAACTGTCATAGTCTCTAATAGACAAGCTGACTGTCTATGATTTGGATAAAAGCTCGATAATACTTGCGCAACAGACGCCATCTATCACCGCATAACGGAACTTTTAACTATCACGCCATTTCTTTGCCTGTTGCACTGATATAAACTATGGCTAAGTGCGCTGCTTGCGGTAAATTCATCTCAACAAAAGGTGGCGCTACTTGTCGTAATATATCTTGCAACAATAGATACCACCTCGCCTGCCTACTGCTGCCGGAATCAATACTGGTGGGTAACGACTGGTTGTGTCCAGAGTGCAAAAAAAAATTGCCCAAAGGAGACAACAGTGCTACCCCTATTAAAAACATCAGCTCTTGCTCTGAAGACATTGTTGCCCAAATATCAGCACCTGGCACCAGTATCAGTGCAGGAGCCGGAGCACCTGAAACAGTCCCTCGGGTGCGGTCATCAGATGCAGGGCGAAGTACTGACGGGGAACCCTCCCCTGAGACTCAGCTGACCCTACGGGAGGAGATCAGAGCTGCGGGAGGTCAGGGATGAGCTGCGTGATTTCCGTAGGGAGATGGTGGAGCTAAATTCCTCTTACGGAGTTTGCACCCAGCGAATTGAAGGTCTGGAAGAGAGGGTCGTGATTCTGGAGAACCGCGCAATGGCTGCTGCGCCCGATGAGAAGATTGATCGACTCGAGCGCACGGTTGCGAAACTACAGCAGGACCTTAACGATCGGGAACAGGACCTGCTTAACTCGGACTTGGAAATTTCTAACCTTCCTGAGGTGCCGGGAGAAAACGTCACGCATACGGTGGTGTTGGTGGCAGCTAAGCTCGGGATGACCTTAGATCAGCGAGACATTGTGATCGCGCAGAGGGTAGGTCTACGAGTTGAACACGAGCAAGCGGGCACGGCCATGGTGAACCCAGTGGGAGGAGCGGGTCAGGCGGTGGCACGTGGACGACGCATAGTAGTGCGTCTATCGCGTCGTGCTTTACGTGATGACCTACTGCAGAGTACGCGCGTGCGGCGCGGGGCTACGTCAGCGGAGTTAGGTTTTCCGGGACCGCCACGCCGCTTCTTCCTAAATGAGAGGCTGACCAAAATTAATAAATATTTATACTACCGCGCCCGCGAGTATGCCAGCCGGCTCGGGTGGCGATACACCTGGACCAAGTTTGGACGTATCCTGGCAAAGCAGAGCGACGGCAAGCAAACCCACTGGATCCGGTCAGAGGAGGATCTTGATCGGGTTTTTGGACAGGTCATACCTGCAGACAGAGATGACTAGTGGCGTGATAGTTGGGCAGTTTTTACAAATAGTTTTATATAGCTGTACAAACTTTGAAATCTCACATATTGCTATTTACATACTAAGCTTACTTCCTATAATTAATATAAATCTAGACTACATTGTTTTTCTAAATGTGGGCAAAATTTGTACGGGGCCAATATACTTCCCGTTAGAGAATAACTTGGTTATTGTTAGTGGCGTAGAACATGTATATTACTTATTTAATTTTATGAAATACTACACATTCCATACACTTATAAAATACATTATATCTCTTTCCTTTACATTCCAGATATTATATTCATCACAACTTATTTCCTATTTAAATTTTTATTTTTTGTCTAACACACTTATATACACTATTATTTCTTTTAAAATCAAAGTTTATTTACAACTGTATGCTGTTATGATTTATTACTATTTACATTACAAAATATATACATTTCAACAGGTCAATAAAAATACAAAATAAATTAAATAGTATGTACAATAAAATAGCAATATATAAAAACAATGGATATAAAAATACATTTAAACACATTATTAACGAAAAACAAAATAAATTAAATAATTTGTACAAAAAAAATATTATAATATCAATAATGATATGTAGAAAATATGGACAAAAATGAACAATACAAAAAAATTGAAAGTTGGATTTTTTAATGCAGGATCGCTAGGCACACGTCATGATGAGTTTATCGTTGCAATGGAAAATCTCTCAGTTGATATAATGGCGATAAATGAGACTTGGCTCAGACAGGGGGAGGAGAGTCGCGCTCCATCAGTGCCTGGGTACCGTCTCCGCCACGTCCCGCGCCCTGTCTCTGTGCGTCAGCGAGGAGGCGGTGTGGGGTTCTATGTTCGCCAGGGAGTACGTGTGCGCACTGTGCAACACCCGCCCGCTTCTCAGGTAGAGCAGATGTGGCTGAGACTTAGTGTCAACTCTTGCTCACTGATTATCGGTACCGCCTACAGGCCGCCTTGGCTTGATGTGAATGTCTTCCTGGATGCAGTGACGAACTCCCTTACCTCCTTCGCTAACGCAGATAAAGTTCTTCTATTGGGCGACTTCAACATCAACGTTTTGAACCAAGCAGATAACAAATACATTCTTTTAAAAAGCTTTCTAATTCACTGTAACCTTAAACAAGTAATTGATCAACCAACTCACTTTACCGACCACAGTGAGACACTAATTGACATTGTGTGCACTGATGCCAGAGTGTGTGGAGTATCTGTATCACATATACCAGAGCTCGGCCACCATGCTATGATATCGGTTGAATTTAATTTTAAAATAGAAAAACCTACACCACACTGGGTCACCTACAGGCCGGTGAAGGATATACTGACAGACCACTTTAACAGAGATTTAAATAATATTGATTGGGAGTTTATAAGCAGCTTGCATGATGTAAATGAAATGGTGGCTTTGTTTAATTATTATATGTTAACCTTGTTTGATCTACATGCTCCCATAAAGAAAGTTTTGATAAAGGATAGATCTAGGCCATGGATCACTGACACAGTAAGGGAAATGATGAGATTGCGCGATAAGTACCTAACTAAATCTAAAGGGAAATCTTCTGCGGCAGTAAAACACAAAGAAACCTACAAGGAACTTAAACATCTAACTATAGCAGCCATTCATAGTGAAAAGAGTGTATACTACGAGACCTATATAAATAAAAACATTCAGCACCCTAAAAAATTGTGGAACCACATAAAATCTGTTGTTGATGTTTCTAACAAAGGTCAACATAATTTGCCTCATTTCCTTAACGACCCTGAGAGTATGAACCAGGAATTTCTGGATGTACCTGGTAGTGGTAAGGTGACCATCTCCGAATTAACATACTTTGAGTATAACCGGTTTGGTCCAAATAACTTTAAAATATTGCCAGTGCAAGAAAATGTGGTGTTTCAACTTTTACGCAGTCTTAAATCGAATGCCCGGGGCTGTGATGACGTGTCACTGGAGATGTTGATGATGACACTGCCACGGACTTTGGCAGTGATTACCTCCATCATTAACAGATCCATTGCCTCGTCTTCTTTCCCAGATCTGTGGAAGGTGGCTATAGTTAGACCAATTCCAAAAGTTTCAAATCCAACTACTGCCAAGGATCTTCGTCCCATTAGTTTACTGCCATGTTTGTCCAAAGTTTTGGAGAAGGTTGTTTCAAATCAACTCAGAGTATCTAGAGAAATTTAAAATTCTTCCTAAGTTACAATCAGGTTTTCGTCAAGGGCATAGCACGTCAACTGCTCTCATTGAAGTTGTGGACAACATACTTGATGGCACAGACAAAGGTATGGGAACTCTACTTGTCCTCCTGGATTTCTCACGTGCCTTTGACTCAATTAATGTTTCTCTGCTACTCTCTAAACTCTCATATTATGGCTGCGACACTGAGACTATATACTGGTTCCATAGTTATCTCACCAACAGATCTCAGTTTGTACAGTTGACTGACAGCAGGAATGGTGATGTCTTGGCATCCAGACCAAGGCGCGTGGACAGGGGGGTTCCTCAGGGTTCTATCCTGGGGCCTCTCTTGTTTATTCTTTACACCGCTGACATCACTGACTGCATTTTCAACTCCAGGTTCCACTTGTATGCTGACGATCTGCAGCTTTATCTTTCTTTCCACCCAGAA
Source organism: Craniophora ligustri (assembly GCA_905163465.1). Lineage (NCBI taxonomy): Eukaryota > Metazoa > Arthropoda > Insecta > Lepidoptera > Noctuidae > Craniophora > Craniophora ligustri. The sequence continues at coordinate 6,994,269 of LR990976.1, forward strand.
GATGCTGTAGGTGCTGTAAATAAAATAAATGAGGACTTGGACAGAATCTCTGCATGGGCAAGTAATAACTCTTTGGTGCTTAATCCTTTAAAGTCAAAATATTTAGTGATGGGATCAAGGGATGGCATAAAAAGACAATGTCGTATAATCTGGACATCAAGATAGACAGTTGTCCTATCGAAAGGGTTCAAGAGGCTCGTAATTTGGGTGTGGTAGTTGATGGGCAGCTGCACTTTGAGACGCACTTGCTAGAAGCAGTGCGCAACTGTTTTTATCGTCTCAAGCTCCTATACCGAATGCGTCCTTATATAAGTGTGGATATGCGTATCATGCTCTGTGAGTCCCTTGTACTGTCTAAACTTAACTATGCTGACACTGTATATGGGACCTGCATTCTGAAGAGAACTGAGAGATTGATACAACGAGTCCAAAATGCTTGCGCACGCTTCTGCTTTCATGTACCACCAAGATCGCACATCACTCCATTCCTAAATAATGGAAACTTAATGAAGATGCAAGCCCGTAGGAAACTACATCTTTCCACCCTCCTATTCGATGTTATTTTAACAAAAAAACCGGAGTATCTGTACGAGAAGTTGTCGTGGTCACGTCATAATAATAAATATAATACCAGAGCATCGGCGTACCGCCTGACAACTCCACGGCATAGAACTGCTGCATTCCGTAGTAGTTTTAAGTTTTCAGCGTCACGGGTATGGAATGATCTGCCACCCCCTCTCAGATCTATGAAAAGCGTTCATACTTTTAGAATAGCATTAAAACAATATCTGCTAAAACTACAAAAAGATATCCCGTAAACTTACCCGAATAGCACGCCGTCATAGTCTATAGCAAAGAAATAAATTCTAACTATCATTACTACCTACTCTTAAAATTTACTTATTCTAAAATTTATTTACAATTAAATGTACCCTATTTTTAATAATACAACCTATTACTAATTTTACAATTTACATTTTTTTTTTTTTTTTTTTGTCAATGCAAGTAATACAGCAATTGTGACAAATGTGACAGCACAATAGCGAGAAAGTGCATAAGCCGCGTCCTTATTCCCGATCCCGATGACGTTGATGTGCCGTCATTTGTCGACCGTGGATAAATGACGTGGCAACGGCGACGACAACGGGCGGGACGACACGTGCTTTTGATATTATTATTATTATATATTTAATTTATTGTATTCTATACCATTTATTATATGATTTATATTTTTATTTTCTTTTATCTATAATTATTTATATGTTTATTTTATGTTTAAATATTAGCCTGTTATTAGCCTAACCGTCCGTGGAATCACGCTATGGCCCCATCAGAAAATCAGCGCCGCAGCACTTAGTGTAGCGGCACTATGCTGAGATGGGAGCCTTTTTTGGCCTCGTGCGGGTGTTGCCCAGACATCATTTAATTTATTTTTCATCGTTCTATATTTTGTTTGTTTTATTATTTTTTATTTTTGGTGCTGCTTCTGTTATTTTTTTTTTACTGTTGTGTTTGTGATGTTGGTCATACCCTCTACGGGGTCTAAATAAATATTTTTTCTTTCTTCTTCTTTCTATTTCACCAAATCTCGAAGCTTTCGATGACTCCTACTCTGATTACCTTAAACTTATGACGAACAAGAACTTAGACAGAAATTACAATACTAATATAAAGGAACATAATCAGAGTTTAATGAAGAGCAACTGTCAAATTATACTAATCCCACTTTCTATTGATTTTGATGAATCAAACCTACAAGTAGAAGAGCTTGTTACAAACATAAATAACGCAAACCACCTCATATATTGTGAAAAAGAACTATATTCATATAAACGGGTCGAAGACAACAATAAAATTTACTATTTCTTGTTCACTAAAGTTCATCACTTTGATGAGTCATCCTACAAGGATATATTCGAAAGTATTAAAAAAGTTAGAAACCAAATTGTAGTAACTGAAAACATTAGTGAGATTGCTATTTCCGATTTTAAAAACCCATATGATAAATTTTAGTAAATGATTTACTAAAATTTATAACATTATCTTATACTTATTCAATAATACTAATATAACTATTAACATCTACCATGACTCTATCATATATCCTACACCTAGCGAAGTATCTAAAATCTTAAAAGAAAATCATGACATTCCTATTGCAGGACATTTAGGATCATCTAAAATGTATAACAGAATCAAAGAAAGATACCTTTGGAAAAATATGAGATCAGATATTGAAGATTATGTAAAACACCGTACCTTATGTCAATCCAATAAAGCACTACGTACAATTAACAGAGCTCCTATGCAGATAACAACTTCATCCACGAGACCATTTGATCGCATCAGTATCGACCTGGTGGGCCCTCTACCGGAAGCTGGTATCGCAAAACTCAAATTTATTTTAACGATTCAAGACGATCTTACAAAATACTCTGTCTCTTACCCTATTTCCAATGCCACAGCTGAAGAATCCTGTGAACGCCTAGTTCGTTTTATCTCAGTGTTTGGTATTCCCAAAACAATTGTCACAGATCAAGGTACAAACTTCACAGCAGAACTGTTTAAAAGAACCTGTGACTTCCTTAAAATAAAACAAATATGGGCCTCACCCTACCATCCGCAAACTCAAGGTGCTCTCGAGCCCAGTCACTCCACTCTAAAAGAATATTTAAAATCATTCAGAAACGAAAACCAAACCAATTGGCATAAATACGTATATACAGCTATGTTGGCATATAACACCAATACACACACCACAACTCAATTCACACCTTACGAACTCCTCTTTGGTCACAAACCATTTATACCCGACTCTGTCTATGAACTCCGTTCTGACATGACTTACCCTGAATACCTCAAGATGTTACACCATCGATTAAAGCTATCAAGAGACAAAGCACTCCAAAATATACAAGCTTCCAAAGAAAGATCGAAAGGATACTATGACCGACACACTCGACCTGTAAAATATAAAGTAGGAGACCTAGTTTACCTTAAAAACCATCTGAGGTTACGAAAGGCTCTGTCTCCAGTCTGGAACGGTCCTTACAAAGTTGTGAAGGTCCATGGTAATAATACCTTGTCCTTGTTAACTAATCGTCGCCACGTGAAACACCACTTCGATGAAGTAAAACTGGCATCTGAAACAGAAAATTAAATCATTAATTAACTTTATAATATACAAGATACAATTCATCGATATTACTTACCTTAAACTTCTTTTTTCAGAATAACACTGTCACTTCTACTAACAACGTCCTTCGTTAGTGAATTAGTACAACCACTGGATAAAAGCCCTGGTATATACTTCGACCCGGTCAACACCTTGAAGCTCATAAACGATTATGTTCACTTTATTATTCCTGTAGATTTAAACTTCATTAAATCTCATCTTACTAATACAAACAACATTTTAAGCACGTTCAAAATTCTATGCGAACAAAATAAAGCACTTGATGACTTCAGGTGTCTTAACATGCTTCACCCACTGACTTCTCTTTACGATGATATTCTACGCGATTACGATGCTATTTCTCAACTACTATCATCTAGACCTAAAAGATCAGCCTGGTTTGCTGGCATAGGCTCTCTAATGAAAACCCTATTTGGAACAATGGATGAAGAGGATTCTGAAAAGTATGACAATGTCATTCAACACTTGCAATCGGATAGTAAAAACCTAGCTTCTCTAGTAAAACAAAATATTTTTATATCTAAGTCTGCAATTTCAAACTTTAATGAAACCCTCAATATTATATTAAAAAATGAAGCTGGGCTGAATGATATTACAAATACTTTATTAAAAAACATAACCTTAGTAACTAATTAACTTTTATTTAGAAATAAAATAACCGAAGTCTTAAATATTTTACAAGCTAACCTCTTGACTCTATCTTTCAAGTTGGAAGAAATCGTGAATTCTATTATGCTAGCAAACAGTAACACTCTACATCCTTCAATTGTTACACCTACCCAATTATTTAATGACATAGAGAATAATATTAGATATATACCTAAATATAGGGAATTTCCTGTAAGTATAGAATTAAGAAATATTAATACATTATTGAAAATCTCAGACCTTGACGCGTATTTTGGTATTAATAAAGTTATATTTATTCTAAGAATCCCGTTAGTTTACCATGTTGAATATGATCTATATAAGATCATTCCAATCCCGGTACCTAATACTGAAAACGTATCCGACTCTTATGCTATGATTATACCCACAACAAATTATATCGCCCTTAGTAAAGATAAATCGTCATATTGTACAATCGAATTCAATTGTCCATAGGCACGCTAAGGTTTACATTGCTATGAAGCGAGCACGATACAGCTAGTGTGTGTGTGCGTGGGCATGTATGAGTGATGTACTGAAGTCTTAACATAGATAACAGACACAAATGAATTGTCGCTACTACTGTCGAACTACGCGAAAGAACATTATATTTCTGTTGCATTTAGAATAACTACGTCACAGTGTTCTGACCATTGGATTGTTTAATTCGCAAATATTTAATATTCGTTCGTAGCTGCTTGGGCTAGGCAATGGCTCCGTATTCATTCAGGTCTGTGTTCGAGTCTCATTTACAACGTGTGGATATTTTTCTTTCTTTGAAACCATAAAATATTCGTTGTAGCCAGAAAACTTAATAGGTTTTATATGTTTATTTATAATATATTCATGCTTATTAATATTTTTCAATAATAAGCATGAATACGTTATTCTTAATATTATTATTAAGAAGTTAAATATTAGTATGTGTTTTGTTATTTTACTATTTATTAAATATTTTATATTATATTATACCTTTTTTTTTAACTTTGCCCCAAGCAAAGATTTAACACACTCACAGACCTAGAACAATTACCTGCAGATCATACATTTTTTTTCCGAGCAAGGATCGAACTCGCGACGCCTTGCGCAGCAGTCGCTCGTACAGCCGCTGCGCAAATCATTGCGGCAACATTTTCACGGAATAAATTGTACTCCAATTTCTCCTTCATACATTCCACGAGCTTAGGACCGCCAGAAATACTTTACTTGAACATAGTTTTAGGTATTTACTGTATCAATATTAAAAACAGATAGCTGAAACAGTCAAGAGACTGGGTAGGTATTTCAGGCGTATTTAAAAAATTGGAGCTTTTTACAAAATAATCAACTTTACATACAAGTTACCTGCTAACGGTCTTATTCATAATAGAACGCTTATCGAAGGTATAAACCTAAACTAGTTAAAACGTCTTTTAAGCCTATCAAACGTTCGATAAAAATCTTTATTCATAATGTTTTGATAAGCCTCCGATAACTAATATGCCGTTATCGTACATAGTGTTGCAATTTCATAGAAAAATCTCAACAAAAAGTTCTCCTACCGTAAAAAAATGTGAGATCCATAGCTTCTATGTCTACTAGAAGTGCCTTAGAGTTTTGATGATCGGTCAGTCAGTGAGTGAGTGACAAAATTAAGAAACTTTGACTAGTTATAATTCTTAAACTATTGGTTCAAATTGAATGAAATTTGAAATATGCCATGGTTGACACTGCGTGGTTGAGTAATGAATTCAAGCTTCTAGTTTAATCCACAACGAAGTTATAGGGGGTCGAAAATGGCCTGAATTGGTTCGAGAAAAGTATAGTACGGCCGTGCCGCTTTTTTTTTGCTCGACTTGGCGACAGATATTGGGCTTTTTATTTTTATATGCGTGCAATCAATGCAGCCAATAACTGATGGAAAGTTCCTTATTTGGTGGAATTCCATCATCAGTTTTTGTTCTTCTGCAAGAGTCGCTGGCATCTTATGGCTTTGTAATGCATCCATATTAATAAAACTAATAATTAATACGAATGTTACACAAATGATAACTTTGAACGCGCGATGTCCTATCCATATTATAAAGTACTCTGTGGTCGTATCGTATTGTTGATTGTTCAATGTCAATAGTGCAAGCAAAGCAAACGTCACATGTCAATAATATAACAATCAGCTGATCAAAATCGGCCATGTTTCTTACTAATATACGCTTATCGTAGGCTTATAGTAGGGTCCGAGCTTGTATAAATCGAAGCCGCTTTATAGGACAGTTGTAGTACATTTTAGCGTTATCGAACCATTATGAATAACATTTTTTGACAATCTACTTTTAGCGAGCTCTAAAACTTCCGATAACTTATTATGAATAAGACCGTAAAAGTTTATTTAGGACGACGAAGTGGAGTCCGCCGCGTTCAATACACAAACGTGCCCGTTTTATACAATTGTCTTTTAGCTTTCTTAACGTGTCTCTGTCACTTTTCACTCTATCAAAGGCGTCCACTATCGCACTGCGTAACTCGTCACGATTTTCATGTTCACGGGTATAAACAAGTCTTTTGATTTCCGACAACAAGAAAAAGTCCAAAGGCGTTCAGTCCGGGCTCCTAGGCGGCCAAGCCACGGGACCGCCGCCGTGGCCTATCCACCTATCACTGAACTGAGTGTTTAGGTAGGCACGCACTACACTTGAATAATGAGCGGGGCAGCCATCATGCTGATAGTAAATCCCTGTTAGTACGCTACAGGGATATCATCTAACAGCCAGCTCCGATATTATCGTTTATAACATGTCTAAAAACGAGCTGTTAGATAGCGTTCAATGAAAATAGTCACTATTAATTGGCCGTTATAATAACTGCCTACACATTAGCACTAAACTGAACTTGGTGATGGTCTTCCCGTATTAAGTATGGATTCACGAGAGTCCATTAATGTGCACAGTACAGCTGAACAATTGCTAAGTACTTCGCGTTCGTATATTCGTACTGACGACACATTTTCGCGTGACAACGTAAATCGTAAGTAAGGTTGCATAACCTTACCGCGCGCGAGTTGCAGGAGAACTAGCGCCCGCCCCGCACGCCGCCGGCGGCGACACTGCGGCGCCGCCGCCGCTCAGCGTGGTAGGTAATAATAGGTAGTGCGTCCGAGTGGATTGTCGGCAAACGTGTAGGTAAGTTAGCGGCAGCGAGCGCGGGCGGCTTTTATGTCTTTGTCGGCATGGTTTACTGCTTAGTTGTGTACCTATGTGTGAGTAACATTGAATGATATCGATCGTAGTAATCGTAGTACGTTAAATTTAGTATGTAGTATTTAATTTAGTTAAATTTACCATGTATCCTGGTTTCGTTCTAGTTTTTTGTATGTCTGTCACATTTTTTATAAAAAAAAATATCTTTATTTTATTTAAATTTCACATAAATGGATTCCATTATTGATATAGAGTCCAAAATTTTCGTTCCATAAATCTATAGAATTTCACGGTGTATAATAAAAATAAATATATAATATATTATTATATTATACACTAGTTATCTTTTAGGCCTCATGATTGATAAAACACAATAAAAAGAATAAGAAATTCATATGTCACCAAAACAATCAAAACAATGTTAGGTAACAAAGCATTTCAAATAAAAGCTTAAGTTACAATTAATTAATATTATAATACTCACTTTCAGTCCGGTTTCATCAGATATTTGTGTTCTATTAAGAACACTTTAATGCAACGCAATAATAGTCGCACTATTTATATTTTTTGTTCTCGCTCTATTGTCTATTTATATTGGCTTGCATTTTGAGAATAAATATAATACCGCTATTCATTAAACCATACGTTACTAACCAAAACTACACATTAACATTAACAACTGCAACCAAACGCCAACTTTCATATCGATCACGTTAAATATTCGTAAAATTCATCTCACTACCCCACGCAAATTTAAGTCTTTACGTAGTTTTTTTATCATCTACCGTACTTACTTGACGAAATGTGTGCATAACATAAAGCGTGCTAGATAAAGAATACTATATTTCTGTCTCATTACTTCCAATCGAGTAAAATCTTACAAAAAGTTTATAAGTACCGCGTGATATTCGAACTCACATCTCACTGATTCTTATATTTCTGTGCATACACTTAACTGCTAGGTCATTTTCACTCATATTACGTTGAAATTATGAACTAGAATCACTTATTAGACGACTATAATGATGCATGAAAATAGAAGGTCGTAAGTCAAACTTGACGTCAAGCTATCGCTTTGTGAGAACCTGGAACCTGGAACCTGAAACTTCTGGAACCCACCTCCTTAAATGACATAAATACTTGCAAATCTTTAAACAACGGTAATGTAGCTTGCGTTGTTTCAAATATTTTATCAGTCAATACTTGTTCGATGTAATACACGAACACCTTTTTGCTGATCTAGCTAATCAATAAGGCAACGTCGAGTGCGCGCCGAAGTCAGTGCACGGACAGCAACCGAGTGCATTCGCCTTCCATTTACATTAATCATCATTTTTAGCTTAGCTTTCGATATCGAAATAAATCATTATTAGCAAGTGAATCTAATCTTTTAATAACTATTTTAGCAATCATTACCACTTAGGTCGCGACCCGTACATTTTGGTCCTTCGAGCCGGATCGACGGGATTTTAGTCCTTCGGTCCAAGGACTTCGCGTGTCGTTAAATAGGGAGGATTTTCTAGACTAACGGCTAGTGAAGTGAACTTTATCAGTGTCATTGTGAAACAGTGTCCATTAGCTTAGCATAGTAGTGACTTTTGTGGTAAGACTTTAGCAGCAGCGTACTGAGTTTGTTCTCGGTACACACAATTTAGCGGAAGCAGCGAGTTTATAACTCACATCAGCAGCAGCTAGCGGTACTGGTGTAGGTACCATTTAGCAGCAGTGGTCATACAGCTCACACTTAGCAGCAGTATCATACAACGGGGGAGCAACCTCGTAAGCAAGCATCAGCAGCGCCGGAGTTGTTCAAGTAAGAACGTTCCATTTTATTCTATTAACTAGTAGCACCATGGAAGGCTTATACATCAATCAAACTGAAATAGCAGAGGGTTTGAAGAAACTTCTCGTCAATTTTAAAAAAGATAGCGTAGAGCGTAAGACCATTGACAATTGTAAGCGAAGGCTTGATTTACTGGAGTCGTACTGGAGTGATTATCAAGTTAACAATGAAAAACTTTTGCCATATGAAACCACGAATCACCAGTACTTCACAAATTCAGAATTTGAGCGTACGCAAGACATTTATTTAGCAGCCAAAATACTAATCAAGCAATTGTATGATGAGTTAGTTCAGCGTAGTATGAAAGCATACCCAAATCAGGGTGAAATCTCGAAAAGAGTACAGCGAGATGAAGCTGGGACTTCTATCAGCCAGCCGGAACCGCAACCTCCGGCTTCAGAAGCCCCTACATTTGATTCAACGGGTTCCAACAGCAAACTTGACGAGATGCTACATAAGCAATCAGTCAATTTTAAAGCATTTATGAGAGCAATCGATTTTATTGAGGTCGACACAATTGTCGACAAATGGGAATTTGAAGACACCCTTCGAATTCTACAACACCGCTGGACCGTAGTTGATACTCTTCATTGGGAGATCATCGGTGAAGCGGGAGAACATCTGGCCTACGAAGTTCACTTCAACAAATACGAGAAGATATTCAACGACATGAAAAAAGCTCTAAACAAAAAAATGTGGTCAACATCATATCGTGAAAAATCGACCCCGAAAATAGATATTCCCGTTTTTACAGGAAATTATCATCAGTGGGTGTCCTTTAAAGATCTCTTCAATGAAGCTATACACAAGAACTCCGCGTTATCCAACGCTCAAAAAATGCAGTTCTTGAAAGGAAAAATAAAAGGTGAAGCCGAGCGGTTGATTCAGCACCTTCCTATCAGTGCTGACAATTATATTGATTGTTGGGAGATTTTAAATCATCGATACGACAATAAAAAGCTCATCTTCTCCTCGCATGTTAACGTATTCCTTAATCTTCCTAACGTACAGCAGCAATCATTTCAAGCTATCAAGAAGTTACATGACGTCACTGTAGAGAGCCTTCACGCCATTAAGAACTTAGGCGTCGACACATCCACATGGGACCCACTATTGGTCCATTTGTTATCGCAAAAGCGCAGTCCTTGAAGAATTCGCGAGAACTACCGGTACTACAAGAGTTTTTAAATTTCCTGGAGAATAAGTTCACTAGCCTAGAAGCATCACGTAGGCGTCAAGATATCATACCTAAAGCACATGCCTCTCAGCAGCAAAACAACTCTTCAACATCATTTCCAAATAATCGTAAACATAATTATTATAAATCAAAGGACTTTAATTGGAAGTCAACGAAGCAAGTTACATCAATGCATGTGTCAGCAGTTCAATGTCCCCTGTGTTTAGCAGAACATCATTTACTAAATTGCAATAAATTTCAAGACTTGTCAAATGAATTGAAATTAAAAACCGTGAACCAATTTAATTATTGTAAAAATTGCATTTTCGATCATAATGGAAATAATTGTTATTCGACAAAACGATGTCGCAAGTGTTCTGGAAATCAACATACATTATTGCATGAATGTTTTATTAAGCAAAAACCTAATTACTCGTCCGGTCCGACTATGCAAAAACCACGTTTTAATAAACAAGAAGAAAATGCATCATCAAGCAACAATGGAGTTCACGCGTCACAACGAGATTTTTCAGGAATTTTGTTAGCTACGGCCTTAGTAAAGGTGACGTCAGCAGATAGTACACAGCATGTACTAAGAGCGCTCATCGACCAAGGATCACATGTGGGGTAATGATCTATGTACTCATGTTTAGTTAGTAACATTATAATCTCATGTAACCGCATTTATTGGATCATAATAAATTTGTTCTTGAAACGTATCGAACGTCTTTTTCCTTTCGCTAAACACCCATCCTTACATGGCGACCCTGCCACCCAGGTGCCGTAAGAGATCGGGTTGCGGGTGCGCGTGTGGTCAAAGTACAAATTCCATTCCATAAAAGGACAGTGAGTAATAAACAATCTGACTCGAAGATGAACAATTTCAACCTTATTATGGAACATTCAATCAAAAACTTTTCTGTGTTTCGCTCGATTAAATTCGTAAACGAGCAATATGGGAAAACCACAATCTAAGGAGGCGCAAGAAGTCATTATTGCGCAAAACGCTGCGGGTGGCCAAAATTCGGCTGGAACGTTGGAGGAGCTCAATGATCACGCAAGGTCAACCAACTCCCATCTTCAAATAATCTGCGCCGTTTTTCTAATAGCAGCTATTTTCCTGGCATATCGCATGTACAAAAAGTGCCATGGAAAATGGATACAACGAGGTATCAATGAGAACGAGTTACGTCGTTCGGGAAGTTGGTTTCGGCGCAGGCAGCGCGAGGCCAGAAGCGACGAGGTCGAGGTCTAGCGACCTAAACCAGCACTAACGGAGGATCCCAAAAGAAGTTATACATACATGTGAAAGTGCGCTATTTTAAGTGAAAAGTGTGAGTGCAACAGTGAAACGGCGCGTCACCAAAATAGGTATTGTGTTTAACCTTGTATAATAATGTGTTTCTCTGATATTATTATAAACTATACTTATTGTTTTTAATATGGTGTATACCTACCATAAATTTATTCATATAATCAATTATTATGTTATTTACTCAATAATTTAAATAGATAATTATGAATTGTGTTCTCAATTCTGTAATTGTATGGCTTCTCAGTTAGAAAAATATTTAGATGAATTACGTAGGATAAGGTCGTATCTAATTAAAATTGGGCCAAAACGACGCGAAAAGCAGTCGCTATGTGCTAGACAATTAAGTGAAGCCCGAGTAATAAGTAACCAGTTTCAGGATAAAATTGATGAAATTAATAAAATTGTTAAAAATATCAAGCGTGAGGATTTGATTTTAATCGATAGTATAACGCGTAATTTCAAATGAATTAACTCTTTATGCTCAGAAAAGGATTTTTCCTCAAATAGTGATAGTTTTAGCTCTGCTGATGATAGCGAATCACTAATCATGGAGAGTTTTAATCTAAAAACGGCGGTTTCATTACTGCCGGTTATGAACGGTAAGGAAGAGGTAACAAAGCAACTTATTGCAGCAATTGAATTATATGATTCGATGTTAGAGGATAAATATAAGCAACAATTGATTAATTTCATTTTAAAAACAAGATTATCAGAGGATGCGAAACTTAGATTGTCCCAAAGTTACTCTAGTGTCAGTAATTTAATTTCAGATATGAGACAAAATTTAATAGCGAAAAAATCATTTACTGCTTTGCAACAACAGCTATATGGGGCTACTCAAGGTCAAAAAAGTATTGAAGAGTATGGTAAATATATAGAACAGTTATTTGTTGAATTGACTGTTACGCAAGCCGAGGGTGACCCATCAAAGTACGATATTTTAAGACCTTTGAACGAAAAAACAGCAATTAAACGCTTTGCTGGAGGTTTGCGAAATGGCCATCTCAGCACAATTATTTCAGCTAGGAATTATACGAACTTAAAAGATGCTATTAAGGGTGCACAGGAAGAGGAAATCTCAACTTTTCCTGACATGAGCATTTTAAAGTTAAGTTAAGTAAGTTAAATCGCAGTCTTTCCAGCCCAGGCATAGGGGATTCCGAGGACGTTACTACCGCGGCCAGCGCGGTACTCGCTTTAACAGTCAAGGCCAATCGCGGACATACTATCGTTCGCCGAATCCACCTCATCGTGGATACTACCAGGATAGAAGTAATTATTTTCATGTTGATCAAGGTCAATCGAATTCTACTAGGGGTGCCCAAATAAAAAATTTAACAGTATCAGATGAACAAGCATCCCATAGCTCTGACTCTATTGACGTTAATCAACCAAGCGCAAGTCAGTTTTTTCGTCCCTAAATATAATGATAATAACCATTATCCGAATATTTGCTATTACAACAATTATAATACGATTAAATCAACAATAAACAATTATTTTACTAACTGGTTAGTGGATACGGGAGCCACACTTAGCGCAATTAAATATGAAAAATTAAAAAACCTCAATGTTACACTGCAGTCGGAGCGCGTTAAAATAAATGGAGTTTGTGGTCAGCTTTACTCAGTTGGGTATGTTTACTTAACTTTGAATATAGCGGGACAGAATTTTTTACATAAGTTCCATGCTTTTAAAGATTTATGTTGTTCATGTGACGGTATTCTCGGCTTAGACTTTTTAAATAAATACAAAGCAAACTTAAATTTAGAACACAATATTTTAAAACTTTATTATAATAACTTAGAAATATCTACAACGTTACAAGCAGGAATGATAGGTAGTAATAACTATTTACAAGTCCCTTCTCGATCTGAGTCAATACATTTTGTTACAACACACTTAAAAAGTGACTGTGTTGTTTTTCCCAAAGAGTTATGTGATGGAGTGTTTTTAGCCGGATCGATTGTTTGTCCCAAAAACGGGAAGATACCACTACGAATTTTAAATACGCGTGATAGTAAAGTAAATCTAAGTTTTTTTAGTCACGATTTCGATGATTTACATAATTACGACATTGTTAGTTTTGATGAGTGTTCAGTAAATTCGGATAGGGTTAAAAAATTATTTTCAGAATTAAATTTAAGCGGATTAAATAAAGAGGAACAATTAAATATAGAAAAAATTTGTGCAAAATTTTCGGATATTTTTCATTTAGAAGGTGATACGTTATCAACTAGTACTGTATTTCAGCAAAATATACATTTAAGACCTGAGGCCACGCCGGTTTACAGAAAACAGTATAGATTACCAAAATTCCAAACTACTGAGATTAAAAAACAACTCAAAAAAATGTTAGAAGATGACATTATAGAGGAAGCTACTAGCGAGTGGTCCAGCCCAATATTATTAGTTCCAAAAAGATCGGAAAACGGGGAAAAAAAAATTAGGCTCGTTGTAGACTATAGAAAATTAAATGAAAAAATTTGTGATGATCGATTCCCCTTACCAAACATTATGGACATATTGGATTCACTTTCCGGTGCTGTTTACTTTAGCCATTTAGATTTACAAAATAGTTACTATCAATTTAATCTCGACACTGCCAGCAGAAAATATACAGCTTTTACATTTGATAAACAATATCAAATGAAACGGATACCCATGGGTCTAAAAACGAGTCCAAGTGCCTTCTCAAGGGCAATGACGATAGCTTTAGCCGGCCTAAACTATGAAAAATGTTTCCTTTATTTAGATGATTTAGTTATTTTTGGCCGAAATATCGATATACATACTAAAAATTTAATGGATGTGTTTTATAGACTCAGGAAAGTAAATTTAAAATTAAACCCGAAAAAGTGTCAATTCCTAAAGAAAGAGCTATTATATTTGGGCCACGTAGTCAGTGCAGAAGGTGTCAAGCCTGATCCTAATAAAATTCAGACGTTAAAGGAATACCCAACTCCAAGGTCATGCGACGAGGTTAAACGTTTTGTAGCGTTTGCCAATTATTACCGCCGCTTCATTCCAAATTTTGGTGAAATCGTTATACCATTAAATAGTTTATGTAGGAAAAAGGTATCATTCGTGTGGACCGATGATTGTGAAAATTCTTTCCTTAAATTAAAAAGTAGTTTGTCATCTCCTCCTGTGTTACAATATCCGGATTTTTCACCAAACAACATATTTAAATTATATACTGATGCATCAGGCAAAGCAATTGGTTCAGTTCTATGTAACAAGGATGGTCGGCCGGTTGCCTATGCGAGTCGAAGCTTAAACAAAGCCGAATTAAACTATCCTACGATAGAAAAAGAAATGCTTGCGGTAGTATGGTCTGTAAAATATTTTAGACCCTATTTGTTTGGGAAAAAGTTTAAAATATTTACAGACCATCGACCTTTAGTGTATTTATTTAATATGAATAACCCGTCAAGTCGGTTAACTAAATTTAGACTTGTTTTAGAAGAGTATGATTTTGAAATCGAATATATTAAAGGAAAAGATAATGTGGCTGCAGACGCGTTATCTAGGATAATAATATCTTCAGACGAATTAAAAAGGATGAACGAATGTATAATTAAGGTAATGACTAGAGCCCAAAAGAAAGTTCTGGAAACGGAGAGTACAGCCTTATCGAATAATGATAATAATATATCTAACAATTGTCGGACTGATCACCCGATAATTGTCGAAACATCTTTTAAGCCGTTAAATTCGGTGGAATTATTATGTGTCCCAGAAAAACAATATAAATATTTAAAGGACATGTTCCATCAAAATATGTCATTTATATTAAATAAAAAAGAACTTATTATATACACATGCCCAGATTTACTACCAAGTACGTCGCGAGCCGAATATTTGAGTGAGCTGGAGCATCTATGTAATGAGACAGAAATAAAAGAAATTTTTATTATTAAAAATGAGAATAATATAGGATATATAAAATGGTTAACCAGAGAAATAAATAAAAATAAAAGGTGGTCCGGACCACATATTTACTTATTGAAAAACGTCGAACGAATAATTAATAATGACGACAAAAGGGTAATTATTAACGATTTTCATCTTTTGCCAACCAGCGGTCACGTAGGTATTAGGCGAATGCTGAACAATATCAAACGATATTATTTTTGGCCGGGAATAGAACGAGATGTCACGAATTTTGTGAATAAATGTGAAACATGTCAAAAACAAAAGCACTCCGTGCCTGTTAAGCAGCCTATGGTCATTACAACCACAGCCATGAGTGCTTTTGATAAAATATTCTTAGATATAGTGGGCCCTTTAGATAAGGATTATTTTAATAATGTTTATATACTTACCATACAGTGCGAATTAACAAAATTCGTAGAGGCTTATCCGTTACAAAGAAAAGATGCAGTTTCAGTTGCAAAAGCATTTGTAGAAAATTTTATTTTACGTTACGGTATCCCGCGTGAGATTGCCACCGATAGAGGATCTGAATTTATTTCATCAACAGTAAAGGAAGTATGTAATTTACTTAAAATAAAACAGCTGTCATCAACTGCGTACCACCATGAATCAATAGGTTCTCTTGAGAATACTCACAAAAATCTCAATGCATATCTTCGCATCCAAACCAAAAACGAAGCCAAATTTTGGAGCTCTTGGGTACCATTTTGGTCCTTCGCATATAACACTACAGTACATACGTCTACGAAATTCACACCTTTCGAACTAGTCTTTGGTAAAATTTGTAGGCTGCCGAGTAATTTACTGAGAAATTTAGAACCTTTATATAATGTTGATAATTATCCTCTATCATTGAAATATAAGTTACAACTTACGCAAAATGAAGCTAGGAAAAATTTATGTATGTCTAAGGAAGTTAGAAAAACAAATTATGATAAGAATGTACGCCCTGTAATGTATAAGAAAGACGACCTAATTCTGTTAAAAAATGAAACTGGAAACAAATTGGCAAATGTATACAATGGTCCATATAAAGTTATTCAAGATATGTCACCAAATGTTATAATTGAAAAAAAAAAAAAAATTGAGACTGTACACAAAAACAATACTAAACTATTTAGATCATAAGCCCTATATTTTTGTTATTATCGTATTTTGTATTTTATCTGAACTTGTAAAAAAAAAAAAAAAAAAGAAACTTTTTCTTTTTTTTCTGTAAGAGGGAAGGTGTGGGGTAATGATGTAATCTATGTACTCATGTTTAGTTAGTAACATTATAATCTCATGTAACCGCATTGATTGGATCATAATAAATTTGTTCTTGAAACGTATCGAACGTCTTTTTCCTTTCGCTAAACACCCATCCTTACACACAAATCTCACTAATAACCGAAAAGGCTGCTCAACTGTTAGGATTGAAACGTCAGCAGTGTAAAGGAGTAGTTTTTGGTATTGGAGAGAAAGAAAGCAGCTTGAAGGGGATGCTAAGTATTACATGTCAATCAATGTACACAGATTTTGCATTTACTTCCGATGTTATGATAATGAACAGCCTCATTAAAGATTTACCCAATAGATCTTTTGAGAAGCCTAAGTGGTCACACTTAGAACACATTAGTTTAGCAGATCCCGACTTCAATACAAGTCGACCAGTAGATCTATTATTAGGAGCAGACATCTATGCGATTATCATGATAGATGGCATGATCAGAGGTCCTGACTCGTCATCGCCTTTAGCTCAAAACACCCAACTAGGGTGGCTACTGTGCGGCAGTGTAAAGACGTTTCACTGCAACGTAATTCTAAACAACACTGAAGACATCCACCAATTTTGGAAAATTGAAGATATTTATGAGCAAAATGAAATGTCAGCAGAAGATCAAGAATGTGTTGACAATTTCGTGCCACAACAAAACGGCTTGAAAGCGGTCGGTATGAGGTTCGATTACCTATGAAGCAACAAGCGGGGGAAAAGTTAGGAAAATCAAAGGGCACAATTTCGGAACCTCGAGAGAAAATTTAGCAAGCAAAAGGATTTAGAGCAGCAATACAAGCAATTTATTAGCGAATATGAGCAACTAGGACATATGTCCTTAGAAAATTTTAGCAGCAATGAATTAGAATGCTTCTTACCTCATCATGAAGTACAGCGAGCAGAGTCTTCAACCACTAAGCTAAGAGTTGTCTTTAATGCATCAGCCAAAACTTCCACGGGATATAGCCTTAATGACCTCATGCATAAAGGACCTAACCTGCAACAGGACCTGCAAACTCTGTTGTTGAGGTGGAGACAATATCGTTACGTGTACACAGCAGACATAGAAAAGATGTTTCGCCAGATCTTGGTGAATAAAGACGATCAAAGCCTGCAAAAAATTGTGTGGCGAGAAAACGGAGACCATAGACAGCCGATAAAGGTGTATCAATTATCTACCGTCACGTATGGGACGAAAGCTGCACCTTATTTGGCAATGATGACGCTTCGGCAATTAGCCACAGATGAGCAGTATAACTATCCCAATGCAGCAAAAAGCCTACGTGAAGATTTCTATATGGATGATCTGGTTTCCGGGGTTCATTCAATAGAAGAAGGAAAGAAAAGAATAGCCGAATTAAACTTGTGTCAGCAGTGCGAGATTTTTGTTACGAAAATGGTCTGCGAATCAAAAGGCCCTATTAGAGAACATCAGTACGTCTAAGCAAAATAAACAAGCGTCAGCATTTACCTTCAAAACAGAAGATACAGCCAAAACCTTGGGCTTAAAGTGGGATCCGATCAAAGATGAATTTAGTTTCCAACATAGCTTATTAGCAGATACAACGAAACTTACGAAGAGAATGTTACTATCCGAAATCTCTAAAATATTTGACCCCTTAGGTTGGTTATCTCCGCTGACAACAAAAATGAAAATATTATTTCAAAAAGTATGGCTTGATTCGAAATTACAATGGAGTGATGAAGTCTCAGATAGGATTAAAAATGAGTGGGCAAAAATAAAGGCAGACTTAGGCTGTATCAGCCAATGCAGAATACCTCGGTGGTTAAAAAGCAAGCAGGATGACGTCATAAAATTACACGGATTCTGAGACGCATCTATCAAAGCATACGCATGTGTTGTATATGGCAGGATCGTATCAAAAAATAAATCGACAGTGGTACTGATCGCAGCAAAAACTAGATTGGTACCTAACAGCAAAACTGTATCCCTACCAAGACTCGAATTATGCGCAGCGGAATTATTATCACGACTTATGACTAAGATTATAAACAGCCTAGACACGAGTAGCATCGATTACAAAATTTTCGGTTGGAGTGACTCAAAAGTCACACTTAGCTGGATACAAGGAAACCCAGAACGTTGGAAGCCTTTTGTATCGAACCGAGTAAAGAAAATTATAAATTCAATGTCACCAGACACTTGGCGTTACGTGTCAACTAAAGAAAATCCAGCTGAAAATTCAGCTAGCAGAGGGCTATCATCGTGTCAATTAATGGAACATTCCTTATGGTGGGAAGGGCCATCTTGGCTATCATCCACTGGCTTTGAACCTGAAAAGCAGCATCAAAAGTATATCACTCAAGAAGAAGTCAGAAATCATCTTGTAGCCGCTCCTACGAGCGTACTTGAAAACAGCGTTATTACAGATTTATTACATCGGTATAGCGCATTCATAAAAATAATACGTGTGGCCTGGCCTGGCTATTACGTGCGTTTGCACCAACGCGAAAACAAATGCCTCGATATATCACGTTACATGAGCTGAGAATAGCAAAATTACGTTTAATTAAAATCATCCAAAGCATTGAATTTTCAACCGATATTCATGATTTATTACACGGAAAACTTCGATCAGATAGCAAGCTTTTAAAACTAAATCCATTTTTAGACAAAGATGGAATACTAAGAGTTGGCGGACGTCTTGAAAACGCCAATATAAGTACAGATATGAAAAATCCTATAATAATTCCGTACAGCAGTCGTTTAACAGAACTTTTAATAAATCAAGCACATGAATTAACTTTTCATGGAGGGCCTCGACTTACCTTGTCATGGCTTCGACAATACTATTGGATTATCAATGGAAATCGAGCAACTACAAAACAGCTTCGCAAATGTGTGACGTGCAAAAAACAGGAGCCCAGAAAGCTACACCAGATCATGGGGAATCTACCTAACTGCCGAACAAACCCGGCACCTCCTTTTTACCATACTGGGGTAGACTACACTGGATTCATTAAAATAAAAGCTAACAAAGGTAGAGGAATAAAAACATCGAAAGGATATATCGCCTTGTTTGTTTGCATGGCAACAAAGGCAGTACACATTGAATTAGTGTCCGACCTAAGCAGCTCCTCGTTCATAGCAGCTCTGCGTCGTATGGCG
Organism: Craniophora ligustri; assembly: GCA_905163465.1. Taxonomy (NCBI): domain Eukaryota; kingdom Metazoa; phylum Arthropoda; class Insecta; order Lepidoptera; family Noctuidae; genus Craniophora; species Craniophora ligustri. The sequence continues at coordinate 7,013,945 of LR990976.1, forward strand.
GCGCGGCGAGGAACACCAAAGCATATCTATTCTGATAATGGCACGAACTTTGTCAGTGCCAATAGCAATCTTCAGGATGAGTATCAAAAACTTCAGCAAGTTTTTACCGATACGTTTCACAAAGAAATAGCAGAGATGAGCATAGAATGGCATTGGAACTGTCCTTCTTGGCCAAGTGCAGGAGGGATCTGGGAGCGATCAATTAGAAGCCTTAAGCAGCATATAAGAAGAGTTATCGGTGAGCAAGCTTTAACGTATGCGGAGTACAGCACTATATTAGCACAAATCGAAGCGAGCCTTAATTCTAGACCCTTATGCCCAATATCAGAGGATCGAAAATCGAAAATCGATGTCATCGATAGATGACATCGATTTTCTCACACCAGCCCATTTTTTAACGAGTCGCGCTGGTTTGACTATCATAGAAACAGCACAAGATGCCAGAACAAGATGGTATACGACAAATAAAATATTCAAAGACATCTGGAGAAGGTGGAAAACAGAATATTTGAGCCAGTCCATCTGTACGCAGCAAGTGGTTTAAAGCGCAGTGAAATCTCGAAATCGGAGATATGGTGACAATTCAAGACGATAATTTACCGGCGGGTAAATGGCCAGTTGGTCGGGTGGTGGAAGTCCACCCAGGAACGGATGGAATTGTCAGAGTGGTAACGCTGAAGACAAAGAACGGCTACATAAAGCGTCCGGTAGTTAAGTTGTCTATTTTGCCCATCCAAAAAGAAGAAGACTGCAAGCAGCAGACAAGTGGAGTAGCCGTACAGAAAAGTATTAAAATCACCTCTGAAACTGACGAACTAGGAAAGAAAAAGCCGTACTGTCCTAAAATCATCAGTGTAATCCTATCAGTGTTATATTTTATGAACAGCGTACTTCCCGCTGAAGCATCTTATAGTTTTACAAATTTTGACAACAACCAAAGCCTATATTTCGACTCTCTCGGAAAAATGCATCTCATTCGCAATGAGTGGAAAATTGTAACTTATTACAACATGTCCCCATATTGGCTAGGGGACAAAGCAGTTACGGAATTTTCTAAATATCTAGAACAAACTTGCGAAAAAATAAAGGAAACGAGTCATTGTCGTATGATCATTTTACAAATACAACACGAGTACAGTGAACTGGAATACAATAATCAGCTGTTGCTAAATCAGCATTACAGAGCGCCCTTGCGAACACGACGCGGGCTTATCAATGCCGTCGGCTCGGTTGCGAACTCATTGTTTGGAGTACTCGACGACAGTTTCGCAGAAAAATATAAACATGACATTGACCTCGTGTATAGAAACATCGATCATGTAAATCAACTGTATAAGAACCAAACCTCGATAATCGAGGCCGAATACAATACTCTAAAACGGACTGAAGCGACTATTGAAAAGCAGCACAAAATAATTAACAAGCATGTGAATTACTTAGAAAGCGTTACCAACACTATAAAACTGGAAATGAGTGATATGACGGTTCAGCAAGACTTCTCTTTAGCAGCGATGGCCACCATTAATATGATACACAATCTAAAGCGAATGCAAGATACGTTTGCGGACACAATGACGGAGATCCATAAAGGCCAAATTAGCATGCATTTATTGACACCCAGACAACTTCGTTTAGAACTGCAAATCATTTCTGGACAAATTGGAAAAGAACTTGCTTTACCTGTAGACAATATTCAGTTTAACCTGTATAAAATCTACAAGCTGTTAAAAACCAAAGCCCGAATAACTGAAGAATATTTCATCTTTGAAATTACATTACCGTTAATCAGCCGAGACACCTTCGAATTATATAAATTGATTCCAGTACCACATCAAATTAACAAGAGCATGATTAGCATTAAAGCAGTTTCCGAGTATCTAGCAATCAACCTAAGAAGAGATGCTTACCTTACAGTCAGCGTAAATGATCTTCAAAATTGTGAGCAGCAAGAGGATACTTACCTTTGTCAACGACAAGGTCCCATTAAAAATATCGGCGCTGAAGAGAGATTCTGTGAAACAGGGGATAAATCCGCGTGCAAATTTGTCAAATCTAGCTGTCAAAACAAATGGGTTCAATTACACGAACCTTCTACCTATTTGTACCTCTGTTGTGATTCATACTCTGTGAGAATCATATGCGACGATGAAATCCAAGCGCGTCTAGTCAGCAAGGCCGGACTTATACACCTTACTAAACAATGTATGGTCAAAGGCCGTGACGTAACACTTTATTCATATCAGCAATTAGAAAAGACGCTCGATTTAAGACCAAATATTCTGGAAACTAAGTTAACTCCCATTCATCATTTGGTCAATAATATAACGGTACCCATACTAAACTTCGAAGAATTTGATCATGAAAGGGTACAGATTAACAATTCACTAAAAACACTCGATAAGCAAATTAAGTCCATGAAGGAATCAGCTCAACAGGATGATGTGCTAACGTCGCATGATGTACACCATTATGTCTTGTCGTATGGACTGATAGCAGCAGCAGTCGCTGGGTTCCTGTGGTTCCTGTGGAGGCGAGGAAGACGAGCGTCCAGCTCGTCCAACCAACAGCGAAATGAGAGCACACCTAGCAGCGTGAATGTGTGTATAAGCCAGTCCCCACCTGAGCAAAGACCTGAAGTGAGTGCGCGTGCCCAGCCTCTGTCCGTACAGGGAGCTAGTGAGTGCAGTGAGAATGTGTGTGAGCCTAGTGCAGCCAAACGTTGGTCTGGTTCGCGCCTTAAAAAACGGGATAGCTCTACGTCTCCCATCGCGAGAAAACAATCGGTGTTTACCATAGATGACTTGGTCATTTGAGTCGATGTACTTTAGCTAATACGCATTTTTGTTTCATCACCTTGTTAATCATATCTCATCCAATATTGTACTAACACTCATTAGCAATTAAGTTCACAGTTTCACGTAACTTATTGTTTTGTAATTTTGTTCATCTTATCTCTCTCCCTCGGGAGCATGTTCGATGTAATACACGAACACCTTTTTGCTGATCTAGCTAATCAATAAGGCAACGTCGAGTGCGCGCCGAAGTCAGTGCATATACGGACGGCAACCGGGTGCATTCGCCTTCCATTTACATTAATCATCATTTTTAGCTTAGCTTTCGATATCGAAATAAATCATTATTAGCAAGTGAATCTAATCTTTTAATAACTATCTTAGCAATCATTACCACTTAGGTCGCGACCCGTACAATACTAATCCTATTTGTGAAATTGAACTTATGACTAAATGTACGGTGCACCCGTACAACATTAGCAACTCAGCAATTCGTTTCTAACTCGCGGTTGCCCCGCGTCATTAGCCAGTTCGCGATGTGACCGTATTGGGTATAGACACGGGCTCCACCAAACGTGCTCCGCGGTTATTATAGTGCAAAATATAACTTTGATTTCTATAAACTTTATCTTTTACTTGTTGACCTTATCGTTACGCCAACAAATTTGGTCCTTCGAGCCGGATAGTGTTGAACTAGCATAAAGTGCACGTGCCGCAGTTTGGTGTTTAAAAATAAGCAGCGATCAGGAGCCAAAGCAGCCAGCAGTTAAGCAGGAGGAAACGGAGAGTAAGAAAAGAAAACTCAGCAATCAGCGATTTCCAAGTAAGATCTTTCCATATTTTACTAATTAATAAAGATGGAGATGGAAAACTTATACACTAACCAACTTGCAATTACTGAGGCCATTAGGAAATTTATTATAAATTTACAAAAAACGCCGATAGAGAGAAGAACGGGAGATCATTTCAAAAGACGTTTGGAAATCTTAGAAAATTACTGGATGGAATACGAGAGTAATCATAAAAGCATCTGTGGGCTGAACGTTAAAGACCATCCATACTTTTCTAACTATGAATACGAGCGTACAAAAGAACTATATAAATCAGCAAAAGAAAAAGTTTTTAGTCAGGGTGAAGAGCAAGGTGCTATTCAAACTCCATCGTCAATAGCTAAAGGAGGGAGCGCACAGCGTGATGATCAGAAAGAGGCGCAATCAGAAGCAGCAGATCGTCCAGCAAAACCGGAAGCGTGTTCGTCCCAACAGAAGATATCTAGAGGTTCGATGAGCAAGCAGGATGAATTATTCCGCAAACAAATGATTAATTTTAAAGCGTTTATGAGAACGGCAAACAATATTCAGATAGACAGTATGAATGAAAAATGGGAGTTTGAAGACGTACTAAAGGAACTACAGTCTCGTTGGACGGCAATCGATTCCCTTCATTGGGATATTTACATGGAATCGAACGGGGAAGATGAAGAATATGAGCGCTTATTTACGAGACATGAAACGACATTTATCAATCTGAAAAAAGCAGTCAATAAAAAATTGTGGTCAGTATCACACAGGGAAAAATCGGTTCCCAAAATGGAAATCCCTGTATTCTCAGGGAACTACCAGCAGTGGACGTCTTTTAAAGACCTATTTAATGAGGCTGTTCACAATAACCCTTCACTATCGTTAGCTCAAAAAATGCAGTTCCTAAAAGGAAAACTACGAGGAGAAGCCGAACGGCTTATTCAGCACCTGCATATAAGTTCCGACAATTATAGCGCTTGTTGGGAGATCCTTACTAATCGTTACAACAATAAAAAGCTCATATTCACGGCTCACTTAAATACTTTGTTAAATCTGCCTAACTTATCTCAGTCATCTTTAGTTCAAATCAAAAGAATGCATGACGTCACACAAGAGACGCTTCATGCCATCGATAACTTACAAGTTGATGTCACCACTTGGGACCCGTTTCTGGTTCACATCTTAGCACAAAAACTTGATAGCGACACCTATAGCGATTATTTAGAATCATTGAAGAATCCCAGAGATCTGCCGATCCTTAAAGAGTTTCTGTCATTTCTAGAGAGTAAGTTTACTAGCCTTGAGTCTGCACGTCGAAAGCAAGATCAGGTGTCAATCAAGCCATCGACATCAAGCAACCCATCTAAATCTATGGAATATGGGAAAAAACCCTACAATTATTCATATAACTATAAAAAAAATACAAATAAAACATTTCATACAACAACTATCAAATGCCCATTATGCAGTGATGAGCATGCTCTTTTCCATTGTACAAATTTCAACTCTTTGTCAAGCGAACTTAAGTTGAAAAAGGCGAAGGAGCTAAAATTATGTTTAAATTGCTTATTTGACCATAACGGCAAACAATGCTTTTCCACAAAGCGGTGTCGAAAGTGCAACGGAAAACATAATACTTTGATACACGACGCCGTCGTCAAAACGAAACCGTCAGCTAGCAACTACGAAACGATGGCGAAATCTGTGAAATCCGAACATGTGGGCAATAACCTACACGTGTCTCCAAGGAGCCCAGCGGAAATACTTCTTGCCACAGCCTTAATAAAAGTTAAATCGGAAGATGGACAGTACCATATCTTGAGGGCACTTATCGATCAAGGTTCCCAAATCTCTCTAATTTCTGAAAATGCAGCGCAGAGACGAGGAGTTAAGCGAACGAGGTAGAAGATATCGAGGTTCAGTCTGAAGTATCAACAGAAGATCAAACGTGTATTGAGTTTTATCTGCTCACCACAAAACGCCGTGACGACGGTCGATATGTGGTCAAACTACCATTAAAACAGGATCTAAAGGAAAAATTAGGATCATCGAGAGGTATAGCAGTAGCTCAGTTTCGAAACTTAGAAAGGAAGTTCGAAAAACAAGCGAGTTTAGCAGAGCAATATAAAGCCTTTATCAGGGAATACATATCATTGCATCATATGATCCCATCAAATATAACTCAGAACTATAATAACGAAACAAAATTATCATGTTTCTTACCGCACCACGCGGTAAAGCGCGCTGAGTCAGCCACGACAAAGCTGAGAGTGGTGTTTAATGCCTCAGCGAGGACATTGAGCGGTTACAGCTTAAATGACATTATGTTCAAAGGCCCTAACTTACAGAAAGATTTACAATCTTTAATCATTAAATGGCGTCAATATCGATACGCATTTACGTCGGACATTGAAAAAATGTTTCGACAAATTTTAGTAAGCGAAGAAGATCAGCATTATCATCAAATTGTGTGGAGAGAAGCAATAGATCAGCCGATACAATCATATCAACTAACGACTGTCACTTACGGGACGAAAGCTGCACCGTTCCTAGCGATGATGACCTTGAAAAAATTAGCAGCTGATGAACGTAGCAAGTACCCTAAAGCTGCTCAGGTACTAGAAGAAGCAATGTATATGGATGACCTTGTCCATGGGTCTCATGACCTTGAAAATGGAAAACGACTTATAGCAGAAATCAACCATGTATTACAATCAGGAGGATTTACGTTAAGAAAGTGGATGTCGAACGAGCCGGAACTATTAAAAAGCATAGAAAGCAAAGAGCATGAGCATAAACCAATATTTAACTTCAAAGTAGAGGGCTTATCTAAAACATTAGGTCTGCAGTGGGATTCCACAAAAGACAAGTTCACTTTTCAATATAATATCACGGACACCCCAGCTAGTATAACTAAAAGAATTATCTTATCTGAAATTTCAAAATTATTTGATCCGCTGGGATGGCTGGCCCCATTATCTACAAAATTAAAAATACTGTTCCAAATGGTATGGGCAGCTAATTTACAGTGGGATGACTTAATACCCGAAGAAATCAACAGAGAGTGGATGAAGATTAGGACAGATATTATTAATTTAAACAAATGTGAGATTCCTAGATGGATTGGTTACAAACTGGGTGACGTCATTGAACTCCATGGGTTTTGTGATGCGTCACTCAAAGCATACGCTGGCGTAATTTACGCACGGATTATTAGAGGTAGTCAAATAACAGTGGTTTTAGTCGCGTCAAAAACAAGATTAGTTCCACATAGCAAAGCTATATCGCTCCCAAGATTAGAGATTTGTGGAGCTCATCTACTATCGACTCTAATGGATAAAGTGGTGCATTGTCTAGGCAAGCAGAATATAGGAGTATACGGCTGGACCGATTCTATGGTCGTCCTTGGATGGCTTCAAGGCGATCCTGGTCGGTGGAAAACTTTCGTTGCAAATCGAGTAACAAGCATAACAAATATTATGAAGCCTAATCGTTGGCGGCATGTCAAATCAAGTGAGAACCCAGCTGACGCCGCAAGCAGAGGTCTCTTGGCATCACAATTAGCAAGTTCGACTTTATGGTGGCAAGGACCCGAGTGGTTGAAAGCAATAACGTTTAATAACAGTACGGAAGAACAAGTAAAATATATGACAGAAGAAGAAAGTAAACAGAAGCAAGCAAATATTATTCAAAAAGTTACGAAAGAGCACATTATCCTAGGTTTGTTAGAAAAGCATGCATCTTTCATAAAGATAACAAGAATTTTAGCTTATATTCTACGTGCTACAAATAGAATTAAATTTAACAAGCAGAAACAATGTCAACAAAGCAATGGATATCTCACATTACGCGAGTTAAAGCGAGCAAAATTACTTATTATAAAATATATACAGCGCAGCGAATTTGAAGACGATATTACAGCCCTTCAAAAGCATAAAGGGATAAGCAGCAAAAGTAAATTATTGAAGCTAAATCCATTTTTAGATTCGGAGGGAATCTTGCGCGTTGGAGGACGCTTAAAAAACGCTCAAATAAATAGCAGCATGAAATTTCCCATCATAATACCTCATGATGGTATTTTAACTAGACTTTTAGTCGAACAAGCACATCAATTAACCTTTCATGGAGGTCCACGTCTGACTTTATCGAATTTAAGACAGAGGTTTTGGATTATATCGGGAAACAGTGCAGTGAAGAGGGAAGTCAGGAAATGTGTAAAGTGCAGAAGACATGATCCAAGGCCGCAACATCAGCTTATGGCGAATTTGCCTCCAGAAAGGGTTAACCCAGCACCTCCGTTTTATCACACTGGTGTCGATTACACAGGGTATGTTGAGGTCAAGGCCAGCAAAGGACGGGGAGTAAAAATTTTTAAAGGATATGTAGCTTTATTCATATGTATGGTGACAAAGGCCATACATCTTGAATTAGTATCTGACCTTAGTAGCACAGCATTCTTAGCAGCCCTTCGGAGAATGGCTGCTCGAAGAGGAGCGCCTCACTATATATATAGTGACAACGGCACCAATTTTGTCGGTGCAAATCGGATGTTACAGGAAGAATTTTTCGACCTAAAAAACACCCTCGATGAAAACTTCTTTAATGAAATAGCAGATCTTAACATTAAATGGCATTTTAATGCTCCATCTTGGGCGAGCGCAGGAGGATTATGGGAGAGAGCTGTCAGAAGCTTAAAACATGACCTAAAGCGTGTTGTAGGTGATCAAAAACTTACATTTGAAGAGTTTAGCACTCTGCTAGCACAGCTGGAAGCATGCTTAAATTCTCGACCACTATCTCCGATGTCTGAAGATGTGGAAGACTTAGATGCCCTCACCCCTGCACACTTTTTAACTGGAAGAGCTGGAACGACCGTAATAGAGACCACTCAGGTGCAAGATCAAGGTGGAATTTAGCATACCAACTAACTCAAGATATTTGGAAGCGTTTTAAGGCGGAATACCTTACACAATTATCGGTTCGAAGCAAATGGCTGAAACAGCGTCCTAATATTAAAAAAGGAGACTTAGTCACCATCCAAGATGAAAATCTACCACCAGGTAAATGGATGTTGGGACGTGTAATAGAGCTCCATCCTGGCCAGGATGGTTTAGTCAGAGTAGTCTCGCTAAAGACCAAAAACGGCGTGTTAAAAAGACCTATAGTAAAACTTTCAATTTTACCCATAGAAACTTGTAACAATGAGAAAGATTCAGAAGAGTTTTGTAGCAAAGATGTAATCAAAGCGAATAGCAAAAAAGGGGGATTAAAAAGAGCAAGCGGGTTTATATCATTGGCAATGTATTTTATTTTATTTATGACACTAATAAGCGGTTCACACGCGTCATACAATATCACAAAAATGAATGAATATCAAGGTCTTTATTTCGACAAAATTGGTAGCATGAGATTGACCTCTTGTCAATCTCATGCTACCAATTTTGTCGAAATATCAATGGAAGCTTGTCGTGTATTATAATATGAACCCCTATTGGGAAGGAATGACAGCACTGGATAAATATCAAAGATATCTTGAAAACATATGCACATCGATTAGAGCACTATCGCACTGTGACATAATAATGTTACAGCTACGTCACAGTTCTTCGGAATTAGAGTTCACTAACCGGGTTCTACTTAGTCAGCAAAATGGCACGCGCGCTCGTAAGAGGCGCGGTCTTATCAATGGAATTGGATATGTAGCGAATGCATTGTTCGGAGTGTTAGATGAGACCTTTGCCGAACAGTACCAAAAGGACATAACACACATCAGGGAAGATCAAAAACATTTAGCGAAGTTATGGAGAAATCAAACGTCGATAGTTGAAGGGGAATATAATGTTCTTCAGAGAATTGAAGAAACAATAAATAAGCAACATAAAGTAATTACCTTGCGCTTATACGAACTGAGTAAAGCAGCAAACACCCTTAATAAAGAAATTCAGAACGTTGATGTCGCTAACGAGTTTATAATATCAGCTATGATAGCCAACAACTTAATCGTGAACCTAAAAAACATCCAGGATCAATTGGTCGACATGCTCACAGATATTCATCATCAAAAATTTAACACCCATATCCTTTCTCCGCAACAATTACTTGACCAATTGAACGTTATCTCTGGTCAGCTGACCAAGGATTTATCACTGCCAGTAGAAAATATTCACCAAGAGCTTGTAAAAATATATCAATTGCTTCAAGTCAAGGCTCGACTAACTAATCACTATTTCATTTTTGAGATAAGGATACCTCTTATTACTCGAGATAATTATGAACTTCACAAAATAATACCTATTCCTCTTAACCGAGCCAATACTACGTTAACTATAACTCCAGTATCAGACTACATCGCTATCAACTTGCAGAAAGATACGTACCTGCCTTTGAGCGGAAGCGAAATACAACAATGTGTAGATAGCGGATCTTCTAACTGCCTATGCAACATGCATACAGCTATTTATCATATGAAGAATGAACAAAATTTGTGCGTTTATGATCCAAAATCACGCAAGTGCCAAACGAGCTCTGCTGCCTGTAATAACAAGTGGATACAGCTAAGCAAATTAAATAACTTTTTATCTTTCTGTTGTGGACCATGTGAATTGCGCTTTATGTGCGGAGATCGAGTTACCGTTGAACAACTAACTGGTACTTACATAATTGCCCTTGCACCTGACTGTATTGTGAAAGATAAGCATTTTACGGCATACGCTCATAGTAAACAACTGTCTAATACTATACGAATCGACACAGATATCTATAGTCCGCAGATCGCGCCGATTAATCACATTATCAACATCTCATTAAGTACGTATGAGAATCAAACGGCTGACTTGCAAATCAGCTTGGAACTGCAAAAGCTTGGTGATAGCCTTAAACAAATGAAAAACATAGTTCTTTCGGATGACGATTCGGACTTCTATCACCACATTCATCATTACGCCATCAGCTATGGTTTGGTGTTAGCAACAGTATTAGCAGCAATCACGTTCCTGTGGAGGCGAAGGCGCCGGGCGAGGTCACGGGTGGTTGCAGGGCGCGACCTACCCGTGCCACCAACTCCGACTAGCAGCATAAGTGTAGTGAGTGCGCGACAACAAAAAAAGGCTAATCGTTTGCCTTCAGTGCAGTGCATAAGTGCTAGTGTTATCAAAGACAAATCTCATAATCAAACGGACAGGTCTTCGTCACCTATCCCACAACGAGTGTTTACTATTTCAGAATCGGTTTAAAAGACTCGTATATTAAACAATTAAGCTTTTTACTTTATACCTTGTAATGTTTTAGTAATCATTTGTTGTTGTTTCTTTTATGTAATCTTGGTCCCGGGAGCATGTACGGTGCACCCGTACAACATTAGCAACTCAGCAATTCGTTTCTAACTCGCGGTTGCCCCGCGTCATTAGCCAGTTCGCGATCTGACCGTATTGGGTATAGACACGGGCTCCACCAAACGTGCTCCGCGGTTATTATAGTGCAAAATATAACTTTCATTTCTATAAACTTTATCTTTTATTTGTTGACCTTATCGTTACGCCAACACTAAAATTGTAAAAACTCTCCCTTCCTATTGTAAAACCAAATTCATTTACGGCAACCTAGACATTTGGCAAAACCTTGGCCATAATAGATGGACATTTGTCCAATCCAAACCCATTAAGGTGTCTGTGGAATGCAATACTATTTTTAAAGAAACAATTGTAAGTGGAACAGGTATACTATCTTTGGAACCGCAGTGTACAGCATTCTGTCGCAACGTAAAATTATTGGCCATACTTAACCCGGAAATAAATATACCACATATCCATTCTGATTTCAACCTTATTGAAGATAAGTGTTGTAATCATAAAGCCTTCAAACAACTTAATTTAAACACATCAAATATTAACTTAGACAAACTTAAAGATTTAAAAGATCAAACCGATTTACAGTCAAAAGCCCTCCAAGATTTTATTGACAAAAGATATGATACCTTTTCCAACGACATTAGCTTTCCTATTTTAACTATGATTCTAATTATATGCTTTGTCGTTTTCTTTGTTTACTTCCTGTATAAATTTAATGATTGCATATTATTGCTATCTCTATGTAGGAAACCAAAGACTATAAATGAAGAAAATTGTGCACATGTAGAACAAGATACTCTACCTAGGTTAAGAGTAGATTAAGTTATGTAAATTGTATAATTTTAAGGCCATGTTAGACCAGCGCATCCTGTCTTACCATCCTGACACTTACCATGCTCTCCTTCTTTCCAAAATCTATTAGTAAATTTCCTTTTCATGGTAAGTTTACTCTTAATGGGGGAGATGTTATACATTCGATTCCCTTCTAGACTTATCCTAACTTAACTTTATCCTATTCCGAGTCAGCTATATTCCTCCCGAGACTTCTCAGTCGGTTCCTATCTCCCAACCGCGCCGGTCATACCATATTCTTGTATTTCTAAATCTAAATAAGTTAATCTATTAAATAAGTTCAAGGTTTACAAAATCCTTTTTTTTTTAAACCTAAATGCTAGACCCCGTATAACAGTTCGCTCTAAATACTCAACTTACATTGTGAGGAAAGTACACTTTTTGAGGTTTATTGAAAAATCAGCAGTAGTCAAAGGCCGTAATACCGCTCGAAGAGTCAGTAAACCTTCGCCAATAGTCATACTTGGAATCAGAACGTCATCAATGTAAACAAGAACCCTACTAAAATCTATAAAAGGCCGCAAGGTGTTAGTTATAATACGTTGGTACACAAAAGGAGCATTGGCAAGTCCGTATGGCATCTTAAGAAACTCGTAGTGATCCTCGGGCGTGACAAAACCTGTGCGGTGTATCGAGCCGCTATCCATTTTATTAATTTGGTGAAAGCCAGTGGCCATATCGAGGCTAGTAAAGTACGTAGCTTTACCTAAACGATCTATATGATCCTCGATAAGCGGTAATATAGCGAATATAGGATAGCGATCCTTTACAGTGTTCGTATTTAATGCGCGGAAATCCACACACATCCTGTCTCTACCATCTTTTTTCTTTACCAAAAGAATTGGACTGGAAAATTCAGACTCAGATTCCCTAATTATGCCTTTGTCAAGTAAGTCTTTAATAATATCTCGAACACGTATTTTTTCATGATATCTTATATGGCCTATACACAACAGGCGTCTCACGACCCATTTAGTCCAGCGGTAGTTAACACTGCCTTCTGTGCTATGGGTCCCGGGTTCGAATCCCGGTAGGGACAAATGTTTGTGTGATGAGCATAAACATTTGTATCCGAGTCATGGATGTATCTATGTATAATATGTATGTATTTACAAAAAAAAAAGTATATATGTAGTATATCAACCAACTAGTATCCGTAACACAAGCCTCGTTGCTTAGCTCGGAACTAGATGGCGCTGTGTTATAATGTCCAGAGATATTTATATTTATTTATTTATGTAATTTAATGTGCATTGAACCAGTAGTTACAGTAGTTGTAGCTGTACCAGTAACCAGGAAATCGGAAAACTCATTATTCATAGCTAACAAACGTTCTTTATCAATGCCAACAATAGGAGTATTAATATTGCATTCGTATGTGTTTTCTTTACATTTAAAACATTTTTTTAATTTCGTAAGGCGTTGAACACCTCGCGATCGTGTATAGACTACACCGTCTCTATTATAACAAGCGTACTTAAGTATCGGTTGGGAACTACATGAAAATCTACTTCAAGCGTGATCTCAGGAAACTCTACAGTTAATGTGGTACAAAAGCTAATATTAAAATAAAAATAAAATATATATATAATTAGCGGGAAATTCAAACAAGCGCCGTAGTGGGCGTGGCTTAGCTGTGACGTCAAGTGGCGTGAGCAACCTCGCGATCGGTGGTGTGACATGGAGGGGTACAGCAGCGCGCAAGGAGCTGCAGGCACTTCGCTCGGAACTCTAGGACCGGACGGATAATTTAATATATTTTAGTAATTAGTGATAATTAAGTAATTTTGTAATAAGTATTAAATATTGTCAGTTCTTAGTTATATTTTTTTTATTTTAATATTAGCTTGAAAGTTAAATTCAGAAGTGGGATAGTGCCACGTTCTGTTGCTATTTTTAAATTTTATTTATACTGTGTCTTACCCTCATTAGATTTTTTTTATTTAGTTATAATTTTTAATATGCCGAAATATACTAGTACTAAAGCTAAAAGTTGCAGACGTCCTTCCGTTTCTGGAATTGAGAAACAATTCCAAACTCTTATCTCCCGACTAAACGCTTTGGAAAAAGATAATTCCAGGACTCAACGTGGAAGCAGCTACGGGTGCCGACCTGTCGGCGCGAGCCCTTCCCGCGCCGGAACAGTCGGTGCGCTCGCACACACCGCCGCCGCCGCGCGCCGCTACCCTATGTGGCCAGTGAATTGGATGGCTCGCTTCCGGCGGTACCGCCTAGTGAAGCATCATGTGCAACGAGTGTAGCAGCATCCGCACCGCCTTCAGGAACCGAGGCTGTCATGATTGAGGTAACGGATAAGCTGGTGACTGTCATCAAGGCCTTAAACCCGGTAAGATCAAACCATATCTATATTTCTAATTTCGACCCATCATTGCATGATTTTAATGTGTGGTGTAATGAAGTTGAACATGTGCGTAATATCAATCGATGGGACGATCGCGAGTGTTTAGCGCGTATCGGCAATTGTTTAAAGGGCGATGCCCGCGTCTGGCTGAATGAATGGACAACTAACGATAGGTCTTGGTCGAATTTTAAGCGGGAATTTCAATCGTTGTGCCCCCGACGTATAGATATCGCGAACATAATATTTAACGTTATGAAAAATGATTCTGATAACTAGCCTACCTACGCAGAATATGCCAGAAACTCTCTATTGCGATTGAATATTGTTAAAGGATTAAGTGAGGAACTAACATCTGCAATTATAATACGTGGTATAACGGACCCGCAAATTCGATCAGCTGCTATGAATGCGAACTTACTACCAAGTAATATTGTTAGCTTCTTATCGATTTACACAAAACCTATACCAAAACCTCGGTCAGGGCCTAGTTATAAAAATGTAATAACACACCTAAAACCCCGACTTGTCAAGCACAGTAAAACATTTCAGTTGCCCAATTACAGTAATTACTTTGGACAAAGATGTTCCAAATATTTAGTTCCTACTATATTCAATAATCTACCCTCAGATCTTGAAAATAACTCCGTCTCCAAAAATATATTTAAGAATAAATTGATGAAATTCCTCCTAAGTGTTGTTGGTCAAAACATGGTATCACAAGTTTGATGTTGCATGACAAAAGTATTTATTAAAATTGTACTGATTTATTATATAATGATTTATTAATTTATAATGATGTAATAACTTAATTTAATATATACATATACATTGTAATTTAATTCCTATAAATGATAAAGTGTAATTACGCAAATTATTTAAAATTTAAAATGAATGTTAATACGGGAGCTACGACTGCCAACAAACTGCTCTGTAGTTTGGCAGAAGTAAATGTAATTGTATAAACTTGATTATCTTAATGAATAAACACTTTTTCATTTTTTTCATTTTTTTTTTATAACAACTTTTAATCTAATCCATTCTGGTGCCGGACCAAAATGTTTTGCTTGTGGGAATTTTGGTCATAGACAATCTAATTGTTGTAAACGTTGAAATAAAACTACTTTTTACGGATTTTATCGCGGTATATTTGATATTATTTTAACCCGACGTTTCGGATCCTTTACAGCATCCATGGTCACGGGCAGACTGAGGTGTTGGTCGTCTTGAAGTCATAATTACTAACAGCTACCCTACATTTTTAATTATTATTGACAATCCGATTTACACAGAACGAGCTCACCGTATCCTTCGGTCGTGCAGTTTTGTTCTTGGATTTAGATTTAATAGAATCTATGATAGGGTTCCAAGCAGGTGGTAATACCCAGCCATCTTCTCTATTGAAATTTGGGTGTTTTTTAATTTCAATAGCCTCACGAATCATCCTGGGTAGGAATCGGTTTTCTTTTGCGAGGACTTGTGGTTTATCAAATCTGATGTAATGCTGGAGTTTGTCTATGGTATGTTCACAAACTGCTGACTTCTTGGCACGGCGGTGTTTAACATCTGCTATGTGTTCTTTTACGCGGGTCCCTATGCTTCTTTTTGTTTGGCCTATGTAAGAGAGACCGCAATCACAATCGAGTTTGTATACTCCTGCATCTTGTAGAGGTATGTGACACTTGACTGATGGTAAAAACTGACTAATCTTCTTCAGCGGCTTGAAGTAGGTTTTGATTGAAGCGCGCTTCAAGATGTAGCCAATCTTGTCCGTGACTCCTCTTACATATGGTAATACAGCAGGTAAGCGCTCAACTGTGGCACGTTTCACACGGTTTCTATGATGAGGGTGCGGTGTTTGGAGCTTGTTGTCATGCAGTACTTGCTTAACATGTTTAAGCTCAGCAGCCAGGTGTTGCTCATCACAGATCCCACGTGCTCTCTGAAACAATGATTTACCGACAGTAGATAACTGTGTTGGATGGTGGTGCGAGTCACCGTTTAAATATTTGTCTGTATGGGTTTTCTTACGATACACAGTGTGACTCAAGGTGTTGTTAGAGTTATGAATAACTAAAACAAACAAGATTTGGAAGCGATACGTCAGGACATTTCGTCTGTGTTACGTCGTTGCAAACCGCCCAAACTAAATCTCACTAAAAACCAACTTTCCGCGTTAAAGAACCTCCGCGACAGGCCCGAATTAACTATTCTACGTGCAGATAAAGGTAATGCCACGGTGGTAATGGATACATCGGATTACAATGTCAAAATACAAGACCTTTTATCGGATGTTAGTACATATAAACAGGTGAGGACCGATCCCACAACTAAAACATTAAAATTAACTAGCGATTTAATAAAAAAGTACTCCGATACATTGGATCTCGATGTCAAATATTTAATTCCTAGTTGCGCAAAACCACCAAAACTGTATGGGCTACCTAAGATACACAAACCTAATGCTCCCTTACGACCAATAGTCAGCCAAATCGACTCACCAACTTATAGATTGGCTCAACACCTAGCTAGGGTACTCTCACCACTGAGAGGTAACACAACAGCATATGTGAAAGACTCATACCATTTTGTCAGCGAGATAAAAAACCTACATCTTGCAGACAATGAAACTATGGTCAGTTTTGATGTTCAGTCATTATTTACATGCTTACCAGTTGAAGATTGCATCAGAATTGTATCTAAGAAACTAGTAGAGAATAATATGCCTATAGAATATGCTGAACTTTTAAAACATTGCCTAACATCTGGCTATCTATTGTGGAATAATCATTTCTACATGCAAGTAGATGGTGTGGCGATGGGCTCACCAGTATCTCCCATTATCGCCGACATCTTCATGGAAGATTTTGAGGAGAAAGCCCTACAATCTACGCCTGTAATACCTAGGTTCTATAAGCGATATGTGGATGATACTTTCACTATACTTCCATCCCATAAAG
Organism: Craniophora ligustri; assembly: GCA_905163465.1. Taxonomy (NCBI): domain Eukaryota; kingdom Metazoa; phylum Arthropoda; class Insecta; order Lepidoptera; family Noctuidae; genus Craniophora; species Craniophora ligustri. The sequence goes on from LR990976.1 coordinate 7,031,054, forward strand.
TAACTGCATTTTTAGATCACCTGAACTCCATACATACTAAAATTCAATTCACTATGGAGTCGGAGGCAAATAACTCTTTAGCTTTCTTAGATGTTTTAGTTATTCATAACTCCAACAACACCTTGAGTCACACTGTGTATCGTAAGAAAACCCATACAGACAAATATTTAAACGGTGACTCGCACCACCATCCAACACAGTTATCTACTGTCGGTAAATCATTGTTTCAGAGAGCACGTGGGATCTGTGATGAGCAACACCTGGCTGCTGAGCTTAAACATGTTAAGCAAGTACTGCATGACAACAAGCTCCAAACACCGCACCCTCATCATAGAAACCGTGTGAAACGTGCCACAGTTGAGCGCTTACCTGCTGTATTACCATATGTAAGAGGAGTCACGGACAAGATTGGCTACATCTTGAAGCGCGCTTCAATCAAAACCTACTTCAAGCCGCTGAAGAAGATTAGTCAGTTTTTACCATCAGTCAAGTGTCACATACCTCTACAAGATGCAGGAGTATACAAACTCGATTGTGATTGCGGTCTCTCTTACATAGGCCAAACAAAAAGAAGCATAGGGACCCGCGTAAAAGAACACATAGCAGATGTTAAACACCGCCGTGCCAAGAAGTCAGCAGTTTGTGAACATACCATAGACAAACTCCAGCATTACATCAGATTTGATAAACCACAAGTCCTCGCAAAAGAAAACCGATTCCTACCCAGGATGATTCGTGAGGCTATTGAAATTAAAAAACACCCAAATTTCAATAGAGAAGATGGCTGGGTATTACCACCTGCTTGGAACCCTATCATAGATTCTATTAAATCTAAATCCAAGAACAAAACTGCACGACCGAAGGATACGGTGAGCTCGTTCTGTGTAAATCGGATTGTCAATAATAATTAAAAATGTAGGGTAGCTGTTAGTAATTATGACTTCAAGACGACCAACACCTCAGTCTGCCCGTGACCATGGATGTTGTAAAGGATCCGAAACGTCGGGTTAAAATAATATCAAATATACCGCGATAAAATCCGTAAAAAGTAGTTTTATTTCAATGTCTAATATTCGCGTAAGTGTACGAAATCAATATGTTGTAAACGCCTGAAACCATCCAGTGAAACGAATAATCACCAACCTTCAATATCTAGGTCAATTAATTCAAATATTTTTATGCCTAAGCCTAATTCTTGTACCTTTTGTAAAAAGATGGGTCATAAGGTAGATGATTGTTTTGCAAAGCAACGCATTGAATCCAGTGGTAAATCTAATTAGAGATTAAACGAACTTACCTGTTAGTGAAGTTCTATCCTAATTATACGAAGGCTTCGTCCGAAGAGATTAGCATTTTAGACACATGTAGTAACGCGTAGCACACACCGTTCCCCACTATTTTGAGAAAAAAAATTTTTTTTTGAGGGTAGTCGTAGGTTAGTCCGTCTCTGCGTTCGCATTCTGTCTCATTTAGTTTAGAGATTAGTATTTTATTCACTTCAGGTATATTTTATGATTTATGGGGGTAGAGAGTAAATGAGTGGGTGGGAGGGTTGCTAATATCTTCGGACGAAGCCTTCGTATAATTAGGATAGAACTTCACTAACAGGTAAGTTCGTTTAATCTCTAATTATACTTCACGCTTCGTCCTCGAGATTAGCATTTTAGACACAACAACAAGACTTTTAGAGATGAGAATCGTAAAATATACGTATTTAAATGACTTACGCAAGTTTGCACTTAGTTGTAAAGTAACAAAATTTTATTATAGTAATAAAAAATTACTTATTTTCAATAAATATACATATATATATATATATATATAATATATATATATAAATATATATAATATATATATATATATATATAAATATATATATATATTTATATATATATATATATATATATATATATATACTTAACTGAGAAGTTTATTGATTAATTGAATCGTTCATAATAGTTAAACCAAAACAATCATAAGATACATTATTAATAGGTCTAATAAAAAGTTTAGCAAACATTTAGGGCTCCAACCATCAGTTTTCCTAATCATATCAATATTAACACCTAACCTTTGCGCTTGAACTTAAGATATGTTTTATCCATCTAGGTAAAGTCTGTGCACAACAGACTTATGGGGTCTTTTAAAACTAGTAAATAAGTTGTCCGTATTGATACGAAGTGTTTGTGTCATTTCAAGGTAAACAAGTAAGTTCTTACTGAACAAATCTCTGGCTTTTTATTAAATAGGGGAATAACTAACAAAGGTAGTGTTGCTCTAAATCTTGACGTTTCAAAGTTTCAAAGATCGGGTATTTTAATTTTAATTTGCTTTACTGACTTATTATACTAGAAAAAAATGAAATAACTAAAGCCGGTACAGACCCTAAGCTACTGTGGACAGCAATAAACAACATAACACATAGAACCAATACGAAAGAATCACCGTCTGACTTATTAAGGTTGTCAACTACTCCATAAACTGTCGGTAAATTCTGTCAACAACTTTTTTGCTGACATTGGTAAAAATCTTGCGGAAAATATTGTGGGCTCAACAAATCATTTCACTTCACCTGCGAATAACATTTTAAAATCAATGGTCCTATTGCCCACCGACGAAGATGAAGTGGATAGATTAATATCGTCTCTTCGTAATGACTGTGCGGTAGGGTGGGACAAAATATCCAGTGGCCTTCTTAAAAAGCACAAAGGGTCAATCGTACCACCCCTGACATACGTTTGTAACCTAGCACTCTCATCAGGTAAGTTCCCAAGAGTTTTTAAAAGAGCAATCGTACAACCGATCTTCAAGAGTGGAGACAGAAACCGTGTCAACAATTATAGACCTATTGCAGTGTTGCCATCTTTATCTAAGGTACTCGAGCGGGTTAGAATAATAGGCTTAAGGACTATCTTGAGCAGCAGAATTTACTTTCCCCAACTCAATATGGCTTTAGATCGAACAAATCCACGTCTGATGCAGTACACGATCTCACCAACTTTATTGTCACTGAATTAGATGATAAGAAAAAGGTAATAGGAATATTCTTGGACATTGCCAAGGCATTTGACACGGTTTCTGTACCCATCCTAACACATAAAATGGAAAAATTTGGGAATCAGAGGGGCCTAACTGGAGTTATTCAAGGACTATTTAAGTGACCGTACTCAGTCCGTTAAAATAAATGAGTTTATTAGTGAAGAACGAACAGTTTCCTACGGCGTGCCCCAAGGCAGTGTACTTGGCCCTACTCTCTTCCTAATATACATCAACGATCTGGGTGTGCTCACACTCCCCAGGGGAATGATTGTATCATTTGCAGATGATACTACCCTACTATTCAGTGCGGACACATGGAGTGAGGTCTTCTCATACGCGCAGTTGGGCTTCAATACCGTGACAGAGTGGTTACGAAATATGAAGTTAACATTAAATGCTGATAAAACGAACTACATAACATTCACTCTAAGAGTTAATAATAACACTCCCACATCTGTAACACCATATGCAATCATAGCACACTCTTGTCCAATACCACATGGTGAAAATATATGTTCTTGTCCGCACCTTCGAAGCACCAAACTGGTAAAATACCTGGGTGTGGGTATTGATAACTCCCTTAGTTTTCGGGAACACATTGATTCGCTTAATACTAGGTTACGCAAGTTGATATACATCTTTAAAACTTTGAGGCAAGTGGCGGATGCGAAGCTAAAAAAAACCGTATACTTTGCCTTTGCTCAGTCACTATTAACCTATTGTATCAATGTATGGGGTGGAGCTCCGAAGTCCACACTTCTTGTCTTGGAGAGAACGCAAAGAGCCATACTGAAAGTGTCTTCATCCCCTCCTTACCTTTTTGTTACCCCACAGAAATCCTATATAAGGATGCGAGGGTCCTGACAGTGCGTCAATTATTCATTAAAAGCATAATATTAAAACAACATTCGATGCTAACATACCACCCTTCGACTGCACAACATAAGAGACGATATAATCCCGTTGATCGACGCAACATACGTCATTCTACTCGTTTCTCTATGCGCTTCTTTTGCTATCTAGGTGCATTTCTTTATAATAAAATTAATAGGATGATACCGATAGTTAACCTCACAAAGACTATGTGTAAAAAGAAAATAACCTCATTTCTACAAGAACTAAATTATGATGACACCGAAAAATTATTAGCTACCTTCGTGTAATAGCATAAATGTAACTCATACAAACACAAACACACACTGGCACACACACACACACACACGCACACACACTCGCACACACTCGCACACACAGGTGCACACACACACAGGCGCGCGCGCGCTCTCGCGCAAACATACTTAGCTACTAACTGAAATCGTAAGCCCTGTACTTGTTCACCGCTCAATTTCTTCTTTTTTTTTTTTAAATAACTTTTGTTGTACTTAACCTACCCAATGTTAATATAGCAAATAATCATTGTATTGTATTAAAGGCGGAGTCCTGGTGTCCTGAAATACAGGCCTGCCGCCTAGTTTAGGCACCAGTCTCCCACAATAATAAAAGGATATTAACATAACATTTTAAAATGATGTATTGTATAATATTGTGGTAAGAAATAAACATATTATTATTATATATTATTATTATTTATTTTACCAAATTTATTTTGATAATGTTTGTACATTATGAGCGGTTACTAGTGCTAACAGAGTAATTAAAGATCTCTATTAGAATTTTTTAAGATAATTTAAAACCAAAGTTGTGTCCCAAGTTCTGTTATACTTAGGTTAGGGCTAGAACGATTTTTTTTTTAATAATCTCTTAATATCTTCATTTCCAGAAATATTATCATTTGTAATGAAACTTAGAGCCGACCTCTATGAATTTAATGTACCGTATTAGGCACCATCATTAAATGCAATCGTCAGGAATTTCATAATATCGGGAATTGATACTTCGTAGATGTTCAATTTATATTCATTACAATAAATAAACCGCATTTACATCACCAACATATTGTTTATACAAGAACACCAAGAACACAAGAGAGAGAGAGAGAGAGAGAGAGAGAGTTGAGGACTATATCTATAGCTGAAAGTGGGATACCTCTTCTTATCATCGCTTCTCGGATAAGATTTCTGCCACCAGAGTAATGTTGTTGCGACTGAAATCCGTTGACAAAATTAATTTTTCATTAGCCTTAAATTCGTCCTAAAAAAATTGAAATAGAAACAGAATACAATAACAAATCACTCGGTCCTCCGATACTGGGAGAACAAATGCAGAAATCGAGCTTCGCGGGTATTCTTAAAACCAAACATAAACAAAGAATTTATCCAAATACACAAGACTCTTGCGAAGAATCAAGTGACACGAAACAACTAGTGGATATGTTCAAACAAATCATGAATCAACTAACTGTTATGACAAATCTTCTTACGAACTTCATGACTGTCATGTGTAAAAGTTCGACCAGCTTAAAATAGTTGTTTGGAATGCGCCATTTGCATTCCAAACAACTATTTTAAGCTGGTCACAACACAACACTTCTTAGAAGTTAAAATATTTTTAGAGACAAATGACGTTGACATTTTACTAGTGTCGGAAACTCATTTCACGTCAAAAAGTTATTTCAAAATCTCTAAATATAAGTTATACCACACTATGCACCCAGATGGCAAAGCTCACGGTGGCTCCGCAATTTTGATTAAGGAAAAAATTAAACATCACGTTACGAATTCATTCCGTACAGAAGAGATACAGGCTACTAGCATAATAATCAATGATTCCAAGGAACAATTGGACCCAGTTAAGCAGAAAAGATCCAGCCAACGTTTCATTACTTTTGAGTAAATGCAGTTTAAAGTTAGGCAAAGAATAAAAAAATCGTATGATACTGTACCTATTTGAAAGTTAGTAGTGTAGTAGGCCATAACATACACATTATTTTGAAAGTAGCATATTGTACATTTTCATATGAAGAATATCTGTAATTCCTGAAAAACTATGCGTGGATCTTTTATGCAAAATACAGTATTACAATAATAAACATTAGTTTAATGTGTGGTTCATTTTAGAAGGAAGGAAATAAAAATCGGAACTTACATAAAAACAGTTTAATGAGAAAAAATAATTCAAATTGTTACTTTGAGATAAAAAAATATATAAAAAAAATGAATCGGCAATCACTGGTTGGTTTTCCAATTTATTTAAGCAATATCGCTTTCCTCAGCTTCAAACTCTACCTCAAAATCAGGTTCGACACCAAATCCATCAATGTCGTCTTCTACATTATTGTCGCCCGTTAGATTTTTGTAGAAGGTGTGAGCATCTCGTGGAATTAAATGCATTAGGCTTTTGATATCGCTCAATTTCGCAGCTGCTATAGGTTTACCATTTGGCCAAAGCATATTCATCATATCTCTGGAAATTAAGCGTTGTCTTCCACGTTGACGTTTTTTCAGATCCACCTCTTCATAATCATCCTCTAAACTTTGCCGCATAAACAAGGAAAACATTGCTTCCTTTTTCAATAAAATTTCTTTAGTTTTAAGCCAGGATATTTTTTCACCAGTAATAGATTTTTTTCTATTAGTGATTGTATTCTCAAGATTTGCTGATCCAAGAAAATCTTTGGCTTCCATTCTGTGCACTTGAAGAGGTTTATTTTTTTTGCAGGTTCTCATTATGTTCATATAATCTTCAGGTAGATAAACTCTTTGTTGGTGTTTCAAAGCACATTCTATTTTTCCGAAATCGGTGTCCTTAGGCAAGAAGCTGTGTCCAGACTCTAAAAATCTAATACAAATTTGTTGTAATGTTGGGTGATCATTTAAAAAAGCTTTAAGCATAAGGGTGAGCTTAATGTTCCTATTTTGGCCGCCGCAGGAATCGCTCCACAAAATAAGATTGGTCACTCCTTCTTTCAATCTTTCAGATAGGTGCTTAATAAGACAAGAACCTACTTCTTGGGAGCCTCTCCCAGCTTCACCTTCTACCCAGATGTTACAGTGCCCTTGATCATCTGATCCCGTATGTATCCCCATATTGTACACCCATACCTGCCTCTTATAAAATACAATATTCGTGGGAATGCGTGGAAGTGGCAACGTTTTCTCTAAATCATATGTAATCGTTTCTGTGTAAGGATCAGTTTTTGCGAGAGCCATGTCATTTTTCAGTCGTTTTTTAAGATCTTCTGCGGTTTTAAGATGGGCATTATGTTCCTCTATAATCTTTCTCTTAGCTTCTTCATCCGTAATCAAATTCTTTTTATTTTTGTAAAAGTCGCATTTGTTACAAGTGTCTTTATTTAGGGGTTTGGTGCGAAGATTAAATTTGGTTAAGAAAATCTGTTTTACTTTTGGATATGACAAGATATTAATGCCTGCGGAATGTGCTTCTTCAGTGTAGATCTGGTAAAGTTTAGGAAATGTCATATCTGATCTTAAAAATTTCGCAGCTCCTACTTTCTCACGACAGTAATGCGAAATGTACGTAGGGAGCTTTTTAACAATACTTATGAAAAATTTTTCGCTTTCCTCATTAACTTTATTGCGACCTCCATTAATTCCACGTTTGTCCGAAATAGAATCCGACCTCATCTTTTTAAGTGCTGTATCAATCCTTTTTGGAGTTGTGTGAATTGTTTTTACAAACATTTCCCTACATATTGGAATACCTTTCAGGAAATACTGTCGTGAAAATGACCTGTTCTTGGAGATATTTTGTGATTGTGATACGTAGCGTCGTTTGACTGGAACTTCTTTAACAGCAGCTACTATGAACATATTTTGAGCATGATATGACCCTAATTCATAGAATTTCTCAAATTCAGCTTGCCGGTCTTGACGTGAAATCTTTTCACTACATTTTTTTATACAATTACAGTTAAAATCAATAAAAATCTTAGGGCTTACTTCTTTTTTCTTATAATTAACGTAAGATAAGTTTTTATACTTTCTTTGTTTCCTTTCTTCTCTAGTCATTTGGCCAAATTTTCTTTTTCTTCCTTTTGAAGGCCTCCCATGTGTTTCTTCATCCATAGGCATTTCTTCTTCCAGTCGCCTGGGTTCTTCGCCAATAGCAGTAGCCTGTTCCAAATCTACTCTACTACTTATTTCCGGCTGTACACTGGCATCAAAACCGGTTGATATTGCATGTCCCATTTCGGCATTAGGAGATTCATTGTGGATAATAATTTCTTGTGTCGTAATTATAGACGCTGATATGTTCGAGCTGTCATCACTAGAACATGCTTCAGCAAAACCATCAATTACATAGTTAGGGTCTTGCACGGAATCGTCACTGTCAAAATCTTCACATCCTTCTAAAACACTTAATAGTTCTCTAGTTTTTGGAGACATTTGAGGCATTGGTGACGGAAGAGCTGGAATAGTAAATGGAGTTAATGGGGAAAAAGCGGGGGCTTCAATGCTCATCTCCCCTGCCATAAGCGGTGTTGTAGTAGTTATTGAAGAAACGTCCACCACATCATTATTACCATCATTACAGTTAACTATGTTCATGCGCGGTGTTAAAGGGGAATACGGCGGAGCTTCTATGCTCTGGTCACCAACTCCATAGCTGCCCACACTAGACATCTCCGTAGCCGAAAGCGGTTTGCAAGCAACAGGCATCAATGAAGAGTATTCTTTGTTTTGCTGACTTCGAAAAAGCAGATTTGATGAAATTTTTGGTGTTGCATTTTGTTGTTTAGCCAAGTGTGTACCTAGGCAAACAAACAAGCTTGTAAGCAAATTATTAACCAAAACGCCGCTCGTCAGTAGTAAAGAATATCATAACGGGGTTAGAAATAAAAACGTGGCAAAGCAGTGACAAGACTTAGTAAAATAGATTGTTATTTAGCCATGCGTAAAACTCGTGCCCTGCACTTAACTAACATTATTTTTTATTAGACTAGCTTCCAGCTGCGACTTCGTATGTGTGGTATGACGATAATTTTTAGGATTTGGATGATTCCATTTAACCGTGTAGGAGTAACAAACATACTTACACACCGACAGACTTTCTTTATACCTAATGAGTAGGATAGTAACAGTAATACAACAGAATTTCAATATAACTACCAAACTTAATAAAGTTTGGTAGACGTACCTGACTTTAGGAATGCAATCGGGCTGCTTTGAGGTGAGTTTTCTATAACATCTGCTGACAAGACGTTATCTGTGTAATATAAAAGTTGATTTAATTGTGTAAAAAAGTTAAAACTAAATACGGCATCCTTTATTCCGTACGCAAAATACGTGCCGAGTCGTGGAGTTGCGAACACAAGCCCAGTTCACAATACAATACATCCTTTCTAAAGAGATAGGAAATGTGTATTTTGAATTTTCAGAAAAATGTGAATAGGTTAGGTAGTTTTACTTCTCTTGCAACTTCGCTCTGCTCAATCTAGTGAAAAAACACACTTAGCTTTGAACATGCCTCACATTTAGAGACATTTTGAGACTAACATAATAGATAGTACTTTTTATTTTCATCAATGCAATCTTATTTTGAGCATTCAGCATTTGAAAAAAGTTTGAAAGTATTATTGAGGTTATAAAACGTAGGAAGTTACTTACTGTCGTTTTTTTCGTTTTGATCGTCGTCATCGGAACTATATCCCAAGTAGGCACCTCTTAAAACTTTGTTCGCACGTTCCATATTCGAATATTAAAGCTACCTATGAGCGCCAAACGAACACTACACAGCTACACTACACAGACGTCACGTAGTTAATGGCCGTAGAGCAGTGAATTCTATGAGTGTTACCAAGTAAAAAAAGATTATCAATATCAAGTAAACGGATAATATAAAGTTATATTTGTTTTATACTGAACAAAACACCATAACATAATAATATCGATTTTTTAAATATTTAAGATTCATCAAAAGTTTACTTTGAATCTTTTATTTAAAATTACAATAAAAAAATACTATTAGCAGAATACATCCAAACATCCTAGATGTGTCAAACAAAGGCAAACGTTACATTTGACATTATGCAAATTAGATCCAAAGCATTTGGCTCCATAAGTTTTTGAAATAAAGTGAAGTATCTATTATGCAAAAAGATCCAAACTGCGTGGTATGAAAAGTATACAACAACTATTGAGACTTTTAAAAGTTTTAAATAGATCCATGCAACATGAATCTTTAAAAAAAATTAAATCTTATTAATTTCTGTGTCCAAGCAACATGGTACTTTTTGCATTTTTCAAAATTGGTGATTAGGGGATGGTATCTTTGACACAGTATAACTTTTGTTAGGTTAATATGATCAAACTGCCTGGATCTTTTGTGCATATATGAAACTTGATGAGTACATTATGGATACGTAGATAACTCGATTTTACAAAAAATGTGGGTTGGATCTTTTCTGCTTAACTGGGTCCAATTAAACATAACAGCATTATATATACCGCCAAAACATAATCTGAAAGAAACTGATTATTCAACCTTCTTTCTAACTCTTGGACACAAATTTATTGCCGCAGGTGACTACAACGCGAAGCACACAAAATGGGGTTCGAGACTTATCACATCCAAAGGAAGGGAACTCATGAAATATATTGAGAAATTACAACTTGAGGTTACGTCCTCCGGCGAACCAACCTACTGGCCATCTGATATAAATAAGAAACCAGATTTGGTAGACTTTATGGTCACGAAAGGAGTACCTGGTCATAGATTGAGATGCCACTCTTGTTACGACTTAACCTCGGATCACTCCCCAGTAATAGTCATGTATACCTGCCAAGCCACAAGATACACAAGCAGTTGCAGCTGCATTCCAAAAAAACAAATTGGCCTCTTTTCAGAGAGCTGGTAGAAAACTCTCTTGACTGCAAAATACCTCTGACAACAGACGATGAAATCACTCAAGCAGTGGAACAGTTCAATAGCTGTATACAAAAAGCTGCTTGGGCATCCACTCCAATTCGAGCAGAATACTCAGAAGAAATGTATTTCTACCCAAAATTTATTACGGAACTAATAAAACAAAAGCGACAAGCTAGAAAAACATGGCAATATACAAAGTACCCACCAGATAAAACAAAATTCAACAAGTTTGCCTCACAACTAAAGGATGCTCTGATATACAACAGAAATCGGGACATAGGAATATATTTACAAAACCTTGATGCCACGCCAGCTACGGACTACTCACTGTGGAAAGCTACTAAAAAGTTGAAAAGACCAATTATCCACCAATCTCCGATAAAAAAAGACGATGGTAGCTGGGCAAAAAGTGAACAAGAGAAAAGTGTAACCTTTGCAAAACACTTATCTCAAGTATTTACTGCACATGTAGGTCTTAGCTCAACTAAGGAAGAAAGAGTATCAACCCTATTAAACTTACCCTACCAATTAGAACTGCCTATCAAAAAATTTACAAAAGCTGAAGTTATGATTACTATTAAAAACCTCAAAATACACAAAGCCCCAGGATACGATCTAATCACGGCTAAAATACTAAAAGAGTTACCAACCAAGGGCATAATTTTCTTGACTCAACTGTACAACTCCATTCTCTGGAGAAGTTTTGTTCCACCACAATGGAAGGTGGCAGAGGTAATTCTTGTCCCGAAACCAGGTAAAGATCTTGCAGACGTAAAATCTTATCGTCCTATCAGTCTTTTACCTCTTCCTTCTAAGGTCCTAGAAAAACTCTTTATCAAGAGACTCATCATTGAAATGTCGGCAATTGATCTTATCCCTGAACACCAATTTGGATTTAGGCAAGGTCATGGAACGATAGAACAAGTTCATAGGTTAGTGGAGCAAATAAACAACGCCATAGAACAGAAAAAATATATCTCAGCAGTATTCCTAGATATATCACAGGCCTTTGATAGAGTATGGCATGATGGACTCCTCTATAAAGTGATTTCTAATCTACCCATCAACTTTTTCAAGTTTATAAAATCATATCTCGAGGAAAGACACTTTTACGTCAAATATGGGGACAGCTCAACAAATCTCTATAATATCAAAGCAGGTGTCCCTCAGGGTAGTATTATGGGCCCTTTATTATACTTGATATATACATACGACCTTCCGAACGCTGACAAAGTGATTACATACGCTGACGACACAGCCATACTTGCAATGGCTGCTACCGCACCTGAAGCATCCCTAAAACTCCAAGAAAGTCTTTACAACATATCTGAATGGTTGAAGGACTGGAAAATAAAAGCTAACGAGGCGAAGTCTGTACACGTGACATTCACCCTACGACGCGGTACATGTCCAGAAGTGGAACTAAACCAAGTAAAGATCCCGCAGTCAGATTGCGTTAGGTATTTGGGAATATACCTAGACAGGCGTCTAACTTGGACCAAACATATATTTACAAAACGAAAAGCACTTGGCCAACTAGTGAGAAAGATGTACTGGCTTTTAAATCGAAAGTCACAACTATCATTAGAGAATAAGCTTCTTCTGTATAAGGCAGTACTCAAACCTGTCTGGACTTACGGAGTGCAATTGTGGGGCACAGCATCAAACTCCAATCTGGAAATACTGCAACGATTCCAATCCAAAATACTTCGTATGATTACCAATGCGCCATGGTACATTAAAAACGACAGCCTGCATCGTGAATTAAAAATAAAACCTATAAAAGAGGTAGTAGCAGAGTCAATGCAATCCTACCACAAACGCATACAAAACCACCCGAACCCACTGGCTAGGAACCTGATGGAAAAGAAACCTGGTACAACCTTTCAGAGACTAAAAAGGCGAGCACCACAAGACGTAATGGAAATGCAGATGCTGACATTATAATATGATACTCTATTTGGGCAAATCACTGGATTTCGCACCAAGCACGACGGATAATAATACACACTTGACGTCCAGCTGAATGTCATATAAGACAGATTGCAAGAATAAATGAGGATATTATAAAAAAAAAAATTAGCCTTAAATATTATAATTTATGATACTAAAAGTCTTTTGAATAGTAGGAACCACGGCTGTGTTGGCCTTTGGCGTTACCAGGCTAAATTTTACGTAATGATTTAGTATCATGTTAAACGGAAGAAACGCATAAAAGTAAAAATCTAACCTGAAATTGTGAAAGCATTTACAGAGTGCGCATCCGGATCTCTATGCAAAGATTCTCAGGCATTTATAATTTAACCGACTGGCGAATTAGTCTATGTTTGGGGAACCAAATTTAGTTAGAATTTTTAGATAGGCATAGTCTGTAAGCTGTCACTCAATATCCGGAAGTGTACGTATTGACTCCTGATCTGCTTCAAAGTTATCCGGAGTACTATATGAAGCGAAACATCTTAACCTCGTAACATCTGTCAAATGGAGGAACTGAATGCCGCCCATTCAGTTGACGTAAGAAATAGCGATGGTATTGTTGATACGCAGAAGCATTTGGAAGTTAGATACATGTTTAGCAAATAATTTAATTTATACAGGAATATTTTTTAAGCAGTGCGCAAAAAAATTTTGGTGGTTCAGTATCAGTAATAGAACACATTTCCATTATTAGTATTTTTTTTTTTTTTTAATTTTTATCCGCCTTGAAATCAGCAATATATGGACACATTATCTTATTCGTAATAATAACAATAGGCACGCGCGCTAGCCTACTCACGCGCCGGCGTGAGCGGGGGTGAATACCGGGGGGGTGGCTGCGGGGTAGCGCCCGGGCACGGCCGGGCACCGGCGCGCGGCGCTCGCTAGTCGGCTCGTCGCACGCGCCCGTGACGTTGTCTTATCGCTTTCCCGCGCGAACCTGCCACGCGCCGCCCGCCGCACGAGTTTCGTACTGTGAGTTGTGACCGGTCACGCACGATGTCAGAGTTTAGTAACCGCGAGTTTTATGAGATGGTGCGAGTGTATTTATTAAGTGGCGAAAACTTACGTGCAGCTCGCAGAATGTATGCTGCAGAGAGTGTACCTTGAATGCGAGCCCATGGCATTCATAACCCCGCGGTCCCTAATGAAAGAACAATTTTAGCCGCTAATCAAAGATTGCTCGATCACGGTCAATTCAGGACACCCCATCATGCACAAGGTTCTGGCAGACCTCGACTATCTGTTGAACTCGAAGGAAACATTTTTGATTTCTTCGAGCGAGACCCAAGAGCGAGTACCAACGATGCGGCACGTCGCTTCGGTGTGAGCCAGTACGCGGTATGGAAACTGTTAAACACAGCCGGTCTCCATCCATACCATTTCCAACCTGTACAGAAACTCCATGACTCCGACCCCGCATCACGCCGAGTCCTCTGCGAGTGGCTTCTAAATCACCGCGAAGTCAATATCTTGTGGACTGATGAGGCGTTGTTCACACGTGTAGGACTCTACAATATCCACAATGAACACTGGTGGTCCTTTAATAATCCCCATTTGGTGCGGGAGACGCATCATCAAGTGCGTTTTAGCGCCAATGTATGGGCGGGGATTATTAAAAATAAAATAATAGGACCCGTTTTTATTGACGGCGCCTTGACCGGGCCACGTTACTTAGAAATGCTCGAAAACGTTATTGAAAATTTAATAGACGAAGTTCCGGTGGCTTATCATCGTAATCTGTACTACCAGCACGATGGCGCTCCACCACATTACGCCATTCAAGTCCGAAATTACCTAAATGAGAAATACGGGCAAAATTGGATCGGTCGTGGCGGCCCCATACCGTGGCCGGCTAGGTCTCCGGATCTGACGCCCTGTGATTTTTTTCTTTGGGGGGAAATCAAGCGCCGGGTGTACGTAGAGGAGGCCCAAAATCTAGACGACCTTAAGTTAAAAATAATAAACGCTTTCGATACAGTGAAAAATGACATTAGTGTACTGAATAAACTGAATGACAATTTATTTAAACGTGCACGTTTATGTTTAGAAAGAGGAGGACTCCATTTTGAACAATTATTAAAATACAGTGATTAGTGAGTAGGGGTAAGCAATTATTTTTATTAACAATTTTAGGTAATCTTTTTGTATTTTTTTAGCTTATTTCAAGCTAAGATTTTTAAATTATTATTAAGAAAGAAAAATTCAGCCTTAGGCGGGACTCGAACCCGCGGGTTCGAGTCCCGCCTGAGGTTGAATTTTTCTTTCTTAATAATAATTTTAGGTGAGTTATTTTTGATTAAACATTATTGTAAATACCAAGTTGATTCCAATTTTTTAAATACGCCTTAATGCAGAATTACTAATGCATACATTAAGAGTCAATTTTAATTTATTTTGGTATGTTTTTAAATTGCCATAATGATCATGAATGATCATGAGTTATTTTAGTGAAGAAAAACATTAACCTCGGGCAGGATTTGAACGGCACGGCATCTTACAGTGAGGTACGCCAAACGCTACGACCACTATGCCCCCGCGACTCCCACTCGCCAGGTCAAATGTTGCCTTCACATTCTGTATTACGTGATCATAATGATTCATTTTCTGTATTTTGATGGTCCTAAGCCCATGAAAGTATGAAGGAAAAATTGGAATTACTTAAAAATGTTTTCAATGTACTGGTCGTACAGACGCATGCATTTTTTTCTAATTAAAATCATAGAAATTAGACAGATTGAGGAAGCTTGTTATGCTTGCCAAGACCAATCGTACATTGTATCTAGCGCCGCGCTCCATACCTACCTACGCGGGCGCATCGAACTAGCGCACAGCTGATGTAGGTATACTTAGGCGCGCGCGCTTTGCCGTGCGCTAGCGAGTAACCATAAAATCTATTTCAAAGTAGACATCTTTCATTACCGATAACTTTGATAATTTGTACTAAGACATATCAAAATAAAAAAATGGTGTTTAATAAAAGTCGTTTAAGTTTCAATTGTCAAAGTTTGCGCACTGAATAAAAAGTGATCCTGTATATGCAGCCAGAATTTCTCTATAATGAATATGTCGACTAAGTTTATCGTTTCCCCAGAAGCCACTATCCCTTTGATCACTACACGTAATTCCCTACCCCAATGTTGAGGCGTCAGAGAAAATTTCAAGGTTGTCGGTTCAAATTATCAGTTTTGATTTTACAAGCTAAATGGTCAAAAACAAGATTCCACCCTGCAAGGTCTGGTTTTAAGGAGTTTGGTATGATCGTGACTTTTTAATAATCATTTTAATGTTTTAAATTAAGGTATTTACATTGTTCAAATTACTGTCTATAGCCAGCCATACTCCGCAGCTGGTCAGGCAATAAAAGACCAACAAAACTAGCTAAAGTTATGATTTTTCATCTTTTTAAATTCGACATCTTTTTGATGTTTTATTTTATTCTATTAATTTTTGATGACCCGTTTAGCTCAGCGGCAGCCAACGCTGCTTGCCGTGCTATGGGTCCCGGGTTCGAATCCCGGCAGGAACAAATGTTCGTGTGATGAGCATCATTACATCACACTTGCACCCGAGTCATGGACGCATCCATGTACAACATGTATGTATGTACAAAAAAAAAAGTATATACGTAGTATACCAACCATCCAGTATCAGTAACACAAGCCTCGTTGCTTAGCTCGGAACTAGATGGCGCTGTGTAATTAATTATGGCCGGTGTAATATTTATTCATTTATTTTGCTTTTGGTAACGTGATCTGGATTTTATTGTTGTTTAATCTAAATTACAGCCTAATAATCTGCAAGTATGGAAGGATTGCAATTAAGTTTTTCTTCATTTATGATAAAATCCAGACTTTGAAGGAGGGTTCGAATTTCCTGCAGGTTTTTATAACCTGTTTGATAATCATGACCAATAAGGCAAATGTCATCTAAATATCCAATAGATATGTAGGTATCCACATGTTCTTAATAATTTAATCACTGGTTTCATCACCTTTGTGATATAAATGGAGCAGTATTCAAACCAAAAAGTAAAATGTTAAATTCATAAATAGTATTCTCGAACTGGAATCTAAGATATTGCTCGGGTCGAACTTGACAAACTGACATAGCTCCTAATTGTAAAAAGTTAATCAATGGCTTCAATGTAGTGTACAATTTCTTAGTGGGAATATTGGCGAATAACAGGAGTTTGAATCGGTAACCTCGAAAAAGGTATTTTATAACCTTTTATATATGAAAGGGTAAATAGGTCATGAGTGATCATTTATTTATTTATTTTATTTATTTAATTCTTTATTGTACACAAAAGATAAAACACCACACAAATTAAATAATACATTTAAAGTTTTGTGCACAAAGGCGAGCTTAATTCAAGACTGAATTTTCTTCCAGCAAACCTTTGAGTGAGAGAGTTTTAAAAGGAAGAGTAAAAAGACAAAGTGTACAATAATAATAAAGAAATTCCATTTAGCATATGAGTAAACAAATAAATAGATACATATAATCTTTTTGTATTTTTTAGCTTATTTCAAGCTAAGATTTTTAAATTTTTATTAAGAAAGAAAAATTCAACCTCAGGCGGGACTCGAACCCGCGTCTTCTGGATCGGTACTCCAGACGCTCTGCCAACTGAGCCACCGAGGTATCCGCCTGATGTGTTGAATTTTTCTTTCTTTATGTTACTTATGTCTTTACGGCGACATAGCAACATCGATTGGACAATTCTGCCCAATCGATGATCTACTAAAATATATTAAATTATCCGTCCGATCCTAGAGTTGCGAGCGAAGTGCCTGCAGCTCTTTGCGCGCTGCTGTACCCCTCCATGTCACACCACCGATCGCGAGGTTGCTCACGCCACTTGACGTCACAGCTAAGCCACGCCCACTACGACGCTTGTTTGAATTTCCCGCTAATTATATATATATATATTTAATGGGCAGGAGTGGGAAATCCTCATGGACACCCAGACCAGTCACGAGTAACCGGTTTGGGTAGTGCCGGACTCTTACCGGCTAAAACCACACTCCTGCCTTTCTGATGTCCTCTGACATTATCAGAGATTTTGTTCTTCTGATATTTTATCTGTTTCGTTTTTGTTTTTATTTCTATCACTTATGTGATATTTTATCATCTTGTTGTATCGTATTGTTTTATTTTATTTTATCTTATTTATTTATTCTGTAGTTTCTCATTTATTATTATTGTTATCTATTTTTTATTCGTTCTTATTTTTATTATTAAACTATTATTGTGTATACATATGTCGGGTCAAGAGGCCGATTGGAGCACGAGCCTTCTTCGTCACACATCTCGGTTGAGGTAGATATAGGTAGCAGGAATTAAAATAAACTTAAAGATTAACTCGCTGTTATAATTTCACACCAAATCAAATTAACAAAACTGACTATAATAACTTTGGATTACTGAACACGAAACGAGTAACAGTTTCTAGGTATTTGTTGTCCGCCCGGAGTCTCCAAGAGAAGTGAGAGTTGAGTTGCTTCGTTGAACGTCAACAGTCACCCCCCTCTTCAACTGTAGCGAACGTCACACTTAGACTCTGTTGAAGCGCGCCATCTTCACACACTTCCGTTTCGTAGTCAGTTGACATCCCGTACTCATGACCATTCCGACACGGCCATCCTACAGGACACACGTCCCTGTGTGTTAGTCTGTAACAAAATTTTACACGCACAGTATCACATTGCTCGGTCACTCCTGACTTAACCCAGGTAAGGGTTGAATCATTGTAAAACATAGTGTTAGGATTCCAATCAAATTTATTCCAAAATTACCTCCTACGTTATATTCTAAACTATTATTGGAGCTGGATCCAGAGCATCACTGACAATACAATCAATTACAATAGCCTCACGTTACAATCAAATCAAATAACTAAAGCTCTACATGTGATTCATAATTCAGTAACCTCCAGTTACTCAACCAGGTACTCAACCAGTTACTCAGTTGCCACCCATTTATCTGCGCATCCTCACAAGGATCGCCAAGTCCCTCCTGGACTTTATGGTTTCCTACGAAACCCCAACACCAGAGTTGTCTGCCTACCGCGTACTCACGGACTACTGTTTACACAGTAGATACCGATTTCTACTGAGCTACGGCTACAAAACAACCTCTGACATTGAATCACACAACCAATCAACATGTAAGCTTAGTTTTCTACTGTCTCGTCAGTATTTAGGTTCACACTTTGCTCTACTTCAAGATCGTCGGTTATGCTCTGATCCTCCGGCTTAAAATATCATTTTTAAGACCGGTAAAACATGAAATAAAATCTCAAATCGTAGATTGTTTATCATAACCTCAGATACAATTTGTAGGGTATTTTGCACACTACCGTGACCGATTCACGTTAAATTGACTATGTTGTTCCTTTGCCACTAAACTTTGACACAACATTATCTTTTACTAGAGAGCAATCGGCACCAGTAACATAATAAAATGTAAATGACTCACCAGAGTTCATCAACACACCATGTCATCCTCGCAAACGACACTTGCGCCAGCCAACGTGATGTGAGTGTATAAAGCAACCGGGCGGCGTAAGCAGCATAGCATTCACCTCCCTTAAGCTTACCAATCACCAGTTTGACAAGTGTAGCAGCCGGTGTGTCCACGCAGTCGTAAACTCGTAACGGGATAAAAACAGGCTTTTAAAGTCACAAAAAAAACTCAAATTCTAGAAACTTCCGGGTAAAAGATCTATCGCCCAGACTCACTAGCCGATTAGCAATCGCATTGCTCTCTCAAACACTTTCTGGTAACCACACGTCACTCGTGTATTATCCCCGAGTTACCCGCTTGTCACCCACCGGTAACCACACATCATCCACTAGTGACCGCACGTACGGTCTCTACAGACCCCTTACTCAAGTTTCTTACCACAACTTTAGACTTGAACTTCATTATTGTCATCATTTAAATCAGTCTGATACGTGACTTACTGTCATTTTTTCTTAATCTATCATCAAGTAATAAAATCATCAACGTTTCGAATTCCCTTAGTGTGTAACGGTCGCTATCCAATACTTTGACTGCTTTAAATAGCCCTTTAAACTACGGATCTAATTTGTTTGGTTACGTTGGTTTTTGTCTGACAACACAGTCTCTGTTCAGCTACTACTATCACCTATTCTACATACTCTTCCACTCGCTAACTCGATACAATAATCGATTTCACAATTTACAACCGATTACATAATTACAGCCATACGTACAAAGAATTCTGAGATCAAGTACCATTCAATTAAAACCACTATCAGAAAAAAAAACAATTTCATCACAAATTAAAACAAAACTAAGCCCCAGGTATCTTATTCGTGACCAACAGTGTTATTTTGTATCGACAATATCACACATACAAACTAATGGTGCCTTATCTGTCATAGAGTATCTAATACTGTCTATTCTTTTCTAATTAAAAAAGTTAGTTCTTGTCTATGATTCAAGCGTTTAATTTATTAGAGGTTATGTGCCCAGTTTTTTTCTCTCGCAATTTTCTTGGACATTCCTTGTGGAAATAGACTTTGCAGATTGATTTGATTAACTGTATTAACGCTGTGACTGTAAAAATGACGACGAACTACCTTGTCAGTGTGCCTAAATTGAAAGGGCGAGAAAACTACAGCGAGTGGGCTTTCGCGGCTGAGAATTTCTTAGTTCTTGAGGGAATGTCTGACTGCATTAAGTTGGAGACTGTACCAGAAGAAATAGGAGCAGCAGGAGACGCGAAAACCAAGGCCAAGCTGATACTGACAATAGACTCATCACTGTACGTGCACATAAAAAGTGTAAAAACTACTCATGAGCTGTGGAAGAAATTGAAAAACCTGTTTGATGACTCAGGATTCACAAGGAGAATCAGTTTACTGAGGAGTTTGATTTCCATACGACTTGAAAATTGTGTTTCAATGACTTCATATGTGACACAAATCATCGAAACAAGTCAAAAATTGAGTGGTACGGGTTTTAACATTAATGATGAGTGGGTCGCATCGCTTTTATTAGCGGGATTAACAGAAAAATATTCCCCTATGATCATGGCGATCGAGCATTGTGGCATACCATTGACAGCAGACGCCATTAAAACCAAGTTATTGGACATGGAGGAAAGCGGAAACGATGGCGACAACAGCACTTCCAATTTCAATGGCGCGTTTGCGAGTTACAAGAAGAACCGGAAGGTTGGTAGCATTGCGACCAAAGATAACGCCCAAATGTCAAAGTCAAAACCAAAAGTCATTAAATGCTATAAATGTAAACAAACAGGTCATTACCGCAACCAGTGTACATTTGAGAACAAAAATTCGTCAGACACAAATAAAAGTGAACGTACAAGCAGTAATGCGTTTAGCGCCGTGTTCCTGAATGGTGAATTTTGCAAAAGTGATTGGTATATTGACTCCGGGGCGAGTGTTCATCTTACCGCAAACGAAGAATGGTTGTCAAATGTGTCGCGGGACCTTATGATAAAGGAAATCGTCGTGGCAAACAAAGAAAAAGTACCTGTATTATGTACTGGAGATGTGCAGATTACGACGAAGACGCGCGCCTGTGAATACGATATTACAGTTGAAGGTGTATTGTGCGTGCCGAAGTTGACTACCAATCTGTTGTCTGTTAGTCAACTTATATCAAAAGGAAACAATGTTTCATTTAACAATCTTGGTTGCCAGATTTTCAACCAAGCAGGAGTACTGGTGGCTACAGCGAGCTTGTTGAATGGGGTGTATAAAGTAAACATGCCTGAATATTGTTCATCAGCTGCAGTGATGGTATCCAGTGAAGTTTGGCATAGACGTCTAGGTCATGTCAACGGCCAGTATTTGAACAAGATGCAAGATGCTGTACAGGGACTGACACTTGATAATAAGACTGATATATCAAAGTCATCATGTATCGCATGCTGTGAAGGCAAGCAGACCCGCTTACCTTTTCCCAAAGAAGGTAGCAGAAGTACTGAGTTACTACAAATTGTGCATACCGATCTCTGTGGACCAATGGAAAACCGATCTATAGGTGGTTCTAGATACTTTTTGCTGTTAATAGATGATTTTAGTCGTATGACATATATTTATTTTTTGAAAACGAAAGATGAGGCATTGACATGTTTTCAACAGTATAGAGCAGAGGTTGAGAATCAACTTAATCGCAGCATAAAGATCTTGAGAAGTGACAATGGGACAGAATTCTGCAATAACAAGTTTAATGATTTTTTGAAGACACATGGGATAGTACATCACAAAACGAACCCATACACACCTGAGCAGAATGGTCTCTCAGAACGATTCAACCGGACTATCGTTGAGAAAGCCAAGTGTCTACTGTTTGATGCAGGTCTCGAGAAAAGGTTTTGGGCAGAGGCGGCACACACTGCAGTGTACTTACAAAATAGGACTGTGGCCACATCATTAAATTATAAAACTCCTTTCGAGATATGGACGGGCAGAAAGCCTGATGTGAGTCATTTACGTATTTTTGGTAGTACAATCATGGTACATGTGCCAAAACAAAAAAGATTAAAATGGGACAGAAAGTCTGAAAAAAGTATTCTTGTTGGCTATTCCAATGATGTCAAAGGGTACAGGATTTACAACCCGAAGTCTAATATCATCACTACCAGTCGAGATGTTATAGTATTGGAGAAGATAGAGACAGATAATGTTATGGAGGTACAAGAAAATTGTTCAGATGAGGTGAATATGGTTCCAGTGGGGGAAAAAGATTTGACACTTCCGGAAGATTCACTTGAACAATCAGAGAGCTTGAACATAGATGACAGCGGCGAACTGTATGTACCTTGTGAAAATAATACATTAGAGAGCTCTGAGTCTAGTACAACAGACAGTGAAGACTCCATTATACTCAACAATGATAATATAATAAGTGGTCCTCGGCGTAGGCAGCAGCCAGAAAGATATGGATTTGCAAATGCTTGTATAGAAGAGAACGACATGTTCACGGGTGAGATATCATTGCAAGAAGCCTTGGAAGGTCCTGAGAAAGCACAATGGTTAGCGGCAGTGCAGGATGAGTTACAGTCGTTCGAAAAAAATTGTGCGTGGGAACTCGTAGATGTACCAATAGATGGTACTATAGTGCAGTGCAAGTGGGTTTTGCGAAAAAAGTATGATAGTGAAAACAATGTGCGTTACCGTGCTCGTCTAGTCGCAAAGGGCTTCACCCAAAAACATGGTGTAGACTATACAGAAACATTTTCACCTGTAGTGAGACATACAACCCTTAGACTATTATTTGCATTGTCTGTAAAGTTAGGTTTAGATGTTAAACATCTAGATGTAAAGACTGCATTTTTGAATGGTGATTTAGAGGAAACCATTTACATGAAAATGCCAGATTGTTATAATAGTAATAATTCAGTTTGTAAAGTATTAAAACTTAAAAAGGCTATTTATGGACTTAAGCAGGCCTCTAGAGCCTGGAATAAAAAGGTTGATAGCTGTTTGATCAGTAATGGTTATATAAGGTCAAAAGTAGAGCCATGTATGTATATAAAGGATATTAACAAATGTAAGACAATTGTAACAGTCTATGTTGACGATTTCTTTATATTTTCCAATGATAAAATTGAGACCGAGAACTTGAAACAGATTTTATCTAATAAGTTTAGCATTAAGGACTTAGGTGAGGTTAGGCAATGCCTTGGAATGAATGTAATCTTAAATAAAGATAAAGGATATGTAACTCTGTGTCAAGAAACTTATATTGATCAACTTTTGAACAAATTTCATTTAAGTGATTGTAAGACTGTTGATACTCCAATGGAGGTCAAATTAAATATTAATAAAGGTCAAGTAGGTGTAAGTAGTCATGTGCCATATCAACAACTAATCGGTAGTTTGATGTACCTGTCTGTTTTAACTAGGCCAGACATTAGTTACTGTATAAGTTTTTTAAGTCAATTCAATAATTGCCATACAAAAGAGCACTGGGAATATGCAAAGAGAGTATTAAAATATCTAAAACGAACTAAAGGTTATAGAATAAAATATTGTAAAGAAGGTAACTCAGAAATAACAGGCTATGTAGATGCTGATTGGGCCTCTAACTCTGTAGATAGGAGATCATATACAGGAATGTGTTTTTTGTTGTCTGATGGTGTAATATCATGGGAATGTAGAAAACAAAAATGCGTAGCTCTCTCTAGCACTGAATCAGAGTATATAGGTCTATCTGAGGCATGTAGAGAAGCGTTGTATCTAAAGAGGTTGCAATATGAAATAACCAATAAGATGTACACAATCAGCCTCTTCAATGATAACCAGGGCGCACAGAAGTTGTGTGCTAATCCAGTCTTTCACAAACGTACGAAGCATATTGATATCAAATATCATTTTTGTCGTGATCTAGTAAAAGATAAAATTGTTAAAGTACTGTATTTGCCTACAGCTGACATGCCGGCTGACATTCTAACTAAAAGTT
This sequence comes from Craniophora ligustri, assembly GCA_905163465.1. NCBI lineage: Eukaryota > Metazoa > Arthropoda > Insecta > Lepidoptera > Noctuidae > Craniophora > Craniophora ligustri. The sequence continues at coordinate 7,055,327 of LR990976.1, forward strand.
TATGTTCAGCAAAACATTATAAATTTATGTTGCTTCTTGGCATAATTTGTATAGAATAATTTTTGTTAATACTCTTTATTGAATATTGCGATAAGTGGGGGTGTTATTTTGTATCGACAATATCACACATACAAACTAATGGTGCCTTATCTGTCATAGAGTATCTAATACTGTCTATTCTTTTCTAATTAAAAAAGTTAGTTCTTGTCTATGATTCAAGCGTTTAATTTATTAGAAACAGCTATTTCACCATAGCTTTAGCAAGCAACTTGCTCAACACGCGTCTCCACACGAGAACGCAGAATTCAGACTATACCTCCCAGAGCTACTGCACTACCGCCTACCCACGGACTACTCAAACAGCAGACTCCGATTTCTACCAGGCTACGGCTACAATACTCTGGTATAGTCTCTGGCTCAACGAATCAAGAACCTGTACGAGCACACATTAAACAGTAATTTTTTTTTTGTCATCAACTTGCGTCTAATTTAGCGTCAACTTTAACTGGTGCTTGACCCACAGGCATCTTTCAAAAGCGGTCGCGAAATCGTAATTGAAAAAGTACTATGCACATTTTGATTACCAATACCAACGAGAGATATCACATTGTTGACTTAGTGACCTCAAAGCCATTTTTAAATCGGATTTTTCATGTTATCGTTATTCACAAAGTTTACACAAAATACTACTCCGTCGCAGTCATATTCATAGCGAAACCCTGATTTAAATTCCACGGTCTAATATCACCTAGTGTAAGTAATTATCGGGCAAAACATGTAACAACAATTCGAGATGGCAACCGTTAACCACAATACAAGACGAAATCTTTTGTGCTGAATACTCGCACTTGACAAATATCCGTCATAGCAACATTATTAAAATGCTTGCCACTAAATTAGGCTGCAAAACTTTCTTTTAACTAAAGAGCATCCAGCGCCAGAATCGTAAGTAAATAAAAACGATTCACCTTAATGTTGTAACGTGCCCAACTTGCACATATGTCGCCTACGCATCAACACGTTCGCCACAAGCTGCGCTGGCGCCACCGTCACCATCGCCCGGCACCGCCGTCACTCGACACCACCGTCGCCCGGTACCGCCATCACCTGGCACCGCCATCACCCGGCACCGCCATCACCCGGCACCGCCATCACCCGGCACCGCCATCACCCGGCACCGCCATCACCCGGCACCGCCATCACCCGGCTGGTTGCTGCCGCTGCCGCTGGTAGACCGGATGGCTATGTGACCCGGTGTCCTGAATTTGTAGCACACCATAGGCCTTTGTGCTGGCTACTGCTGCTGGGCCACTGGGTTCAGTGTTGCAGCTCGTCCCCTCAAGTCGATAGTCTTGATTTTGCAATCCGCTCAATTGCCGACTCGTCGTTCATCATCATCATCATACCCTTAGAAGTTCACTACAAGACCCAGGTTTATGGTATAGCAGTTAACCTCGTGAAATGATGTTCGAGGTAGCGTAACATTGATGTCGCGTGTCAAACTGCATATGCGGGTAGTGATCTTTTTTCACTTGTTTTTTTTCTTCACCATTAATTTTGCGAGATTACCCTCTAATGTTTCCTTCGAAATACACCTCATGATAAAAATACCTTGAATTCCTGCCATGTGATTCCTTCGTATGCTATTTGAGACGGCCTTTGAGAGCCTTGCTGACAGCTAGTACAAATTGAACAAGAAACTCATGCCAACGATCACTTTGATTACTTTCATTTTGGACATGTGGGTCGTTGTGGTCCAATCCCAATTCTGATGTCGGGTCAAGAGGCTGATTGGAGCAAGAGCCTTCTTCGTCACACATCTCGGTTGAGGTAGATATAGGTAGCAGGAATTAAAATAAACTTAAAGATTAACTCGCTGTTATAATTTCACACCAAATCAAATTAACAAAACTGACTATAATAACTTTGGATTACTGAACACGAAACGAGTAACAGTTTCTAGGTATTTGTTGTCCGCCCGGAGTCTCCAAGAGAAGTGAGAGTTGAGTTGCTTCGTTGAACGTCCACAGTCACCCCCCTCTTCAACTGTAGCGAACGTCACACTTAGACTCTGTTGAAGCGCGCCATCTTCACACACTTCCGTTTCGTAGTCAGTTGACATCCCGTACTCATGACCATTCCGACACATAAATATTCTTAAATTATAGAAATAGATAAAATTATTAAAATTAGAAATAAAAGATTAAATTGTTAAAACTATAAAATTAAATTTTAAACTACTTTTACAGACATACCAAGCGCTGTGCGAATGCATAATTAGATACTGTATATGCGCATGGGGAGGAGCGGCAAAAACCCATATGATCGGAGTTGAGAGGGCTCAGCGTATGCTGCTTAAAGTGCTTCTATACTTACCGTATCGACATCCCACATCTAGCGTATATGAACAAGCAGGAGTACTATCTGTGAGAAAGATGTATGTATCCGAAACTTTACGAAGATATCATAAAAGGATAGTACCGTACTTGCCTCCATCACAAAAGCGTGTAGTACGCTGCCCTGTACCTCGTGTTAAGTCGACATTCGCTAAAAGAAATTACACGTATTTAGCTCCCCATTTGTATAATAAATGTGATAAAATCCATAAAATAAAAAAAAACAATAATAACAAATTTAAGGTGGTTATATCTACATGGCTAAAAGCAATGAGTTATGATGCAGTAGAAAATCTTATAGGGTGTTGAACCTTGATCACTCTAATATACTTGCTCATACACACTTGCTCACACTTACGCACACATGCACCCACGCAAACACACTCACGCACACACACGCACACACTGGCACAAACACACGCGCACGCACGCACCCACTCACACATGCACACACACACACACACACACACACACACACACACACACACAGATACACACATATACACACATGCACACACACACACTAGCATGCAAGCAGGTTTGTTATCAACTTAATTTATTTCATTTCATAAACATTAGCTTTATATAAATTTTGTTTGATATAAATTTAAAAATGATGTCAACATATAGAGGGGAAGACGCTAGCACCTGCAACACAGTATTTACTAGCGCAGGTGTTAGGGGATTCTACTATTCTGATGTATTTTATTTATATCAATAAATAATTATTATTATTATTATTATTATAAATTATTAAATAATATTATAAACAATCTGTACGGGTCGCGACCTAAGTGGTAATGATTGACTAAGATAGTTATTAAAAGATTAGATTCACTCGCTAATAATGATTTATTTCGATATCGAAAGCTAAGCTAAAAATGATGATTAATGTAAATGGAAGGCGAATGCACCCGGTTGCCGTCCGAATATGCACTGATTTCGGCGCGCACTCGACGTTGCCTTATTGATTAGCTAGATCAGCAAAAAGGTGTTCGTGTACTACATCGAACATGCTCCCGAGGGAGAGAGATAAGATGAGCAAAAATACAAAACAATAAGATACGTGAAACTGTGAACTTAATTGCTAATGAGTGTTAGTACAATATTGGATGAGATATGATTAACAAGGTGATGAAACAAAAATGCTTATTAGCTAAAGTACATCGACTCAAATGACCGAGTCATCTGTGGTAAACACCGATTGTTTTCTCGCGATGGGAGACGTAGAGCTATCCCGTTTTTTAAGGCGTAAACCAGACCAACGTTTTGCTGCCTAGGCTCACACACATTCTCACTGCACTCACTAGCTTCCTGTACGGACAGAGGCTGGTCACGCGCACTCACTTTAGGTCTTTGCTCAGGTGGGGACTGGCTTATACACACATTCACGCTGCTAGGTGTGCTTTCATTTCGCTGTTGGTTGGACGAGCTGGACGCTCGTCTTCCTCGCCTCCACAGGAACCCAGCGACTGCTGCTGCTATCAGTCCATACGACAAGACATAATGGTGTACATCATGCGATGTTAGCACATCATCCTGTCGAGCTGATTCCTTCATGGACTTAATTTGCTCATCGAGTATTTTTAGTGAATTGTTAATCTGTACCCTTTCATGATCAAATTCTTCGAAGTTTAGTATAGGTACCGTTATATTATTGACCAAATGATGAATGGGAGTTAACTTAGTTTCCAGAATATTTGGTCTTAAATTGAGCGTCTTTTCTAATTGCTGATATGAATAAAGTGTTACGTCACGGCCTTTGACCATACATTGTTTAGTAAGGTGTATAAGTCCGGCCTTGTTGACTAGACGCGCTTGGATTTCATCTTCGCATATGATTCTCACAGAGTATGAATCACAACAGAAGAACAAATAGGTAGAAGGCTCGTGTAATTGAACCCATTTGTTTTGACAGCTAGATTTGACAAAGGAGACAGTTTTTTTTTGTATGGGGATCAGGCCCAGCACTATTTGTAATCTGAATTAATGAAATATATATCATTTTTTTTCTAAAATTCCGTAGATAACGGTGGTAATATTTGTTTCTCAATATATAAACGGAATATTGAGAAATTCTTAAAAATAGGAGAAAAAATAACCTATAAAAACCTAATAGAAAAAATGACCTTCAAACTCATTGTTTTTACACAATTTACAACTTCTTAGATAAATAATAAACGATTTTGCTTACCTTAAGCTCTCTAATAAAAAAATAAAAAAAATTATACTATTTGGTGTTAACCTTCTTCCTTTCTCCAACAAAAATGTACTGTGCCCGACAATAAACAATGAGTTCTTAACTTGTCATCTATTTGTAATCTTCTTGTGGAGTAAATACTGTGTATCAAATATATTTATTATAAAACAGTAATAATAATAAAGTAGAAGTGACTTAGATTCAGTTGGGAATCCAACCCACATTATTTAACTGTTTCGGTGAATAATATTTTTAAGTATACAAAATAGATTAATATATATATATATAAATATATATATATATAGAGAGAGAGAGATATATAAAGAGATATCTAATGATTAATTATTGAAATCATGGAAAAATAAATAAAACAAACTTAATTAACAATAACTTTTATTATGTAAAGAACAATGCCCACTTCCCATACATTTCAAAACCTGATAATGAAAGTTGATGTATAATTATAAGGTATAGTAGAAAGGCTACCTGTGGGTTTAGAAAATAATATCATGAAGTAATTTTTTCGATTTAAACGCTACGAAGTTCAAAAAATATTAATGTTACCTATATTTTTAGGTTAGGTTTTGCAGTTGAGTAGCTATACCATGATAACGCTATGATATGCTAGTCTGCGACTAAAACTAATTACTTACGCTTGAAGTTTAGTCTAAAATAGGAATACTTACCTAGCTATGGTCTAAAATGTCTTTTTAACTTCGTGAATTCCTTGAAATCAACTGCCTTTACTTCAATGCTTAGATTCTCGATTATTGTCACTAACAATATTTGTATACCTACATATTTCTATTCTATATGATCCATGAAATCTAATATGTTCTCCGTAATACAATCTGGCTTGCTTTAATATTATAATAAGTAAACAAAACAGCACAGAGTACAACGAGACCAAATGTCAATCGCAAAACTGTCAAATGTCAAAAAAATCCGTTTCAGTCCTACGAACTTAATTATTTAATGCATGATTAATGAATTTAATTAATGTGTTATTTTTTAATTTAACCAGTATTTTACAAAGACTACCAAACACATACTAATTGATTAAATAAAATGATGTATAAAACTCAGAAACAGAGTTGAATAAAGTCAAGTGCTAACTGTATGAAATGGAACGTCGTAATAAAGGGCAGTTAAGTTGCGTTCAAAACATGTAATACGTTTACCCTTAGCGTAGAATAAGTATAACAGAAATATTATAAAATCTTTTTATCCTGCGTTTCTTTTAACATTGTGATAAGCGATACTAATATACAATTAAATTAGCTGAATTTTAAGATTTATTTCATTCCTTTACATATTCAGGTGAAAAATGGGCATTCTTCTTTTCAAAATTGTTTCTTTTAGTAATAATCTCATAATTGCTGCAACAGCTGGACCGATTTTGTGGGGACTTTCACCATCGTTATAAGGAGTAACTTAGGCTATTTTAATTTAAGAACAAGAAACGAATTAGAGTTCCGTATGACTTAAAAACGCGGGAGCTGACCAATGCGTGAATATGAACATTAAATTTTTCGTTAAATTTCACGCGAACGAAGTCGCGGGTAACAGCTAGTACTGTTTATTTAGATTTAATGATCCCCTTTTCATTTTTACTTCGTATTTCGTATAACAGTCTTAAAAAATAAGTTATTATTTTAGAATATAATGCCAATGGCTAAAAATAATATTCGTAGTGGGCCCGCAAAAAACTGTCTCCTTTGCAAGCGGATTTATCCCCTGTTTCACAGAATCTCTCTTCAGTGCCGATATTTTTAGTGGGACCTTGTCGTTGACAAAGGTAAGTACCCTCTTACTGCTCACAATTTTGAAGATCATTGACGCTGACTGTAAGGTAAGCATCTCTTCTTAGGTTGATTGCTAGATACTCGGAAACTGCTTTAATGCTAATCATGCTCTTGTTAATTTGATGTGGTACTGGAATCAATTGATTGGTGTCTCGACTGATTAACGGTAATGTAATTTCAAAGATGAAATATTCTTCAGTTATTCTGGCTTTGGTTTTTAAAAGCTTGTAGATATTATACAGGTTAAACTGAATATTGTCTACAGGTAAAGCAAGTTCTTTTCCAATTTGTCCAGAAATGATTTGCAGTTCTAAACGAAGTTGTCTGGGTGTCAATAAATGCATGCTAATTTGGCCTTTATGGATCTCCGTCATTGTGTCCGCAAACGTACCTTGCATTCGCTTTAGATTGTGTATCATGTTAATGGTGGCCATCGCTGCTAAAGTGAAGTCTTGCTGAACCGTCATATCACTCATTTCCAGTTTTATAGTGTTGGTAACGCTTTCTAAGTAATTCACATGCTTGTTAATTATTTTGAGCTGCTTTTCAATAGTCGCTTCAGTCCGTTTTAGAATATTGTATTCGGCCTCGATTATCGAGGTTTGGTTCTTATACAGCTGATTTACATGATCGATGTTTCTATACACGAGGTCAATGTCATGTTTATATTTTTCTGCGAAACTATCATCGAGTACTCCAAACAATGAGTTCGCAACCGAGCCGACGGCATTGATAAGCCCGCGTCGTGTTCGCAAGGGCGCTCTGAAATGCTGATTTAGCAACAGCTGATTATTGTATTCCAGTTCACTGTACTCATGTTGTATTTGTAAAATGATCATATGACAATGACTCGTTTCCTTTATTTTTTCGCAAGTTTGTTCTAGATATTTAGAAAATTCTGTAACTGCTTTGTCCCCTTGCCAATATGGGGACATGTTGTAATAAGTTAAAATTTTCCACTAATTGCGAATGAAATGCATTTTTCCAAGAGAATCGAAATATAGGCTTTGGTTGTTGTCAAAATTTGTATTTGTATAATAATAATAATAATAATCTTTATTAAAATCAAACAATGATTAACATGGAGATTTACATAATACACAATACATGGCGCCAGTTACAGTAATAGTAAGTACATATTAGAAAAAACTGCCAAATCTTAGCTTTGGGTACATCTACATAAATCTACATTAATCGTGTAACCCTGCCTCCCAAACTAGGTAGGCCTGTATCTTGGGAGACAGTGTTCAGCCGTACATAATTGGTCATGTAGGTACATCAGTAGCCAGAGTGATGACGCGTGTTACAGTTAAGTCATCTTAATACATATGTATATATATAATACTAGCTGTTACCCGCGACTTCGTTCGCGTGAAATTTAACGAAAAATTTAATGTTCATATTCACGCATTGGTCAGCTCCCGCGTTTTTAAGTCATACGGAACTCTAATTCGTTTCTTGTTCTTAAATTAAAATAGCCTAAGTTACTCCTTATAACGATGGTGAAAGTCCCCACAAAATCGGTCCAGCTGTTGCAGCAATTAGAAGGAACGAAGAGAGAGACAGACAAACATTTTAGAAATTATTTTTTTGTGTAATTACCGTATACATACTTTTATATAATTATGAAATTACAAACAGAAATACCAATTTTAAGGAATATAAAATATTTGCATTGCATCAAGCTTTTATGTGAGTTCAACCTCTTTTGAATAAAATCGGATTGAGTTTTCAAGCATGTGTCAAAATAAAAAGTAATTTAAATCAAAAGCATAAGGAGTATTGATATCACCTCCAACATAATTCTCTATCTCTTTTTAATCCCGTCAGGGATTGAATTTCGATAAAATACGAAATACGTCTTCCATCAATTCTGTTAAAAAATGTTTATGCAAAATTTGAAGTAGATTGGACCAAGGAATCACGTTGTCTCGTACAAACTTGGTCCCCCTATCCCCCTCCTTATGGGCAAAATTTCGGAAAATCCTTTCTTATTGGATGCCTACGTCATACAAAGAACTTCAAAAACAGCAAAGTTACATACTAACCTTACACCCCCGTTTTACCCCCTTAGGGGGTGAATTTTCAAAATTCCTTGCTCCGTGCTCCCCTACGTTATAAAAGGAATCCCTGTGCAAAATTTCAAGTCTCTAACCCTTATAGTTTAGGCCCTGCGTTGATATGTCAGTCAGTCAGTCAGTCAGCTTCTCCTTTTATATATATAGATATATAGATACATAATATAATAAAATAATATATATATATAGAAGAAGATATAAACATATAGTGCAACATTGACATGTACTGGCGTCAGTATATGTATTTGGTAGGTGTGTGTGTATGTGTGTGTGAGTGTGTGAGTGTGTGTGTGTGTGTGTGTGTGTGTGTGTAAGTGTGTGTGTGTGGGTAAAAGGGTTGGTAGGTTTTGAGCGACATTGTGATGAGTGATGTTTAATAAATTTCATGGTGTTATTCTATATAGGTAAGCAAGGACTCCGTGAGTGAGTAGTCTTTTTGGAGTAGCCACTCCGTCAGTTTATTTTTCAAGTTGTGCGAATTTAAATCTAGTATTTTCATCTGATTATTGATTTTCTTATACAGATAGGAGCTTAGGGTGTAATACTAATACAAGGTGTTGATTTGCATCCTCGTCAAATTCAAGGACGTAATTATGCTAATGATTCTCGACCCAAAGCAACAATAAAATGAGTAGGTATTTTTTTTTTTTTTTTGCTTGTATACGGAAATCCGTAAGTGTGAACCAGCCGTATTTAAACGCGGCCCGTCTGTTACTAGCCCTATAGCCGCGCTTTCACACACAAACAAACGCAAACAACACATACACAACGCATACGCAACACGACACGTACAAATCCCTAGCCACGCCGCCGCGACCCCGGAACTAACAGTCTGTTTGATGTCGCCGACGCGTGTGCGCGCTTTGCGAATTTCACTTCTCGGTACATCGTTGAGACGTAGGTACGAAGTGCAAGATGACGGACAACTATCCGAATGTCGAGTTGGTAGAGATGGTCCGCCTGTATGCCATCAGTGGAGACAGCCTACGTGGAGCCATCCGGATGTTCACCGAAATGTTTCCCGATCGGGAACCCCCATCACAGAGCTGGAATACTTCCAGCGAGACCCACGGGCAAGCACGCGGCAGGCTGGTCAACACTTTGGAATGCACCACACTACAGTGTTTCGCCTACTGAAGCGTGAATTGCAACACCCAAAAACTGGAGCTGTTGCGTCACGTTGTCGAGGAGATGTTGGAGGATGTTCCCTGGCACTCCATCGCAACTTGTACTACCAGCAGGACGGTGCCCCCCCTCACTATGGTCGGCAAGTACGCGAGTACTTGACCGAAAGTTTTGGTGACCACTGGATCGGTCGCGGAGGACCTGTGGCGTTCTCCGCACCTGACGCCTTTAGACTTTTATGTGCGGGGAGACGTTAAAAGGTTAGTTTACACGGAGGAAGTGACCAGTGTAACAGAATTACGTGCAAGGATCATTAGTGCTTTTGATACTGTAAAAACTAATGTGTTAGTGTTACGTAAGCTGAAGGAAAACCAGCTACGTCGTGCTCAATTGTGCGAAGAGTGTGATGGTGGCCACTTTGAACAATACCTCCGGGTAACTTAAGTAGGTAATTTATTTATTTGTACATTTTGTAAATACGTTGTTAGCTTAATCAATTTGATTAGTGTAAATAAGTTGATTTCAAATTTGTAACTACGCTAATAATACCTAAGAGTCGAAAGTATCACCACGTACTTACATTTAACTAGCACGTCTTTCCATTTCCATCATAAGTAGATCGGTACACCAACTAAGGTAGGTATTATTGCCGGTCCTAAGCCCGTTAAGTAGGAAGGAAAATTTCAAATCAATCAATTTAATCCACAAATCAAAACAAAATCACTACGACAACTTTAGGTGGAAGGATAAAGCAAAACTAACATTTTATTAATCATCTGATAACAGGTCAATGAACTTTTCTTTGGCGCACTAGTATTACTGCCATTAGTAAGATTTCCGCATTCCAATGATGCTCAACAATGAGTTCATTATCAAGCAAAATTTATGACAATAATGTAGGTGATTTTCGAAATAAAATTAGGTAAATTATTGCTACCGATCATTCGTTCGCCCGCGCTTGCATTTCGTAGGAAGACGTCGACACTCACGCACACAGCTGCATTGTCGCTGTGTGCGTAGTCGGGTGATTCTGTTTTATTTGTATTGAATTAAGGGTTTAATTCTGAAACACTGTTAAAATTCAACAACAAATAAAAGCAGCACTTTTTAGTTATTGCCCACTACCGTATTTTCAATTGATTATTTATGTATTTTATGACAACCTCCTGAAATTTGACGAGGATGCAAAACAACACCTTGTATTGAGCGAAGGTGGTTCTGTGCTGGGTACTGCGTAGGATTTGTGTGCGTTTCTTAGGGTCCGAAGGTGGCAGGCACTTCTGCTTTCTTAAGATAGTTTTGAGCACAAAGAGTTGCCTTACAGTTAGCAATTTGCAATCAGCGTAGAGGTCTATTGTAGGATATCTAAAGGGTATTTTTGTCATAACTTTTAATATCGCCCTTTGTGCTCTCTCAATCCTAAGGAAGCAAGTTTTTGCTGCTCCACCCCATACAGTTATGCAGTATCCGAGTATCGATTGGCAGAGTGAGTAATAATCTGTCTTCAACGTGTCACTGTCAGCATCCCTAAGAGACTTAAAGATGTGGATTAGGCGTAATGTTCTTGAGGTAAGGGTGTCTATTTGCTTGTTCCACCTAAGTCCTTCATCGATATGTACTCCTAAGTACTTTATGGAGTTTGATGAGCTATCTCAGGACAGGTACAAGTGGCCGTTGGGAGGAGACAGGAGTGAGCTCTAAGAGAAAAATTGGAGTCAGGGGTATTGCCACGTCTAATTATAAAGGGTACAAATGTCGTTTTATTCAGGGTTAGTGTTAGCAGATTAGCGTTTAACCATGTCATTATTTGGGACATTGCTAATTCTGCATTTGCCTTTACCATATGCCAGGAAGATCCCCGAACTAGTACTGCAGTATCATCAGCATAAGCGTAAATACTACAACCTGTAAGTTTCATCCTACACAGATCATTTACGTATATTTGGAATAACGTTGGGCTTAGGATGCTACCCTGGGGGACACCATATGTTATAACTTCCTCATCACTCAGGAAATTGCCAATCTTAACACACTGATTGCGATTCGCTAGGTAGCTCTGAAAAATGTCTAAAGTACTACCCCGCACACCTATGGCCTCTAGCTTTGAAATGAGCTTAGGGACAGAAACTGTGTCGAAGCCCTTAGAAAGATCTAGAAAGATTCCCAGGCATTTAGTTTTGCTATCGAGGTATTTAGCGACCGGATTGTGTAAAATCTAGTACAGCATCTTCAGTTGAAATCATAGGCCTGAAGCCGTACTGATTTTCCGAGATAATGTTGTATTTGGCTAAGAATCTCTTTAGATTGTTATTAAGAATTTTTTCCAGTACTTTTGAAAGTGCAGGAAGTACTGATATTGGCCTGTAGTTGCTGACGCAGTTTCTGTCCCCACCCTTGTAAATAGGGTGAATAAAGAAATGACACACCGCATTAATAGAAGATTGTTTATCGTAGCTTATTCTCATTAATTCCAAGGGAGTTGTCTGCGTTTTGTTTCTATTAGTAATTGAATTTATTGTTTTCCACAGTTTACGAGGACAGAAGAAGTTACGGTATCGTGTATAAGTGATTTTAAGAGTTATATTATTTGGATTACTTTTTGTTTTCATATGCATTTTATCACGATTTTGTATGCATCTTAATAACCCTGCAGTGACTCAAGGTTTAATGGCATGTTTTTTTCTAGGGACGTAAACCTGAGTTGAGTGTTTTAATACAACCGATTTAAGAGTGTCAATGAATAAGTTAGTTGTTAAGTTTACGTCATATGTATTATAGATTTCAAAGAAATCTTCATTTTCTAGATCAGCAATAATAGCGTCATAATTTAGTCGTGTGACTCTGCGGGACATTTTACACTGTGGTTGAAGGTTATAAATATTCAATAGGGTAGGTTTGTGGTCTGTGATATGGGATTCCAGTATGAGGGAGGTTGATGGGAGGTTGGACTTAAGGAAAATATGATCTAGGCAACGTTTTTGCCGAGTAGGAATAAAATGGGTGGGCAGCAGTCCGTGCGAGGCATTTAAAGTTAGGTAATCAAAAGCTTTATCATTTCTGTTGTTTGGGCTCAAGTCAATGTTCATATCACCGAGAAACATTATTATATAGACTATCCAGACTTGATAAAAACGTGTCAAAGTCATTTTTAGAGTTAAATGATGGTGGACGGTATAAAGCGACTACTGCTAATTCATTATTCCCTATTTCACATACGAGACAATTTCCTCCCACAAATGATGGTTCTCTCACAATACATTTCAGTCCTAATTTAGTATATATTATAATTCCATCATTTTGGTTACACTTAAGATTGGTAGAATGAGCTTGGAACCCATCCAATATAGGCAAGAAGCTTACTTTACTGAGCCAGCATTCAGTGAGGATAACAACGTCAAAGGTGATTTTTGAAATCTTTATAAGTAGCTGGATTTGGTCAAAATTCTTACCGACGCGGCGACGCTACGAATATTTACATGCAGTAGATTTACGTTACCTTTAGCTGACATACCGCAGACAATCCTCGGGAAGGCAGTTACAGGAGCGACCCACGCACGTAGAATCGACAATCTCACGTATTATGTCATTTATCTGTGCCATTTTTAGTTATAAATAAACAAACGATGACGAGCAATTAGAAAAGGCTTATTTGGAGGGTAGGAAAACGGAGTTGGAACCTTTGTAAAAACGTATATGTGTATTGTTACATCGAGAGAAAGTATTTCAGTGTGTTTTGTATGTTGTTTGTGTGTGTTGTTAGGTGTAGTTACATAGTTGTGTACAGTAAGTAAGTTGATGTTTAAGTCTAGTTTCGAGTGAGTTGCGAACAGAAGACGCAAGATAAGCAAGGCCAGAGTGTTATACGCAGGAGGGTAAAATGGATACGATAGTAATATGCTCACGAGGTCTTGAAGAGACTTCTCAGAATTTATCAAGATATGCTTGTCCCCTTCCAGCTTCCTGAGGAAAATGTTACCATTGGAGATCCAACAGAATTTATAAGCACGACTTGAAGCAAATTCCCGGGCTTGGTGGTACAGCTTTCTCGTGCTAAATGGGATCTGTTCAGCGATGTAGATAGGCTGCGATTTGCCTGGGATTTATAATAATTGTGTATGTCCTATATAAACAGAGCGCGGTTGACCGCTAAGTTCAGTCAATAAATAATTATTGTGCGAACGGTTGTTTTACTGAATATTACAATGGCGACGAGGATGGCGAAATTTGGCGAATTTGACATGAAGACTGGGAGCTGGCAGTCATACTGCGACCGGCTAGAAATGTATTACATAGTAAACGAAGTGAAGGAAGAACTAAAATTACCTACGTTAATAGCATCCATGGGTGAAACTGCGTATGAATTACTAGTAAATTTGTGCAGTCCTCGGAAACCGGCCGCTATGACCTTTACTGAGGTTATGAAGGTCATGAGAGATCATTTGCAGCCGAGTCCATCTATTCTGGCGGAACGTTTTAAATTTAGACAGAGAAGACAACTATCTGGAGAATGCGTTTTGGATTACGTTGCGGAACTGAAGAAAATAACTCGGTATTGTGAATTCGGATCAAGTTTAGACGATAACTTAAGAGATCAATTTGTATGTGGGATCCGGAGTGAAATAATTAGACAACGAATGGCTTTCAGAATTAAATATTACGGTACCCCCTATAGAAATAAATAATACCTGTTTACTAATGAACATAAATAGTCAGCAAAAGAATAACATTATATGTGATATTTATTCTAGATACAATAAGTTGTTCGATGGCGGACTGGGATGTTACACTGGCGGTCGAGCTACTTTGCATTTGTGAGAGGGAGCAAAGCCGGTGTTCTGTCGCGCCCGCCCGCTGCCGTACGCGCTGCGCTCGCGCGTCGACGCCGAGCTCGACGCCATGCTGCGCGCCGGTGTCATCGAGCCTGTTGACGCCTCCGACTGGGCAACACCTCTGGTAATTGTACCCAAGCCGGATGGCGCTTCACGCTTATGTGCTGACTATAAGGTCACATTGAATCGAATGTTGCGAGTTGATAAGTATCCTGTGCCAAAAATAGATGATTTATTTGCTAAGTTATGGGATAGTAGGTATTTTACGAAGCTTGATCTATCTCAAGCGTATAATCAAATAGTGTTGGATGATTCTAAGGATTTAACGGTTATTAACACTCATAAAGGTCTTTTTAGATACAATAGATTAGTATATGGACTGGCCTCCAGCCCGGGAATTTTTCAAAGAATAATGACTCAATTGTTTGATAAAATACCGAATGTTACCATATTTTTAGATGACATTTTAATAACAGGAAATTCGTTTGAAGTACATTTAGAGACAATTAACAGAGTTCTTAAATTTTTATTAAGAAAGAAAAATTCAACCTCAGGCGGGACTCGAACCCGCGTCTTCTGGATTGGTACTCCAGACGCTCTGCCAACTGAGCCACCGAGGTATCCGCCTGATGTGTCGAATTTTTCTTTCTTTATGTTACTTATGTCATACGGCGACATAGCAACATCGATTGGACAATTCTGCCCAACCCAGAATTCTCCCTTTACAGCGAGTAGATTCCGGATGATATTGCATTACCTTTATACAATCTTTTTGTATTTTTTAGCTTATTTCAAGCTAAGATTTTTAAATTTTTATTAAGAAAGAAAAATTCAACCTCAGGCGGGACTCGAACCCGCGTCTTCTGGATTGGTACTCCAGACGCTCTGCCAACTGAGCCGCCTGATGTGTTGAATTTTTCTTTCTTTATGTTACTTATGTCTTACGGCGACATAGCAACATCGATTGGACAATTCTGCCCAACCCAGAATTCTCCCTTTACAGCGAGTAGATTCCGGATGATATTGCATTACCTTTATACAATCTTTTTGTATTTTTTAGCTTATTTCAAGCTAAGATTTTTAAATTTTTATTAAGAAAGAAAAATTCAACCTCAAGCGGGACTCGAACCCGCGTCTTCTGGATTGGTACTCCAGACGCTCTGCCAACTGAGCCACCGAGGTATCCGCCTGATGTGTTGAATTTTTCTTTCTTTATGTTACTTATGTCTTACGGTGACATAGCAACATCGATTGGACAATTCTGCCCAACCCAGAATTCTCCCTTTACAGCGAGTAGATTCCGGATGATATTGCATTACCTTTATACAATCTTTTTGTATTTTTTAGCGTATTTCAAGCTAAGATTTTTAAATTTTTATTAAGAAAGAAAAATTCAACCTCAGGCGGGACTCGAACCCGCGTCTTCTGGATTGGTACTCCAGACGTATAAAGGTAATGCTGACAGATTGTATAAAGGTAATGCAATATCATCCGGAATCTACTCGCTGTAAAGGGAGAATTCTGGGTTGGGCAGAATTGTCCAATCGATGTTGCTATGTCGCCGTAAGACATAAGTAACATAAAGAAAGAAAAATTCAACACATCAGGCGGATACCTCGGTGGCTCAGTTGGCAGAGCGTCTGGAGTACCAATCCAGAAGACGCGGGTTCGAGTCCCGCCTGAGGTTGAATTTTTCTTTCTTAATAAAAATTTAAAAATCTTAGCTTGAAATAAGCTAAAAAATACAAAAAGAGAGTTCTTAAAGTTTGAGAAGAAAACGGGTTAAAGATAAAAAAATAAAAATGTGATTTTTTGTGTAAGGAAGTTAAATATTTAGGATTTATTATAAGCAGAGACGGTGTCCGGGTGGACCCAGATAAAATTAAACCAATAATTAAACTTACTATACCCACTAATGTATCTGAATTGAAATCGTTTTTGGGAATGCGAACTTTTATGGTAAATTTATAAAAAAAATAAGTTTTTATTTATCACCTTTATACGGTTTATTACAAAAAGGAAAACATTGGATCTGGAATAGTACACACACTCGTGCATTTACTCAAATTAAGAAACTATTAATTAGTTCCGACATTTTGTCACATTATGATGAGTCACGGCCTGTAGTACTGAAGTGCGATGCGAGCTCGCGCGGGGTCGGCGCCGTGCTGGCGAAGCGAGCGCCCGACGGCCGGGAGTGCCCGATAGCGTACGCGTCTAGGACGCTCACATCTGCCGAATATAATTATAGTCAAATACATAAAGAGGCGTTAGCTATAGTATTCGCAGTAAAGAAATTTCACCAATATCTATATGGTAGACCGTTTGTTTTAAAAACCGATCATAAACCTTTAGTTAGTATATTCGGATCAGAGCTAGGTATTCCAAGCATGACAGCGAGTAGATTACAGCGATGGGCTTTAATATTGTCAGCTTATGATTTTAATATAGAATATGTGAATACGAACTCGAACACAGCTGACGCCTTGTCGCGATTGGTTGAAAGTTATAAGGCTGTTAGTGAATCCGGGATGGAGGAAATTCCGGAGCAAACATACTTACATTTCGCCTCAGACGCCTTGTTACTTACTCATGAAGATATTAGAGAGCAGACAAAAAGAGATCCTATGCTAACTCGTATTTTAAGCTATGTTAGGGATGGCTGGCCTAGCGAAGTAGATATAAAAGAACTAAGACCATATTTTAACAGACGTAGTGAAATTTATACCGAATTAGGTTGTCTTATGTGGGGTCACAGGTTAATAGTACCGAAGTCTTGCCAAGACAAGGTGTTAAAGGAGCTACATGACACACACATGGGTATAATAAAGACAAAAGCTATAGCTAGAAATTATGTGTGGTGGCCGGGGATTGATGAGATGTTGGAAACCCTATATCGAAAGTGCACAGTCTGTGCAGAAACGGCCGAGGCGCCAGTCCACCACACACCCCAACCGTGGACCTGGCCGTCTCGTCCATGGACTAGCTTACACGTAGACTTTCTAGGGCCTATACATGGACATAAGTACCTAATGATGGTTGACGCGACTTCAAAATGGATAGAAGCGTGTGCAGTCACATCGACTGCAGCAAAAGCAATCGTAGGGAAAGTTAGGGAAATTTGGTCACGTTTCGGAATACCGAAGCAATTAGTATCCGACAATGGGCCCCCCTTTAGTAGTGAAGAATTTAATTCATTTCTAGATTATAATGGAGTTGAACATGTATATTCTGCTCCGTACCACCCGGCTTCTAATGGATTAGCAGAGAATGCGGTAAAGCAATGTAAAAAAGTAATAAAACAAGCTATTATTCAAAATATGGATGTAGAACTCGCGCTTCAGCGTTTTTTACTATATTATAGGACCACTGAACATAGTACCACAAAAGAAACGCCTTCACAAATATTACAAAGTAGAACGTTAAGAACGCGGATAGATCGTTTAAAACCGGCACGGGAGCAGCAGGTGGCCGACGCCCAGCACCGGCAGCAGCGTGGCGCGGGTGGCACGCGGCGCGCACTGCAAGCGGGAGACGACGTTTGGTGCCGGCTGTACCAAGGACTAAAAAGGTGGGTTAGGGGTACAGTAATTGAGCGCTTAGGTACTACAGATTATCAAATAAAATTAGTAGATGGCACAGTGATACATAGGCATATTGATCAGTTAAAACTTATAATTAAATCGAATGATGCATCAACCACCGATTGCGTTATAGTCAGTACAAAAGCGGCGTCACACGATTCTAACCGGCAGTTACGTAATGTTATGGTGTACCCTACTGTACCGAGTACAGAAATACCAACGGAGGTGTGCCCAGAGGTTGGTGCGGAGACCTCGGTGCCCACGGTGCGCGGTGGCGGCGAAGCGAGCGCAGAGCGCGTGACGGCGCGGGGCTTGACAAAACGGTTGGTTAGTCAAAATAACGAAGTGATTTCGACCGCGGGTGTAACGCGTCCGATTAGAAATAGGAAACCACCTGAAAGATATCAACCTCAATAATTATTATATAACATTTAGTTAAAACAATGTATAATGGTCAATAACAGCGAACTGTAATAATAATAAATAACTCTTGTGTACTTAACTAAAAATTACTATCTTCTATTCATTATGTAATGAGATATTATTTATAAATAAATTGTAAATAAGGGTGGAGGTGTAATGTAGGGTACTTTTATAATAATTGTGTATGTCCTATATAAACAGAGCGCGGTTGACCGCTAAGTTCAGTCAATAAATGATTATTGTGCGAACGGTTGTTTTACTGAATATTACAGTTTTGTTCTTACCGATACAAATTCGGCAATTACAGGACGCGGGGAGTTGGCATTGGTTGATTTTCCAGGCAGGCGGTACACATCTCGAATAATTGAGTCACTAATGGGCGTGCCCAAAACCTCACCAATTTTGATCATTGCCTTTGAGAGACTGGAGGAAGTTTCGGAGTCTGCGTAAGGTAAATTACGTATTTCTATACCCGATGAGCGTGATTTGAGCTGCAGGTCAATAATCCGCTTATCTAAGAGGGCCATTTGTTTTTGCTGGGCATCTCGTATTTTTTTTAATCATCGATCTCCTTTTTCATCTCTTCAAATTTAGTATTTAGGAAACTTATGGATTGGATAATCTCTTCGTTTGATTTTTGGATGGCGGTGTTTGTTGTCTGAATGGCCAAGTTTTGTGATTTTATTTCCGCAACGTCGGTTATTAGTTTACTCATTAGAGCAGTCTGGTCCGCTAACGATTTAGAGATGCAGGAGTCTTGTTCATTCTCCTGGAGACTCTGAGAGCTAGATCCACCTTGCGGCGAGTTTGTTTTGCGATGGCGTTTGTTGCGATTAGTGTTCACATATCCACTTAACAAGACAGCTGATTTAATATCCGGTTCTGATTGGGTTTGAGTATGACAAAGACTTACAGTTGGGGTTTGGGGCGGAGTACGCGGGATACTCGACATAGTGTCCAGTACTGTAGTATAGTTCCGACGGGTGATAATGGGTTATATTGCTGGCAGCAGCGGCGTAGCTAGTAGTCTACTTGTAGCGAGATCGTAGTCGCGCAGCTCGTAGCACTGGTAAGCGTCGCAGCACTCGTAATCGTCTTATCACTGTCGGTGACGTAGTCGCATGCACGTTGGTAACGGAAGTTTGGAGCGCACTGACACCTGCTCAGTGGCGCGATGAATCATACGCCGACCTCCGTGCGGGGCGTCGCCGGTTCAAATCCACCAAATCACAAGCACTTTTTGGGACATCAATTTAGGAGGCAATAACACAAACAGTATCTATCCCGTTCTAGGGCCGCCCAATGGGTGGAGCCGCCAGGTAAGAATACTTAAAGAGTGACAAGGAATCAAAAACTATAACTCGCAACCAATCACAGAATTTAGAGATCGGAAATTATTGTGAAGCTTAACACGCGTCCACTCTGTATTGCGCACGACGACGGAATTAAATTCATAATGTTAATACCAGGAATAAATATAAATTTATTGTTCCTGCAACTAGGCTCCAGAAAATAAGTAAATCATTTAAAGAAAGAAAGAAAGAAAAAGATCTGCTCACTGCCCACTGGCAACACTGCTGGTTAAATGTCAGTGATCGGTGACATTAAATATTTTCAGTGAACAAATACAACATTATTATTATGGCAAATAATGGATGGCAACACTGCAAAAACTGACCAATAGTCATTACAGTTTCCCATGCTATTGAGTATCGACTATTCCTATATTTTACCTTGACATTGGCAAAATCATCGAATGTTCGTCGATGGAGCCATAACACAAAAAAATTGAATTGAATTGAACATTATTATTCTACTCTTTGAAATACAATTACAATACTTACAAACTAATTATTTTATATATTAAAAAGATATGTGTGTCTCATTAGTGCCGAAACTTGGACGTCGCTCAGTATACGTTGCGGTTACAAGGCCACAACACTGTTATTCTGCGAAATCCAAATTATTGACGCCGGCGTCCTAGTGTGTCTATAGATACAAAAATGTATAATTTGATACAATATGAAATAAACAAGCAATATCATAGTTTAAATATAATTACTACATAGTGTAAAAAAATTGCGGAGCGAAATAATAAACAGGTGGAGTAAAAATACAATAAATAACATTTTAAATAAATTAGTATAATACATTAGGATTCAATATATATTCAATATAATATAGTATTTCATTTTTATGAGTAATAAGTACAAATTTATTAATATTAAAGGAACCAGAGGATACATAATGAGACAGGACTTCCAAATTCCAATATGCTTGCAATGTTGACAATATGCCGCACCACACAGACTGGAAACTCCTCCATCCAATACCCGACGGCCATACCCAGTAGGTGAGTAGATGTATATAAGGACTAATGCAAAAATTAAAAGAGAAATAAATGCAAAAATACATGCAAAAATAATGACTAATGCAAAAATAAATACGCTTGTACAACAAAATTCCAACACATTATCAAAAATTAATTCGAAGCCAAGGAACAGGAAGGAGGTTCGTAGTGGGCCTGGAAACAGTTTTTTCCAGGCCCACTACGAACCGTTTCACAGGACGATCGCATTATATTCTAAAATAATAACTTATTTTTCAAGACGAAAAATACGAAATGCGAAGTAAAAATGAAACCGCAATTTTTAACTTAAATAAAACCATTATTGTATTGACTTTCAATAAATTGTTGTAGTTTACCTACGAATACAGTAAATAAATAAAGTGAGAATATTGATTATTATTATTTATGATATTATTATTGTTTATTAATATTTAAATGTATAGGATCTATAAATATTTTGGAAACTACAATAATATTTATGTAAGTGTTTTTGTTATGTTATAATCACCTTAGAACGGACCTCTTATGTCATTGCTTTGACTTTGACAATTTGAATGTAACTGGCACGCAATGTATCGTGATTTTCAAATTCTCCCAAGAAGGCCGAGTTAAGTTTAAGTAAAAAACCACTTTTAGAGAAACTAGGGGAAAAAAATCATTTATCATCCTTCATAAACCATGAATTCACCAAACCATCAACCATTATCATGTATCATTCTGTCATCCATCTTATATAAAATGAAAAAATACTGCAGACTAGGCTGTATGGACTAGAGTCCTTTGCTTTATCCCAAAAGGGAAGAAAAAAAAAAAAACAATGACTTTGAACGTCATTTTTTGTTCGAAATCTGACGTTTTTGTGGGTTATTTTATTTCTTTTTTAATGTATTACTCAATGTTCCCTTTAGACATTAAGTAAACAAATATTACTAACGTTATCTAGAGATTGTGTGGAAAAAATGATGTATATTTCATTAGTTTGTGCTACAATTTGTGGTGGGCCTGATCTCCATACAAAAAAAATTGTCTCCTTTAAATCTATTATTAAACGGAGACTTTGTTCTCAAGGTTATTATACGTTGAAAGACTACATGGATGATAATAGTGCTTGGGATTGAATAGTTCTAATGAACCGGGCTATCAAAACATGTTTATGATTATTATTATATTCTTGACATTATTTTGACTTGATATTGACCCTTTGACCGGCGGCCTCCGAATACCTAAAACGCCGAAAATGTTCACGAAATCTACGACCAATGCCGACCGGGCACTTATGAACCGATGAGGTTCATATGACATTTCGAGCATTTTTTCTTATGAACCTATGCGGTATCATATGACATTTTAGACTTTAATAACTTTGACATTTGCATAATTATGATTTTATTATCTGACATTTTATTATTTTACATATCTCTTGCTCTGTAAGTACACCCTTACACCCCTGAATGCCGGGGTGTATGACTATCATTACAGCATAGGTTTTGGAATTTGAAAAAAGAACTGTCATACTCATACTGCACGAAGAATATTTTTAAAAAGTTAATATTTTTTTTCTCGGTATCGATTAATTACTCGAATCGGAATCTAGACAATTTATTTTATAAAGATTTTATTTTAAATATGGAACTATTTGTTTCCACATCGTATGTTAGATGGAATCGATTTAAAAATCAAACTGGCCAGCAAGATTTGACGCGCTTGCGTGCGTGAAAAAAAAAAAGGCAGTCTACTAGTAGGCGCGAAATCGCGAAAATAATTAATTTTCTTGTTTGAGTTCTTTTTCAAAAGTTTTAAACATGTCTAGTGACGAAGACATAGATCTAACGCCCGATTTTATTAAAGAAAGGTCAAAAACAGTTGTCGAAAATATATTACCGCCGAACTCGAAAGAAAGATATGTAAAGGCATACGACGAATTTATGAAATGGCGGTCAGAAAAAAAAGTGAAATCTCTTTCTGAAAGTGTTTTTATATCATATTTTGATGAATTATCTAAGAGGCTACAACCTTCCAGTTTATGGTGCTTTTATTCCATACTAAAATCTACAATGATGACAAAACATGACGTGAATTTGAAAGATTTTTCTAAACTTACTACTTACTTGAAAAGGCAGTCTGACGGCTTTAAAAGCAAGAAATCGAAGGTATTTACTGCAGAAGAAGTACAGAAATTCTTAAATGAAGCTCCGGATGAAATTTATTTAGCAATAAAGGTACCTACGTATTTACTTGCCACTCCGACGTGGATGACCTGGGGTCAGAATCCGCTTCAGGTGACGAGACGGCACCGGTGGCCCCCAAGGTCACCACAGCCAGAAGAGGCAGAGGCCGGCCTCTAGCAACTGGCCAATACGTTGGCCATAATAAAGCCAAAAAGCAGCTGGAGGCGGTGCAGAGTACTGCAGCGCTGGCCAGTAACGCCACGGAGGATAAGGTGATAAGGAGAGCAAAATGCTCACGTCTGAAATCTCAGTGAAGGCGCGGGATGCCTTGGCGGCCTTGCGAAAGGTCGGCAGGGTATCCAAAGGCCTCAGTAGTCTCTGCCAA
The DNA here is from genome assembly GCA_905163465.1 of Craniophora ligustri. Lineage (NCBI taxonomy): Eukaryota > Metazoa > Arthropoda > Insecta > Lepidoptera > Noctuidae > Craniophora > Craniophora ligustri. Next base: position 7,078,670 of record LR990976.1, read on the forward strand.
AGGGACATCAAGGCGGGCACCGCCTTCCTGGAGGAGGCCGTAGAGTCGCTTCTTAGGCGCTCAGAGACGGAGGAGATACGGAGGTTACAGTCCGTAGTCTCCCGTCTCTCGGCCCGAATGTCCGATCTCGAAAGAGAATATACGGACTACCGGGCCGAAGTCGCGAAGGAGCGACTACAGAATGAGGTGAGGTCCACGCAGCCGGAGTCTGCCTCGGAGCTCGTACGTATCATCCGCGAGGAGACCATGAGCGCGCTCAATACTCGCCTTGCGGCGTTAGAGGGAAGACTCCTGCACCCGCCTCTGAAAGGGGACCGCGTAGTGGAACTGACTCTGGTGCCCACCTACGCGGCTAAGACTGCCGCAACGCAAGCGGAACTACGGGCCACCCGGTCCGCCGCACCGGCCCGACCGAATGCGGCTGCTTCAGCCGCGCCCAAGCGGGCAAGCCAATTGGCGTCCTCGAGCGGTCAACAGGCCGCTCCACAGGCCTCACAAAGCGCCCCATCCCAGCCCGAACCGGCAAAGGGCGGCAAGCAAAAGAGAGGCAGAAGGAAGAAGAAGACAGGTGCTGCCACCCAATCAGCACCTGCCACGCAGTCTGCCCCCAAGCCCGACCAGGGAGGATGGGAGAAAGTGGGCGCAAAGAAGCAGGCTCAAAAGGCCAAGAAAACGGCGGCTAAAAAGGCCAAAAAGGCTGAACAGGAAGCCAAAAAGACGGCGGCCAGGCTCCGCGCCCCTCGATCCACGGCTGTAGTGCTCACATTCCAGCCCGAAGCCGTTAAGAGGGGCGTCACCTACGCCGATTTGCTAAGCAAGGCTAAAGCGGAGATTAGTCTTGGCGACCTCGGCATTGCGGGCATACGCTGTAAAACGACAGCAACCGGGGCCCGCATGCTTGAGGTCCCTGGTGCCACCACCACCAGCGGTCCAAAGGCCGATGCCCTCGCCGAAAAGCTGAGGGCGGCCTTAGAGGCGGACACCTGTAAGGTGTCCAGGCCCACCAAGTGCGCCGACCTGCGCATTCTGGGCCTCGATGACTCCGTAACTTCCAACGAAGTTAAGGCGGCCGTCGCAAAGTCCGGGGGTTGCTCGGAGGACAGTGTCAGGTCGGGGCCAATTCGGAAAGGCTTTGACGGTATGGGGACAGCAGTCGTAAGCTGTCCTGTCGAAGCGGTCCGCCGAGTCCTCGACGGCCGCCGATTGCTGGTGGGGTGGGTTTCGGCGCAAGTAAAGCTGCTCAAGGCCCGGCCCATGAGGTGCTACCGATGCCACGTAAACGGCCACGTTGGCGTCAAATGCACCTCAGAAATTGACTGCAGCGGGTGCTGTTTCCGCTGCGGTGAACCCGGTCACACGGCCGGTTTCTGTGAGGCAGCGCCGCATTGCCGCGTCTGTGCGGCAGCTAGCAAGCCGGCCGACCATCTTGCGGGCAGTAAAATCTGCGCTCCGCCGGCCAAATCAAAAGGGAGCCTGGCCACCAAACCGGGCGCTACCAAAGCGGCCGCAATTGTAGAGCGCCGTAAGGAGCAGGAGGAAGCGACTATGGACACCCAATAATGGATCCAGAGCTTCGCTTCCTTCAAGCAAACATCAATCACTGCGCCAGGGCTCAGGATCTATTGATGCAGAGCCTGGCGCAGTGGTCTATCAACGTGGCGGTGGTCGCCGAGCCGCTCTTCATCCCACCTAGGGATGACTGGATGGGCTCCATCGATGGCTTGGTGGCCATCATTATTTCGAGGGCCGCCGCTGGGTCCCCGTTTCTTAGAGTAGTCTCGAGAGGACGTGGATACGTGGCGGCGGAGTTCGAAGACTTCGTCGTGCTGGGGGTGTATTTTTCCCCCAACAAAACTCTCGCCGACTTCGAGTTGTTTCTGGTTGAACTGGGTACGATCGTCAGTCGCAGCTATCCTCGACCGGTGTTGGCCCTCGGGGACTTCAACGCCAAGTCCGCGGCTTGGGGTTCCCCGGTTACAAATGCCAAAGGCAGGGTGCTCGAGGAGTGGGCCCTCTCTACAGGCCTACTCATCCTCAACCGTCTCAACCTCACCTCAACCTCAACATTTTTAATAATATAGCAAAATGGATGCATGAACACAATTTAGAAATTAACTATGACAAAACTAAACTAATGTCCTCCTACCCGTATCAAAAATCTCCTTTACAAATTAACTTTTCAACTAATAACATAAAAATAGAAAATACAAACGACTTCACACTATTAGGAATAACAATAGATACAAATTTAAATTGGAAAACACACGTCAAAAACATCCGAGCTAAAATATCCAGATTCGCGTATGCCCTCCGAGAAACAAAAAAAAACACTGATCTACCAACAGCGCTAACCACTTACTATGCTTACGCATATGCGTGGCTTACCTATGGAATAATCATGTGGGGAAATAGTACCGACATAACGTCCCTTTTTAATACACAGAAAAAACTAATCCGAATCCTAACAAATATAGACCAAACCGACAGTTGCCAACCTTACTTTAAAAAACTCAAAATACTGACCTTACCGTGCATTTATATCTTAGAGATATGTAAATTTGCAAGAAACAACATCACCCTATTTACAAAGCGAGCAGACAAACATGCAAATAGATCACTTAGATACAAAAACAGACTAATGCTACCAAATTCTAGAACAACTCTACATTCAAATAGTCCATATGTGATGGCTATAAAAATTTACAACAAACTTCCAGAATCCATCAAAACAGTATCTAATAATAAAATATTTATAAACAAGGTAAAACAACTTCTCATTACTAAAGCCTATTACAATATTAAGGAATATATAAATGATAAAGAAATAAAGTAAATTAATAAATATAATTAAAACATACTACAATATAATTACATACACAATAACACTAAACTATGTACTTACCACAATATATAAAAGAATATAATATAAAATAATAATACTAGGTATATTAAAATAACAATATTTATACTAAATTACAAATACATATTTTAATAACGAATATAATACACTCAATTACTTAATTAAATTAAAAAATATATACTGTATTATAGTAATTAATACATAAAAAAAGTATTGAAATACATAAATAAAATAATTTAATTACACTAAATAGTTTCATAAAATAAAACTACAAAACTACCTTTAATATAGAAAAACTAAACAAATCTAGTCATCATCACATAAATATTATATTATAACTTACACAAACAAATATTATATTATATTACAGATATCTTCTATATCTTTTTATATAAAAATACATTAATGCAAATGCGCGATATCGTAATAGTCAAGTATCCTCCTCTCTTTTAAATTGCCGTGCCCTGCAGGGTCCATAATGTACCATATGTGACAAACAATATCTAACATGTTTATGGAGCGCAATAAAGAATTTGAATTTGAATTTGAATTTGAACCGAGGTTCCGTTCTCACGTGCGTGCGACAGCGGGGCGGTTCAATAGTGAACATTACGTTCGCCAGCCCCGCCCTAGCGCACCAAGTTCGGAACTGGCGCGTCGTCGAGGAGCTGGAGACTCTATCGGATCATCGTTATATCCGATTTGAGGTCTTCGCCCAAACCTCCGATGCGCCCCGTCCGGTACTAGCGACTTCGTCTGGGGTCGGTCCGCGGTGGGCGCTGAAACGGCTGGACAGGGATGCCCTGTTGGAAGCCTCCATCATACAGGCCTGGGTGACAGCACCGTTCAGGCCTGTCGACATCGATGATGAGGCCGAGTGGTTCCAACGGGCCCTGATGCTGATCTGCGATGCGGCTATGCCCCGGGTTCGGTCTAGATTCGTGGGGCGTCAGGTGTACTGGTGGTCGCGAGACATAGAGATGCTGCGCTGCGCTTGTGTCGCGGCGCGACGCCAGCACGCCAGACACCGCCGGAGGCGCATCCGCACGCAGGATGCGGCGGCCGTTGAGGCGGAACTATACAAGGGTTACAGAGCTGCGAAGCTCGCTCTTGTTGAGGCGATAGAGGGAGCCAACATTTCGGCTCGCGAGGCACTGATGGCGACTCTGGATCAAGATCCTTGGGGGCGTCCGTACCTCATGGTACGGGGTAAACTTCGCCCGTGGGCTCCCCCGCTGTCCCAGAGTCTCCAGCCGCAGCTGCTTGAGGACGTGGTGAGCGCTCTATTCCCCTCACGGGGAGAGCATAGCCCATCGCCTATGGTTCCGCCTTCTGCGCCCGACGCAGGAGAGGATGACGACGTGCCCGAAGTGACCCGGGTAGATATGAGAGTGGCGGTGAAAAGGCTTCAGACCAAGAATACCGCCCCAGGACCAGACGGCATTCCAGGTCGCGCATGGGTCCTGGCTCTGAAGGCTCTCGAGCCCCGATTGGCGACGCTCTTCAGCGCGCGCCTCGAGCGGGGTCAGTTTCCAAGCCGGTGGAATACCGGGAAGCTGGTCTTGCTGAGGAAAGAAGGGCGCCCTGCGGACAGTCCGTCCGCATACCGGCCCATAGTGTTGCTGGATGAGGCGGGAAAACTTTTCGAAAAAGTCATTGCCGACCGCCTTATCGCACACCTCACTCATGTGGGGCCGGATTTGGCGGACAACCAGTTTGGTTTCCGCCGCGGGCGCTCCACAATCGACGCAATCATGCGTGTGAGAGCCGAGGCCGAGGATGCTGTGTCTCCTGTGGAACATCGGTTACGACTGGGTGCTGCGCGGTGCTCTTCTTGCCGGCGTCGGCGTGACTTGCTACGCCGATGACACGCTAGTCACAGCGAGGGGAGAGACGCACCGGCAGACGGCCATTCTGGCCACAGCAGGGGTTGCGCAGGTCGTAAGAAGGATCCGGCAGTTAGGTCTCGAGGTGGCCTTATCCAAGTCCGAGGCCCTATTTTTCCACGGGCCTCGTAGGGGGCCACCTCTAGGATCTCATATAATGGTGGGAGGTGTCCGCATCGGCGTCGAGTCGACGATGAAGTATCTCGGACTCATGCTCGACAGCCGGTGGGACTTCGGACACCATTTCCGAAGGTTGGGCCCCAAATTAATGGGCACCGCATCAACTCTGTCGCGGCTGCTGCCCAATCTGGGCGGGCCCAACGCCTCCTGCCGGAGGCTGTATATGGGGATCGTGCGATCCATGGCGCTCTACGGAGCGCCAATATGGGGGGAAAACCTGGCGGCCCGTAACGCTGTGCTGCTGCGCAGACCGCAGCGGGCGATGGCCGTCAGAGTTATAAGAGGATATCGTACGATCTCCTTCGAGGCGGCGAGCCTCCTTGCCGGATCCCCGCCCTGGGACCTCGAAGCGAAGGCCCTCGCGTCGCTATACCGGTGGCGCAAGGAGGCGCTGAGGCGGGGGGAACTGCCGTTGCCTCGTGAGACTGAGGCACGGCGCTCTGAGCTCCACCATATCCTAGTGGCCGAGTGGAGGATGCGACTTGCGCAACCCAGCGCAGGGCACGCCACGATAGTGGCGGTAAGACCCATCATGGAGGATTGGCTTGAGAGGCGCCACGGCGCCCTCAGCTTCCGGCTGACGCAGGTCTTGTCTGGGCATGGGTGCTTCGGCAAGTACCTGTGTCGCATAGGCCGGGAGCCATTGCCCGGTTGTCACCATTGCGTAGGTTGCCCCGAGGACACGGCGCAGCACACACTCCAGGCATGCCCGGCCTGGACAGAGCAGCGGCAGCGCCGTGAACTCATAGCGGCAGTCGGCGGTGACCTCTCGCTTCCGGCCGTGATCCTATCCATGGTCGGAAGCGAGAACGCGTGGGATGCCGCCGCCTCTTACTGCGAGCAGGGTTGTGATGCATGCTTTTGCGAATCCCATGGCCCCGGCAATTAGTGGCGTTGACGGGTGCGGTTTTTTTTAGTCGGTAAACGCTTAAGCGGAGTCCGACACACCCTGTCGCCTCCCCAGGCGATGGGACGGTCCGTAAAGGATTTTTCCGCACTTAAAAAAAAAAAAAAAAAGGACCACCGGCCTTGGGGGGTCTCCTAGTCGACCCTAGCTCTAACCCCGTTCTCTCCACAGCTTCTCTAGTACTTTGGGTGCACTGCGCCCACTGTACTGGAGCATAGGAACCCGTTCGCACAATAAGACTGGCGACGGGAGACAAGCTAGGGCTCACCGTAGGCACACACACCTCCCTGCCTATACCCGGCAGGCAGGGTTCACACACCTCACTCACCCCCGGGCTCATCCAACCCGGGGTGATAGTCAAGTTAGGTGAAATTAATATAATCGGACTCTCACAATGTCCGACTCCAATCTGCTAAGACTATTAAAGGAGGTCCTCCTCAAGGACCCCGACTTCTTGGCCAAATATGGTCACCTCCTTTCCCCAGAGGAACCCTCAGAGGCTCCGCTAGTCCCGGGCATCGATTGCCCGCTATCGCCAGGCTGTGGGTGTCCATCTCCAAAGCGTGTATTGATCGCCGGATCAATTACAGCTATGCGAGAGTCATCGCCGAGGGCATCAAGGTACAGGTACTGACGCCCAACGACTACAGGGAATTCTCCCAACTCTTAAGGGATAGGAATGTTCAATTCCATACCTATGCCCTCCCAGAAGAAAAGCCTCTTCGAGTCGTAATTCGCGAAATCCCCGTCGAATTCGAGACCCAGGACGTCAAGGATGATCTCATCGAGCAGAACATCCCAGTGACACACGTGCACCGCATGCACGCGGGGAGAGACGGTACCAGATACAACATGGTACTCGTAATCGTCCCCAACTCTAAAGAGGGTCAAGCCATCTTTAGAATCCGTTCTGTTTGCCACATAGTAGGCATTCATATTGAGCGCCCACACAAGGGTGGACCTATTGGGCAGTGTCACAACTGCCAACTCTACGGGCACTCAGCTCGCAACTGTTACGCCAAGGCCCGCTGGGTGAAGTGCCTTGGTGATCACGCCACGTCTGACTGCACACGTCCTAAGAACAGGGACCTCTGCACCGACCTCCCGTCTTGCGTCCTATGCAAGACCCAAGGCCACCCGGCTAACTACCGAGGTTGCCCCATGGCCCCCAAGACTAAAAAGACCAAACGGTCAACCGCCAAGCAGCAGAGGGAATACCCCTCTACCGCCCTCCCTACCCGTCTCGGCCCTCAGAGGCCCTCCCCGTGGAGCGCACTGGATAATCACCAGTCGTTCCCCGCTCTAAGACCGTCAAGAGCAGCTGCCAACATCCCAGCGCTCATGTCCCTTGCCCCCCAAACCCAACCCACTAAGGCCCCAGTACCTCTGCCGCCATCTACCCCAGCCCCGGCCCCTCAGGCCCCGGCTGCCCGGGCCCCGGCCCCTCAGGCCCAGGCCCCCCTGGTCTCGATCATTCAGGCCCCGGCCCCTCAGGCCCCAGCCACTCGGGCTCCTCCAAAGCCTCTCATGGCCTCCTACGTGCCCGCTCCTATGCCGGTCCCAGGAGTGTATCCCCCTATTTCCCCGTCAGACGGGAGGACCCTTAGTACGTTCTCTCTTTACTACTTCTCGTTTTTCAGAGACATTGAGCGTATCAAGCTCATAGTCCAGGAGCTGAAAGCCCGAGAGGGCACTCCTGACGTCATGATGGTAGGGTTGGAACATCTAGACCTGTTCCAACAGTACATAGACATGCGTTTCTAATGGATAATCTATCGACTCTCTCACCAGTCACGTACAGTCCGTAGTGAACGATTGTTCACGGCGGGTTCCTGCGGAGGACGACCTCCGTTGGAAACTACCGGACGACGTGCGTGAATTGATGACAGAGAAGAACGCGGCAATCAGAGCGTACGACAACTTTCCTTGTGAGGGGAACCGTGCTCACATGCGCAATTTACAGCGTGCTGTAAAGAAACGCATTTGTGAAGTACGCGAATCTCGCTGGGATAGTATGTTGAGCGACCTGGAGCCGACTCACCTGGCCTTCTGGCAACTCGCTCGGAAGCTGAAGACCGACTACGTGTCCGCTATGCCCCCACTAAATCGTCCGAATCAAAGCCCCGCCTTTGAGGATGATGAAAAGACCGAATGCCTAGCCGACAGTCTAGAGGCTCAATGCTCCCTCGTTGTGCGAGACCACAACGCGCGTATCCACGCGCAAGAATACCCGCGAGCCCTGGAAGCCATCACACGCAGTCATTACATGGACGACCTGGTGGCCAGCTACGAAGACCCCGAAGAGGCGCGGAGGGCGATAGAGGAAACGAGAGCGGTGCACGCAGCGGCGGGATTCACGCTACGAGGCTGGAATGCAAGCGAGAAGTCCGTGCTACGCGACGTCCCTACGGAGCTACGCGCTACTACGCCGACGCAACTAAGGAGTGAGCAGCAGAACAAAATTCTGGGACTCCACTGGAACGCGGAGCGCGACGAGCTGGGGTTCAACACGTCAATGAACAGGGTGCCGAGGGATGTGCGCGCGACAACCCGCGCGCCCACGAAGCGCGAAGCCCTAAGTGCCGTGATGTTAATATACGACACGCTCGGACTATTAAGTGTATTTACGATACGTGCGAAAATAATACTGCAGAGCTTGTGGCGGTTACAGATATCGTGGGACGAACCGATTCCCACGGAAGAAAAGGAACAATTTGACACATGGTTGGCCCAGCTGAGAGAGGTCACTGAACTACGCCTGAAGCGGTGCTACGCCCTAGGAGAGTGCGCGCGTCAAACTACATGTGCTGTGTGACGCGAGTGAACAAGCGTACGCAACCGTGGCGTACTGGCGAGTTATTAAAAAGGACGGAAGTGTAAACGTTGTGTTGGTGGCCGCCAAGGCAAAGGTGGCGCCGCGGCGAGCACAGACTATCCCGCGGTTAGAACTACAGGCCGCCGTGATAGGAGCCAGACTCGCAAATACTATCAAGACAGAACACAGGGTGGAGGTGAGCAGCGTCACGTACTGGAGTGACTCGTCGACGGTAGTGCAGTGGATACGACACGACGCGCGACGCTACACGCCTTACGTCGCGCACCGGCTCGGCGAGATCGCGGAGCTCACCCACCGGGAAGAGTGGCGCTGGCTGCCCACAGGAGACAACGTGGCTGACGATGCGACACGGATGTCGCACACCCCCATAAGTGAACGCGACCGATGGTTCAGGCCGGGTTTCCTGCATGAAGACGAGGAGCAGTGGCCCGCGGAGCGCATCCCCATCGTCGAGGAGTTCGAGGTCCTCCACACCAGTGATGAAGAGCCACGAAGTGACAGCCAGCTGATCGACACCACGCGCTTCTCAAAATACAACACGTTGCTGCGAGCGACTGCGCGCGTGTTGTTCTTTGTTGACAGATGCAGACGCAAGGCGGCTACGCTGGAGTGCCGACACCTGGAACGAGCGGAACAGGAGTTAATAAGAAGAGCGCAGCAGGAGAGCTTTGGGGACGACATGGGGAGACTACAGTCGGCGCGCCCGCTGTCTAAGGCGAGCCGGCTGTACAAGCTGGATCCAGTGCTGGAAGGAGGCGTGCTACGAGTCAGAGGCCGCATCAACGCAGCAGCAGCGCCGGCCGAGACCAAGCGGCCGGTCATCCTGGACGGCCGTCACCACCTGACGAAGTTAATAGTGCTGAACGAGCACTGCGCAGCGGGCCACGGCAACCGCGAGCGGGTGACGAACGACCTGCGTCAGCGCTTCTGGATCGTGCACCTGAGGCCGACGGTGCGCGCCGCTGAGAAGAGCTGCGCGCTGTGCCGGGTGCGCCGCGCTAGGCCGCGCGCGCCTGCTACGGGAGACCTGCCACGCGCACGCCTTGACCCCTTCTACCGCCCCTTCTCAAATTGTGGGGTGGACTACTTCGGCCCCATGATGGTCAAGGTGGGGCGCCGCCGAGAAAAGAGGTGGGGCGCACTCTACACGTGCCTCACCTCCCGCGCCGTGCACATCGAGGTCGTCGCATCCCTATCTACGGACTCCGCGATCATGGCGCTGCGGAGGATGGCTGCGCGATGAGGCTAGCCACGAATAATGTACTCCGACAACGCTACGAACTTCCGCGGAGCTGACCTGGAGCTACGAGCCGCCTACGTGGAGTGGGCGCCTGCGCTGAGTGAAGAAGGACTGAGGCACCGCATGGAGTGGCGCTTCATCCCTCCCGGCGCGCCGAACCAAGGAGGAGCGTGGGAGCGTTTGGTGCGCTCCATCAAGACAGCCCTCGGTGCTACGCTGAAGGAAAGAGCACCTGCCGAGGAAGTATTGAAGACCCTCCTGACAGAAGCAGAGTTCTCAGTGAACGCGAGGCCGTTGACCCATGTGAGCGTCGACCCTAACGACCCAGAGGCGCTCACACCCAATCACTTCCTGCTGGGGTCATCGACCGGACTACCGACTACGGGGCCGTGCAGTGACGCCGACCGACGGATGTGGAGAGCAAGCCAGGCGCTCGCCGATCATTTCTGGCGGCGCTGGCTGCGTGAGTACTTACCTACGCGGCGAGCCTACGGATAACTCCAGCCCGCTACGAGTCGGCGACCTAGTCATCGTGGTCGACGCTACACTACCAAGAAACGTGTGGCCGAGAGGAGTCATCGAGCGAGTATACCCGGGACCCGACGGCGCCGGCGGCGTGCGAGTGGTCGACGTGCGGACACGAACGGGAACCTTCAAGCGGCCGGTCAGCAAGCTCGTCGTCCTGAGAAGAGAGGAGGCTACGCGGAGCTGCGCCGGGGGAGGAATGTTGCGGACGCCGACGCTTCTTAATATGTTAAATATAAATAACTAGCTGTTACCCGCGACTTCGTCCGCGTGAAATTTAACGAAAAATTTAATGTTCATATTCATGCATTGGTCAGCTCCCGCGTTTTTAAGTCATACGGAACTCTAATTCGTTTCTTGTTCTTTAATTAAGGTAGCCTAAGTTACTCCTTATAACGATGGTGAAAGTCCCTACAAAATCGGTCCAGCTGTTGCAGCAATTAGAAGGAACAAAGAGAGAGACAGACAAACATTTTAGAAATTATTTTTTTGTGTAATTACCGTATATATACTTTTATATATGAAATTACAAACAGATTTTTACATTTTACCCCTTTATAGGATGATTTATGAAAAAATATTTTACACGTGTTTCATAACTTTCAATGAAAAACCTTCAAACTGAATTTCAATTGAATAACTTCAAAAACAGCAAAGTTACATACTAACCTTACAACCCCGTTTTACCCCCTTAGGGGGAGAATTTTCAAAATTCCTTTCTTAGTGCTCCCCTACGTTATAAAAGGAATCCCTGTGCAAAATTTCAAGTTTCTAACCCTTATAGTTTAGGCCCTTGGACCAAGGAATCACGCTGTCTCGTACAAACTTGGTCCCCCTATCCCCCCCCCCCCCCATTATGGGCTAAATTTCGGAAAATCCTTTCTTATCGGATGCCTACGTCATACAAAGACTACACTCGCCAAGTTTCATTGAAAATCAAAGAAATTTCATATTAACCTTGCACCCCCATTTTATCCCTTTAAAGGATGATTTTTGAAAAAATATTTTACACGTGTTTCATAACTTTCAATGAAAAACCTTCAAACCGAATTTCAATTGAATAACTTCAAAAACAGCCAAGTTACATACTAACCTTACACCCCCGTTTTACCCACCTAGGGGGTGAATTTTCAAAATTCCTTTCTTAGTGCTCCCCTACGTTATAAAAGGAATCTCTGTGCAAAATTTCAAGTTTCTAACCCTTATAGTTTAGGCCCTGCGTGGATATGTCAGTCAGTCAGTCAGTCAGTCAGTCAGTCATTCAGTCAGTCAGCTTCTCCTTTTATATATATAGAAATGAAAATGATATAAATTCAAATAAAATTTTGGAAAAAACTTACTTTTTAATTTTTTTTACTCACAGCCGTCGTATTTACGCAACAGCGACTCGTACATCGCCGGCAACTACTGAGTCGAGTAGCGCGTATCGAAAGCGTCATGCATGCGATATTGCTAGCTCGCTACCTATAATAGGTTGGGAGTAATCGTGCTTGTCACAACTCACCTCTGTCACAACTCTCCTAGGTCTCCCCTACGCCGTTAGGCATTCCGTCTCGTTTGAACAAGTAAATAATGAATTATCATTGTGATTCAACGAAGTGATGTGACGTACAGACAGTGACAGTGAACGAAATAAACAGGTACGTAATGTCAAAGCGGACGAGATTCGATCGTATATTATTGGGCATTCTATCCCACCGAAGTGGAGGCGAAGCCGGAACGGTAGGTGGGGTAGAATGCCCAATAATATACTACTTGGAGCGTATGATCTCTTCGTTAAATTTACGGATTTCCGTATTAGAAGATTCCGTATTATTTGTATTATGCTATTCTGGGTTTTAATTTCCCCTATATCTAACGCAAGTTTATTCATTATAGTTGTCTGCTCTGCTAGCATCTTTGAAATACACGTATCTTGCTCCTTTTTCCAGCTATCAAATTTGTTTTGAAAGAAAGAAAGAAAGAAAGAAAAAATATTTATTTGTGACTCGCACAGGTAAACAACACATAGGTACACAAAATAAAAAAATTAAAATTAAAATACAATAAAAAACAATGATAACTAAACAAGATTACTAAACATTATTATAGACCTGTACGAGACCAAAAAGGCCCCTATCTCAGCATAGTGCTACGACATTGGATGTCGCAGCGCTGGTATTCTGATAGGGCCTACAGAGATGCCACGGGCGGCCACGGAACTAGTTTTACGGACTAAAGGATAAATACTATATATAATAAAGTATACATATTAAAATAAATGAAAGTAAAATATATTTGCGTGGGAATGGTTTTCTTTTTAATAATTGAGTGCCCAGTGTTACCACATTGCTTATCTATGCTACGGATGTTAGAGCCATCATAGCATAATCTATGACAAGCAATGGAAAGCAGACGCTGTACCGCCGCCATTAATTGATTGACGTCTATTGTAAAATTTTATTGTTATTGTGTGATAAATACTTATAATAATACCTAATTATTTGTGTGTTATAAAGAAATAAAAAATATATGGGTATTTCTAGATCAATACACTAAAGTAAGAGAGAGTGCAAATATATGTAGTGGAAATAAGAAATATACAAGAAGTGTTGTGATATTTATTTTTTGTTGAGTTGTTAGTAAATAAATAAAATAATCCTAGCCATAATAATCTAAGACTGTGCTGCAAACACTCGCCGCCACGAGCCAATGGGATCACCTTTGCCCGCTGTGTGCAGATCAAGGTAATTTGTGTTAGTTATTGTCCTTTTGCTTGCGTAATAAATGTTTTTTATATTTTATGCTAAAAGCCCTAACTGTTTTCATAGCACGAAAAGGAGGTGGCAAGTCGTTCCAGCAGCGAGTGGCAGCGAATTTAAAACTACCACGGAAAGCAGCAGTTCTGTGCGTTGGGGTCAACATGAGGTAGGCAGAAGCTCTGGTTTTAACTTTATTGACATCACGCGACCACGATAGTTTCTTATATAGGTACTCCGGTTTTTTTGTGAGAATTATGCCGAATAACAGGGTAGCCAGATGGAGTTTCCTCCGTGCTGACATTCTCATCAGATTACCCTCATTTAGAAAAGGAGTTATGTGGGATCGGGGGGGAATGTTATAACAAAATCTAGCGCACGCATTCTGTACTCGCTGGATCATTTTTTCGCTCCTACCGAGAATGCATGTCCCATACACAGTGTCAGCGTAGTTCAGCTTGGATAAAACGAGTGACTCACAAAGCATGACACGCATATCCACACTTATGTAGGGACGGACACGATACAGAAGTTTGAGTCGGTAGAAGCAGTTGCGCACAGCTTCCAGGATGTGTGCTTCGAAATGTAATTGATTATCAAAAACCACCCCCAGATTACGTGCCTCTTGAACTTGTTCTAAACTACAACTGTCAACTTTTAAATTAAAATTAAAATTAGACATCCTCCTTATAAAATCTCTGGATCCCAACACAATGTACTTGGACTTACTGGGGTTAAGGACTAGGGAGTTTCTTTTAGACCAAGCAGAGACCATATCCAAATCTTCATTTATTTTGTTTACAGTGTCGACAGCATTCTGGGATTGGAATGGGAGGTAAATTTGCAAGTCATCGGCATAAAGGTGAAATTTAGTATTGAGAAGACAATTAGTGATGTCAGCACTGTAAAGAACAAAAAGAAGCGGGCCTAGGATAGATCCCTGTGGCACACCTCTGTTCACGCGCCTAGGGCTGGAAGACACAATACCACCATCACAATCACTTGTCAGCTGCACGAACTGCGAACGGTTACTAAGGTAGCTTTGAAACCATTGAGTTGTTTGTGTGTCACATCCGTAATAAGACAGCTTTGAGAGAAGTAAAGAGGTATTTATACTGTCAAAGGCACGCGAAAAGTCCAGTAGAACAAGCAGGGTTCCCAAGCCCTGATCTCTGGCTTCAAGAGTATTACCAACCACATCAAGTAGTGCTGTCGCTGTACTGTGGCCCCTGCGAAAACCCGACTGAACTACTGGCAATATACTGTTCCGCTCTAGATATGACCTAAATTGTTCAGACACCACCTTTTCCAGAATTTTAGATAGACAGGGCAGAAGGCTAATAGGGCGAAGATCTTTTATACTTGTAGGATTCGGTACTTTTGGGATGGGTCTAACTATTGCCATTTTCCACAGATCCGGAAAGACAGAGGTAGCTATGGATTGGTTTATGATGGCTGTTATAACTGCAAGCGTACGTGGAAGTGTCATCATGATCATGTTAAGGGAGACGTGATCTGAACCTTGAGCATTCGACTTCAGACCTCGTAAAAACCGCATCACCACGTCCTCAGAAACACGCTCTAACTTAAAGTGACTATTATTATAACTATTTTGCTCAAAATATGTCAAGTCTGCCGCTGTTGCATTATTACCGCCCGGTATATCCAGAAAGTGTATGTTAATTAATTCCGGGTCATTACAAAAATGGGGTAACATGTGTTCTGATTTATTTGATATGTTTATAGTTGATTTTAAATGTTTCCATAATTTCTTAGGCTGTTTAATGTTATTATTAATGTATGTTTTGAAATATGCACACTTCTCACTCTCTATTGCAGCTCTGACAAGATATTTTAATTCTTTATAGGACTTTATGTGACACTCAGATCCAGAAATTTTGGACTTATTATGACACTTGTCACGCAACTTCACCATCTCCTTGACAGTGTCGGTTATCCAAGGGCAAGACTGTTCTTTTATTAAAACTTTTTTAAGAGGTGCGTGTAAGTCAAATAGTTTGAGAATATATTGATTAAATGTCATAACCATTGTGTTCACATCTTCTAGACTTTCAATATATTCCCAATCCATATTATTTAAGTCATGATAAAAGTATTCTGGTAAGATGTCTTTAAGTGGCCTATATGTAATCCATTTAGGGGTCGGTTTCTCTAATTTAAATTTTAGTTCAACCGAAACAATGGCGTGATTGCCGAGCTCGGGTGTGTAAGATACTGATACCCCACACACCCGGGCATCGGTGCACACTACATCAATTAGGGTTTGACTATGATCCGTATAATGGGTTGGCTCAGTAACAATTTGATTTAGCTTGCAGTATAGTAAAAAGTTTTTCAATAATTTGGTTTTATTGTCGGTGGGGTTTAGGACGTTAATATTGAAATCGCCAAGCAAGAGAACTTTATCCGCGTTAGCAAAGGAGGAAAGAGAATCGGTAACCGCGTCCAGAAAAACATTGACGTCGAGCCACGGCGGCCTGTACGCAGTACCGATAATTAGCGATTGCGAGTTAATGGTCATCCTAAGCCACATCTGCTCGACCTGCGGCGCGGGCGGGTGCGGCGCGGCGCGCACGCGGACTCCGCGGCGCACGTAGAAGCCGACGCCGCCCCCGCGGCCTCCGCGCACGGCGGCGGGGCGCGGCACGTGCCGCAGCTGGTAGCCCGGTACCTTTGGCGCGCGACCCTCCTCCCCCTGCCTGAGCCAGGTCTCATTTATCGCCATGATGTCTACTGATAGGTTGTCCATAGCTACAATAAATTCGTCCTGGCACGAACCCAGCGACCCCGCATTAAACAGTCCAACTTTTAAATTCTTATTTTTATTCATTTTTGTAGTTATAGTGTATAAAATGTAATTGATGTATAAGTCTAATAATGTATATAATTAGTTCACAGCATAGAATAAAGAATAGTATAATTATAATGTATATAACCTTAGATAAATAATATAAGTAGTAATTAGCGTAATTTGTAAGTAGTATATTGTAAATATTGTTGATGTATAATTGATCCATAGGAATATAAGTGTAAATAAAAAATGTTATTCGTAAAATGACTATTCGGGCAGCCTGGCCACAGATAGGTACCGCGTTATACTGAGACAGGAAGATTTCAGGCCCCACACAAAAATAACTAATAAATAAAAAAATTAAAATTAAAATAAGGTTAAACATCGTTACTAAGCGATACTTCCCGGCCAAAAACACGCATTTTGCAAGTCTAGCATACTTGAACCTTGTGAAGAATTATCTTGTCGAGGACGTTTATACCGAGTAGTGTTTACATAATCGCTCATCATAATTGCCGAATTAATACCCGGTTCAGATTGGGCCTGAGTATTGTTTTGTATCTTAGGCGTATTGGGAGGGGTGCGCTGCACATTTGCCATTTTTTATGTAATGGGCTGCGACATAGTTATCTAAACTAAGAAATAAACAAACCCCACGCTCGTAGTTGTAATTACTGGTCAATCGTCCGCGGCGTAGTAGATGCAGGCTTGTAATTAGGAATGTTATGTTTGTTATGGTACTAGTAGCGCCACCTGTCGGTCAAATATAGGTCTAAGTTGCTGACCGTGGTACGTGTGATCGACCTCACGGCGATCTACGATGGCAGATATGTATTTAATGATGTAGTTCCAGATTGTTAGGACAGATGTCGCTGTTCTCAAAAATACGGTAGCCCGGAGTGATTTGCAGATTTTGAATTAAACAAGTCTATCACACAAATTCTACAAGAAGAATGTCTATACACAAATTCACATAGAAAACAACCAGCAGTGACGGGAACAGTCTTATTTCACTTAGTTTGTAGCGTCCTCAAATGTTTTAGGTGCTTTTTACGTCAAATTTTGCTCACTATTTTACAGAGTATTTTTGCACTAATCACTATAGGTATTGATTCAAAAGTTACTAGCGCAGGCACAATGATAGCCCATTCAGATTTTAACAACGTATTCCGTGGATAATACACATTTATATTATTTAAAATGAAAATATTACTGGGAGCACTTTACAATATGTCAATACGAGTACAGCGCCTAAACCTAGCGATCTGTGGGCAATTTTCCGGTACCAAGTACTCTTTGACAAGTTTTTCTTTAGAATCCTTGTGTAATTCTTTGCAAAGAATGGGTAACCATAGGCGAGCCAATTTTTCGTGAATATTGGGGCCAAATTTAGGTGCCTCCTCTCTCACCTAAGGCAGAGAGAATGTCGGCGTCCAATTCCGGTATTTGAACTGGTTCTAGGTCATCGTTTTTTGTCTGGTTTTTATCTAGGCTATCGTTCTGGGTTACTTAATGGACGGATTCTGAACCAGCGACCTCGAAATGTTCATTATCTAGAATTAGACAATAACATACGTTATCGAGGGTAGATGAGAAAAATATAACAAATAATTTTGTCTATAAATGTTATATAAAAAAAAAAAAATTGTGAGGATACACGATCCACCTCCAGGCATCACATTTTTTTTCGTCGTCCTAATGTTATTTATTATGGTTGTCGATCGCCTATTAGGCGGTATAAAGTATTACACGTGTTAACACGCGGTTAACCTCTAGGAATAAGAACTGCCTTCGTGATGACACACGGTCATCCTCCAGGCGATAAAACCATTGAGCACTGCACGTGTTTGTAATATCACTTATTAGTTCCCCCCCGACTCTCGTGGCAACTACACACGAAACCGCGTTGCTCCGCACTTAAAAAATCGAAAACGTGGTAAAAAGTGCACCGATTCTGGCATTTTTGGTATCGGCGTGTGCGAAAAAGTGTCCCCCGTGCAGTGACAGTGAAAGTTCACCCTGGATTGCAGTGGTTCCAGTGCCAAAGGTCGAAAACTACCTTTTTTAAGGTTAAGTACCAAAGACAAAACCTTTCGCAGCATACCAGAGGAGCAGGAGACACAGGGCAGCCACCCTTGAAATTGAAAGCGGAGGGGAACAAGATCCGGTAACCTTATTCGGCACCACCGACCCTGAAACCCACCTGGTTTTCAGAAAAAATCGGAAAAACCAAAAACCACGTGGTGCTGAAAACGGAAACTAGACGTGCGAGCGCAACCAAATTTTGGGAGCAGGAAGACCATTGCTTTTTCGACAGAAGACAGCAGTCAGCCGAATTTTCCGGCCACTGGAAAATTTTTGACTAATTGCAAGAAAACCAAGAGGAATATTGTGATTCTGCAACTGCTATTTTTGGCACGCTTGCGGTGGAAAGACATCCCCTGGTTGGTGGATTTTTAGTTTTTATAGTTAATTGACAGCGATTAAAAAACGATAATTTTTTGAAACTAAAAATTTTCCTTGGAAAATTCCTTCAAAAATGTTTGGTCTTTAGCTTCGTAAATAGTCCTTATTTAAGTGTATATTGTGTATTTTTTCTAGAATTTTAGAATGAACGGTTACGGAGTTATTGATTTTTTCATATTTTTCTTTAATAATTGGTAAAATAATACTTATAATAATATTTTTACGACGGAATTGGGTCCAAACATCCAATCCGACCCTAGTTAAGTCCAAAGTTGGCCTAAAAACATTAAGAATTGCGGATTTTGGCCCAAATTCGCCATCTTGGTTTTGTAGGTTGTAAGTTAATTATAAGTATAGCATGATAACCGGTGGTCTTAGAGACCCCGGACTTTTTTAGAACTGTGTGGCCTGAAGTTTTCTTTAGGCTTAATAGGTTTTCAGGCGTTTTCAGAGCCTGGGATTTTTTCGCGCTGAAACCATACCTGACCGATAGGGGGAGTCAAGCCAAGCATCATATTCGAAACCGCACCTCGCTGGGACAAACGGTTGTGGAGCTACAGTCACATAAAGTTGGCATTTGACAGCTGGGCGGCCATTTTGAAAAACTTTGGGCAGCCATAGCTCCGGACCCGAAGGTTGCAGAGGGTTGCGGATTTCACAGTGGTGCTTGGGGAGATAACCTCTATCTGATCCACCTAGTTTCAGGAAAATTGGCGCCGGAAAATTTCGGGTATCTGGAGACCATCGCGCGCGTCGGGGCGGGACAATCCAAGCCGAACAAGCCCAAATTCGGGTGTTCTACGACCTCGGGAACGGAAGTTATACCATTTTGAAAATTGACTTTGACAGTCTCCAACTGTCAAACCTTTTTTCGAAGTCGGATAACTTTTGAACCACGGGTCGTGGAACGACCGGATTTTCTTTCGGGACATCGGCTGGACCCTCCCTAGCCGATGTCAGAAAAGCCCGAACACGGTCATATTCGGCTGAACGGTTCCACAGAAAACCACTGATAACCGGATTTCGGCCGCCATCTTATTTTGGTTGCCGAAATTTTAGGCTCGGTTTTCTCTGGAACCCTTTGGGCTAGGGTACCCGAGTTTGGGTTCGCTGAAAAGGGCTCGGGGAGACCTGTCTGGTGGACGGTAGAACTTGGCTCTACGTAGAGTCGGAAATAAATTGTTTCGACTTTACCCCAAAATTTTGGACACAGTAGGGTTCTGGAGGCTCCCTGACACCAGATCTAGGTCTGGAACCTAGTTTATACTAGAAACGACAGAGTTAGGTTCTTTTATGCTGCTAACAAACTGATACATTGTAAAAAACCCTGTTAAAAATTGTTTCTGGATCTATTTGTACCAATTGCGTTGTGGCCACATTCTCGCAGAGAAAGTTTACACACTTAGACTTTTATCAACGGCCCCCTCTACCTCTCCAAATCCTCGAGCCTTTAGCGCATATTGGAGCTGATAGAGTACCTATGGGAAAATATAGCTAGCACTTACCTGGACACTTACCTTACGCGTGGATCCCTCATTGAGCGCCTGGTGGCCTCCCGGCCGCGTACGCTGACACGTTCACCACCACCTGGAACAAAAATTATAATTAGGATAAGCGGACAAGGTTACAAAAACAGTACTCTATTTTTGTGTTTTCTCTTCGTCTTCTATATTATTGTTGTTTTATTTATTGTTATACTTTATACACTTTTTACACATATACACTGACGGGGTACTCTTTACAATACCCCCACTGACGTTGAATTAGCCAAACTAATACATACCAGGACATAATGATGAGTGGCATCCGTACTCCGCCGAAGAGGGTGACGACGGTAAACCCGCTAAACAGGAGCCCACGAAGAACCGAAGAGGAGAAGGCTGGACCTTCCGTACAGCCCAACGTAAGGAAGAGCGTGGGCGAATGGGAAGCGGGTCGAAACGAAACGCGTCAGTCAAGCTCGCCTTTAAAAACAAGAGCGGAGCAGAAACTGGCAACAAAACCGCCCTCCTCGACCAGAGGAACGTCCATGGCTATACAGGCTGGCAGTCCACCCGCCCCGCAGCCCACCAACACCTTGAACCCCAGGACGGCTGAAGCCAAGAAATGCCTCACAAATCTGAAATTACAGCTCTCACTCTCCAGAAACATTAAGGGAGAAATAAAGGAGGAAATAAAATTACAGGCCGACAGACTCTTTGCCCTAGTCAAAGAGGCAGATGCAGACAAAGGGCAAGGAACCTCGGTAAAAGCAGTGAGATCTGTAGAGTCGAAGGTCACTGTGACTGCTCCATCTACGCCCTCTTGCCCTGTGCCGGGGGGCGGGGAGGGGGGAGTCACGGGGATAGAGATAGAGTCCCTCTGGAAGGTGTTGGAAGAGCACAGTAAAAGTCATAAGGGCCTTCAGGAACCAAAACCCAGGAGTCTTTCACGGCCTCGACGGTAAGGCGGATAGGTTAGAAGTGAAATACAGAAGAAGAGCCAGAAATCCGCACACACGACACGTAGTGCTCAGCGCTTCGCCTAGCGTATGGAAGCGAGTAATGGAGAGAGGACATATATACATCGACTTGCAAAGAGTCAGGGCCGAAGACCAAAGCCCCCTCCTCCAATGCTCGCTCTGTTTAGGATACGGGCATAGCAGACGCCTATGCACGGAAGTAACAGAGAAATGCAGTCACTGTGGCGGACCACACTTAAAAAGCGTTTGTGTGGATTGGCTGGCAGGCTCATCACCAACCTGTTGCAACTGTACCCTGGCAAAATTGGACAAAACCGATCACAACCCCTTTTAGCTCGGATTGCGCTGTCAGGAAGAAGTGGGACACGATAGCGAGAACAGCCATAGCGTACTGCTAAGGTGGTCCCGACGAACAATCCTGTCCAACAATCAGCAAGACCGTACCGAGTGGCCCAGGCAAACTTACAGCGTAAGGAACTGGCAACCACCGAACTCTTTATAGAGGCCAGTGAAAGAAAGATCGCATGGGCGCTGATCCAGGAGCCATATGTGGGGGCGAGGCGAAGTATGAAGAGCTACCGTGGTGCGAGAATCTACCAGTGCGAGGTTGACGGAAGTGTGAGGGTGAAGGCGGTAATAGCCGTCTTTGACGACGACCTGGACGTCATCCCCTACCCGAAACTCACCACAAACAATATAGTTGTGGTGGGGATACGGACCAAAGCCTGGGAAATCGTAGTAGTTTCTTACTACTTCGAGCCGGACCAACCCATGGGGCCATACCTGAACCAGATCGCCCAGATCAGAATAGAAGTGGTCAACGGTGGATTGCTGATCGGAGGCGACGCAAATGCCAAGAGCTCTTGGTGGGGCAGCACAAACGAAGACCCCAGGGGTGAAGAAATGTCCGGGACCCTGGAAGAGTTGGAGCTTCAGGTACTGAATACTGGCGATACGCCTACTTTTGATACCATGAGGGGTGGTAGAACGTATCAAAGCCATGTGGACGTCACGGCATGTTTGCTCGACTTCCCCCCCACTCCGGGGTTGTCGTGCCGGGGGGGCTTAGTAGCCGCGGAGGGTCCGCGACTCCGCGGCGAAGCGAAGTGGAACCCCGAGAGGTCGGGCCGCTCCGACACGGGCTTTTCCCAGGAAGCCTGGTCGTAGAGTGGCCCTGTCGCGGGCACCTGCGGGTGTGACCAGCCCAGCAGGTTGCCTGCGACAAGGTGGAACCTGCCGTTCCGGCAGGATGCCTGCGTAGGTTGCGGTGTCGTATGGGAGGCACCGCAACTGAGGCGGGCCGCGGTGTCGTATGGGAGGCACCGCGGCTGAAGGATTTCGGGGCCGCGGCGGGGAGGACTGTCGGTGGCAGGGTTGCGCTGCTCCCCCCCTGCCTTCCGCGGCCTCGGAGGGGCCACATCCGCTGAACTGTGGTCGCGGTGGGGCCGCAGGGGAAGAGAAGTGTCGGTATGTCGTTCGCCGCTCTTCCTATCCTCTGCGGCCGAAAACAAGGCTCAGGTGGAGCCAGAGTGGGTGGCGCCCACTCGAGAGGGAGATGCCGCGTCGAGTGTCCACACGCTCCGCTGCGTTGAGTGTGCGCACGCTCCGCTGCGTCGAGTGCTCCCGCGCTCTGCGGCGTCGAGTGTCCGCGCGCTCCGCGGCGTCGAGTGGACGCTCCGCGGCAAGTCTGGGGACCGCAAGGGCGGTCCGCCACCGCCAGGGTCGCGGACGAATATTTCAGTTCCCGTAACCCCGGCACTATGGTGGTGAGACGAAAAGTTCCCGTGTGGTTTTAGTCGGTAGTCACCCACTATGGGTGGAGTCCGACATATCCCCGTCGTCTCCCCGGACGGCGGGGAATGCGAAATGCATTTCCACACGGCTAACAAAAAAAAAAAAAAAAAATGTTTGCTCGACTTATTTGACCTGGTAGACGGCTGGCGGGTCGACACAGGAGCAACGTCCTCGGACCACAATGCGATATTTTTTAATATCAATGTTAAAAGGTAAAAAGGGAGGAATATAATTAGAACTACGAGACAATACAATACGAAGAAAGCTAATTGGGAAGACTTCAAGGCTAAATTAAGGGTTTTAAAAGAAGATAAAAATTTAAATTTAAATACACTCACCGGCACGGAAATTTGGCCACCACAGAATTTCGCAATATCTTGCTACTAAATACTTTTTTCTTCAGTAAAAACTGTTTGGATAGACTTAATAAGTATTTCTTCTAAGTTGTAAGCATTTTTTAACAGTCGTCATAAGATTACGACCCCAAAAAAAAAAGTTTATTTAAATTTACACACTTTTACGGAAAAACAGAATTTTAAACACTCAGTTTTAAAACACTACAAAATGAAGGATAAGTCATTTTTTAGCAATGTCTATCACTTTAATATCGGGTGGTTCCTCCTATAGCCCTGATAACAGCCTGTATTCGGTCTGGGATACTTTAAATGATATTCCTTATGTCGACTTGCGGTATGGCTTCCCAAGCGGCCAATGCTGCAGTTGGGAGCTCATCCAGAGTTTGTGGTGGGTGGAGATGTGCCTTTATCTTTCTTTTTATCATGTCTCACCTATGTTTGATTGGATTTAAATCGGGACTACTAGCTGGCTACTCCAATTTTTGAATACCGACCTCTTGAAGGTATTCATTTACACAATTTGCAACGTGAAAGCGTGCATTATCATGAATTAAAAAAAATCTTCGTGTCCAATGAACCCCAAATAAAGCATAACATCATCCTGTGGGATCTCTTCAATATATCGAACAGCCGTTAGCCGGTTGTCGATAATAAACAACTCGGTACGAGCGTCGGAACTTATTCCTCCCCCACAATTATGGAACTCCCATGAGAACTCACATTTTGTGTTGTGATAATGGGTAGAAATCGTTCTTCTCTTCACCACACTCGTTCTTGATCGTCTGGAGTACGTAAAGCACTTCTACACCCATCTGTGAATAAAACTTTAGCCTTCTGCCCGTGGGTCCAGTTGACGTGTTCTTGGGCGAAACGAAGTCTAGCTACTCTATGCTGTCCGAGAAGCTATGGGCCGCGTGCTGGTCTACGAGCTTTTAAATTAACTGTAGTAAAATTAAGTGTAGCGGCTAGTGTCTTGATATCGTCTCAAAGTATACTGCATTGAAGAACGTGGTACACTGAGTGCTACAGCCACTTCACGTTGTGTCAACCCTTGGCCCATTAATGCAATGGCTTGTGCAACCTGAGCAGGTGTTAAGGGCATTATTTTTCGTTTTATGGCACCTCTAAATATTCAGTAAAAAGAATAAAATCACTGAAGTTCAGTAACCGAACGGTAACACTTTCCACAATCCTTAGTTTACAAATGCAAGTTACTCGATCAAATGTGCAGATTCAACTAAAACTTAAAACAAATGTGTTCACTCAAACATAATGATTTACCCTCTTGGAGTGGTCATAAGAGTTCTTTTTAACTTACCCCATAAATAAATATTAATTATAAACACTTCAAACTTTGTTATCGCAAGATAAGGGCGAGGCCAAGTTTCCGTGCCGGTGAGTGTAGTATAAAGGTAAAATAAGTAATAAACAAAAATTAATTTGACGACCCAGTTAGTCCAGCGGTAGTTAACACTGCCTTCTGTGCTATGGGTCCCGGGTTCGAATCCCGGTAGGGACAAATGTTTGTGTGATGAGCATGAACATTTGTATCCGAGTCATGGATGTATCTATCTATAATATGTATGTATTTACAAAAAAAACCGTAACACAAGCCTCGTTGCTTAGCACGGAACTAGATGGCGCTGTGTGCCATAATGTCCAGGATTTTTTTATTTTTTATTTATTTTATTTATTTATTAGAAAAAATTATAATATTATACATAGACATAATAAAAGAAGCATGTAATCAATTTATACCAAAATTCAATAATAAAAAGAAACTTACTTTTCCGTGGTGGTCCAAAGAGCTCGCTGTGATGAGGAAAGAGGTGACGAGAAAGAAAAACCGCATCCGCAACGCCGCACCGGTCCGGAGAGCGATGGTCGTCAACGAGTACCTGAAAGCGAAACAAGAGTATGAGATCCAAGCAAAGAAAGCCCAAATCGCCAGTTGGAAGGAGTTCTGTCGGAATCAAGATCGGGAAGGAGTTTAGGAGGGTATCTACAGGATAATTGGCAGGACTACCAGGAGACAGGAAGACTTGACCCTATCTATCGATGGTGTATTCCTAAACCCAAGAGAATCGGCCGCCCTACTCGCAGATACGTTCTATCCAAAGGACACAGAGGAAGAGGACAGCGCAGATCACAGACGTACTAGAGAAGCAGCCAGACGAGTAAACGAATGGGTTCATGATGTCATGACCCACCTTTTACTTCGCTGGAGCTGAAGACCGCTGTGGCAGGTTTCAATCCTAAAAAGGCACCAGGAGGGGATGGATTAACATCAGATATCTGCAGTCGAGCTATCTACCAGGACCCGGACACCTTCCTTGCCCTATACAACAAATGCCTAGAATTGGCACATTTCCCGGACATATGGAAAGAGGCTACGGTGGTGGTCCTCCGCAAACCGGGCAAGGATAACTATCAGAGCCCCAAGTCATATAGACCGATAGGTCTACTGCCGGTCTTGGGGAAGGTCCTGGAGAGGATGATAGTAGCACGAATGAAATGGCAGCTAGTGCCGCGGCTCAGCACTCGCCAGTTTGGCTTTATGCCCCAAAGGAGCACCGAGGACGCCCTCTATACGCTAATGAAATACGTACAGGACAAGTTGAGACTGAAGAAGCTAATTGTCCTGGTATCTTTGGATATAGTGGGAGCCTTCGATAACGCCTGGTGGCCGTCTATTAGAGTCAGACTGGCTGAGGAACAATGCCCGGTTAACACCAGGAGGCTACTAGACAGCTACCTCGACAGTAGGAAAGTCAGGGTTCGTTACGCCGGGGAGGAATGCACAAGGGAGACGAACAAAGGCTGTGTCCAAGGGTCAATCGGTGGTCCCATCCTGTGGAATCTCCTTCTAGACCCACTGTTGCAAGATCTGGAACGGCATGGGAACTTTGTGCAGGCGTTCGCGGACGACATCGTTCTGGTTGTAGATGGGGACACGGGGACGGAAGTTTCTGTGGTCACCAATGCTGCGCTCGCCCATGTCCAGGATTGGGAGGTCAGAAACAAGCTCAAGTTCGCACCGCAAAAAACTTGTGCGATGGTAATAACAAACAAGCTCAAGTACGACACCCCAATCCTGAACATGGCCGGGGTCGACATTAACATGGTAAAGAAGGTGAAGCTGCTTAGGTTTTACCATCGACGAAAAGCTCACCTTCAATGAACACACCGCAGACGATTGCAACAGGGCTACGAACATCTACAAAAGTTGGTTGGGGACTAAACCGTGATGTCATACACACCATTTACACAGCAACAATAGAGCCAATCATCACGTATGCGGCTGGCGCCTGGGCTCCCGCTACCCTTAAGCTGGGCATACGGAGGAAGCTAGGCTCTGTCCAGCGGGGTTTCGTCCAGAAGCTCTGCAAGTCTTACCGTATAGTCTCTCTCAATTCCGCGCTGGTGCTCTCTGGGATACTTCCTCTAGATCACCGCACACAAGAGGCAGCCGCCATGTATGAGGCGAGGTGAGGGTCATCCCAGTATGTGCCTGGGGATAGGGAGATTGAGGGTATGGTACGGTTTGCAGAAGCCCCTCATCCAGCTGAGCAAATGAGCCTGGAGTTCGTTTGCCTCGCTGATCAACAGCAGGTAGACAGCAACAACATGCAGGCGGTGCGTATCTTCACCGACGGCAGCAAGGTTGAGGGGAAGGTCGGCGCCGCATTGTCCTTATGGGACAATGATGGCGAAGTCCAGAACCTCAAACTTAGCCTCGCCGCGTACTGCGCAGTCTACCAGGCGGAACTACTGGCCATTTGCAAATCCACGGACGTCATCCTTAAACGCAATGAGACGAGCTACGGTTTGTACAGTGACTCAATGTCAGCATTGCAGACGCTGGCAAATCATGGCTTGCTCCATCCCCTGGCGGTCCGCGCGCGAGCCAATTTGGCTCTAGCTTTGGACTAGAGCAAAGCTGTGTCTCTGTTCTGGATCAAGGCCCACGCGGGCCTGCCGGGGAGTGAGCGTGCGGACGAGCTGGCGAAGGAGGCAACATTGAAGTCGCGGAGGAAGCCGGACTATGACAAGTGTCCGATTTCATTCATCAGAAGTCAGATCCGAATGGGATCGCTCGACGAATGGAATCGGAGATATATGTCTGGCGAGACGGCCTCTGTGACGAAAATGTTTCTTCCGGACGCCATAGCGGCCTTCCGTATTGTGAAACAGGTGCAACCAACAGGCGTCCTCACACAGGTACTAACGCGGTGAGTTCTCCGAATACTTGAACCGCTTCAAGTGCAAGGAGAGCCCATCGTGTGCCTGTGACCCCGACGCGACGGAAAGTGTCCAGCATGTATTACTAGATTGCCCGATACACCTTAGGCAGAAACACGAGCTGGAACTACAACTAAACTCCGTTCTGACGAGGGATAGTTTGGGGATTGTGATGGACGGGAAAAGTAGAAAAGTATTTTTAACTGCGAAAATGTGGCCACAAGCGTAATAAATCGTAATAAAACAGTATAAAAACTATGCTTCTCTTTATATTGTGTGTATAAAAACAGAAGCATAGAAATAAGTATTTGACATTGTATAGTATATAGTAAGCAGTAGAACAAAAATAGAAATAAGTATATATGTATATAAATGTATGTTAGATGGTAAGAATTATGTAACTAAGATATGACATAGAATAAGCAACAATAAGTTAAGCATGAAAAATTGAAAATAAAAGAAGCGTTAGCAGCATTATTTTCCCCTAAATAAATAAAGTATGAATATATAAGAATTGGATAGTTAGTATTAAAGTGGGAGTCCCACCCACAAGAATGTAAGGCGATGGATAAGAGAAAGAAAAAGCGAGAACTGGTATGTAAGAGAGTAGTAATTATAGACGCCATAAAAATGGCGGAGTTGGCAATTAAAAAAAATAAAATATATCACTTATTTAATTGAAAGCTTGTACTAACCTGATTTTTCAGAGTCATCTCATCACATCAACCGCTAGACATCCACTGCTGGGCATAGGTCTTCCCCTAGGATCGCCACGACGACCGGTCCTTTTTTTTTTTTTTTGCCGTGTGGGAATGCATTTACGCACTTCCCGCCGTCCGGGTAGACGACGGGGGTATGTCGGACTCCACCCAGAATGGGTGACTACCGACTAAACCCACACGGGATCTTTCGTCTCACCACCGAGTGCCGGGGTTACGGAAACTAAATATTCGTCCGCGACCCCGGCGGTGGTGGACCACCCTTGCGGTCCCCAGAGACCTGACGCTGGGGAGCGCGCGCACACTCGACGCCGCGGAGCGCTGAAGTGCTCAAACGACTCGAACGCAGCGGAGCGCGCGGGCACTCGACCCAACGGGGCGTGCGCACACTCGACGCACCTTCCCTCCGGAGTGGGCGCCACCCACTCTGGCCCTTAACCCGAGGGCCCAATTTTCGGCCGCAGAGGATAGGAAGAGCGGCGGACGACATACCGACACTTCTCTTCCCCTGCGGCCCCACCGCGACCACAGTTCGGCGGCTGTGGCCCCGCCGAGGCCGCGGAAGGCAGGTGAGAGCGGCGCGACCCTGCCACCGACAGTCCTCCCCGCCGCGGCCCCAAAATCCTTCAGCCGCGGTGCCCCCCATACGACACCGCGGCCCACCTCAGTTGCGGCGTCGCTATTCGCCGCAACCTACTAGGCATCCTGCCGGAACCGGTTGGAGCTCGTCACGACTAAGGGGCAGACACCCGCTAGGCTGGTAAGACCCGCGGGTGCCCCCCAGAGGACCTAAAGGTTGCCGCCGGAACGGCAGGTTCCACCTCTGCAGGAGCAGGAAACCCACTGCGTGCGACTCACAGCAGCTGCCTCTCCAAGGGGCCACTCTACGACCAGGCTTAACTCCAAAAGCCCGTGTCGGAGCGGCCCCACCACCTCAGGGTTCCACTTCGCTTCACCGCGGAGCGTGGAGGAGTACACTCGATGCGGCTACTAAGCGCCCCCGGCACGACAAGCCGAGAACCCTGGAATGACCGGTCCTGCGCCAACCGCATCCAGCGGATTCCAGCGACCTTCACCAGGTCGTCAGTCCACTTTGCCGGGGGCCTACCCACGCTGCGTCTTCTAGTACGTGGTCGCCACTCGAGAACCTTCAAGCCCCATCGGCCATCCATTCTTCGAGCGATGTGCCCTGCCCACTGCCACTTGAGTTAGGCGGTTCTTCGGGCTATGTCAGCTACACGGGTTCTTCTACGAATCTCCTCATTTCTGATTCGATCACGTAGTGAAACTTCTAACATAGCCCTCTCCATCGCTCTCTGAGTCACAGTGAGTTTCCTAATAAGGTCCATTGTTAGCGGCCACGTTTTGGTGCCGTAAGTCATTGGCACTGGCAACACACACGAGTCAAAGACTTTCGTCTTGAGACACTGCGCTATTTGGGATGAAAAGATTTGGCGTAGCTTCCCGAACGCTGCCCAGCCGAGTTGGATTCGACGATTGACCTCTTTCTCTAGGTTGGACTTACCTAACCGGACATTTTGTCCCAGGTAAACATAATCGTCGACAACTTCGAGAACAGAGTTTCCGACCTTCACCGGAGTCGGCACAACATGGACATTTGTCATAACTTTCGTCTTGTCCATGTTCATTTTAAGACCGACACGTCATGACAGAGTCATCTGACGAGTACAAAATCCTATTGTATTTGCGTTGCTTACGTTCCAGCTTTTTATTTTTCGCTGGTAACGCTCGATCTTATCCTCATTTTTCCTTTTCGGCATGTTGGTGAAGAATTCTACTAGTGATAACACTGTTTTGTAAGGCACGTGCGAACGTTGCTTCGCTCGCAAAAAGAATGAAGTTGATAATCCTAGGAACCATAACGTAAGGAACGGTGTTGAAGTTAAAAAAAAAACGATTAGAAATCGATTCTCTAAACGTGTGAATTCTGCATTTAATATTTTTACCTATTTCATTGAGAAAGTAGGTAATGACGCGCGATGTTGCCAAACCGTTCGGATAATCTTACGCATCGCTTTGTCTTTGCCGGTCTGTAAGCCCTATCCCCGCCTCCCGCGCCCGCGCATAACGTAAACAAACGAAATTTGATTTGTTTTAATTTGATAGTCGCTCGGTAACTTCTTGGAGAGGTCACGATCGCGTGATAGATTATTTGAAAATATCTAAGTAATTGTCTTAGTAATTGTCACTTACAGTCCCAAAATCCGTTATATTCTTTATATTCCTAAATATAAATTGAAACTACACTTATAAAGAACCTTATGATGTTTTGACTACTTACAAAGTTTGTTAAAAATTGTTTACAGATACTTATTGTATAAATCTTTATAGAATTTTCTATGATCCTATGTGTATGTGTCACGTAAAAATAACCCTTAAATGTAAACACTTGGTCTCGCGGCATTGTTCGTTTGACAATATAAAAAGGTACGTCATCGGATGATATTCATTCCGTGTCCGACCGCCGCGCCAAAAAGCAAACGGAGCTCTAGTTCGGATTAGTGTACTGTACATTTAAAAAAATACATTTTAAATATTTTTACTGCTTTAATGGTAATATGTATATATATGTGTAATATGTATATATGTGTAATATTACAAGTTAAAGAAGGCTACCTGCTGGTAAAGTGTTTCTCCTGTCACTTCTACACTTCTGCATACATTATCACTTCTATAATAACAATGGACCCTATTCACACTACACTGTCTCAGCTGATGGAAACATTCCACACGAGGATGTCTGATTTTGAAGCACAGCTGCAAAAGGCACCTGCAGCATCAGCATCCAGCTCCACAAGTGTGGCCTCCGAGTTCGCAGCGTTGAAAGTGTTCATCACTCAAGCGCTTGGAAGCCTGCAGCTGCAAGTTGAGCTCCTTGCTCGAAGCCTGGACAACATGGAGATGCGGAGCCGAAAACAAATACTGTTGTTGCATGGCGTGGCTGAGTCCAGGGATGAAGATACTGCGGAAGTTGTAGCTAGTATCATCCGGGACCGACTGAAGATGAGTGGCTTCACTGTTACAGACATAGAACGCTGTCACCGGATGGGGCGTGCTGCAGCTTCACAGAGAACTCGGCCTATCTTATTTAAGCTGCATGATAGGGCCATAAGAAACAATATATGGTTTGAGAAAGTGAAGCTCAAGGGTTCAGGTATAACCAATACTGAATTTCTGACCAAGGCGCGACATGACCTTTTCATGGCTGCACGGCATAGGTTTGGTTTAACCAAGTGCTGGACCAGGGATGGTTGTCTCTATGTTGTTGGGCCTGATGGTAGGAGACACCGAATCGAATCGCTTGCGAACTTCGAAAGGGTGCAGCAGAAAGATATCGCTGGATCGGTTGCCGCAGTCCCGTCGGCGAAGCCCACTTCAAGTAGGCCGAAGCGCGAGCGTTCAGCCATCAACAAAAAGTGACATTGTTTGTTTGTAGTTTAGTTACTTGTGTGTAGACAGAGTCCGGATGGTACGTATGATTTGCTACTGAATATACCCACTCTTAACGTTATTCTTATTATGTCTGGTAAGGTGCTCAATTTTACTAGCAACACAGCCGGCAGGTGGACTAGGTGAGGTTTTTTATATACACCGTGAAATTATATAGGTTTATGGATCGAAAATTTTGGACTCTATATCAATAATGGAATCCATTTATGTGAAATTTAAATAAAATAAAGATATTTTTTTTTATAAAAAATGTGATAGACATACAAAAAACTAGAACGAAACCAGGATACATGGTAACGCCACTAAATTTAACGTACTACGATTACTACGATCGATATCATTCAATGTTACTCACACATAGGTACACAACTAACACAACTAAGCAGTAAACCATGCCGACAAAGACATAAAAGCCGCCCGCGCTCGCTGCCGCTAACTTACCTACACATTTGCCGACAATCCACTCGGATGCACTACCTATTATTACATACCACGCTGCGCGGCGGCGGCGTGCGGGGCGGGCGCTAGTTTTGCTGCAACTCGCGCGCGGTAAGGTTATGCAACCTTACTTACGATTTACGTTGTCACGCGAAATGTGTCGTCAGTACGAATATACGAACGCGAAGTACTTAGCAATTGTTCAGCTGTACTGTGCACATTAATGGACTCTCGTGAATCCATACTTAATACGGGAAGACCATCACCAAGTTCAGTTTAGTGCTAATGTGTAGGCAGTTATTATAACGGCCAATTAATAGTGACTATTTTCATTGAACGCTATCTAACAGCTCGTTTTTAGACATGTTATAAACGATAATATCGGAGCTGGCTGTTAGATGATATCCCTGTAGCGTACTTAGCTGGGATTTACTATCAGCATGATGGCTGCCCCGCTCATTATTCAAGTGTAGTGCGTGCCTACCTAAACACTCAGTTCGGTGATAGCTGGATAAGCCGCGGCGGTCCCATGGCTAGGCCGTCTAGGAGCCCGGACTTAACGCCTTTGGACTTTTTCTTGTTTTCGGAAATCAAAAGACTTGCTTACATTACAAAGACCCGTAAACATGAAAATCATGACTAGTTACGCAGTGCGATAGTGGACACCTTTGATAGAGTGAAAAGTGACAGACACGTTAAGAAAGCTAAAAGACAATAGTATAAAACGGGCACGTTTGTCTATTGAACGCGGCGGACTCCATTTCGAGCAGTTGCTTCGGTACAGGGAAGTGTAAGTAAACTTTTTGCAGGTAACTTGTATGTAAAGTTGATTATTTTGCAAATAGCTCCATTTTTTTAAATACACCTGAAATACCTACCCAGTCTCTTGACTGCTTCAGCTATCTGTTTTTAATATTGATACAGTAAATACCTAATGTTATTTATTGAAAAGTTATGTTCAAGTAAAGTATTTCTGGCAGTCCTAAGCCCGTGGAATGTATGAAGGAGAATTTGGTGTACAATTCACGTTATTCCGTGAAAATGTTGCCGCAATGATTGTACAAGCGCAGCGGCTGTACAAGCGACTGCTGCGCAAGGCGTCACGAGTTCGATCCTCGCTCGGATTTTTTTTTTATGATCTGCAGGTAATTGTTCTGTGTGTTAACTTGTGAATTAACTTGTTGCTTGAGGCAAAGTTTAAAAAAAAAAAAAAGTTTTTTTAAAGCTATTGTAATACCTACTTAATTTTTAATCCCTTTTATTGAATTGGAATGTAGGTTTTACGTTTCTATCTGCTGATTCGCTAAGCGCCTACAAACGCCTACAAACCTGTCATATTTCAATTTATACCTAGATAGGTAAGTTACGTAGATAGGTGTCCGTAGATACTTACGTACGTACTACTTAGTTACGTAAGTACTTACTTACTTAAAATGAGATCAATAAAGTACTGACCTACTAGCTTTTAAATAACGCGTAAGTACTTATTAGTACTTATTTGCTCGGACAGCCGTACCAGCTGCCTGGCGTTCGGGTCATTGAACCCGCCGCCGCGCCACCCGCGCCGCGCGTCATTGATAAGTAGCGAGCTGGCGACTGCTGCCGATTTTGAATGAAATATTGGTACACTACTACTAGCAAACTTGATCAAGTGAAAATATTCTTTTCACTTGCCACCTTTTTTATTATAAACAGTAGAGTTAATCTAAGACTTCTTTTTGTTTTACTAATTATCATAAGTTTCCCACCTTTCGGTTCCAAAACGACTACAATTTCACGGTGTAATATTTAATATAATAACATTTATTTTTATTAGTATAATATTTATTTATAATAGTTTCAATGTCTATATCAGATCACAGTGACGATTCGGATGCCTTTTTCTCGGCAAGTAGCAATGATGACAGCTTCATTAGCATCCCTTCACTTGCAGACACGCTTGTAGTGCAGTTTTCTGATGTCCCTAAGAATTTCAATGTTGTTCACATCAATGCCCAGAGCGTGCCGGCCCATTTCCCTGATATGCTGGCAACTCTACTCCTTGCCAGGTTTTAAACTAATTAGAAACGATCGCATCTATTGCGGCGGTGGCGGTGTTGCTATATATCTCCGATCGCATATTGCTTTTAAAATAATTAATGCTTCTACACAACCTCCTCCGTCAAACGCTGGTGAGCATCTTTTTATAGAAGTTGAGCTTCAGCACACTAAAAGCCTGTTGTTGGCGTCTATTACTGTCCATCTTTACGTATTGATTTCTTTTCCTCTTTAGAACATATTTTAGAAAACTTGGTTGTATCTTACAGTCATACTATTCTCATGGGTGACTTCAACACCTGTCTTCTTAAAAATGATTCTCGATCTTCTTCCCTTCATTCTATTATAGAATCATGTAATCTATCTATTCTACCCCTAAACGCGACCCATCATTTTCCTAACTCTGCCCCATCACTTCTTGACCTAGACCTTGAGCTTGTTTCTTCTTGTGATCATGTGGCTAAGCACGGCCAGAACTTGGCTGATGCTTTTTCATATCACGATTTAATTTACCTTTCATATAAAGTTCGTCCTCCTAAGGCAAAGCCAAGAATTCTTTTGCAGCGTCATTTTGGTGGTATGAACCTTGAACACCTTAGGGAGGCTGCCAGTAGCATTGATTGTACATCTGTGATGAATTCTGAATCAGTGGACGATAAATTGACAATATTTAATAAAAGTCTGGTTGATGTTTATGATGCCCACGCTCCAATTAGGCCAGTTAAGGTTAAACACCTACCATCACCGTGGCTTACTGACGACATCAAAAAAGTTATGGCTAGAAAAATCGCAGCTAAGTCTAAATATAACTCTATATCTAGCCAGCCAAACTGGGAGAAATATGTAGAAATCACTGTAACAAGGTGTGTAGGAATGCTCAATGCCATTTTATTCATACTTCTGTTGAAAATGGAGATCCAGCAAAAGTTTGGAAATTTCTTAGATCAATGGGAATCGGTAAGTCGCGCCAAGACAAAATTCCTAAAAATTTAGATATTACTTCACTGAATCAACATTTTTCTGCTTCGTCTTATATTGATAAGACAACTAAGTCAAAACAGTGTCGCGCGGAATTGCGTCGCGAGCGGTTGTGTCATAGCAGACTCGCGGTTACCGTGCGGTATTTTTTTTTATATCTACCCTCATGCGGTCAAATGGACGAAATAAATAAAAAACAGAGTGATAAAGTGGAGAGTGACATGAGTGAAGAAGAGTTACTGAGCGATAGCTCATCGCGCGAGCAACAAGTACAAAATGTTCAAATTGAAGTACATTGTGAGACGAATAAATTGGATGATAATGAGATGAATTTACGTGCTACTAAAAGGAATAGAAACGATAGTGACATAGTTGACGCAGAAGGATTTAATATGGTAATCAGTAGAAGAACTAAGAGATTAACAAGAAGCAACTCTAATAATGAGAGAATAGAAATGAGAAAGAGTGAAGAGCGTGATATAAATAATTTTGTGGTTTGCATGACAAATAAGGAACCAATACCTAAGCAGATCGGATTAGCAAAGTTATTAAATTCAGCGAGTATACCTCCTACTGTAAAAGTTACGTACAGAAACCCATACAAAGTTTTATTACAATTTGAAAAGAAAAATGATGCAACAATGATGATAAAGAATAAAAGTCTGATCGATAAAGGGTACAGATGTCACTTAACAAGCGAAGTTAATTTCTCATATGGTGTGGTTAAAAATCTTGAGTTAGATGTAGAAGAAAATGAAATGTTGGAGAATTTCAAGTCGGATTGCGAGATAATATCAATTAAAAGACTTAAACGAATGTCAAGTACGGGAGAGTGGGTTGACAGTGAGACTGTTCGTTTTTGTTTCAACAGTTCCAAATTGCCTACACACATCTATGGGTATGGCTGTCGTTTTACAGTACAGTCATATGTATTCCCAGTGTCGCAGTGCTCCAATTGTTGGAAATACGGACATTTGGCTAGAGCTTGCCCAAGCAAGCACATATTCTGTCCAAAGTGTGGAGGAAGACATGCAAATTGTGAAACGAATAGATACATATGCATAAATTGTAAAGGGAGGCACATGGCACTGGATAAAGCATGCCCAATATTCTTTAAAGAAAAAGAAATACGTAGTATTATGAGCAAAGAGAACTGTCCGTATAATATAGCGATGGAAAAATACCTCAAGGACAAAGATTCCACAACAAACTACTCAAAAGAAGAAAGTATCCCCGCCGTAAGGAACCCACCCATTTCTTTTTACACTTATAACACCCAGAATAGAACTTACCAAGAAGTCTTGACAGGAAATACCATGCCGATTTCTCAAGAACAAGAAAGAAATTTAGAGGGAGAAGAAGAAGAAGAGAGAGTTTCTGTATCATCTGTACAAGAGAGCGAGAGCCTTACAGAAGAGCAATGGACACGAAAAAATAAGAAAAGAGAGAAGAAGAAACGCCAGGAGAGAGATGTTGTTAATCAGAATGAATCCTTAGAGTACACAGTAATTGGAGAGGAGACACAAGAACCAAATAAAAGAAAAGAAAATCTAAGGTTTAAAAGTATCCTATATAAAATTCAAAATATTATTTTGTCTAAAAATAACTCAGATAAATTTGAACAAATTCTGAAACTATTAATTGATAGCATAATTTCATTAGTAATAAATACACTAAGTGACGGAGATTTAATTAAAAAAATAATTGATAGTTTCTATAATGGATAATAGTAATAATAAAATTAATAGTGTTGTACTCAACATCGCGCAGTGGAACGCACAAAGTATATTACCCAAAAAACATGAGTTTGAACTATTATTACAACAAGAAAAAATTGGTATTTGTATCTTAAGTGAAACTTGGCTTAACTCTGATATTTCTCTACGAATTGGTAATTATAATGTTTATAGACAAGATAGGCATGACTCCTATGGAGGTGTAGCATTGGTAGTGCATAAGTCAATTAAAGCTCATATTTACCCGATAAACCTGACTAACTCAGGCATCGAAGTGATATGCATTAGAGTATTAAATTGCAACTTATTAAATTACGTTGTATCTGTGTACTGTCCCTCTAATGTAAATACAACACAAAATGACTGGGATTATTTATTTTCGCAATTTAAATCGAAATCGATAGTAGCTGGTGACTTTAACGGCCATAACACAAATTGGTCTTGTAAAAATGATAATAGGGGTAATCAATTGGTTGATTCGGCATTAGATAATAATTTTATATCTTTAAACAATGGACAGTCAACCAGGGTTAAGTTAGTGAATGGCCATTTACAGGAGACAGCACCAGATATAACGTTTGTAACATCAGATATTGCAATATATTTTAATTGGCTTGTTACTAATGAAAATTTAGGTAGCGATCATCTTATTATTACATACAACCTGCAATATCGTGCTTCTCACAGATTCTCGAGGCGCCGTAACTTTAAGTTAGCAGATTGGAAATTATATTATAGTTTGTTAAATGATTGTTTTACAGTTGCACCGCAAGGTATGGACATCCAGGCTATGTATAACTATTTTATTGATCAAATTAATTTAGCAGCCGAGAAAAGTATCCCTTGGAGTAAACTAAATAATAACCCCGCACAAAAGTTCCAACCAAAACCATATTGGAGCCCAGAAATATCTAAAATAGTAGCGCAACGACGCTTAGCTTTAAAAAATGTGAGACGTAACCCTACGCCAGACAACCTAAGATTATTAAACTCCAAGATAGCTGAAGCGCAAAAGGTTATCAGACGAGCTAAAAACAAGGGCTGGCAAACCTTTTGCAGTAAAATAGACGAGTCAACAAATTCTTCGGAAGTATGGCGTAGGATGCGGTGGATGAAAGGGTTACATCATTCTTTCACGGAACCCTCTAAGGAAAAGAAGGAGGAATTATTACAGTTATTAACACCAGATTCTGTTACACCACCAAAACCAATAATTAAATCTGTAAATTCGCAGTTGGAGGGGGAATTAACGTTAAATGAGTTATGTCAGAGTTTGAAAAAGAAGGACACTGCACCAGGGGTAGATGCCATAACCTATTCTATGATATTTCGCCTACCCTCATCAGCTAAAATGTATTTACTAGAAATATATAACCTTATTTATAAAAAATCCCTTGTTCCGGATCAGTGGCGTAATATTTTAGTGGTACCTATTCCAAAACGAAGTACTAGTACAAATATATTACCTAAGTTGCGGCCGATATCGCTAATATCATGTTTATGTAAAATTTTTCATGCAATGTTGGCAAAAAGATTAGAATGGTTTGTTGAAAGACAGAAGATTTTATCCCTTAATTCAACCGGATTTCGTAAAAGTCAATCATGCGTTGAATGCTTAGCTCGGTTGGTGTCCTACGTACAAATTGGTTATACTAAAAGTACTCCTACAGTGGCATGTTTCATAGATATAGATAGTGCCTATAATAATGTACTGATTGATAAACTAGTTTTGATTCTTGATCACTTGAATGTTGGCTCTAAAATATGTAATTATATATGGTGCTTTTTAAGTAAAAGATATATTAAAATTAGAGAAAATTGTTCAGATAATGAATTGACCAGGTGGGCCAACAGAGGACTAGCACAAGGAGATCCTATCTCGCCTCTGTTATTTAATATTGCTACAACTCATATATGTAGGCAAGTAAATAATAATATTAACATTTTACAGTATGCGGACGACTTTGTAATTTATACGCAACATAAAAAAATATCAAATAGTAATAATTACATCCAAAGAGCTTTGGATATAGTAGTAGAAGAATTAGAACAAATTGGGTTGGAAATATCTCCTATCAAATCTAATTGCTGCATATTTAGTAGAGGTAGGAAACGAGTTACTGCTAACTTAGTAATAAATAATTGTATAATCCCTACTGTTAATTGTATTAAATACTTGGGCATATGGTTGGACCAATCATTATTATGGAGCAAACATATAAATGAAATACGAGAGAAATCGCTTAAAGTAATGAACATACTCAAGATTTTGGCTGGATCTTCATGGGGAGTACACCCTAAGCATCTCCGTAGACTGTACATATCCCTTGTAAGAAGTAGGCTGGACTTTGGTTGTTTTTTGTATCACAATGCAGCTAAATCACACTTGCTTAAATTAGACCGGGTCCAAAACAATGCATTACGTGTAGTGGGAGGATTTATCAAATCAACCCCAATACACGTAATGGAATCCGAGTTGTGTATTTGTCCACTTTCCCTACGTCGTGAATATTTGGCAACAAAATTTTGTTTAAAATTGCTTTCATGGTCTAACAATCTTACAATTAATTTATTGGCTGAACTCGAGAAACTGTGTGAGCAAAGCTATTGGCATAGAAAAACAAAACCATTGTTGGTATCTGTATATTGCAATGTAAAACAACAAAAGGTTAGCTCCAGTAACCCTTTGCCTATGTTTTCTTTACACACTTGGATGTCTAGTTTTAATACTAAATTTATTGTCACTGAAGTTGAAGATGTTATTTATTCTAAAAGTCAATATACCACCGCTGAACTTAAATATAAAACACTTGAATTTCTAGATGCTAACTACAAACACTGGGAAAAATTATATACAGATGGATCCAAAACCAGCAATGGTCTTGGTGCGGCCATTTATGACAGTAAACGTGAGGTAAAAGAATGCTTCAAGATCACTTCTGACCTGAACTCGATCATGTCTGTGGAACTGTTTGCAATCTCAGAAGCAATATCCTATATTGAGGCTATGGGTTTTAAACTTGTTGTTATTTTATGTGACAGCAAAAGTGCGTTACAGCATTTGGCTCGATGCGCCTCTAGTAGTACAAGAGGTGTTTCGATAGCCTATTCAATTTTAAAAAGAATAAATTTATTGATAGATCACGGTGTTGTTCTGAGATTGCAATGGATACCCTCTCATGTGGGAATACGTGGTAACGAAGTAGTTGACAAGTGTGCCAGAGACGGTGTGGTTACTGGTTCTGAAACTTACTTATACCCAGAATATAGCGAAACATTGTCAAAATATAGAGATAAGATTAATGATAAGTGGGCTCTGCATTTTGACAGCATATCCACAGATAAAGGTATTTGGTACAGAACGTTGCAAGCGGAACCATTTCATACACCGTGGTTCTTTAACTCTTCATTGCAGCGAAACCTTGTTGTAATAGCCCTCCGTTTGCGCTCTGGTCACATGCCACTTAATAAATTTAACTACTTAATGAAGAAAACAGATTCTCCAAATTGTTCAGTGTGCGGTACAATAGAAGACGTTTATCACTGCCTGTCTTTATGCACTAAAAATGAAACAGCGCGATTGACATTTATGATGAAATATAAGTTGAACAGAAGTGACATTGGAGTATTTCAAAGTATTTTAGCGAACCCAACATCTGCAATAGCACATGAACTTTACAAAATACACCATAAGCAACAATTGTAATGGCTTTAGTATATTATTATGGCGCTTATAGTACAATTATGTATGTAGATATAAGTTTAGATATATATTATAATGTTAAGAGTTTATTGTGAATAGCGTTAGAATATAATGTTGTAATAATGGGGCTGACATTGTCGAAACACGACAAAAGTCCCTGAAAATTAAAGAATAAAAAAAAAAAAAAAAAAAACTAAGTCAAATACATTACATTATCTTACTACACTTCCGATCCCCGATTATCCCTCCTTCGTCTTTAATCAATTATCTGCTTGTGATGTTAAAAAGAGCATTTTATCCATAACTTCCAATGCAGTTGGTAGTGACACAGTCAGCCGTAATATGATCCTTCCTATACTTGACGAAAT
Source organism: Craniophora ligustri (assembly GCA_905163465.1). NCBI lineage: Eukaryota > Metazoa > Arthropoda > Insecta > Lepidoptera > Noctuidae > Craniophora > Craniophora ligustri. The sequence goes on from LR990976.1 coordinate 7,119,423, forward strand.
CCTTCCTATCATATGTCACATCTTTAATTATTCCCTATCCAGTGGTCTCTTTCCGAGTGCTTGGAAAGACGCCCAGATTACTCCTTTACCCAAAAAACCCAATCCCGTTTCCTTTTCTGAATATCGTCCTATCTCTATACTACCATTCCTATCCAAAGTCCTAGAACGTCTTATTCACAACCAATTAAGTTCATTCCTTTGTAAGAATAGACTTCTCAATCCCTTTCAATCCGGTTTTCGTCCTGGTCATAGTACGGTAACTGCATTGGTTAATATAACGGATGACATACGGCTTGGCATGGAAAATGGAAAGTTAACGGTACTTGCACTACTAGATTTTAGTAATGCTTTTAATGCCGTTGACTTTGATATTTTACTTGGCATACTTTGCTCTCTTAACATATCTCCAACAGTGATTGATTGGTTTCGTAGTTATCTGACTGGGCGCCGGCAACGTATTCGTATTGAAGATTCATACTTTTCGTGGTGCAATACTACAGCTGGTGTACCTCAGGGTGGCGTTTTATCCCCGTTACTTTTCGCAATATTTATTAATTCTATCTCTAACCAATTGCTGTCATCCTACCACCTTTACGCAGATGATCTTCAAATCTACTCGCAAGCCCCACTAAAGCAGTTAGCAGAAGCCGTCGGTAACATAAACCTTGGTGAAATATCAAGATGGAGCAGGTGCTTTGGACTTCAAATAAATCCATCCAAATCCCAAGTTATTGTTATTGGCAGCTCACGTATGGTTTCCAAGATCGACTGGTTCAATCTCCCTCACGTTATCTTTGACGGTGTTCAGGTTCCTGTGGCTGATAAGGTCAAGAACCTGGGAATACTAATGGACAAAACGTTGTCTTGGGGTCCGCAATGCAAGAAACCAGTCGTTGGTTATTTGCTTCAGCGGGTTCTTTGAGACGACTACGAAACTTTCTCCCTACTGCCACCAAGATTGCACTTGCACAATCTCTTCTTCTGCCAATTCTTGACTATGCCGATGCCAGCTATCTTGATCTCAACGAGGACCAATTTAATAAGCTTGAGCGACATAGCAACATAGCAACATGTTATGATACTCGCTGTAAAGGGAGTATTCTGGGTTGGACAGAATTGTCAAATCGATGTTGCTATGTCGCCATAAGACATAAGTAACATAAAGAAGGCAAAATTCAACACGTCAGGCGGATACCTCGGTGGCTCAGTTGGCAGAGCGTCTGGAGTACTTATCCAGAAGACGCGGGTTCGAGTCCCGCCTGAGGTTGAATTTTTCTTTCTTAATAAAAATTAAAAATCTTAGCTTGAAATATGCTAAAAAATACAAAAAAGATTGTATAAATTTATAATAAATAAAATATAGGTATAGTTTCAAATGTCTAAACAGCCAAGTAATGTTCCTTTACCAATTTTCTAAATGCAACCAATGTTTGTGCATGTCTTATAGACAGTGGCAGCGCATTTCACAATCAAGAGGCCTGAACCGTAAAGGAATGGTCAAAGAATATAAAAAATATTTTGTGTAGGTATTACGTAAGTATATAATGGTATAATGTAATATATATTTATGTGTATTATATGTTTTTACGATGTATAATTATTTACTATGTGCACCGCTAACTACTCGTTTCCCTTTCTCTCAACTCTTGTCCATCCAATGGTTGTCTGGAAGAGATTGCTATTAGCGATAAGACCGCCAATTGTACTTTATACTTTCTGTATATTCCATAGTGTTGTATTTTTGGTGTATGTACAATAAATAATACTCTATCCACTCAGGCATCCGAGCGCAATGATTTTTGACGCGCCCGCGTCCGGTCGCACGCGCTGAATTTAATCGCGTCGCGCGCTTGTTTCGTGACCGATATAAAACGCATTTTCTAAGAAACTACTCATGTTACGGCAAATTAAAAAATACCGGTATAAGCTGACATTATAAAGAATCAATATAACTAAAAATTTAATTACAAAGTCTAATGTAATATGTAAAAAAAAATATGAAGTTGACAATATGGGTTTAATTCAAGTAAAATATTTATTAAAACAGGTTTTTATCGACATTTTTTGTAACATATCTCAATGTTACTTACTTATTATAAAACTAGACTATATAAACTTTTTTTAATATCAGTACATAATAACAAGGAACGTACAGTGTAGAACAGGAAATCAAAACAAAAGACCCTTCGTTGTAGAAATTTGACACCGTCTTGGACGACGAATTTAAAAACCGTGAACATCAAATTGTTATCGTCATGTTTATTTCTGCTTTAATCTACTTAAATATTAATAATGAACTATATTTCTAATTAAAATACGTATTTAACTAAAATATAAAATATATCATGTACAAACTTATCGAAAACCGGCACAATGGCGGAGTTTTGCTTGTTGATTTTAACACGTTTAAAAACATAATAACATACTGTGGATGTTTAGAATGTGTATATATTTTGAAAGAATGAATCTTCAGCTTTTTTTTAATATATAACACATAAACATTGGGATAAAAACAAAGAGCTCAAAAACACTTGTTATATCTGAAGATGCCCTTAGATACAACTCTAACATACAGCGCACCGTCATTCGATTTCGCCGTACTTCGATTATGCAACTCCGCTTCATCAATTAATAAAAACTGATCGCCTTTTGTCACCTAACATCGGGACGTTAGGACATCCTAATTATAAGTCTTAGTAATTAAGTTAATTATTGTAACTCGTAATAAATCTTTTATTATATTTAATTGGTTTTTTTTTGGACTCCACCGCTGCCCATCTTGTAATTCACTTCAAAACCACTTGACGATATTTTATTCGAAAACTAAAATAAACATTTTTTATTGATATTCATTCGGACACCCGACTTTTTGTCTCATCGACAATATTCGCATTATTTAATAAAGAGCCATCTAGTATATGGTTCCTCAAGCTAGTTGAACAATTTTAAGAAGAAAAAACGGTCCTAAGTGCGCGGGTAGACGAGGCTGCTCTAGTCGCCCTAACGCTTTACTTCAAAAAATTTTCGGCTGCCATGGTCGCCCGGACGCGCGAGTGGCTATCTATCTATTGATTGATTACAACTCTAATAAGCTAGTGGAAGTGTTTCCTACCTGGTCGGTATATAGGTTTAACCTACATTTAAAAGGTAATTATTATAAAACTAGCTGTTACCCGCGACTTCGTCCGCGTGAAATTTAAAGAAAAATTTTATGTTCATATTCATGCATTGGTCAGGTCCCGCGTTATTAAGTCATACGGAATTAATTCGTCTTTAATTCGTTTCTTGTTCTTAATTTAAAGTAGCCTAAGTTACTCCTTATAACGATGGTAAAAGTCCCTACAAAATCGGTCCAGCTGTTGCAGCAATTAGAAGGAACGAAGAGAGAGACAGACAAACAAATAAGAAATTATTCTTTTATGTAATTACCTCCAACATAATTCTCTATCTCTTTTTAATCCCGTCAGGGAATTTCGATAAAATACGAAATACGTCTTCCATCAATTCTGTTAAAGAATGTTTATACAAAATTTGAAGTAGATTGGACCAAGGAATCACGTTGTCTCGTACAAACTTGGTCCCCCTATCCCCCCCCCCCATTATGGGCAAAATTTTGGAAAATCCTTTCTTATCGTATACCTTTTTTTTTTTTTAAGTGCGGAAAAATCCTTTACGGACCGTCCCGCCGCCTGGGGAGGCGACGGGGTGTGTCGGACTCCGCCCAATGTGAGCGTTTACCGACTAAAAAACTAAAAAACCGCACCCGTCAACGCCACCAACCCGATTGCCGGGGCCATGGGATTCGCAAAAGCATGCACCACAACCCCGGCGGGCTTCGGTCCAGCCCTTATCGCTGGACCCCGGCTAGGAGCGAGGCATTGCTAGCCTCGCATCCTCCACGCAGGCGCACATGTGACGAACACGCGCGCCGCCTACTTGGGGCCATTTTCAGATTGGGCGCGGACTCCCCTAGTCGCGCCCACCCGTTGGAGGAGCTCATGGAGGCCGGAGGTCTATTTGCACCCTCCGGCGCCCGGTGCGTCTACTGCGGATCGGGAGAGAGGTTGTGATTTCTCTCTCCCTTTCCGCCGCCTCTTTCGCGCGCATTACTTGCTCGCAGTAAGAGGCGGCGGCATCCCACGCGCTCTCGCTCCCGACCATGGATAGAATCATAGCCGGAAGCGAGAGGTCACCGCCGACTGCCGCTACAAGTTCACGGTGCTGCTCTGCCCAGGCCAGGCAAGCCTGGAGCGTGTGCTGCGCCGTGTCCTCAGGGCAGCCCATACAGTGGTGACATCCGGGCGATGGCTCCCGGCCTATGCGACACAGGTACTTGCCGAAGCACCCATGCCCAGACAAGACCTGCGTCAGCCGGAAGCTGAGGGCGCCGTGGCGCCTCTCAAGCCACTCCTCCATGACAGGCCTTACCGCCACTATCGTGGCGTGCCCTTCTTATCGTATACCTACGACATACTATTCACTTCCCTTCGCGCTTCTGTACGGTGCGGTAAACGTCAAATCGGCTCCTTATAATATTTCGTGATTTATTGGTTTCGCGATCGAATCTGGACCGTGGTTTGTTATTTGGTTGTGTGGTATTGTTTTAAATGCTGGCTGAGTAAGTTTTTATACTTGTAAATATTAATATTTGTGATTTATTGTTAAACATTGGATTCGGTAAGTACAATTATTAGTTTTTTCAGTATTGCGGGTGGAGTGTTGGGGCTTCAGATTTCTCAATGAAACTCCAGTATCAAAATAGTGTTGGTATAATTATTAAATACGATGATTTACAATAAAAAAGTGGTAGCACAATGTTCGCGGCAGATACGATATAAAAAGTAAAATAAATCAAAGATGTGTCGGTACTTGAAAAAATAAAAATTCCATTAAGCCTTAACAGTTTTGAAGGGCAACTTAACACAATTTATGAGATAAGGGTCACGGTTAACGCAGGCGTCTTCATCCTCCCCCCGTGGAAACGTGGAGGTTTCAACCTTCTAGCAATTCTTCTTCAGTTGGTAAAGGGAAAACGCGAACCAAAGGTCGTCGTACAGTTCCTCTAGTGCCTTTCACGTCAGCGACGCGCGATATTCCGTCGGGTCCTGGGAACAACCTTGTAATACGTCCGAGTCTCCAACATAGGGGTGGCACGTTATCCTCTTGCAATAAAACCATATCTCCAATTTTGACGGATTTGGTATTTGCCTTCTATTTTCGGCGCTGTTGCAATTCTGCGATATATTCGCGTTGCCAACGCTGCCAAAAGTGTTGGTTTATTTGCTGCAGTCTGGCGTAACGCTGCAAGTTATTTGGGTAGCAGTCCTCCAAAGCAGGTGCGGGCAGAGCGGTGAGAGCTCGACCAATGAGAAAATGCCCAGGAGTGAGGCAATGGACATCGTCCGGAGAGGTGGATAAAGGACAGAGAGGTCTACTATTCAAAATAGCTTCGACTTGCGCGAAAAGAGTTTGAATCTCCTCAAAAGTTAAATGAGAGTTACCCATCACTCGCCTAACATGAAATTTAGCTGAACGGATACCAGCCTCAAAAATGCCGCCAAAGTGAGGAGCGTAAGTCGGAGAAAAATTAAATTGTATGCCTTCTGCACATGCAAAATCAGACAGATCGACGTGATTAATTTTAAAGAAGTCGTTTGTTTCCTTAGCTCCCGCTACGAAATTGCGACCATTGTCGCAGAACACTTCCGCTGGCCTGCCTCTTCGTGACACAAATCTGCGGAATGTCATAATGAAAGCGTCTTTCGACAGATCGCTCACCGCTTCTAAATGTGAAATTTTATATCTTAAGCATATGAAAAAACAAAGGTAACATTTAGTTAAAGAGGCACCACGTCCTCTTTTGTTTAAAATCAGGAATGGACCAGCGAAGTCTATTCCCACTGTTTGAAATGGGAAATTTGACGTGACACGTTGTGATGGCAACTGTCCCATTATAGGCGCAATCGTTTTGCCTTGCAACCGTCTGCACCTGGAGCAGTTACGAAAAGTGCGTCTCGCTAAATGTCTGCCATTGATCGGCCAAATATATTCCCTAACTATGGCTAATAATAATTGCGGGCCAGCATGTAGTCCGCGTTTGTGTTCATACTCAAATATTAATCGAGTGAAATGATGCGAAGAGTGTAAAAGAACCGGGTGTTTCTTATTATAACTATAATCAGAAGATCCGAGTCGACCTCCAACTCGAATAACTTTCTCGTCACATAAAAATGGTGACAATGATAAAATATTTGATTTAGGACTTAATGATTTATTATTTTTTAATAAATTATATTCATTTAAGAATGACTCTTGCTGACTAAAACGACATAAATAAATAAACGAACTATTTAATTCATCAACAGTTAAAATACCGTAAATTTTATCATTCTTATTTTTCAAATTATTAATAAACCTTAATACATAGGCAAAAGATCTCCTTAATCTATTAAAGTTAGAAAAGTTTTTAAATTTAACTAAAGGTTCATATTGAGTAACAACATTAGAGGTAATAGAATAAGATTTAGTTTCAGGTAAGTTATTCATTTCGGTTTTATTTTTTAAGATGGGCCAATTGCATTCAGGCTCCTTGAGGAATGAAGGGCCCGTCCACCACAGATTGTTAGCGCCGAGTTGATCTGGGCTGACTCCTCTAGATATCAGGTCTGCAGGGTTGACAGATGTGGGCACGTAGCGCCACGATGAAGCATCTGTTAACTCACAGATCTCAGCAATCCTATTGGCTACAAATGTTTTTAGATTTTTAAAACTAGTGTGAAGCCATGCTAGCACAACTGATGAATCGCACCAGTGTACCTGATGTTGAACTTCATACCTCAATGAATCCCTGACAGCTTTACATAATTTTGCTGCCAGTAAAGCTGCACATAAATCAAGTCGGGGTATAGTTGTACCCTTGATTGGAGCTACTTTGGACTTGGAACAAAGTAACTTCACCGTAACCTGATTAGAATAATTAACAGAACGCAAATAAATACAGGCTCCGTATGCGTGTTGTGATGCATCACTAAACGTATGTAATTCGACGGATGTTGGTGCATCACAGAGGACAAGCCGGGGTACTTCCAGAGTACACAAACAGGGTAAGGACTGTGTAAATATATCCCATTCTCTACTGATTTCATGTGGGACTGGAGAATCCCAAGTTAAATTTTGCAGCCACAATTGCTGTAATAAAATCTTCATTTGTATTACGCATGGGCTGATCAATCCTAAGGGATCAAATATTTTAAATAAAGAAGAAAGAAAAGTTCTTTTAGTTAAAATATTACTAGTAGAAGAACCGGGTGCCTTAATGGGAAAATGGAGCTGATCTATTGCTGGATTCCATCCCATGCCCAAGGTACTAGTGGACTCACTGACTATAAGATTGTCATTAGTGTGGTCAGTTAAGGGTAATAAGGAGGGTAGGTTCGTTTTGAACTTACGAAGATTAAAGCAGCCCTGTTTTAATGCTTCAGTAACCGATTGATGAATGTAACGCAAGGAGTCTTCGCTTTCAGAACCCGTGATTAGATCATCTACAAAGAAGTCATGCTGTATTATGTCCTTGACCATAGGATCAGAAGATTCTTCACCGATTTGCCACAGGCAGCGTGTACTCAAATAACTGGAACTTGCCATTCCATATGTTACAGTATTTAGCTGCAACGTTTTGATGGGGTCTGACTCGTTCTCCCTCCATAAAATGAGTTGAAGATTACGATCCTTTTCATGGACGCGGATTTGACGGTACATCTTCTCCACGTCACCGGTAAGAAGATATTTATACTGTCGAGCTCTTATTAAAATAGAAAAGAGTGAGTCCTGCATATTTGGCCCGACCAAAAGGATGTCATTGACAGACTGACCTGATGAAGTAGGAGCCGAGCCGTCGAACACGACTCTAGTCTTAGTGGTTTCACTACTAGCCTTAAAAACAGCATGATGACAAAGGTAATACGATGCTGTGTGACTTATAGGTAAAGTGGTTTCTGAAAGGTGACCTAGGTCTGCGTATTCACGCATGAAGTCTATATACTGCAACTTGACTTCAGGTTGCTTACGAAAACGCCTTTCTAAATTTAATAAGCGTTTTTTAGCGACTGAGTAAGATTCACCGAGGCAATCAGGTATATCCTTTAAGGGTATACCTACTGAAAATCTACCAGTGTCTAGACGAACAGTGTTCGATAAAAAATGTTGTTCACATGCCTTCTCGCTATGACTCATGAGGTGGTTCGTTTGCGGAACATTTTCTAAGTCCTAGAACTTGGTAAGTTCTTGATGTATGTTGTCATCGGATGATACATAAGAAACAATTGAATGCTTACATTCTATATTCATGTTTTTTACCTTATTTTTAGTGGGGAAATTTAAATAAATTGGACCGGAAATCAACCAACCGAAGTGGGAACTTCTTAATATTGGAGTGAAAGTTGTTCGCGACCAAGTATATCCCAAAAAATATCGGCACCGATGAGGACATCAACGGGTGCGGGTTGGTGGAAGTGAGGGTCTGCTAAAAATATGTCACTCGAAATGTTAAGTTGTTTGACATCGATAAGTATCTTGGGTATGTTACCGGTTAAAGCTGGTAAAACAAGAAACGTAGAAGTGACAGTGAAATGCTTCATCAAAGATTTTAATTGTACTACACTAGTCTCTGTAGCCTGGCTAGTAGTTTTATTTCCTATGCCAATTATGTTAACGTGAAAAGTGGAAGTTGACTGTAGGCCTAATTTTGTTTTAAGAGATTGAGTAATAAACGATGACTGACTACCGCAATCCAAAAGAGCGCGAACTCTCTCAGTTTGATTAGTTATTGGATTGACAACTTCAATGTAAGCAGTAGACAATAAAACTTGGGTAAAACTTTGTTTAGAAAAATTTACGATGGCGTCAGTAATTTCAGGTGAAGTTGTGACAATATTGGAAACATTTTGATGACCAAGTTGTTTATGCAATAGCCTATTATGCCTTGCATTGCATATGCGACAAGGATGCAAGCGACAATTGCGAGCAGAGTGTCCAGTTCTTAGGCAGTTATGACACAAATTCAATCTGTTTACTTCAATAATACGCTCGTCTACACTCTTAGCCAAAAAGGCGATGATTGTTATTGCAAACGCCGCACGATATATCAGAAATATTGTTGTGTTCATTATTAGAAACGTACGACTGTTGTGGCCTGTTATTATTAGTCACCATACGCTTTGGCGTTACATGTGTCTTTGTCTTAGAGTACGGCTGACTGCGACTAATTGACTCGAGTACATCGGCGCGGTCAGTAAGAAACTTAAAAAAGTGTTGCAAATTGACACTGTCATCATCCAACGTGCCACGGTATTCTTCCCACTCCCACAAGTGTGTGATTATCAAGTTTGGCACTCATTATATGAATGATTAATTCGTCCCACGCATGTGTAGCTAATCCAAGACTAGTTAAGGCACGTAAATTTTTAGTTATATGATCTACAAAATATCGCAATGATTTATCAAACTCGCGTGTAATTTGTTGTATATCTAACAATGAGTTCAAATGATGACTTTTTAATTGACGTTTATTATCATATCTATTACAAACTAACTTCCAAGCATTTTCGTAATTCGCACTAGATACCTCCAAGTTGGCTATAATACGCGCTGCATCGCCCGTCAGATACGAAATAAGGTAATGAAATTTATGAATCAAAGCGATGCGATCGTTATTGTGTACTATAGATAAGAATGTGTCACGAAACTCAAGCCAACGGAAGTATGAACCGTCGAACTTAGCAATTTGTATTCGAGGTAATTTAAAACTAATATCGTGTTGTTCAATGTTGCATTGACCTGTAGATAGTTGGCTAGAATTTATATCTTTATAATTGCTTTCATCATGACGATTTGAATTATGTTTTTGTAAAATACTTTGAGCAATTGCAATATTTGAGATAAACAGCTGTTCGATAGTATCACGCTCATCTATCTCATCGGGTAAATTAACAAAATTCAACACTTCTATTTGATTTTGCAAGTCGTCAAAACGGCTATAAATAGACTCAAACTTGTTTAATTTTAATGTTAATTCAGCTAACTCAATCTGAGAAAGAATTTCTTTAGAAGTAACATTTGATAAAAAGTTTCTAAATTTTGTTATCTGTCCCTATATGGAACTGCGTTTTACTAAAAGATCCTGTAAGTCTTGAGGATCCTTTGTGCTAGTTTCACCTCCATAATCTTTACCCATTGTAAATTTAAAATATTATAAATAACGTTATATTCTACTTAAGAAGTAATTTAATTTTAAACAAACTTGTGGGTCGGTTGATTATAGAATTAACACTGGCACAAATAGGTATTTTCTTTTAAATAATAATAAAACTTAGCTCACGCTCCTCGCCTAACGTCACCTGAGGCCGGCTCTGCCCTCCCAGCACGCACCGGCAGCGTTGGGCACGACTGCAGCTGCGTCCCGGTCTCACACGGCACGGGTGTTGTATTTCAGAGTACTTGGCCTGGAATGTTCGGCAAATGAGGTGAAATATATGCTAAAATTATGGCTAATGAGCCAGTAAAGTAATAGTGGGATTGTATCGTAGAAAGATCTAGTTATAGGACTTGTTTTATGTTTGAAATTAGTTGACAATGTTACTATAACCTTAACTGAAATGTGTATGACTCAATGTAATGAGTTTTAACACTATATATATTGATTCACAAGTAGAAACTATTTGATATAGGTATTAGGTAATATTTTTTAGGTATATTTTTATGGATAGTGAGTAGGTAGTTAAGTAGGTTAAAGGGAATTCTTAAGGAAAAGGGCACTTAGCTGCATTGGCCGAGGCTGCGGTACGATGCTGAATGCTGATCGTTGACCGGCGATGACTGCAATGGCTTGTATACTTTCAGGAATCCCAGGATTATTGCTCGAATTCGACGTAATTTGGCTGCGGCGCAATAGTTACACCGGCGGTGTGTCGTCGTGATGATCGAACTTGTTTTTGACGAATTTTGCAGGTCCTGTCACGGTCGCCAGATGTTGGGGCTTCAGATTTCTCAATGAAACTCCAGTATCAAAATAGTGTTGGTATAATTATTAAATACGATGATTTACAATAAAAAAGTGGTAGCACAATGTTCGCGGCAGATACGATATAAAGATAGATCCAAGCGGTTACAAGTACAACCATCAAACGTCATTGATAACAATTCATCCTTATTGAATGCTAGTGACGCGAGCAATGCCGACTACTGCGAACTAGTATGGGAGGCATCGGCATATTTATCGAAAATTAATGACCTTCTCAACGATCAAGGATCCCGAATTAACGTTGCGAACAAGTCTGCCATTATGGATATGACTCAGCGTATTACGGCAATTGTATCTCTGCTCGCGATTAAATCTTCCTCTACTGAAACCAAATTAGTTCGTACGGAGCGAGAATTAGAAAAAGTAAAATCTAATGTCACAGTTAGCCCGAATAATAAGATTTCTTACGCGGAATCATTGAATTTACGAACTTCAAAAATTACTCCCGCTTTACAGTCGCGCCCGCCGCTGCCATGCGTAGTTGCATATCCCACCACGGAGCGCTCAGCTGATTACGCGTCGTCGTCAGCTACAAAACAGGCGCTAATGAAAGCTATTAAACCAACTGATGATGGCTTCCAAATCGTCGGCGTTAAAAAAACCGCTAAATCCGGCGTCGTGTTGCGTGTAGCGAATGAGACTCAAATAAAAAAATTGCAATCTGTCGACGTGATTAAATCTGCCGGCTTGCGTCTTAAACAGCCAAAAGGCATCATTATTGAGGAAGAATTTACTAAATCCACAAAGATTATACGCAAACGTACTATGGATAATGGTAGGAAATGGATAGGTATTGAATTAGAGCCTGCGGTGCGTAAACATTTAGTTAACACTAAAGAGAAATTATTTATTGATTGGGCTACCTGCCGCTTTATAGATGACATTGATGTTGTCCGCTGCTTACATTGTCAACATTTCGGACATGTCAGGAAACATTGCGCTGCCGAATCGCCCACCTGTGCTAATTGCGCTGAGACCCATGACACCAAAGACTGTCCGCATAGAGATAATATAGATTTCGTACCAACTTGCGTAGTGTGTAAACGTTTTAAAAAAGCATACAACCATCGCTGCGGGTCACAAGACTGTGCTTCATATAAACTTAAATTAGAGCAACTTGTACTTAATACCAACTACTAATTACTATGGTTAGTTTTGCTATAGGACAATTAAATCTTCACAACGACAGGGTGGCGACGTCTGAGCTAGATAAATTAATTATAGAATATAATTTGGATATTGTACTAATTCAAGAACAATATCAAAACGCCAGCTTACGTAACAATGTAGTTCAACTAGACAGTAAGGCACGGGCTGGAATCTATGTATCACGTTCGTCAAACATTACCGTAACATCATTGCGTAATCTCATGACCCCCCACTGTGCTGTAGCAGAGATTTCATCGGCTTCTTTTAAAGTTTATGTTGTGAGCTATTATTTTCAATATTCTGACCCTGTTGGTCCTCATATTCACAACCTCCGTAATGTCTTGCGGTCACTTGCGGGCTGCAAAGTAATCATCGGCGCAGACGTTAACGCGTCTTCGCCGCTCTGGTATGGCAAGGTTCGGTCCACAGATACTGAACGGCGCAATGCTGTTGAGGATTTCATCGCTGAGATGAACCTATCAATTCATAATACTCCCGATGCACCTACTTATTGCAGCCTCATGGGCGAATCTTGTATTGACGTCACACTATCTAGTGCCGACGTCCGATTGGATAGGTGGCGTGTCCTCCCTGACGCGTCATGTAGTGATCATCGCCTAATCGTGTACGAGTTTATTCCTATGTTGTCTCAAGGTTCTAATCAACATCAAGGTCAAAATTTTAGATACAAATCTAAGGGTGCAGATTGGGATTTTTTTAGTTTATTGTTCGCCCCACAGGCCAAGGACTTCACTCGCGATGGGCTATCGGCGGAAGAGAGTGCTGAAATTATGTCAGACACTTCCACTTACTGTGCTGATATCGCCATTGGTCGCGGATCTATGACCAACATCCGTAGGTGTGATTGGTGGAGTGCCTATTTAGTTGAACAACGTAAATGCTTTCGAAGAGCGCGTAGAAAGATAAATAAACTTAAAAAACATAAAGTTACGGGAGACCCGTTCACCGTTGCCCTAAATGCGTTTAGAGTTGCCAAGTCTCGATACAAAGCGTACTGTTATACGGGGTCTAGCATTTAGGTTTTTAAAAAAAAGGATTTTGTAAACCTTGAACTTATTTAATAGATTAACGAATTTAGATTTAGAAATACAAGAATATGGTATGACCGGCGCGGTTGGGAGATAGGAACCGACTGAGGAGTCTCGGGAGGAATATAGCTGACTCGGAATAGGATAAAGTTAAGTTAGGCTAAGTCAGCAGAAGTCTAGAAGGGAATCGAAGGTATAACATCTCCCCCATTAAGAGTAAACTTACCATGAAAAGGAAGTTTACTAATAGATTTTGGAAAGAAGGAGAGCATGGTAAGTGTCAGGATGGTAAGACAGGATGCGTTGGTCTAACATGACCTTAAAATTATACAATTTACATAACTTACTAGGTAGAGTATCTTGTTCTACATGTGCACAATTTTCTTCATTTATAGTCTTTGGTTTCTTACATAGAGATAGCAATAATATGCAACCATTAAATTTATACAGGAAGTAAACAAAGAAAACAACAAAGCATATAATTAGAATCATAGTTAAAATAGGAAAGCTAATGTGGTTGGAAAAGGTATCATATCTTTTGTCAATAAAATCTTGTAGGGCTTTTGACTGTAAATCGGTTTGATCTTTTAAATCTTTAAGTTTGTCTAAATTAATATTTGATATTGCAAAATTTGATGTGTTTAAATTAAGTTGTTTGAAGGCTTTATGATTACAACACTTATCTTCAATAAGGTTGAAATCAGAATGGATATGTGGTATATTTATTTCCGGGTTAAGTATGGCCAATAATTTTACGTTGCGACAGAATGCTGTACACTGCGGTTCCAAAGATAGTATACCTGTTCCACTTACAATTGTTTCTTTAAAAATAGTATTGCATTCCACAGACACCTTAATGGGTTTGGATTGGACAAATATCCATCTATTATGGCCAAGATTTTGCCAAATGTCTAGGTTGCCGTAAATGAATTTGGTTTTACAATAGGAAGGGAGAGTTTTTACAATTTTAGTCATAAGTTCAATTTCACAAATAGGATTAGTATTGACTGATAAAATATTTGAAACAACGCAGGCTACATTACCGTTGTTTAAAAATTTGCATGTATTTATGTCATTTAAGGTACAATATGACGATTTATCTTTACTAAGGGCGATATAATTTGTTGTGGGTATAATCATAGCATAAGAGTCGGATACGTTTTCATTATGAGGTACCGGGATTGGAATGATCTTATATAGATCATATTCAACATGGTAAACTAACGGGATTCTTAGAATAAATATAACTTTATTAATACCAAAATACGCGTCAAGGTCTGAGATTTTCAATAATGTATTAATATTTCTTAATTCTATACTTACAGGAAATTCCCTATATTTAGGTATATATCTAATATTATTCTCTATGTCATTAAATAATTGGGTAGGTGTAACAATTGAAGGATGTAGAGTGTTACTGTTTGCTAGCATAATAGAATTCACGATTTCTTCCAACTTGAAAGATAGAGTCAAGAGGTTAGCTTGTAAAATATTTAAGACTTCGGTTATTTTATTTCTAAATAAAAGTTCATTAGTGACTAAGGTTATGTTTTTTAATAAAGTATTTGTAATATCATTCAGCCGAGCTTCATTTTTTAATATAATATTGAGGGTTTCATTAAAGTTTGAAATTGCAGACTTAGATATAAAAATATTTTGTTTTACTAGAGAAGCTAGGTTTTTACTATCCGATTGCAAGTGTTGAATGACATTGTCATACTTTTCAGAATCCTCTTCATCCATTGTTCCAAATAGGGTTTTCATTAGAGAGCCTATGCCAGCAAACCAGGCTGATCTTTTAGGTCTATGATGATGATATAGGATATAGGATGATAGTAGGTGAGAAATAGCATCATAATCGCGTAGAATATCATCGTAAAGAGAAGTCAGTGGGTGAAGCATGTTAAGACACCTGAAGTCATCAAGTGCTTTATTTTGTTCGCATAGAATTTTGAACGTGCTTAAAATGTTGTTTGTATTAGTAAGATGAGATTTAATGACGTTTAAATCTACAGGAATAATAAAGTGAACATAATCGTTTATGAGCTTCAAGGTGTTGACCGGGTCGAAGTATATACCAGGGCTTTTATCCAGTGGTTGTACTAATTCACTACCGAAGGACGTTGTTAGTAGAAATGACAGTGTTATTCTGAAAAAAGAAGTTTAAGGTAAGTAATATCGATAGATTGTATCTTGTATATTATAAAGTTAAGTAATGATTTAATTTTCTGTTTCAGATGCTAGTTTTACTTCATCGAAGTGGTGTTTCACGTGGCGACGATTAATTAACAAGGACAAGGTATTATTACCATGAACCTTCACAACTTTGTAAGGACCTTTCCAGACTGGAGACAGAGCCTTTCGTAACCTCAGATGGTTTTTAAGGTAAACTAGGTCTCCTACTTTATATTTTACAGGTCGAGTGTGTCGGTCATAGTATCCTTTGGATCTTTCTTTGGAAGCTTGTATATTTTGGAGTGCTTTGTCTCTTGATAGCTTTAATCGATGGTGTAACATCTTGAGGTATTCAGGGTAAGTCATGTCAGAACGGAGTTCATAGACAGAGTCGGGTATAAATGGTTTGTGACCAAAGAGGAGTTCGTAAGGTGTGAATTGGGTTGTGGTGTGTGTATTGGTGTTATATGCCAACATAGCTGTATATACGTATTTATGCCAATTGGTTTGGTTTTCGTTTGTGAATGATGTTAAATATTCTTTTAGAGTGGAGTGACTGCGCTCGAGAGCACCTTGAGTTTGCGGATGGTAGGGTGAGGCCCATATTTGTTTTATTTTAAGGAAGTCACAGGTTCTTTTAAACAGTTCTGCTGTGAAGTTTGTACCTTGATCTGTGACAATTGTTTTGGGAATACCAAACACTGAGATAAAATGAACTAAGCATTCACACGATTCTTCAGCTGTGGCATTGGAAATAGGGTAAGAGACAGAGTATTTTGTAAGATCGTCTTGAATCGTTAAAATAAATTTGAGTTTTTCGATACCAGCTTCCGGTAGAGGGCCCACCAGGTCTATACTGATGCGATCAAATGGTCTCGTGGATGAAGTTGTTATCTGCATAGGAGCTCTGTTAATTTTACGTAGTGCTTTATTGGATTGACATAAGGTACAGTGTTTTACATAATCTTCAATATCTGATCTCATATTTTTCCAAAGGTATCTTTCTTTGATTCTATTATACATTTTAGATGATCCTAAATGCCCTGCAATAGGAATGGCATGATTTTCTTTTAAGATTTTAGGTACTTCGCTAGGTGTAGGATATATGATAGAGTCATGGTAGATTTTGATAGTTATATTAGTATTATTGAATAAGTATAAGATAATGTTATAAATTTTAGTAAATGATAGTTTCTCATATGGGTTTTTAAAATCGGAAATAGCAATCTCACTAATGTTTTCGGTTACTACAATTTGGTTTCTAACTTTTTTAATAGTTTCAAATATATCCTTGTAGGATGACTCATCAAAGTGATGAACTTTAGTGAACAAGAAATAGTAAATTTTATTGTTGTCTTCGACCCGTTTATATGAATATAGTTCTTTTTCACAATATATGAGGTGGTTTGCGTTATTTATGTTTGTAACAAGCTCTTCTACGTATGGGTTTGATTCATCAAAATCAATAGAAAGTGGGATTAGTATAATTTGACAGTTGCTCTTCATTAAACTCTGATTATGTTCCTTTATATTAGTATTGTAATTTCTGTCTAAGTTCTTGTTCGTCATAAGTTTAAGGTAATCAGAGTAGGAGTCATCGAAAGCTTCAAGATTTGGTGAAATAGGAGGTGAGTCATTATTGTTTTTCTGAGTAAGATTTGAGGTAGGGTTGATATCGTTGTTTACTGTTTCAGGGTTGAATGGAGTACTAGGAAGGACATCGACATCTTGGGGATCAGCCAAAGGTAAGTCATTGAAATCTTCGAAATTTGGAGGGCTAGACGGGAAGTCTATATCTAATGGACTCGGAGTTGCGACGTGGGAAGGTGGATTAGTAAGTATACTTTCAGGATTAGGAGGATTTGGCAGGTTCATATTAGGATCAGTGTTAGAGGTTACATTTGGTATTGGATTTACTGGAAACCTAGATAATGCGTCTGCGTTACAATTTATTTTGCCCTTTTTGTATTCGATCTCGTAGTCGTATTCTTCTAGTTTGAGACGCCATCTCACTAATTTTGATCCAGGTTCTTTACAATTGAAGAGCCATTTTAAAGGTTTATGGTCAGTGACAATTTTAAACTGATGTCCATACAAATATGGGCGGAATATTTTTGTACCGAATAGGATTGCCAGGCATTCCTTTTCTGTGACGCTGTAGTTAGTTTCAGCTTTGTTTAGAGTACGGGAAGCATAAGCAATAGGTTTATCCTTTCCGACTGGACCTTGTGAAAGTATGGCAGAGATAGCGTAGTTCGATGCGTCACAAGTGAGCACAAAAGGTTTTGAAAAGTCAGGATATATGAGTAGAGGAGCAGAGATTAGTTTTTCTTTTAGAGTTTCGAAGGCTAATTGTTGTTGATTTTGCCATTCGAATAGAGTATCTTTTTTTAGTTTTTTTATTTATTTATTTATTTATTTATTTATAACAATCTTACCTACACTATCATTACAGATCCATGATCCAATGCGACAGAATGGCCTTACTAACTAAATCTTAAATCTACACCTTATACCTAGTTAAAAATATCTTAATCTAAATAACTTATTACATATAGTGTAACTTTTGCGAATTCACTCAAGTTGCACCACAATACATCAACCCTCCCGTGAACCTCATTCACCACGCGTATGGCTCTAGTGAGAGGAGTTCTCGCCAGCAGGTTGGTCCTGGCCGCAGACATAGCGAGCAGGGGCGGGCGCTGCCGCCTCCACACGTACCGGTCGGGCACGTACAGCTGTAAGTGTCGTAGCACTCCCGGGTTATGCGCCAAACCACGTAGTAGTTTCACTAAATATGCTATGAGCGAAAACTCCCGTCGTACTCTTAGAGTGTTATACCCTACCATACCCAGAACAAATAGTGTAGGGTACATCAATGGGTATAATGGGTATACCCCATACAGCTTATAATACAAGTGTCTCGTGAACTTATTTTGGATACGTTCCAACATAACACTATATTTCGCCTCGTGAGGAGCCCAAATGAATGCGCTATGTTCGAGGTGACTTCTGACTAATAATTGTGTTAATAAAACACTAGTAATTGTGTTAATGGCTTGGCAAGTTTCGAGAGATTTGGAATGAAACGGCGGTAATAGGAAACAAGTCCTAGAAAGGATTTGATATCTTTGGCGCATTTAGGAGTTGGGAAATCTCTTACAGCTTTGACCTTTTCGGGGTTAGGCTTAACACCTTCGTCAGTGATTAGATGTCCGAGGTAGGCGACTTCTCTTCTGAGAAATTCGCATTTGTCTGGCTGGAGTTTAAGGTTGAAGTCGCGCAATCTTTTAAAGATTTCTTCGAGGTTAGAGACATGAGAAGGGAGATCGTAAGAGTGAATCACGATGTCATCTAAATAGACGAAACATTTGATACCTTGGAGATCTGTTAAGGCTGAATTCATGAGGCGTTGAAAGGTTGAGGGTGCATTTTTCAAGCCAAAAGGCATTCGGGAAAATTCGTAGTGACCTTGAGGTACAGAGAATGCAGTTTTAGCAGCATCTTCTGGAGACATTTTAATTTGGTGAAATCCTGAAGCTAGGTCTAGTGTGCTGAAGTATTTACTTGCTCCGAGTTGGTCTAATATTTCAGAAATATTAGGAATTGGGTAAGAGTCACCTATTGTAACACCATTAAGCTTTCTGTAGTCTATAACGACGCGCCATTTCTTTATTCCAGAGGCATCAATTTTCTTGGGGACTATCCAAATCGGAGAAGACCAAGGAGAGGAAGACGGCTTAATGATGTCTTGTGAAAGCATCTTGTTTATTTGAGTTTCGACCTCATGTTTATGGCATTCAGGGAAGCGATATGTTTTTGTATGGATAGGAGCAGAAGATGTTGTCTTAATCTCGTGTTGAATGGAGTTGGTACAAGATAATTTGTCTCCAGGTAAATAGAATATGTCTGAAAATTTAGTACATACTTCAAAGAGGGCTTGAGTTTCTTCATAGTTTAAGTGTGAAATGCGGAGTTGATCGATAACTTGATTTGTTCGTGAATAAGCGTTATGACTTTTGTCACAATGCAAGACAGTGTTAATTTCATGCGGTATCAGGTCTTTTTTATTAAGAGGGATAATTTTGAGTTTTAGTGTGGGGTCAATTGTGATAGAATGTTCAGAGGTATTTACGACTGAGATATTAATGCGGCCATTCGATTTTACAGTGACTATGCAATTTGCAATCAATAATGATTCAATAGGTTTCTGGTCGAGAATAAGTCCTTCTCCTAGTTCAGGGTTAGTAACAGGCCACTCTATGATGGTTTCAGTTCGACCAGGAATGGTAAAAATTGGTTCAGTGAATTTTAAGTTCAGTATTTTACTGTCAATTATTAGGATGTTTTCAACGTAGTCTATTTTGCAATTTGATGCTGAGAGGAAATCGTTGCCGATTATGCCGTCGTAAGGAAAATCAAAACTCGGGGTGATATGGAAGTGATGGTTCAGGGAATTAAAATTTATCGGTATATATCCAAGTGAACGTATGGGGTTATCAGTGGTACCTATACCACTGAAACTTATGAAGTGGTTTATTATCTTAGGCATTTTCTCAATAGAGTTTACTTTGATAAGGCTGATGGATGCACCACTATCGACAAGAAGTTTCAGAGATTTAGATGAGACAGAGGTTTGGACTTCAACGAAAGGTAGGTGCTTTTTCTTTGGATTTGTAGAAATGATATGTTTTTAAATTAATATTTTTTGTTACAGGTGCTGGGTATAAGAGACAAGATCTGGTAGTGGATTTATTTGATTTTACAGGTTCAGTGGATTTAATAGATTCAGAGGATTTAGTAGATTCAGTGGATTTTACAGGTTCAGTGGATTTAATAGATTCAGTGGATTTAGTAGATTCAGTGGATTTAGTAGATTCAGTGGATTTAGTAGATTCAGTGGATTTAGTAGATTCAGTTGATTTGTAGATTTCTTGGATACAGCGGATTTAGCAGGAACAGCGGATTAAGAAGATTTGGTATCGGCTTTAGAATCAGGATTTCCTGTGCGACACCTCTCAGGAAATATTACTCGTTTAAATTATTATCGACTGTGTCATATCCGTCTTGAGTACATTCACGAATAGTATCGATATTATCTTCAGTTATGTTGTGAACAGTGCGATTGAAATTGTTATTAGAAGTGTTATTTCCATTTTTAAATTCAGTATTATTGCGGCGACTGTTATTATACTGTCGCTTACGACAGTTTCCGATTGTGTCCTATATTTTTACAATAACGACACACGGGGGCTTGTGAATTGAAAGGTTGGTTTTGACCTTGAGGTCTTGCAAAATAAGATTGACCTTGTGGTTTAAGTTGTGACATCTGACCTTGGGGTTTAGAATAGGATGGGTTAAAGTTAGGTCTGTACATGTAATTGGGTAGATTAGATGGGGCAAAAGTATTTTTTTTATAAGTAATACCGAGGATTTTCTCTTCGGCTGTGGCAAAATTTATAGCCTCGTTCAATGTGGATGGGTCACGGCACCTCACGATTGTAGCCAATCGGGGATCAAGCCCCATCATAAATCTGTTTAATGCTAAGTCTTGCATAGTGGCTACTCGGCCAGATAATTCGTCTTTCTTTTTAGTTGGTATAGTAATATTGATCTCAGTAAGCAATTTCGACAAGCAGCCCTCTATTCTCAACGAATATTGGCTCACATTTTCATTCGGGTGTTGCTTGCAACCTTGGAGATCCGCGAGTAAATGAGCATAATGCTTCCTGTCACCAAATTGAGTTTTAAGGAAGTCTTCAAGTTGGGACCATTTCGTGAATTCTTTTATGGCACACACAGATTCGGCTTTCCCTGTTAGTTTACTTAAAATATATTTAAAAAGAATATCCTGTTGGGAAGATGATGCCAAATTAATTGCATTGCGGCAATTGTTTAGAAACGGAATCAGAGTATCTCTGGAACCGTCGAAGGTTCCGATAAATTTGATTAGCACATTTAAATCAATTTCAGACATTTTCACCTGCTGTTCTTCGTCCTTTACTTCTACTGCTCTGCGCATATATATTTATTAAGTACAAAATAAGGATGAGCAAGTAAGATTCAAGGTTAAAATTTCATTAATAAAATAATCTTATAAGCGCACAACGACTTGGGTGCAAGACAGCGTTATCAGGTCCCAGTAAGTAATGCGTGGGTGAAGAGCTACTGCTCGGCGATTGTTTAGACTATTAATAAACTCTCCGAATTATGATTAAATATCTAGTACTAATGAGCTTAGAACTCATTGAAATACAAATTAAGTTAATTATAATGAATTGAAAGTTAGTTATTAAAGTAAAAGTTTCTTATTCTATTTATCACTTTTGCACCACACAAAACACTCGAGTCACAGTATATAATCAAAATTTAAGACTCACAGAAAGACCAGGAACATTTTCGAAATTTCGTAATTCGAAATAGTAGTCCGACAGGGACCGGAAGTCTTGGTGATAGTTTTCAGGGTCGCTGGGTGACGCAGGATACAGCGGTGATGATTACCACAGTGCCTTCAGCACTGTTGCGTAATAAATGCGGATAGAAGAAACTGACACGACGATACAGCGATAATGTAGACACGGCGTTAATATAATAGCCAGGTTTATCACAGCATATACAGGTTGACAGTCACCCTGTATATTCGGCACTTAAGTAATATTTCCACTTGTTAGTTTTCACGCACTTTTAGGCTTATAGGCCAAACTATTCACAGTTATTGTCCGGGTTAGGGATGAGGCGTTCCGAGGATTTTATTTTTTAAATCCCTTAAGCTGCCACCAATGTTATACGGGGTCTAGCATTTAGGTTTTTAAAAAAAAGGATTTTGTAAACCTTGAACTTATTTAATAGATTAACGAATTTAGATTTAGAAATACAAGAATATGGTATGACCGGCGCGGTTGGGAGATAGGAACCGACTGAGGAGTCTCGGGAGGAATATAGCTGACTCGGAATAGGATAAAGTTAAGTTAGGCTAAGTCAGCAGAAGTCTAGAAGGGAATTGAAGGTATAACAGTACGTTGAAAAATCTAAAAGCAATTTACTGCACAAAGTTGTCGAACGACTTGAAAGTGAGGGTCCGTGGTCTCCTTTATACCACGAGTTCAAAGCTGACAGGTCAGTCGACCTAGCTTACATTCAAAACATAAAAGTAAACAACATACATACCGCTGGTATTGAAGAGACAACGGAATACCTACTTAACAGTCTTATTCCGGACGACTCGGTTTCTAAAGACAATGACTACCACCAACAGATTAGAGCGTAGGCAGCTGAGCCACCTATGTCACCTATGTCAGACCTGCCATCTATTGACGAATTTTCCAACGTTGTTAAAAAACTACCAGTAAATAAATCGTCAGGGGAAGACAAAATTTCAAATCGGATGATTAAAGAAGCATGTTGTATGTATACATATATATTTTGAATTAGATTATATAGGCGTAACACAATCATACGCGTGTAAACCGGAACAATGTAACGCGCTCTTAAATAAAAATTCTAAATTGATGAACATATTGCATGTTAACATACGTAGCGTGAACCACAATTTTGATGAATTTACCGTATTTTAAAGTAATTTATCTATCCTTCCTGGAATAATGGTTTTATCCGAGTGTTGGCTGAGCAAGGCATCTACCCTTCCAGCTTTAAGCGGTTATGTTAGTTATCATACGGCTAAAACTATTAATCAAAACGATGGTGTTATTGTTTTTATAAAGACATCTATTATACACATCGTCAGTGAGTTGCACATACAGGACGCAAATTGCTTAATCTGCAAAATTGAATCTTTAAATCTTGCTTTAGTTGCTCTGTATCGGCCACCCTGTAACCGTAATGCTGACAGTTTTTGCATGGCTTAGATGATGCACTTACATCTTTATGTAGCTATAAAAATGTTGGTCTAATCGGAGATATTAATATTAATATCATGCCGGGTCAGTTGAACAACATGGCGAATGATTATCTTAATCTTACAGCATTACATGGACTTTTACCAACGCACAATTTGCCTACCCGTGAGATAAGCTGTTTGGATCATGTCTTATTGAAATCTCAGCTCAAAACCACTACTTTAATAATTGACTCTAGTATCACAGACCATGCACCGGTTCTCTTTAGTATGGAACCGTCATTAAGACCAAACAGACGCAAAATGCACTTTGTTAAAGTAGATTATTATTCTATTAAAGTGGATGTTTCGAACACAGATTTTTCGCAAATCTTTAATACATCTGATCCTAATGTTGCAACTGAGATGTTGATAACAAGTATTGGGTCATTATTACAAAAGCACTCTAAAATAATGCATATTCCATCTAAACAAGTAATTTTCAAACCATGGATCACTAAAGGTTTGCTCAGATGTATACGAAATCGAGATTACATGAATAAACAGCTAAAATCTAATCCTGATAATTGTACCCTTAAAGTAACCTATCTCAGATATCGCAACTTTTGCAATAAATTATTAAAAAGACTAAAACATAATTATGAAAATAATGAACAACGCAAAGCACGCAACAACCCTCGATCTACTTGGAAAATAATTAAAAACATCACTGATACGAATTCCACTAAAAAATCCCCTGTTGAATTATTAAATATTGACAGAGATAATTTGGCATCTGTAAACCGAGTCAATGAATATTTTTCCCGCATTGGTAGCGACCTAACATCACAAGTTAGCCTCAATATACCAAATGATCAATTGCTGAATGATAACATTAATGCTAATTCTCTTGTTCTCTTACAAACGGATGAGTCTGAGGTCGAGTTAATTATTCGGAGTTTGCGTAAGGATGCTGCTGTCGGGTGGGATGCAATTCCTACTCATTTATTGCAAGACTGCTCAAATACCCTGGTGCCAATAATAACCCACATTTGCAATATTTCAATGGCAGAGGGGATATTCCCCAAAGCCTTTAAAAGGGCGGTTGTGCATCCTATCTTTAACAATGGAAACAGAGACAGTGTCAATAATTACAGGCCTATATCTGTCCTGCCTGCCCTGTCCAAAATCCTAGAGAAGCTGTTAAACACTCGCTTAAGAAACTTTCTAAAGAAAAACGGTATTTTAGCGCCGAATCAATTTGGATTTAGTGAAGGAATATCAACTGAAGATGCAGTGGCTTCTCTCGTTGATGAAATAGTAAACAGACTTGATAATGGACAGAAATGCCTGTCTATTTTTCTCGATCTCACTAAAGCATTTGACACTGTCTCTGTTCCACATCTTTTACTTAAAATGGAAAAAATTGGCATCCGCGGATATGCACATCGAATCTTTAAAGATTATCTTACCGATCGGACTCAGTGCGTGAAAATTGATGACACTGTTAGTGGCAACGCACCCCTTCTTTTTGGTGTCCCACAGGGATCAATCCTTGGCCCAACCCTTTTCTTACTCTACATAAATTCCCTGTGTACCCTTTCACTTCCTTATTCTTCTATCATTACCTACGCAGACGCATACTCGCATACTGCAATACTTGTTCACGGCAATAACTGGACAGAAGTGTTTGCTCGTGCAGAATGCGCTCTTAGTCATGTAATGCAGTGGCTTTCTAGTAATTTACTAACACTCAACCTCAACAAAACTACATACATCACTTTTTCTAAGACATCTATAACCCAACCATCTACGGAAACATTTAATATAAGAGCGCATACTTGTTCGACATCTACATATACCTGTGACTGCCCAACTATACTGAGATCTTCCCACACTAGGTACCTGGGAGTATATATTGATAATCTTATGTCATGGAAATACCACTTGACCAATATTACTGCCCGCGTGCGCAAGATGATATTCATTTTCAAAAGATTACGTTACTCAGCTAACTTTGAGACCCGAAAATTAGTTTATCAGGCACTATGTCAATCTATATTGACATATTAAAAGATTAAAATATTGTACAATATTAGAAACTATCTTAGTATACCAATTAGAAAGAATCTGGTAGATAGTTTGGTGTTATCAAAGTTGAATTACTGTGATACTGTGTACGGGCCATGTCTGCTGTCACGTACATCCCAACTTATACAACGTATACAAAATGCATGTGCAAGATTTTGTATAAGTATACCCAGGCGCAGCCATGTCACTCCCTATCTTAACAAACATAACATTCTCAAGATGGCTGCCAGAAGGAAGTTACACCTAGCCTCCTTACTTTTTGAAGTTATCAACACAAAAACTCCTGCATACCTGTATGAAAAGCTATGTTGGAGAGAAACTCAGTCTAAATATATGATGAGATCAGTTACAAATCCATTATCCATGCATAGGCACAGTTCTGCCGCCTTCAGAGGCAGCTACAAATATGCAGCAACCCACTGCTGGAATGATCTTCCACCACCCATCCGCGGCCTGAAATCCAGAAATACATTTGTATTTCGTCTAAAAATATATTTATTAGAATCACAAAAAAATATCTAAGTATGAATTACACATAAACTCACAGTAATCCTGATTTAATTAATATTAGTCTATTTGTTTTCATAATAACAGTATAAGAATGTGTTTCTCTTTTAATTTTTGCATTAGTCCTTATATACGGGTATTGGATGGAGGAGTTTCCAGTCTGTGTGGTGCGGCATATTGTCAACATTGCAAGCATATTGGAATTTGGAAGTCCTGTCTCATTATGTATCCTCTGGTTCCTTTAATATTAATAAATTTGTACTTATTACTCATAAAAATGAAATACTATATTATATTGAATATATATTGAATTACTAATTTGTTATACTAATTTATTTAAAATGTTATTTATTGTATTTTTACTCCACCTGTTTATTTTTTTTTGCTCCGCACATTTTTTTACACTATGTAGTAATTATATTTGAACTATGATATTGTTTGTTTATTTCATATTGTATCAAATTATACATTTTTGTATCTATAGACACACTAGGACGCCGGCGTCAATAATTTGGATTTCGCAGAATAACAGTGTTGTGGCCTTGAAACCGCAACGTATACTGAGCGACGTCCAAGTTTCGGCACTAATGAGACACATATATCTTTTTAATATATAAAATAATTAGTTTGTAAGTATTGTAATTGTAATTTGTATTTCAAAGAGTAGAATAATAATGTTGTATTTGTTCACTGAAAATATTTATTGTCACCGATCACTGACATTTAACCAGCAGTGTTGCCAGTGGGCAGTGAGCAGATTCATGTGTGTCTTTCTTGTGTGCCGAAATAAATCTTTTTCTTTCTTCTTTCTTTCTTTCTTTCTTATATTGTATATCTGTCTGGGGTGGAGCTGTGAAGTCGTATCTTCTGCCCCTAGAGAGAGCACAAAAAGCGGTCCTTAAGGTTATGTCATTTAAACCTTTTAGATATTCGACCACTCAATTATACCACGAATGTGAACTGCTTACTGTCAGGCAGCTCTTTGTGCTCCAAACTATCTGCAGAAAACATGCTGATTTGGTATATGATATTCAAATCACAAAAAAGCGCCGTGCACGTAAGGTCTGCCAAGCCCAAAGCTTTAGAAGTGCGTTAGCAGAGCGCAACTACAGTGTTGTAAGCTGTCATTTATATAATATTGCTAATGAATACTGCAACATATATCCACTTACTAGATCGCAATGTAAGAGAAAAGTTACCACATGGCTCTTGTCAAAATCTTATGAAGATACGGAAAATTTGTGTAAACTAAGTATACCTACTATAATCCAAAAAGCATCCCTTAATTACACTCACTCACACTCACACACACACATACACATACACATACACATACACACACACACACACACACACACACACACACACACACACACACACACACACACACACACACACACACACACACACACACACACACACACACACACACACACACACACACACACACAATAACACACAAACAACCATACACGAACAGGCACACGCACAGACTTGTAAATATATATATATCATCATCATCATCATCAGCCTATATTCGTCCACTGCTGGACGTAGGCCTCCCCTAGTGAACGCCACAGAGCTCGATCTTCGGCTCTTTTCCTCCAGTCACTGCCAGCTATCTTGCGCAAGTCGTCGCTCCACCTGGCCGGCGGCCTCCCTACACTACGTTTGCCGAGACGCGGTCTCCACTCAAGAACTCGTTTGCTCCAACGGTTGTCGGTTCTCCGAGAGATGTGACCGGCCCATTGCCACTTCAGCTTGCTAATCCTCTGAGCTATGTCGGTAACTTTAGTCCTCTGGCGGATAACTTCGTTCCGGATTTTATCCCTCAGAGAAACTCCAAGCATAGCTCTCTCCATAGCTCGCTGAGCGACTTTAAACTTGTGGACCAGTCTCACCGTGAGTGTCCACGTTTCGGCTCCGTAGGTCATAACGGGTAGGACGCACGCATTGAAGACTTTCGTCTTAAGGCACTGTGGTATGGGCGACGAGAAGACCTGACGAAGTTGACCGAATGCTGCCCATCCCAGCTGAATCCTCCTGTCGGCTTCCCTCTCGAAGTTGTTTCTACCCAATTGCACAATTTGCCCAAGGTACACGTATTCCTGAACAACTTCGAGAGATACACCATTTACAACGACCGGTCTCGGGGTAACTAGGCTGTTGAACATAACCTTGGTTTTTTCTATGTTCATCCCAAGACCAATACGTCGAGAGGCGTCATCTAGGTCAGTCAGCATCCGCTCGAGATCCTGCAGCGACTCCGACATGAGGACAATATCGTCGGCAAATCTTAGGTGTGAGATGTATTCGCCGTTTACGTTTATGCCCATTCCTTTCCAGTTTAGCGTCTTAAACATATCCTCTAGGGCGTTAGTGAACAGTTTCGGGGATATGACATCCCCCTGTCTCACTCCCCTGCGTAGCGGGATATGTCTAGTTTGCTGGTTCTGTACTTGGACTGACATAAACGCGGCGTTATATAGACACCTCATCACTTCGACATACCGACAGACAACTTGGCATCGCTGCAGGCTCTCCAGAACAGCCCAGGTTTCGATTGAGTCAAAGGCTTTCTCATAGTCCACGAAAGCAAGACACAGGGGCTGGTTATACTCTTCGGTCTTCTGTATAATCTGCCTCACTGTGTTGATGTGGTCTATGGTCCCGTAACCCCTTCGGAACCCAGCCTGCTCCGGAGGTTGAAACTCGTCAAGTCTTCTTGCTAGACGATTTGAGACTACCCTCGAAAACAGCTTATAGACGTGGCTCAGAAGCGAGATGGGCCTGTAGTTTTTCAGTAAGGATTTGTCTCCTTTCTTGAAAAACAAGACCACAATGCTTCTATTCCACGCCCTTGGAGTTCTCCCATTGATGAGAACAGAGTTAAACAACTTCTGGAGTTCTCGAAGCACAGGTTTGCCTGCAGCCTTCAAGAGCTCCGAAGTTATTCCGTCCTCACCCGGGGCTTTTCCATTTTTAAGTTGCTTAAGGGCATTCTCAATCTCGTCGAGGCTGATGTCTGGCAGCTCATCGGTGTAGTGGCGGGTTAAAGTGGCCCTGGAATCCTCTCTACTGGGTTGGGGTCTTGAAGCATGCGAGTCGTACAATCGGCCATAGAAGTCCTCTATCTCGGCGAGAATCTCCGGCCCTGAAGTGACGGTGTTGCCAGAGGATGTAGTCAGCTTCGTCAGATGGGGCCTCCTCAATTGCTGGGCAAAGACTTTTGACCCCCGGTTTTTCTCTATAGCCTCCATTATGCGGAGGGTATTAGAGTGTCGGAGGTCTCGCCGCACCAGCTTGCTAATATTTCGATTGAGGGCCCGCTTCTCTAACGAAGTGGCCTGGCTAACATTTCTTCTTTCGTCCATAAGTCGAAAGTCTCGACCGAGAGTTTGGACTTCGTACCTGCACGCTGCAGCTGAAAGAATTTCGACCCTTCTTCCCGTAGGATTCCCACCACCCTATTTAGGGCCTCATCAATGTCTAACGTGGTTTCCAGACCAGCGAATCGATTTTCCAGATGTAGCTGAAACTGTTCTGGGTCCACGGCACTTTGGAGCAGGTTTGGTCGGAGCGTAGACTTCATCAGACGGGATCTTTCGAGCTTAAAATTGATATTCAGAGAGCCTCTTAGTAGTCGGTGATCGCTGCCGGTGTTAAACCTGTTGATCACAGAGACATCTCTGAATATGTGCTTTTTGTCCGTCATGATAAAATCTATCTCATTTTTCGTCACAGAATCGGGGCTTTGCCACGTCCACTTTCTTTGGGATTGCTTCTTAAAGAAAGAATTCATTAAAAAGAATCCCTCCCTCTCCAAGAAGTTGACGAGCATTTGCCCCCTGTGGTTCCTGCTTCCATAGCCGTGTGGACCAACCCTCGATTCGCCGATTTTTTGTACTCCCACCTTAGCGTTAAAGTCCCCCATGACAACGTTGAAGTGCGTCTTCGTGGTCTTGTGAAGCGCTGAAGAGATGTCTTCGTACACCTCTTCTACTGCGTCATCCGAGTGTGTCGATTTCGGTGCGTATACCTGGATGACTTTCAGGCTATACCTGTCCGTCAATTTTAAAATGAGGTACGCGACCCTGTTCGACACACTGGATACCTCCACAACATTGTCAGCGAGGACTCTATTGATGAGGAACCCTACGCCACCCTGGGATTGCTGTTTCGCTTCCCGGTAATACATTAGGTGGCCCGATTCGAGTTTTATGGTGTCCTCACCCTCTCTTCGGACTTCACACAATCCAAGAATGTGCCACCTAATCCTGCCGAGTTCCGTTTCAAGCTGTGCCAGATGATCGTCCAGCCTGAGCGTTCGTCCGTTGTGCGTTGCCAAGGTCAGCTGTGGGTGGTGGCCTATCGTAGCCCGGGGATTCTTCGCACCCCTTGCTCTGCCGTTACCATGACCGCCACCTTGGCCAGGAATAGCAGGGCGGCCGGGAACTAGGGGCCATTTAATGGTGCCGTTCATTTTAGGGGGGGAGTTGCCCATAGTCGCCACGCTGGGCATGCGGGTTGGCAACCGCAGGGCGTAGTTCTCGCACCAGTGACGCTGCTGCCCGTCACTGGCCTGTGGTATTTATATACGCCTGTGATGCGATGGTTATACCGCCATCAATCGGTCGGTCGTCAGAGCCTCGTTTGTTATACAGCAGGATGCACCACGGGCAGGTGAGGTTGACTTTGGGGGGCATAGGATGTTAGTAGCCCCTTGAGTAAATAAATATCTATAGAACTCTATAATCCAAATTGCATAGTACTATATAACATTAAATTATTCAGATATATTTTTATAATTTTAAATATATTGGTACTGAAGAGAAAAATAATATTATTAAAATTAATTGTGATGGTGTTTCTAATACGGATAGTTGTGTGTGATGTTAACATGGGCGTATCAAGACATTTCCTTCAAGGGGGGGCTTGGCCCCTCTGGGGTGGGCACGCCACCCCCTCCCTCTAGGTACACTCATGGATGTTAACAAGCTAATAATGATTAATTGGTCAATTACGCACCTATAAAAAATCTCACTGATTTAATTTGTCACAATGGCATCTCAAAAGCTTTATTTCTACGTAATATATATATATATCACCTGATGCAATAATTGAGAGAACCCTGGTACCCATACCACAAGTTAAATCTTACTTTGGGTACCAGTGTTCAACTAAAATTATAGTACATGTTAATATTGTTATTATCTCGTGTGTCATGTCTTTGTATGTATCTTTTTGAGACAATAAATATTATTATTATTATTATGTAAATCCGCTGGTGACATGATACTAACTGTTTACTGTCGTTGTATTGCTGAGGGCGTTTTCCCGCGTGTTTGGCGTGGTGGCTTTATACGAATAATACCGAAGAGTGGCGACAAGCCTCCAGATGACCCTAAGTCATATCGACCTATAACATTATTACCTTCGTTAGGGAAACTCCTCGAACGCCTAATCGTCCCACGTTTGTTGCCGAACGGACCGAAATTTCATAATAATCAATTCGGGTTTACTATAGGCAAATCTATAACTGACGCCGCGCTTTCTGTTAGGACAACTGTTAATAAATCGAAATGCAAATACGTCGTAGGCATCTTCCTCGATATTTCTGGTGCTTTCGACAATGCGTGGTGGCCAATGTTACTGCTTAAATTGAAAAGTCGAGGTTGCTTTAGAAATATTTACACTCTTATATACTCGTACTTCTTACACGGTACCGTTAAACTGACACTTGGGCACCATTCTATGTCGAAGGCACTGACTATGGGATGTCCTCAAGGATCTGTAATCGGGCCGTATCTTTGGAATCTGGGATTTGATGATTTTCTCGCGATACCGCTCCCGCACGGCTGTTCATTGACTGGTTACGCGGACGATGGCCTTCTGCTCATCCAGTCCAATACGCGGTCTGGTCTCGAAAACTTAGCCCACTCGTGTTTACGTTTAATATCCGCGTGGGGCAAACGGAACCGCTTAACCTTCGCGCCGCAAAAAACCTTTCAACTAATCTTGAAAGGTAATCTTAAATCCGCGCCCAGCATCAAATTCGATAACGTCACCGTTAAAAGAAAGGAGTCAGTATGTTACCTTGGTCTCGTACTAGAAATAAATTTTTCATTTATTGAACACATTAAAATTGTGGGTGAAAAGCTAAACGTAACTTTTATGCTTTGACTAGAATATCAACGGCTACATGGGGTTTATCTTTTCACACATTAAAAACCATCTATGGGGCTACTTACCTAGGTTGTATGTGCTACGGAGCACCTGTTTGGGCCGATAGAGCCACTATAGGCGCGGTACGACGTAAGTTACTTCAAAGTCAGCGTCTAGCATTGATATTTTTATGTAAAGCATATAGGACTGTTAGTACGGAAGTACTACCAGTACTCGCGGGAGTGCTGCCGGTCGATCTTGAAGCACAACGACGTGCAGCAATGTATTTTTCATCGAGAGTGCACTTGATAAATGAATTTCTTGTAGAACGTGACCGCGCTAAAATTCTTAGACTATTTAAGCCACAGGCTGATGTATGGGAGGAACTTTTAGATGAATGGCAAGTAAGGTGGGATAATTCTTCTAAGGGCCGCCACCTTCACCAGTTCTTTCCATCCGTCCGTGAGCGGTTGGAGAGGACTTGGTTGCAGGTGGATTACTGCGTTGCCCAATTTCTTACAGGACATGGCAACTTTAAATGTAAATTATTTTCTTTTAAGCTTGTTTCCTCACCAAATAATACGAGCAATCTGCTCATCACATACTGTGGGAGTGTGGTTTATGGCAAAGTGAACGCAATATTATGTTTGACAGTTTGCAAATTATATCTGGGGTTATTTACTACTTGGACCTTGTTGCGACTAGTAAACATCTATTCTTATGTCAATGACATGTAAACTCTATTCTGTCTCTCGCTTGGTAAGGAGGGAAGTGGAAACCTGTTTTTTGTTGTTGAATTTTCTTACTCCTCCGATTTAATTTCATGATTAATTTCGCTGCGGGTTCCAAGACAGTTAATATCATTCCCCTGGGACACGTCGAGCTTCATTGTCTCGACGATATTTTGGATGGTTACTATTGTTGATCCTGGCTTACAGGAGTTGCAGTAGTAGGGACTTAGGGTGGTGGGCATACCTACATCATACAAAGACTACACTCGCCAAGTTTCATTGAAAATCAAAGAAATTTCATATTAACTTTGCACCCCCATTTTACCCCTTTAAAGGATGATTTTAGAAAAAACATTTTACACGCGTTTCTTAACTTTCAATGAAAAACCTTCAAACTGAATTTCAATTGAATAACTTAAAAAACTGCAAAGTTACATACTAACTTTACATCCCCTTTTTACCCCCTTAGGGGGTGAATTTTCAAAATTCCTTTCTTATTGCTCCCCTACGTTATAAAAGGAATCCCTGTGCAAAATTTCAAGTTTCTAACCCTTATAGTTTAGGCCCTGCGTTGATATGTCAGTCAGTCAGCTTCTCCTTTTATATATATAGATAAAATAAATAATAATAATATATAGAAGATAGATAAGTTGACATTCATTACAACTCATGTTCCTTATTGTACCATATAACATCAGAAGTGGGATGCCTATCGTGCTATTACTAATTGATATTTTATTTTAAGGTCGTGTGGACGTGGTTACTGATGGATTATCCAGTCATAGAAGGACTTCATAAGGCTATGCGGTGGCAACTACCCAGGGAGCAGATGATGTGGTGTTACCTCCTTTCGACCCCGACAAAAACGAAAATGGTCTTGGAAAGTGGTGCGCCAATATCAACTACATTGCAGTAGACCTCGGTTGGAGCAGTGTTACAACTGTCGCCAAGGCAGGTAAGGCCCTGAAGGGCTCCGCGTTGCTATGGTATGACACTTGGGAACCGGATGAAGGTAGAACTTGGGAAAACTTTCAAATGACCTTGAAAAAACTGTATCCAGAAAAGCGTAATTTGTCCGATAAATTATCAACAGTGGTACTACTAACTTCCAAATCTGCCGAATCATATTGCGAGTATGCTAGGGTAAAACTTAAATTGTTTAAAAATACGAAAGTAGCTTTTACAGAAGGACAGTTAGTCGAGCTGGTATGTGGCGGTATACACAATATTAATGTACGAATGGCTTCACATAATAGTCGTGTTAATACAACTGCTGAATTAATGTCTCTGTTTACCACGTATGTCAAAGTATCCAGGAAACGTCCCATTAATTCAAATAAAAATGATGGCACTACTAGTAAACAACCAAGACTAGATAATCCTCAACGTTGCTTTTTATGTGGCAAAATAGGTCATCTCAGATCCCAATGTTTCAGAAATCGTACTAATCAGGATAGTTCTGTCTCCAAAATATCTACTTCATCTGATGTAACTAAATCCTCGAGCGAAAAATGGGCCACACTGATTCAGTATGTTACTATAAAAACCGTACCAATACAGGTGATGTAACAGATAAATGTAACTATCGACCTATCTCCCTGGCGACTATTATCGCAAAGGTGCTCGACAGCCAGCTGGACGCGCGCTTAGATAGTTTATTGCAATTGCATGATGCGCAGTTTGGGTTTCGTAATAACTTGTGTACCGAAAGCGCAATTCTCGGACTAAAACATACAGTACAATATTAGACAAAACGGCGAACACCTGTGTATGCTTGTTTTTTAGACCTCTCCCGTGCCTTTGATCTAGTATCATATGATGTTTTGTGGGATAAGCTACAGGAGAGGAATGTACCAGCTGAACTGTTGCGTATTCTTCAGTATTGGTACTACAACCAGAAAAATAACGTGAGATGGGCCGATAAGCTTTCTGTTTCGTATGGCTTAGAATGTGGTGTCAGGCAAGGAGGGATAACGTCACCAAAGCTTTTTAATCTATATATCAACGACCTGATCGTTGAGCTGTTGTCGTATTGATGATATCAGCATTAATAACATTAGTTACGCCGACGATATGGTGCTGCTGAGCCCAAGAGTCAGGGCACTCAGGGAGCTACTTGAATGTTTTGAGTCCTATCAGTTCAAGTACCTAAGGCATTACGTGACCGACGACCTTAAGGACCATGTGGATATTGAACGTGAACGTAGGGCGCTGGCAGTCCGATGTAACATGTTGGCACGGCGGTTTGCACGTTGTAGTGAGCAAGTTAAAATATATATATATATATATAATGCTTTTTTGCTTCACGTGCAGCCTGTGGACAAACTATACTCAACGGACTATCAGCGCCTTGCGCGTTCAATATAATAATGGATTCAGGATGTTGATGGGGCTGCCTCGTTTTTGCAGTACATCTGGTATATTCACCTTTGCACACGTTGGTGGCTTCCATGCCATCATTAGACAGAAATCTGCCTCATTGCTCTACAGAATACGGGCCAGCTCCAACTCCATCCTGAAAAACTATATCAGGGAGGTATGACTCTTCACTGATGCATGACATTGTTTGCAGATGCATCTCAAACAATAACCTTGTTAAAAAATTGTAAGGTCTTTACTAACATAGTCTATAAGATTTGTGTATACTAACCCAATATGGATGTAACTTGTCCGACCGTCTGCTACTGAAAATAACAACGTCAATTGCTTTACTAAAGTAAATTTATCATTAACTAAAATAACTATTAATGACATTGAAATTATGGCTTTGATTGACTCTGGTGCCAACAGTAGCGTAATAAAGGATTCCATAGCCAGGAAGTTAGGTTATAGTTTGGATCCATGTTCATTAACCCTTGAAGGAATGGAAGGAAAAGAAACTTTTTTTTTTTGCTTTTTCCCGATCATAGTAACACCGGGACTTTATTAATCTATATAACTCATTAATTCCAGTTCTCGCATGTATTCCTCTCGCACTTTCAAGCCGCGTACTTAGTCTTTCTTACATCCATCCACATTCTTTCTTTGCCGGGTGGGACTCCCGCTATTCTATGCCTATACTATATTTGTTCTACCTATATATTTTATTTGGGTAAATAAAGTTCTTACAATATTATTTTTAATTTTTGTTGTCTACTTGTTATTTTTATTTTACAGCGCCATCTATCCCGCCACGCAAGAACTACGTGCTACACGGGAACAGTCCACTGTTTGTGCCGTATTAGCAGTTCCACGCAGCGGGACAGGTGTCCCCACTGTTTCTTACATTTATTTCTTAATTCTATTTTACATCTATGTCTTATATCCACAGAACAGAAAAAAAGAGTAGAAGTGGTATGTGACAAAATTAGTATAGAACCGCTGTCGCCTAACTCACACAAATGTACCAATAATCATATTTTGCACTGCATGTAAACAATGCACTCAATCGGTCATTTTTATTTCCGTCAAAAATAAATTAACTCCCTAATGTTACATTAGACAATATACCTTTACTGTTAAAAAATAAGATTCAATTTTTATTATATTAGGAACTTACTTATGATCTAAGGTCAAACTAAATACGATTGTTGAAATAATTTTGCAACTTTACCAAAAGATGGCGTTGTTATATATTGAAGCAACTATGACCCTTAAGTTAATAAACATTAGGTTAACATTAGCGTTATACGTATACGCCAATGTCAAACGACAATCAGTGTGCGACGCATTGATCAAAATCGATATCGATACATCGATCTACAAAATATTAGTAATATTATATTATCATTAAAATAAGTTTATTTCTTACCACCTATTATTTTTTATAGTGGGTTATTAATTTAGTTTCCGAGTAGGTTTTGCGTCTACAAGGAGAGGGACAATTATGCTTTTATAGAAATTTGGGCCTGGACGTAAAAAGATGAAATTATTGTTAATTGGTAGCTATTAGTTATACAAGGTGTTGATTTGCATCCTCGTCAAATTCAAGGACGTAATTATGCTAATGATTCTCGACCCAAAGCAACAATAAAATGAGTAGGTATTTTATTTTTTTATTTTGCTTGTTTACGGAAATCCGTAAGTGTGAACCAGCCGTATTTAAACGCGGCCCGTCTGTTACTAGCCCTATAGCCGCGCTTTCACACACAAACAAACGCAAACAATACATACACAACGCATACGCAACGATCATTCATCGATCGATTCGTAGGTACAAATCCCACCCCGCGCAAGCTCCTAGCCACGCCGCCGCGACCCCGGAACTAACAGTCTGTTTGATGTCGCCGACGCGTGCGCGCGCTTTGCGAATTCCACTTCTCGGTACATCGTTGAGACGTAGGTAAGAAGTGCAAGATGACGGACAACTATTCGAATGTCGAGTTAGTAGAGATGGTCCGCCTGTATGCCATCAGTGGAGACAGCCTACGTGGAGCCATCCGGATGTTCACCGAAATGATTCCCGATCGGGAACCCCCATCTCAGAGCGTCATGCTCGCTGCCACGCAGAGAGCTCAAGCTCGCGGCAGCGTAGGCCTGCCTGTCGCCTTGCAGGAAGACATCCTGGAATACTTCCAGCGAGGCCCACGGGCAAGCACGCGGGAGGCTGGTCAACACTTTGGAGTGCACCACACTACAGTGTTTCGCCTACTGAAGCGTGAACTGCAACACCCAAAAACTGGAGCTGTTGCGTCACGTTGTCGAGGAGATGTTGGAGGATGATCCGCTGGCACTCCATCGCAACTTGTACTGCCAGCAGGACGGTGCCCCCCCTCACTATGGTCGGCAAGTACGCGAGTACTTGTCCGAAAGTTTTGGTGACCACTGGATCGGTCGCGGAGGACCTGAGGCCTGGCCTCCGCGTTCTCCGGACGTCAGGTCCTAGACTTTTATGTGTGGGGAGACGTTAAAAGGTTAGTTTACACGGAGGAAGAGGAAAAAATGTGTTAGTGTTCCGTAAGCTGAAGGAAAACCAGCTACGTCGTGCTCAATTGTGCGAAGAGTGTGATGGTGGCCACTTTGAACAATACCTCCGGGTAACTTAAGTATTTATTTATTTGTAAATTTTGTAAATACGTTGTTAGCTTAATCAATTTTACTAGTGTCATTTTTTTAACTACGCTAATAATACCTAAGGGTCGAAAGTATCACCACGTACTAACATTTAACTAGCACGTCTTTCCATTGCCATCATAAGTAGATTGGTACACTAACTAAGGTAGGTATTATTGCCGGTCCTAAGCCCGTTAAGTAGGAAGGAAAATTTCAAATCAACCAATTTAATCCACAAATAAAACAAAATCACTACAAATCTTTAGGTGGAAGGATAAAGCAAAACTAACATTTTATTAATCATCTGATAACAGGTCAATGAACTTTTCTTGGGCGCACTAGTATTACTGCCATTAGTAAGATTTCTGCATTCCAATGATGCTCAACAATGAGTTCATTATCAAGCAACATTTATGACAATAATGTAGGTGATTTTCGAAATAAAATTTGGTAAATTATTGCTACCGATCATTCGTTTCCGCGCGCTAGCATTTCGTAGGTAAGACGTCGACACTCACGCACACAGCTGCATTGTCGCTGTGTGCGTAGTCGGGTGATTCTGTTTTAATTGTATTGAATTAAGGGTTTAATTCTGAAATACTGTTACAATTCAACAACAAAAAAAGCAGCACTTTTTAGTTATTGCCCACTACCGTACTTTCAATTGATTATTTATGTATTTTATGACAACCTCCTGAAATTTGACGAGGATGCAAAACAACACCTTGTATTATCAAGCAATCTTAAAACATCTTGCCGATTTTGGAAATTTGAGAGCTGAGTCAAAAGAGATTTAGAAAAAGTGAGGTTACGTAACAATATATATTTAACAGCTAATTTTTGAAAGGCGATTGACATTTTCTATAATATATATAGGGAGGTTCATTATATTTTTAGAGTGGGTAAGGAGATGTGACGTTTATAAATAAAAATCGTATTTTAACCTATAAAGGCTACAATAATTTTGTACTCTGCTAAGACTACAATTAGTATAGAAACACCGGGATTTAATCATTTCAATAAATAATATACAAAATTAAAAATGTAAGGTAGCTGTTAGTAATTATAACTTCAGGCGACCAACACCTCAGTCGCCCCGTGACCATGGATGCTGTAAAGGATCCGAAACGTTGGGTTAAAATAATATCAATATACCGCGATAAAATCCGTAAAAAGTGTATTTCAAAGTCTAATATTCGCGTAAGTGTAAGAAATCGATAAATAATATAGTTTACTTACTTTACTATACCCACTTGAATTAGGGATCGTGTTCTTGGATATTTTAATTTATATATTGAATTTCTTAATAGAAAAAAACAGTTTAAATTGCTATTGAAATCGAAAAATTTTAAAATTTAATTTCTCAAACTTATGATCATTTTAAAGGGATATGGAAACCCTTGAAAAAATAAATGCTTATAACGTTTTTTGGAATCGCTGTAGGTCTGGTGTACCTACATCCTTTTTTGGATTTAAAAAAATATCTTCCAAGAAGTGCCAGCAGATCCAGTTCATTGCCATCCAATTAACTCTACCAGCTGCACCTATTCATTTTTCTTTGAAACCAGGATCTTTGGGAACCCTACATTTATTTTTTGCAACAAGTTAAATTTATCGATATTATCGATAATATCAACAAATCATCCGGTCACGACACTAACTGTGTGTAGCAAAGCAAAGAACTTTCGAGAAGCAGTTGTCAAGACAGTCAAGAAAAGTGGACTTTATATTAAAGACATAAGGGGGGTTTTACCTTGTTTTCTATCAAATTACCTACTCAACTTGATGTCAGTATACGACTAGGGAAGGATTTGAAAGATTTGCGCGGAACATCGCTTAAAATTAGAACACGCGCCACTCGTTATCGAACGGTGCACATTGTAAATCATGTAACCTCATGATGCATTTTAATTGTGGGGGCGTCACTGAAAACGGCTACCAGAAGCTTGGGGATCGTAAATTAATATGGCGTTGCAGTAAATGCAGACAGGCAGGTAACACCATACCCATCTTGCCAATATCACCCAATCCTGAAGCGGAATCAGTAGGAAATTCGAGCGATGTCCTTGAAGTTTTCCATATTGGAGAATATGAAGGAAGATATCGTTGCATTGAGGAATGAATTTGACAAGTTCAAGACTTCTCTTACTGACCAATACAACGAAATTATGAATGAATTCACCGGAAAACTTAATAATATGGAGCTACGTATCGTGAAGATTGAGAAGGTCCAAGACCAGGTCGAACAACTTCATACCCGTCTAGATAAGTTAGAAGAAGACAATAACAACAAAGATCAATGGTCGCGAATGAACAACATTGAAGTGAAGGGAGTCCCTCAGACAAGCAGTGAAAACCTATTCGAAGTAATAGCCAAAATCAGCGCCAAAATCAGCGCCGAAGTCAATTACCCTGTATCTAAAAATCAAATAAATTTCATCACCCAAGTACCGACAAGCGGAAAAGATCGCATAAAGCCTATAATAATCTGTTTTTGCCAACGATACGTGAAAGAAGATTTTATTGCAGCTGCTAGGCATGAATTAAAGATCTCACCCCTGACGCCAGATCAAATTGGTTTAAGTGGCAGACAGAAAATCTTTATAAACGATCACTTAACTATTAAAAATAAGATGTTGTTGTCAAAAACTAAAAAAACCTCTGCGGAAATGAATTTTCAATATGTTTGGGTCAAACACGCGAAGATACACGCAAAAAAAAACGATACATCTCCAACGCTGGTCGTCAAATCAGAGAAAGATCTTCAGAAAATTATATGGGTTGGGCAGAATTGTCCAATCGATGTTGCTATGTCGCCGTAAAGACATAAGTAACATAAAGAAAGAAAAATTCAACACATCAGGCGGATACCTCGGTGCCTCAGTTGGCAGAGCGTCTGGAGTACCGATCCAGAAGACGCGGGTTCGAGTCCCGCCTGAGGTTGAATTTTTCTTTCTTAATAAAAAAATTTAAAAATCTTAGCTTGAAATAAGCTAAAAAATACAAAAAGATTGTATAAAGGTAATGCAATATCATCCGGAATCTACTCGCTGTAAAGGGAGAATTCTGGGTTGGGCAGAATTGTCCAATCGATGTTGCTATGTCGCCGTAAAGACATAAGTAACATAAAGAAAGAAAAATTCAACACATCAAGCGGATACCTCGGTGCCTCAGTTGGTAGAGCGTCTGGAGTACCGATCCAGAAGACGCGGGTTCGAGTCCCGCCTGAGGTTGAATTTTTCTTTCTTAATAAAAAAATTTAAAAATCTTAGCTTGAAATAAGCTAAAAAATACAAAAAGAAAGTTTACTCAATATTATTATTGCTATGTCACTTCTTATTATGCTAATTTAAACCATATGTGTTATAAAATAAGGTTCATTTTCCGTTGTGGACGGTTTCCATTTGTGACTTTTTACTCCGAGATGCTCTTATCTCTGAACTGATCGTCGCTCATTGTTTCCTTTTATAACACCTCTTTTTATGTTGCTTCAAATGATCACTGTGTTTTGCTGTGTCTAATATTCTATTTGCCCACTACCTTCTTTAAATATTATAATGGTTGCGGTAATAACTTGTACTTGGTTTCTCCAGTAGTATTTTACATAAGTTTGACCTATTTTTATGTATTATTAATAATTCATTTGATTATAGTTTATCGTAATTATGGCTACGCTTAAAATTTACTATCAAAACGCGCGTGGATTGCGTACTAAAACGAATATTGTGTTGCGCGGTGTGTGTCTTAGCTCCTACGATATCGTTATATTTACGGAAACGTGGCTTGATGATAGTTTTAACAACAGTGAATTGTTTGATGGGCGATATCTAGTTTGGAGACGCGATCGCGACTACTCCCGGACAGGTCAGAAACGTGGAGGAGGTGTTCTGATAGATGTAAAACATGAACTTACAATAGTGGAGAGGTTGGATTGGCGCAGTTCTGCCTAAGGATATTTGGCTGTCCGTAATCCTTAAAAGGTCCAAACCACAGGTTAGTTACAACTTGCATATATGCGCGCTTTACCTTTGCAAGGAGAATATAGGTAATTCTTATCGTAGATTAAAAACTAACTCCAAAAAAAAATATTACAAGGAATTAAAAACTCTGGTGACAGGTTCTTTATACAGGGAAAAGGTTGCATATTTTAAATATAACATTAATAATAACATTAAAAATCCCAAGGCGCTATGGAAAAACTTAAAAAGTACCTTACTACCTAATAAACAAAATAATGACCTCCCTGCACACATCAGAGATCCAATTAAAATTAATGATCACTTTTTGAGGGTTCCTGGACACTCGTTGTGTAGTCTGTCGCGACTAAAATTTTTTGAACATCACCGATTTGGCGATGTGGTCTTTGATCTAACACCCGTGAGTTCGGATCTTGTTTTCCGATATATTGCTCAACTCAAATCGAATGCTAAGGGAAGTGATGGAATAACATTGGACATGCTGA
Organism: Craniophora ligustri; assembly: GCA_905163465.1. Taxonomy (NCBI): domain Eukaryota; kingdom Metazoa; phylum Arthropoda; class Insecta; order Lepidoptera; family Noctuidae; genus Craniophora; species Craniophora ligustri. The sequence goes on from LR990976.1 coordinate 7,161,694, forward strand.
ATCTTACAATCCCATACACTCTGGAAACCATCTCAAATATTGTGAACTGCTCACTCATGACTGGTGTGTTCCCTGATATTTGGAAGACAGCAATCATTAGACCGCTACCTAAGACTCCGAACCCTACTGAAATAAAAGACTTGCGGCCTATTAGCATCCTACCTTGCCTCTCCAAAATTGCGGAAAAAGCTGTATGTCAGCAGCTGACGCAATATCTCGAGAGGAACGGTATGCTACCGGAGCTCCAGTCAGGATTTCGCAAGCAGCGTGGTACGTCAACAGCCCTTTTGGACGTGACTGATAACATTTTGACATCTCAAGATAAAGGCCTCCGTACGATCCTTGTCCTATTGGATTTTTCGCGTGCGTTTGACTGCATAAATACTGCTTTACTCGTGTCTAAATTAAGATTTTATGGTTTTAGTGACGAAACTCTGCATTGGTTTAACAGCTACCTTTCAAACCGCAACCAGCAGGTAGTAATACAATTAAACGATGGGTCTACTCTTGCTTCGCCAACTACAGCTGTAACCAGGGGAGTCCCACAGGGTTCAATACTGGGCCCGGTTCTGTTCATACTGTATTGTGCGGATATTGTCAAATGTTTCGAGAAATGTAGATATCATATTTACGCAGATGATGTTCAGGTTTATATATCCTTCAAACCAAAGGACTACAGCGATGCGTTAAGGAATCTAAACGAAGAACTTGATAGGGTGGTACAATGGGCGGAAAGCAACGGTTTGGTACTTAATCCATCTAAAACGAAATACATGCTATTCGGAACAAAGTGCCAGACTAGTACATTGCCTACAACACTCAACATATTACTGATGGGAGAGTTGGTTAATAAGGTTGGTGAGGCGCGTAACCTTGGGCTAAACATGGATACTGAGATGAGGTTTGAGAATCATGTGGCAGAGTCGGTGCGCAACTGTTTCTACCGACTTAAGATCCTTTATAAAATGAGACCTTATTTGTCCGAAGACTTAAGAAAACAGCTGGTGGAATCGTTAGTTCTCTCGAAGCTAAATTACGCGGACACAGTCTATGGCCCACGGCTTTTAGCAAGAACTGATCGATTGATTCAGAGGGTTCAAAATGCGTGTGCCCGATTCTGTTTCTCAATCCCATCAAGGAGTCATGTCACGCCATTCTTAAACCAACATTCTATTCTGAAAATGAAATCGAGACGCAAGCTACACCTGGCGTGCCTTCTTTTTGAAGTCATAAGACTAAAACAGCCGGCATATCTTTATGGTAAATTGGGCTGGACCACCAGTAGGAGAGAGTGTGCGGTTAGAATGTGTTCTCAACAGCTATCTATAGAGCATCATAAATCAGCACGATTCAGGGGCAGTTTCCGTTACGCGGCATCCAAATGCTGGAACAACCTTCCGCCACCAATCAGAAACGTTAAGACCCTGGGCTTGTTTAAAATTCGATTGAGGCAATACCTCATGGATAAGCAAAAAGAACTTAACCTTATAAATACCCGCACTTCCATTATATAATTGCGCAGTTTCTGTTGTTGACTCCTTTTGCCGCAGTCACTTTTTGTTTTCTCCGCCTCGGTGTCTGCGTGGCTCGCTCCGACAACAATTGGTTGTTAATAACCTGTAAATAACAAAATAAAAATCTATTATATAATATAATCATAATAATATACCTATCTTTTAATAATTATATGCGTTTGTTTGTAATTTTATTTTAATTATTACTTTTAATCCGTAAATTACATAATTAATAATTACATTATAATTATAATAATAATAAGAATAATATTAATCATAATAATCGTAATCATTCATTTCTACACACACAAATAATTTTTTTATATTGACTGCCTCGTTGGTCTAGTGGTCGTGCAGTCTGACTGCCGAGCCAGAGGTCTTGGGGTTCGGATTTCAGGTCGAGCAAAGTGTTATTTGGTTTTTTCCTATGAAATTCTCAGTGGCAGCACGGAGTTTGGATTTGTGCCCGGTTGATGGCAGTAGGCTCGCCCCCCTATTGCATGCGACCTGAAACATGCCGGCGAAACGTGGGAGTACACTGGTGCACCTCTGCCTTACCCTTCGCGGACGACGGGCGTGATGTACGAGGATGTATAAATGGTTGTCTCGGTACACGAAAATTATGACGTACCTACTTAACTTTCGGTGAACAAAAAAAACTAATTTATGCTTACCTTACTGATCTGGCTATTCTGGCGCGCAATGGTTTCACTTGGAACTTGCGGCGACGCAACGCGGTACACAGGATATTCTGACCGATGTCTCATTACATCTGTGGGTATTTTTTCATTTTCCATGTATTTCCCACGCCGACGCAAAACACTACATGTTCGGAATCATAATGTGAAATCAAATGTGTGACCGGTTTGATTGCACGTTATTTGAAATAAAAATGGGCAAGCGCTCGCGCGCTGTCGCGTACGGCAGGCGCTTTCCGTGGCTAACGCCATATTAAATTAAATGATGGGAACGAGCGGCGCGCGCAGAAAATGGCCGATTTGTCGCCGCTATAATTGTACCTACCTATACGCAACACCCTTACAAACCTGTTCGGAATGCTAGATATAGGCAACTTTATTAATTTATTTTATTTACATATTTATATTTGTGTTTGTAAGTATCGCATAAGTATTTAAAATATATAATTATCTACAATTACATTTAGATAACACTTAACAGTACCTCAAATTGCCGTTGTTTGCTCGACATCCCTATGTCATAAGGATCCAGCAGAATATCAGCGTCAGGATATTATATCCTGGCACATGCTGAGCTGGACTCCTGTTTGGTGCGATTGGGCACACACTTAACTGTGCATGTTTAAATTTACTTCTTTTATTTTTATTTTTAATATTGTATGTGTGTGTTTTTTGGCATCAAATAAACGATTTTTCTTTCTTCTTTCTTTCTTCTTTCTTACAGTGATCAGTTACATAATTTCACGGATAATCTAAACAACTTAATTTTAACTCATCGACAATTTTTTAATTGTGGGTGATTTTAATTTTGGAAATGACGTTGAGTGGGTAATGCTGAAATGGTTACTAATGGCGAGTTAATCCCGCAAAATATCTCCTCTCAGCGTGTCCTTGAATTCTTTGATGTAGTTCAAACATTTAACATGTCACAGTATAACAGTGAGCGGAACATTAACTACAGATTGCTTGATCTTGTATTTTGTAACGACACTGTCACTGTCACGGGATGTATGGAACCACTAGCTTTTCCCATTGATTTGCATCACAAGCCATTACTTATTGAGACGAAATTTATTGAAATTCGAAAACTCGTCGACAAACGTAAGCAACGTTATATCTTTTCAAAGGGCAATTATAATGCTATTAAATCTGAACTTAATCTTATTAATTGGCCCCAATTATTACAGCCAATGAACTTGGAGGATGCCGTTACTGAATTCTATAGTAAACTATACGAGCTTAGGGATAAATACATTCCTGTGAAAACTATTAAACAATCCTCTTACCCAAGCACTAATTAAAATTATTAAAGAAAAACATAAGTACCATAAAAAATATAAACGATATTGTAACTTATCAGAATGTCACTCGTTCTCATTACTGCGCACTAAACTCACAGTTAGAAAAAACTTGTTATACAAATTATATGGAAAATATTGAGGCCTCTATTGTAAAAAATCCAAAATCTTTCTGAACATTTGTAAAAAGCAAGCGTAAAGCTGGCTCGTTTCCGAATGTAATGTTCTACCGTGAAACATCTGTGAATACAGGGCAAGATATTAGCAACCTATTTGCAAGTTATTTCCAGTCCACCTTCTTGGAACCAGAATCGACAGCTGATAGCGAGCAGACTTCCAGTGAACAATGTGGTAATACTGCAATGTCTGTTAGCACGGTTGATATAAACCATTCATCATTGTCACCTGTGCTGATAGTCTCGTTAAACCTATTTCTATCCTATTCAAGCGCTCTCTTTCTGAAGGTGAAGTTCCAAAAATTTGGAAATCTGCTTTTGTTACTCCTGTCTTTAAGAAAGGCGACTAGCCAATATCGAAAACTACTGCCCCATATCCAAGATTTGCCTTTTTTCTAAAATTCTAGAGCGCATAGTTTACACCGATGTCTACGCGGCTTACAAGTCGATTCTTGGCGATGAACAGCACGGGTTTGTTAGGAACCGCTCAATCACGTCTAACCTACTCCTATCACAAGCGGTATGGCACAGCGACAAGTTGACGTAGTGTATACCGATTATAGTAAATGTGTTGACCGTATTGACCATTGCATGTTGCTGAGGAAGCTTTTGATGGCCGGAATACACAGAGACTTGTACCGATGGTTTTCCCCCTATATGTATAGAGAACAGAATACAAGCTATTGTACTTCAAGGTTACACCTCCGGTTGGAGTTTTGTCCCTTCTGGCGTGCCTCAAGAAATAATCTTTTAAGTAGTCTTCTATATTATGTCCATTTATCACCACATTGCACTACTCTCTTTTGCTACAAACGAATCCACTCGTTTTCAATTAGTCAACTTCTGCGATTTTTCGAAAATATTAATAATAATAATAATGGCCACCAACTGTGAATGTTTCAGCTTCGTCTTCCTTTTATATGCCAATGAAATAGTGCTATGTGCAAAGAGAAATAATTTGCACTCTTCACAACTCTAACCAACCTGTTTTTAGATAACGAGTACCTATCAAGTAAGGTGGTTTTTGACCACCTTGATGAAGTATGGTCTGTATCAAAACCACAAAGAACTATTAATAACACATATTACTGTAATTATTATCTTTATATTAATTTGACCTTAATAGATAATAATTTCAAAATAAATTGAAATTTTTTTACCTCGCGATATATTTTCGTACAGTGTTCAGCGGTAATGGGTAAATCTCTCGTCAAAAAACAAAAATCCCCAAAAAACATACTATCTTAAACTATACCGATTAATTTAATTTTATAACTTTATTATGTACAATATTAATTACGAAACTATATAAAGAGATTATAAGCATTCCAAAAATATAAAACACTTGTATACCCACATATAAAACTTTTGAGTAATTTGGCGTTGAATTGTAGTAACGTATTGCGTTAAAATTACGGCATTGAAAATGAGCTAAATTTGATGCCTATTTATGTACATTATATTTAACAAATAAAATGAAATAAAATAGCGTAAATAAAGCTTACCTATTAGACTATATTATTGTATTAATTTTATTCCATAACAACAACTTTCGTCTGAATGAGTTTTGAGACGGCGTTGTATGGAGGCCGCGCCGCCCGCGCCGCCTTAACCGCCGCCGCCGCCGTGCGTCTTTGATAAGTAGCGTGTTGGCGACTGCGGCCGATTTTAAAGGAAATATTGGTTCACTACTACTAGCAAACTCGATCAAGTGAAAATATTCTTTTCACTTGCCAACTTTTTTATTATAAACAGTAGCGTTAATCTAAGACTTTTTATTAGTTCTACTAATTATCACAAGTTTCCCACCTTTCGGTTCCGAAACGACTACAATTTCACGGTGTATACAAGGTGTTGATTTGCATCCTCGTCAAATTCAAGGACGTAATTATGCTGATGATTCTCGACCCAAAGCAACAATAAAATGAGTAGGTATTTTTTTTTTATTTTGCTTGTTTACGGAAATCCGTAAGTGTGAACCAGCCGTATTTAAACGCGGCCCGTCTGTTACTAGCCCTATAACCGCGCTTTCACACACAAACAAACGCAAACAATACATACACAACGCATACGCAACGATCATTCTTCGATCGATTCGTTGGTACAAATCCCACCCCGCGCAAGCTCCTAGCCGCGCCACCGCGACCCCGGAACTAACAGTCTGTTTGATGTCACCGACGCGTGCGCGCGCTTTGCGAATTTCACTTCTCGGTACATTGTTGAGACGTAGGTACGAAGTGCAAGATGACGGACAACTATTCGAATGTCGAGTTGGTAGAGATGGTCCGCCTGTATGCCATCAGTGGAGACAGCCTACGTGGAGCCATCCGGATGTTCACCGAAATGTTTCCTGATCGGGAACCCCCATCACAGAGCGTCATGCTCGCTGCTACGCAGAGACTGCGAGATCATCGGCAGTTTGACGTTCCCCGGCATGCTCAAGCTCGCGGCAGCGTAGGCCTGCCTGTCGCCGTGCAGGAAAACATCCTGGAATACTTCCAGCGAGACCCACGGGAAGCACACGGCAGGCTGGTCAACACTTTGGAGTGCACCACACTACAGTGTTTCGCCTACTGAAGCGTGAACTGCAATACCAAAAAACTGGAGCTGTTGCGTCACGTTGTCGAGGAGATGTTGGAGGATGTTCCCCTGGCACTCCATCGCAACTTGTACTACCAGCAGGACGGTGCCCCCCCTCACTATGGTCGGCAAGTACGCGAGTACTTGACCGAAAGTTTTGGTGATCACTGGATCGGTCGCGGAGGACCTGTGGCCTGGCCTCCGCGTTCTCCGGACCTGACGCCTCTAGACTTTTATTTGCGGGGTGACGTTATAAGGTTAGTTTACACGGAGGAAGTGACCAGTGTAACAGAATTACGTGCAAGGATCATTAGTGCTTTTGACACTGTAAAAACTAATGTGTTAGTGTTACGTAAGCTGAAGGAAAACCAGCTACGTCGTGCTCAATTATGCGAAGAGTGTGATGGTGGCCACTTTGAACAATACCTCCGGGTAACTTAAGTAGGGAATTTATTTATTTGTACATTTTGTAAATACGTTGTTAGCTTAATCAATTTGATTAGTGTAAATAAGTTGATTTCAAATTTGTAACTACGCTAATAATACCTAAGAGTCGAAAGTATCACCACGTACTTACATTTAACTAGCACGTCTTTCCATTTCCATCAGAAGTAGATCGGCACACCAACTAAGGTAGGTATTATTGCCGGTCCTAAGCCCGTTAAGTAGGAAGGAAAATTTCAAATCAATCAATTTAATCCACAAATAAAACAAAATCACTACGAAAACTTTAGGTGGAAGGATAAAGGAAAACTAACATTTTATTAATCATCTGATAACAGGTCAATGAACTTTTCTTTGGCGCACTAGTATTACTGCCATTAGTAAGATTTCCGCATTTCAATGATGCTCAACAATGAGTTCATTATCAAGCAAAATTTATGACAATAATGTATTTACAATAATGTAATGGTGATTTTCGAAATAAAGGAGATGGCCAAAAATTGTATGGGCCTGTGCCCCAGAATGTACACAAATGAAATGTATGCCATTTTATAGTACAGATCTTGTATGACAATAAAGAAAAAGGTGCATATTGCTCAGCAGTAATGAACGAAAGTTATAAAGGTTTCAAAAAGTGATTTTTCAGTACGAGTAAATCAGATTTATAAATATTAAATACATATTAATGTATATTTATCTGTCCTAGGGGTTCAATATGCATGTGTAATTAGTTACTATAAACTGGGTAGGCAGTATGTTTTCATCAAAATGTATCTATCTAAGCTTGTGTGTGAATTAAAACAATGTAGGTACATTATGTTTTTTATTTAATCATTTTATGTTATCATTGTCAATACATAATCTAAAAATGCTGCTGGTGGAACAACACCTTCTTGGTATCTCGCCCACCCCAAGTACCAAAGAATGGTCATAATATGTGCGCAACATCCAACAGTCCGGTTTCCAGCTACACAATTACACCAATAACCTAATATAGTGTTTCTAGGTTGATCTTGACTTGAGGGATGCTCGTCATATAAAATATAAGTATAATACTCACGACGAGATGTATGTCTCGATTTAATGCGACGTCTTAGTAGGACAGGGTGATTACCTCCTATGTGCATTATAAGTTCTTCCGAAAAATCTAGCTCTGGGCTTACTTCATAAATACCTCGTTCTCTTATGTGTTCGCCATAATACGAGCGACCCTGTTTCACCTGGTAGGGCCCCAAAGAAATTAGTTTTAAGTCATTTATACTAAAACGTGGAAAAGTATTAAGTTGCGGCATGATACATCAAATTTAATTGTTACAGCAAATAAATTTATCTTTACATCTTCAACATTCCTTGCAACAGGGCCAGGAGGGAGTGATGGAGGAATTGGTATATGAATTTCTTGAACAGCTTGATTTCCTTCTATTATATCAAAACAATCAGCATCAACAATATTTCTCCGGGCCATCGTTCTGTTAGCTCTCATGTAACAACCGTGACATAAAAAGTTGGCAGCTCTGACCTACAAAGAAAACATACCATTACCATTATATACACAATACTTTTTCTTATGGTAACTTTTCCTAAATTATCTTTCCTAGTAGAGTTTTTCATTACAGTGGCTTTAACACAGTCACCGTGAAACTTATGTTTCACAGTGACTGTTTACTTTGCAGGTAGATAATTTTTAAATATTTAAAATAATTAACTTACGTGGTGATGCCATGATGATACAAATAAAGCGAGTTGACTTGTTTCCGAAATGCTGTGCCTTCGTGCATGGGCCAATGATCTACCACAACCATTGCAAACAATAATATGGCCAAGTTGTCTTCCCCTTGAGTTGGTTGCAAGGCATCTTGTTATATTGTTATAACAGGCACCACAAACACAACTATGAGGTGATAACTGTGAAAGTAAAATAAATATTAATCTTTATAGGTTCACTTCTCTCGGAAATGTTATAGGGATGTAGGTACTTAATGAAACAAGAACTTACCTCAGTGGTTAACCATTCCGATAAAAGCACAGTCATATCATGGGGTAGTGACTGTTAGCTTTTATATCCAATCAGTAAAATATTCATTCGTTTTTCATGCTGGCAATCTTATATTTAATCAACTGTCACTCATAACATTCATTCAATCACCTAAGTGATATCTAGTTAACGGACGGCCTTCTTGTTCGAGACGCTGAGCTGAGAGGACGTGTAAACTGTTGTTACAATTATTGTTGGACCGTGATCATAATCAAAGAATGTAAGTACAGTGCAAACATATTGTGATAAAAGGGATAAATATATCTGTGTTAATGTAACGTATTTTGTGTTTCTATTACGAACCTCGATATTCTGAACTGTAGCTCACAGTTCAGAAGTGGGATCGTAAGAATTTTTTTATAATTTTCTTCTTCACGTCCACAAGGATCAGATGGTTAGTAATTCTATTTAATTATGCTTACTGGATATTGAGATCTACATTTTATTTGATATTTTTGTTTTTATTTTTATTTTTTTTCTTTCACCTTCAGTAAGCACAATTATTCAAGCTTATCAATGGGTTTAGAACGAAACCTTGTTCATGACCATTCGATGAAAAGAATTTTGATAAATACTTTATGGTGCGCGATGATTCATAATGTTGGATTAACTATTGATTATACCATTATTATTGTATACTACAATCTCGAAACAAATGAAGTTTCCGGTTTTCTATTTCTATATGGGTTGAAGTATAGATTGTTTAGAATAGACTAGATGGGATAGATGTATTTGTTTGCAGTGAATGTGGGTACAAATTTTGTGTGCCTAATGTTTATGAGTGTTCATGTTAACACATCATTTAGTAAATACTTATATAATACTGCACATCTAATATAGATATACTGTTAATAATATATATATATATATATATATATATATATATATATATATATATATATATATATATATATACAAGGTGTTGTTTTGCATCCTCGTCAAATTTCAGGAGGTTGTCATAAAATACATAAATAATCAATTGAAAGTACGGTAGTGGGCAATAACTAAAAAGTGCTGCTTTTATTTGTTGTTGAATTTTAACAGTGTTTCAGAATTAAACCCTTAATTCAATACAAATAAAACAGAATCACCCGACTACGCACACAGCTGCATTGTAGCTGTGTGCGTAGTCGGGTGAGTGACGACGTCTTCCTACGAAATGCAAGCGCGGGCGAACGAATGATCGGTAGCAATAATTTACCTAATTTTATTTCGAAAATCACCTACATTATTGTCATAAATTTTGCTTGATAATTAACTCATTGTTGAGCATCATTGGAATGCGGAAATCTTACTAATGGCAGTAATACTAGTGCGCCAAAGAAAAGTTCATTGACCTGTTATCAGATGATTAATAAAATGTTAGTTTTGCTTTATCCTTCCACCTAAAGTTTTCGTAGTGATTTTGTTTTGATTTGTGGATTAAATTGATTGATTTGAAATTTTCCTTCCTACTTAACGGGCTTAGGACCGGCAATAATACCTACCTTAGTTGGTGTACCGATCTACTTATGATGGAAATGGAAAGACGTGCTAGTTAAATGTAAGTACGTGGTGATACTTTCGACTCTTAGGTATTATTAGCGTAGTTACAAATTTGAAATCAACTTATTTACACTAATCAAATTGATTAGGCTAACAACGTATTTACAAAATGTACAAATAAATAAATTACCTACTTAAGTTACCCGGAGGTATTGTTCAAAGTGGCCACCACACTCTTCGCACAATTGAGCACGACGTAGCTGGTTTTCCTTCAGCTTACGTAACACTAACACATTAGTTTTTACAGTGTCAAAAGCACTAATGATCCTTGCACGTAATTCTGTTACACTGGTCACTTCCTCCGTGTAAACTAACCTTTTAACGTCTTCCCGCACATAAAAGTCTAGAGGCGTCAGGTGCGGAGAACGCGGAGGCCAGGCCACAGGTCCTCCGCGACCGATCCAGTGGTCACCAAAACTTTCGGTCAAGTACTCGCGTACTTGCCGACCATAGTGAGGGGGGGCACCGTCCTGCTGGTAGTACAAGTTGCGATGGAGTGCCAGGGGAACATCCTCCAACATCTCCTCGACAACGTGACGCAACAGCTCCAGTTTTTGGGTGTTGCAATTCACGCTTCAGTAGGCGAAACACAGTAGTGTGGTGCACTCCAAAGTGTTGACCAGCCTGCCGCGTGCTTGCCCGTGGGTCTCGCTGGAAGTCTCCACTAATGGCATACAGGCGGACCATCTCTCCATTCAACTCGACATTCGGATAGTTGTCCGTCATCTTGCACTTCGTACCTACGTCTCAACGATGTACCGAGAAGTGAAATTCGCAAAGCGCGCGCACGCGTCGGCGACATCAAACAGACTGTTAGTTCCGGGGTCGCGGCGGCGTGGCTAGGGATTTGTACCTACGAATCGATCGATGAATGATCGTTGCGTATGCGTTGTGTATGTGTTGTTTGCGTTTGTTTGTGTGTGAAAGCGCGGTTATAGGGCTAGTAACAGACGGGCCGCGTTTAGATACGGCTGGTTCACACTTACGGATTTCCGTATACAAGCAAAATAAAAAAGAAAATACCTACTCATTTTATTGTTGCTTTGGGTCGAGAATCATTAGCATAATTACGTCCTTGAATTTGACGAGGATGCAAATCAACACCTTGTATATATATATTATACCTACTATTGAACATAAAAGGCGCGATAAGTACATTATATTCTATTCCACACTTAAGCTTCGTTCTTAGTGGTCTATATTAAGTAAAACCCACAAACACCTGTCTTGCTATATAAATGATTAAATCCTTAACGGCATATACTAAGCTCTTCAATGGGAAGTTTCAGATTCATACATTGTACGTTTTGGATACAACCGAGGGGAAGGGTTGTTATTCAATATGGATAAAGATGAAGTGGAGCCCACGATAGAGGGTGGAGCGGAGCCCAGGTTAGAGGGCGGAGTGGAGCCCAGGTTAGAGGGCGGTGGAATGAGTAAGGAGAGGAGGAACAAGGAAGCGGATATTATTGGACGGAGATCAAAAGAGAAGGAGCGGATCTTGCGTTCAGCTAGGAGCCGGAAGAGACAAAGTTCAATAGTGAATTCAGATGATTCATCAGACGGAAGCTCGTCTCGAGACAGAATGAGGAAGTATAGGAAGAGATCAAGAGGGAGGAGAGGAATATCGAGGCGGACGGAGTACAGTAGTGACAGTTCAAATAACCGTGAGTCAAATCAAAATTCTAAATGTGATAGGAAACTAAAAGAATCTGATACAAATGCTATATTGGATAAGTTTTTAGCAATCCTAAATAACGTCAAGGGTTCGGATAGGCCCAAACTATCGTTTGTTAATAATGTTATCCCGGATTTTGATCCTCTCAGTAAAGAACAGACCATGCTAGTATGGATAACTAAAGTTGAAGAGTGTGCCGAAATATACGGATGGTCTGAAAAGGAAATCATTCATTATGCTCTGCCAAAACTCATGGGGGTGGCGAAGACTTGGTACCAAGGGTTGCCATCTCTTCTACACACCTGGGGTGAATGGAAGAAAAAACTACTTGAGTCATTTCCTTGTCGCGAAGACTATGCCGAACTCTTGACGGAGATGCTTGCCAAACGTGTCAAATACGGTGAATCCTTGGAACATTACTATTACGCGAAACTAAATTTATTAAATAGGTGTAAAATTTATGGTAAACAAGCAGTAGATTGTGTATTGTATGGGATAGACGATCGTGCTATACGAGTAGGTGCTCAAGCGGCTCAATTTAGTGAACCAGAACAAATTTTAAAATATTTTAGAACTGTTAAAGTAGCTCAAAATAGGGATGGATATGAAGCTAATTTCAAGAATAAAAATGATCGGAAATCATCCACTAATACTACCTATAAGACTCTGAATTCAAAAACTAGTGCTATAAATTCTAGCATAAGGTGTTTTAACTGTAACGAATTGGGCCACCCTAGCTTTAAGTGCGAAAAACCTATTATTAAGTGTTCTATATGCGACAGATTGGGACATCAAGCTTCCAGTTGTTATAGAAACAAGCCTAGGTCTGATTCTGTTAAAAATGAAACTCATCCAAATGATAAAAATGAAAGGCAAGTGTCAAAACTATATACAAACGATAGGTCTATTGATAAATATATTCTTAACATTAAAATTAATGATACAATAGTTCAATGTCATATAGATTTAGGAAGCCAGTGCACGTTGATTAAAATAAGCATAGTTAAGGAACTAGGTATTGATATTAGATGTCCACCCAATCTCCCTGTGCTTAGAGGTATAGGCGCAAATCTTACTATTCCGTTAGGCGTGATAACTGCCGACGTTGAAGTTCAGGGTATTGGAAAGCTTATAGACTTATATGTAGTTGATGATTACGTTCTCAGTCACCCCGTCCTTTTGGGACATTCGTTCACAGAAAGTCCTGATATTATAATTACTAAAACACCAGATAAACTGATATTTAGGAAAATCAACCTCACTAAAATTCACCTGATCTGCTATGAAGATGTTTGCATTCCCAAGTATTCATTGCGCGTGGTATCGATACGATCGGAATTACCTTTTAGTGGAAAAGTGCACGTGCGGGGTTCCCTTAGAACTATTGATAGTCAACACTACTATCTATTAACGGGTGAATATGATGTAAAAGACGGACGCGGTTCTCTACTTATCCTTAACGCATCTGATAGTGCTATACCATCTCTAAAAACTCTTTACTAACTCGATCTATTAAAAGTGAATACGCCGAATACGAAGCTTCAAATGTTTTGAATTGTTGTCAAATGTCTTTTGATTCCTATTGCCCCGAAGAATTAATAAAATGTAATGAGAAACTAAATAACGATGAACGCTTACGGTTACAGGAGCTATTGAATAAATACAAAGACTGTTTTTCCAAGGGCCTGAAGGACCTCGGATTTACTAAAGTTACAGAAATGGTTATAGAGCTAGAAGACTCCCAACCTATAGTATACAGGCCATATCGTCTATCTCATTCCGAAAGGATCCTAGTAAATGACATGGTTCAAGAAATGGTAGATAGCGGTATAGTGAGAGAATCCTCGTCGCCTTACGCGAGCCCTATCGTTTTAGTACAGAAAAAGTCGGGAGAAAAGCGCTTGTGCATCGACTATCGAGCACTTAATAGAAAGACCAAGAAAGACCATTACCCCCTCCCAAGATTTGAAGACCAACTAGACCAACTGGCAGGCAACAAACTGTTTACGTCACTTGATTTAGTGTCAGGTTATTACCAAATCTCTATAAGTGAAGAGTCCCGTCATAAAACCGCCTTTGTTACCCCAGACGGACAGTTTGAGTATAACCGTATGCCGTTCGGTCTGGTTAATGCACCTTCCGTCTTCCAGAGAACAATAAATAAAATCCTTCATGAGGCCAAAATTAAATATGCAATCGTCTACATGGATGATATTCTCATTCCATGTAAAGACATCTCTGAAGGTTTAGAGCGATTAGAGGAAGTCTTACAACTCCTCAAGCAGGGGGGTCTGACCCTTAGATTAAGTAAATGTAACTTTTTTTTAGACACGATCGATTTCTTAGGGTTTGAAGTAAACTGTGCTGGTATTCGTCCAGGTAGTAGAAAAACAGAAGCTATCTCAAAATTCCCGAAACCTAAAAATATACATGAACTGAGACAATTTTTAGGTCTATCTGGATTTTTAGGCGATTTATTAAAGATTATGCGATCATAACCGCCTCATTGACTAATTTATTAAAAAAGGATGTTGCTTGGACATGGGGTAGTGACCAAGCGAAGTCCTTCGACTTAGTAAAGACTTTACTTACGCAACGGCCACTGTTAGCATTGTATGATCCTAAGGCAGTAACGCAACTGCATACTGACGCGTGTAAAGATGGTCTTGCAGGTATACTATTGCAAAGCGATTCCTTAGGGCGGTTCCACCCGGTTTCGTATTTCAGCCGTAAAACTTCCCCTGATGAACGTAAACTGCACTCCTATGAGCTAGAAACCTTGGCGGTAGTAGCATCCTTAAATAGATTTAGAGTTTATCTGCTAGGGATACCGTTTATAATCTATAGTGACTGTAGTGCTCTCAGATCTACATTAATCAAACGCGATCTGATTCCGCGAGTTGCGCGGTGGTGGGTCCAAATACAGGAATTTGATTGTACTATCGAATATCGACCCGGCTCTCGATGTTGATGCATTAAGTCGTGGTCCGGTTTCGGCTCCTATACCTGAAACCCACATACTAGACATCCTTAGTATCGAAAGCTCCGATCAGGACTTTATCACCACCGTGCAGAACGCGGATGAAGAGGTTCAAAGAATAAAAACTATTTTAGAGGATAAAACTGCAGAACTAGTCATGGATATCCACAAAAACTATAAAATAAAGAACGGCCGTGTGTATCGTATAATAGGAGACGATATTAGGTGGTTAGTTCCAAAAGGCGTGCGTTGGCAAATATTAAAAAGAAACCATGACGACATAGGCCATTACGGGTTTGACAAGACTCTACAGCGTATTCAACAGCATTATTGGTTTCCCAAAATGCGTCGTTTTGTTAAAAAATACGTGCAGTCGTGTCTAGAATGTGCCCATCATAAGACCCCTGGCGGCAAACGTCAAGGCGAACTGCATCCAATCGAAAAAGTTAGTGTCCCTTTCCATACGGTGCATGCAGACCACTTAGGCCCATTTATTAAGAGCAAGAGAGGCAACTGCTATTTACTGGTTTTGGTTGATAGTTTTACTAAATATGTCAATATAACTAGCGTTAAGAATACAAAGTCCCTCACGAGTATACGAGTATTGAAAGAGCATATTAGCTATTTCGGGGTCCCAACTCGTTTAATAACCGATAAAGGCACTAGTTTCACAAGTAAAACATTTAAAGAGTTCGTTACGCTATACGGCATAAAACACATTATTAACGCTGTTGCGACCCCTAGAGCGAACGGGCAAGTTAAGCGTTTTAACAGAACTATCCTAGATGCTCTTTCAACTTGTACCCATAACAAAGACGATAGATCCTGGGATGATCAGATTTATGACATTCAAGTAGGCATCAATACCACAATTCACAAAACTACACAAAAAAGCCCTGCAGAATTATTATTTGGCTTCAATATAACTAGCAGGTCTGAAGGTATGTTAGGTCCCATTATTTCCGATACGACTAATGTTATTCAATCGGAAGATTTAAACGACATAAGAGATAGGGCAAGCGATAATATAAAGGCACAGCAATTAAGGGATATAGACAAATTTAATAATCGTAGAAAATTGGGCAAAAAGTATAAGGTAGGAGATTTAGTACGCATTGAAAGACAAGTCCCTCATGACGGTAAATCTCAAAAACTAGTGGTTAAATTCCAGGGACCATATCGCGTAATGAAAGTGTTACCCAATGAAAGGTATGTGATTGAGGATACTCCTATGACACGCAAACAAGGACGTAGGTATGATGCCATTGTGGCCATTGATAAAATGTTACCTTGGTTAACATTTTCTAGAGACCTAGAGAGTAATGATGATGAAGCTAACAGTAATAATAGCGAAACTGATATAGAGAAATAATCCTTTCTATAAGTTTTATTGTTATTGTAATTATGTCAAAATATAATATGTAATGTAATGATAACTGTATGCTAATCGTGTAAGCACATGAAATTACCATCCACCTAAGGCTATGCTATAAGATTAAGATACCACAGTTAACACACGCTTGTAAAAGGTCCATTTTCCTTAAGTAATAAGTACACAGTTTACAATTAGTGGAGCACTCGCGCGGGGCTTCAACACCGTATGACATAAACGTACACTTATCACGTAAAAACACAAAACCAAAACAAAACAAATACCGACAAACCGGCGGAACAACATCGAAAAGGGATGTCAAAAGTGTTTTGACATTTCGTCATTTGGCGTAACTTGAGTGCTGCCAGCACAAAAGTGAAATAATCATATCCATCACTGCACTTAAAAGAATTGTTTCCACAATAATAATCTAATTAGTAATTCAATAATAGATGGTACCATTTATAGTGAGAAAGACATGAAAAATAATAGATTATTATTACATTTTAGGTTTAGGAATATTTTACATTTTACGCCGCCCACGCCTAATATTTCTTATTTTTCCCTGTTTTGATTTTGTGATTCTTGTATGGCAACATTAATACTTAATACGTACTTTAAAATGAATTAAAACGGAAAACTTCTTTTAATTATGATTTAATTTCGTATGCTGCTACAAACTGTAAATAGTTATTCAAAATTCTTGTTATTTTTTATTTAAATTAATTGCAATACATTTATTTGTGTACTCTGGGGCAGATTTTGTCCATCTCCATTAGGTAAATTATTGCTACCGATCATTCGTTCGCGCGCGCTAGCATTTCGCAGGTAAGACGTCGACACTCACGCACACAGCTGCATTGTCGCTGTGTGCGTAGTCGGGTGATTCTGTTTTATTTGTATTGAATTAAGGGTTTAATTCTGAAATACTGTTACAATTCAACAACAAAAAAAAGCAGCACTTTTTAGTTATTGCCCACTACCATACTTTCAATTGATTATTTATGTATTTTATGACAACCTCCTGAAATTTGACGAGGATGCAAAACAACACCTTGTATTTTTGTAGTGTTTAAGGCCAAGTAAAATATTGTTCAAAGAATCCAAAAATTTTGAGATATACCTGGCACTTGGGGGGCGGTATATGCCAAGTATAACTGTTTGTGAGTTTATATAAATTTGTAAACAATTAGCATCATCGATGGCGGGTTCAGTTACATGGAATCTATGAGAAGGTTTATAATAAGCTATGACACCTTCGTTAGATTACACAAGCTATTCATACGGTGTCATCAAAGAGGTGGACCTGGACCTATCAGACGAAGAACTTAAAAATTGTATAACGTGCCCCGAATCATTTGAGTTAATCTCACTACAGCTTCTCAAGAGGCGTAATATTAATAATTCACAGGAAGATCTATGGATTACAAGTGAAGCGGATTTTTGCAGATGGTTTGAGGATTAAAGTTAGCCCATTTATATTTCCTGTTACGCATTGCTCACGTTGCTGGAAGTTTGGTCATAGCTTAAGAGTGTGCCCGTCTAAAAAGATCCTCTGCCCAAAATGTGGTAGTAACCACCCAAATTGTGACACTCAAAAATTTAAATGCTTAAACTGTGGTGAACAACACATGGCACTTTCAAAAGTATGTCCAGCCTTTGTAAAAGAAAAGAAGCTCAAAGATCTTATGGCTGAGTTTAATTGCACTTATAGAAAGGCTTTACTACTATATGTTGCACCTCCTCCAACCAGAGAAAATACTAACACTAAAAATGTTGATGTCACAAAGTCACCTGAACTGTTGATGAAATGAAATGAAATTATTGAAATGAAATGATTGTTTATGATGAAATGATTGATTATTTCTGCAAATAGATCTTTTTAAAGACACTTTTACAAGTCATGTAATTTTTTTTTTTTAATATCTAGTTGGCATCGGCATTTCCTAACTGACGACCTCTGAGAAGAAATGCCGAAACAAACTCAGAGAATCATGGTCTCTTTTAAAGTCCAAACATTTGTGTCTATAGTATGTGAGCCTGACTATGTAGGGTAAAGTCTGAGATGGCCTTTTGAAGAAAGCACCAGTGCAGTTTTGAGTTGACCTGTCCATACTGACAGCACGCATACGTCAGCCATCGTGTAGCTCAACCAACATTGAGGGAGCTCAACGACCCGACGCACGTCAATGCAAGATCAGTAGGACATTTGTGTAGGTCAATTTAAAATCCCAAAGCCGCCAGACATTAAAAGTTTATAAATTAAATAGACATTAAAAGTGTGTTTATCTAGGTACCTACAAAGTGCTCACATTCACATAATTATGTATAAAATTACAATAATGTATATTGAACATAACAATCAAAATAATGTCATTATATAAAATTACTGTAAAAAAATAATATTTAAAATCGATATATAGAATTCATGTCAAAGATAAAATGAATAATGTCAAAAATGTAAAATATAAAATTATGTCAAAAGAAAAAAAATATATAAAAGTTAACCTCAATGTATGAGATTGATATATAAAAAATATGTCCAGATTATAATAAATAACATAATAAATGGTTTGATAGCCCGGTTCATTAGAACTATTCAATCCCAAGCAGTTTTATCATCCATGTAATCTTTTAATGTATAGTAGTAGCCTTTAGCACAAAGTTTCTGTTTAATAAAGGATTTAAATCTGCTGAGACTATATGTTTGTATATGGGTTGGGATTTTATTATACAATCGTATGCATTGACATTTAAACGATTTACTTATCTTCTGGAGCCTAGTTGCAGGAACAATAAATTTATTCTTATTCCTGGTATTAATACTATGGATATCACATCGCTTTTCAAAAAGATTGATGTTCTTGTGAGCATATAATAGATTTTCGTAAATATACTGCGATGGCACAGTCAAGATATCAATCTCTTTAAATTTCTCCCTCAGTGAATATCTGGGACTTAAGCTGTAAATTGATCGAATAGCCCTTTTCTGCAACACAAAAATAGTTTGGATGTCAGCAGCATTCCCCCACAACAGAATGCCGCATGACATCACGCTATGAAAATAGCTAAAGTACACTAAACGAGCTGTTTCTATATCTGTTAAAAGACGTATCTTTTTAACGGCATAAGCTGCAGAACTAAGCCTCTTCGATAATTTCTCTATATGTGGGCCCCACTGAAGCTAAGCATCCAAGGTAATGCCTAGAAAAACTGTGGTATCTACAAGATCCAACTCTCCACCGTTAATAAGTACACTGGTTTTTACCTGCCTAACGTTAGGCGTTGTGAACTTTACACATTTAGTTTTATTTTCATTTAAAAGTAAATTATTTGCATTGAACCAGTGTACCACTTTCGAGATAGCGCTGTCCACATCACCAGTAGCCATTTGTTGGCGTTTCAGTTTAAATAAAAGGGAGGTATCATCTGCAAACAACACTATCTCTTGATTATCCCCCATGAGATACGGTAAATTATTAATATAAATTAGAAATAAAAAGGGGCCAAGAATTGAACCTTGCGGAACTCCCATAGAAACTACAGACCCCGGAGATATCTTTCCATTGACGTCCACCCTCTGAATCCTTTTACCCAGGTACGAAATAAGAAGACTCAGAGAAGTGTTCCTCACACCATAGTGGTGTAACTTCCTGATTAATGTTTCATGAAGAACGCAATCAAATGCCTTAGATAAATCACAAAAGATACCCAAAGCATCGTGCGACTCTTCCCACGCATTTAAAATATGACCTATAAGTTCAACACCGGCATCGGTTGTTCTCTCTTCAGTCAAATGTTGTACCTCCTGTCCCAAGTACCCCGTTATTTAATAATGTCGTCAAAACCACCAAGAAATTGTTTACAACACGCCTACCAAGACAGATCCGCGAGCTCATTCACATGACAAAAGAGGAGTAGAAAAAGAAAATGGTTGGAATGACTTTTTGCCAACGCAGGAGTATGAAGCAAAGGAGACAGGTATTCGTAATGGCCCAGTTATGTCCCAGAACAGAGAGGTACATTTTCATGAACTTATGTCTAGATTAAAAGAGATCATATTTATAAAAAGAGGATCAATAGCGGATAAATTTAAAAATGTGGTTCAATGTTGCGTAGAATGGTTGATATTGGTTGTGGTTGATAATGTGTCAGAGTGGCCTATACTTAAAAAAGTTGTTGAATTTATTTATTTATTTATTGGTACACAAAACAGAGTATCAGCATTATTCAATACATATTTCTTAGAACAATTACCACGGCAGACTGTAACTCCAAAGGTATGTGTACACAACATGATATGCTAGGTGCAGGTGAAGTTATACAATACTTAAATTTTAAAATGCAAATCATTATAATTTCAAATTTAAGTTAAAGATATTTTATTAAATTTAGGTTGTAGTCATGATAATGTATGTTAAACTAATAACAACAATTTTATTTTATTTAAATAACTTAGCAAGCTTATTTTTAAATTGTATGAGCGAATTGTTATATATGTCAGGCACGTCATTGTTTTCGGCAACTATTTTATTAAATTTACGGCATATTCTTAACATGGGATTGTGAAAAGAAACATTGTTGTTGCAATTAGGCAAAGAAAATGGAACCTCGCGTCTGACCGACCTGCGAGGAACCCTCAAGGAGATTTCAGAAAGCAAGTCTGTGGCCAACAGTCCAGTGATGACCCTAAATAGGCAAACAGTGTCCTGAAAGTCACGTCTGATTTCTAACTTTTGCAGCCTGAAGTGAACTAACCGTTGTTCGTAGGTTTTTAGCTCTCTTTTAAGACCACACCGGTAGGTTACAATCCGAAGAAAACGTCTTTGAATGGACTCAATGAGGTTAATATAGTGTTTGTACTAGGGGCTCCATACTACAGACGCATATTCAAGTCTACTGAGAATAGATAGATAGATAGATAGAATATTCTTTATTGTACACCAGGAATTTAAAATATACATTACATCAATGAAATAAGGGTACAATGGCGGTCTTATCACTAAATAGCGATATCTACCAGACAACCTTTGGATGGACAAGAAATGTATGTGAATTAAACGGGTGTGGCGTACTAAATTACTATCCTAGAATTATAGATAAATCCACGTTAAAAATAAAATTTTTATAATATATGATACATAACCATAAATATGTACACATAAACAAATAAATACATATATAGATATATATATATATATATATATCTATAAATATATATAAATACACATACATACAACAAATGCAATGTCTACATAAACCTTAACCTTACATAAAATGTAAATGCAAATAATGCAGCATAATAAATAATGAAAAAAGATAAGAAAAGAATTGAATAAAAAAGTTAAAACGAGCGAAAATGTTCGTTTACTAGAAGTTTGAAGGAAGTAAGCGACTGAGCTTGCCTTATCGAGATAGGTAAAGCATTCCAAAGACGGACAGCCGGAAGTGATCTGTACAAGAGAACAACACTTTTTGAACACTTGAATTCCCTTGAGATGCGACAAATAAAACCAAGGAGCTGCCTAAGTTGAAAGTAAGTTTGGCATCATACATGACGCCCAGATCTCGGACGACTGTTAGCCGCTGTAAGGTCGAGTCACCAACAGAGTATCCAAAACTAATCGGATTTTTACAGCGGTAAAACAATACAACCGAACATTTACCTATACTTGTTAATGACTTGTTAAATAAAATGTGGAGCGGGATTACAAGCGCCTTAGCACAGTCCTTAATTAAACATGGGGGAACACCATCAGGACCAGCTCCTTTATTACGATCCAAGCCTATTAATTTTGTGAAAATTTTCTGTTTAGAAATAGATAGGTTGGACAATACGTTGTTACAAACAGGGCGATCGCAGACAATACTTACTGGATCGTCGTTATCTTTTACAGAAACCGATGAAAAGTAATCGGAAAAAAGATTAGCTATGGCTGTGCCACCGCTAGCGGTCCTACAGCCAAACTTCATTGTTTCAGGTATAACATGACTACGCTTTTTGTTTTTAATAAACGAGAAAAACAATTTTGTTGTTTTGGATAGGGATACCTCAATGCTCGCTATGTAGGCGTTATAGCATTTTTTCATTAGCCTTTTTGATCGAGAACGTAATAAATAGAATTCATCATAATCCCGAGGGTTATTAAATTTCTTATGTTTTTTATGTATCGCTAGTTTTTTAGCAAGACATGACTTTAATGGTTCAGAGAACCATATCGGATATTTAGCAGAACCTACACGTTTAGAGGGTACATTTTCGGCAATAATCCTGTCTAGAGCCTCGTAGAAACGCTCAGTCATGATATCAATATCCTCGTCAATCATCAAATTATTCCAATTAATTGAATTTAATCTATGAATGCACGCTTCTGTATTACATTTGCGAAAGTTAGGAACTCTTTTTATGTTTTGTGGCGTAAACTTATCTTTCTTTACTGAGAATTCAATTTCGATAGCTGGATGATGGCGATTAGGTGTAGACATTGGTAGGCAGTTAGAGAGGACCACATCACACAAGTCAGTCATACAGAGGTCAAGGATCTTGTTATTAACGTTGCATATATTATTGTATTGATATAATCCGGTTATCTCTAGGAAGTCGACAAGTAATTGTGGTTTGGTGCCACTCAGGCTACCAGGTTGTTGTCGACGAGGAAAGGAAGCATCATTATTCCAGGACATTCCCGGGATGTTAAAATCATCTAAAATCAAAGTTTTTATATTTGAGTTTGAGTAATTCATTAGGGTATCTTGACATTGATCAAAAAATTCACGATAGCTATCAATACTTAAGTCAGGCGGTAAGTACACCAAGTAAATATTAATCGTGGTGGTTCTGTTAATACGCATGGAGACCCAAAGATCCTCAAACGAGCTCTCATGATCAGTGTGACGCGTAATCACAAGACCTCTCTTAAATGCCATTAAAACTCCTCCCCCAGACTGCTTTCGGGAATTAGTAGTTTCACGGTCCCTACGAAACACAATATACCTGTCATCTATAAACTCGCTATTTGAGAATGTACTGTCAAGGTTGGTTTCACATAAACAAATAATGTCATAATTTTCATTTAAAATGTTAAAATATAATTCTTTGAGTTTATCTCCTATAAACTCAAAGAATTATATTTTAAATTTTTTTTTACATTCGGTTTACATTTTGATAAAAAAATCGCATAAATTACAAATTATAATATAGATTAATTTAACTAGACACAAGTATTATTAATATTAATAGGTAAAATGAAATGTGATTAATATTAGATCAATTTGTTCAGGCAATTCTTATCTTTAATGAATACAGCTGGGAAATCAATATCTTTTTTTACATAAACGCAACCAAATTTAACCCATACAAACTTATAAGATTTTGTTTTAGCTGCATGCCTGGTAGCTGCATGGAGGTCCTTGCATTCAGGAGACAGATGTTCACTCACATAGACTGTATGGCTTTCGCCCGATACGCCGAGGTTCGCCGAATTAAGTAGGTCGTTGGGATGCTCTTTATTGTAATTCTTAAGACCCGATATGATGATGTCTCGCTGACGCTCCGAGCCTAAAGTAACTAGTATTGTACGGGGTCTGTTTGAGGTAGGATTCATCTTCGCAATTCTTCGGCAAGATCTAACATCATTGTCCGTGATCGATACCTTGATTTGTTTGCAAAGATGTTTGAAAATCTTGACTACGTTTTCATTGCGATGCTCAGGAATAGCACGCAATTCAAGATTTCGACTTCTAGAAGCTTTTTCAATAACGGAGATACGTCGCACTAATTTCATTATATCTTTTTGTAAGTTTGTATTTTCAAGTTCAAGATTACGGATGGTTTTATTGGCAGTTTCCAGATTAGTTTTTAAGTCACGCTGCTCAGAGGATAGGAAGTCTGTAGTTAACGTAAAATCCTCTTTTAATTGTTCCGCCGCAACTTGAGGGTTGATCAGTTCAAGGGACTTGATTTGTTCGTCATAGCTGTCAAGACGTGTGTTACATTTATTAATCGCATCAAATAACGAAGTTAGCGTAATTTTAACCTCGCACATGTCTGTTCGCATTAGCCGTATTTCAGAGACAAGTTCGGCAAATGACGTCGGGTTCTGAGTAGTATCTCTGATGGCGATCCAATAGCCATGCGTTTGTGGCCACGGGACTGGGTATTTACAAAGGAGTCGTCAAGCTCGGCGCTCGTGGGTAAGGGACGGACGGTTGGAATGACTTTTTGCCAACGCAGGAGTATGAAGCAAAGGAGACAGGTATTCGTAATGGCCCAGTTATGTCCCAGAACAGAGAGGTACATTTTCATGAACTTATGTCTAGATTAAAAGAGATCATATTTATAAAAAGAGGATCAATAGCGGATAAATTTAAAAATGTGGTTCAATGTTGCGTAGAATGGTTGATATTGGTTGTGGTTGATAATGTATCAGAGTGGCCTATACTTAAAAAAGTTGTTGAATTATTTAAATCCGTTAATGGATAATACGAAAACTGGGATTAAAGTAAACATTCTACAATGGAATGCTCAAAGCATCAAGCCTAAGTTGAACTCTTTGGAACAATTACTGATTCAAGAACATATACACATTGCAACGCTTACTGAGACATGGTTGGACCCTGAAAACAACATGAAGCTTAGTTCGTATAAAATTTATCGCAACGACAGGTCTGACGGCTATGGGGTGGTTGCAATTCTTATACACAAATCTATAAAATCACAACCATATGAGGTTCAACTCAGCAATCGAGGCATGGAAATAGTTTCTGCAAAATTATATAACTGTGGTAACATTCAAAATATTATTTCTGTTTACTGTGCTCCCTCAGTAACAACGATCCAAAATGACTGGGATGCTTTATTTTCTGTTGAGACTAAAAACACATTGATACTTGGAGATCTTAATGGACATCATTCAAATTGGTCACATAAAATCGATAGAAGGGGCACCCAAATATTTGAAGCACTAACGGATAATCAATTTATAAGTTTAAATGATGGTAACCCTACACGATTAAAAATGGTGAATTCTCAATGTCAAAAATCCTCGCCTGACGTATCTTTGGCATCATGTGATATAGCTCTAATGTTAGACTGGTCCGTTATGAATGAAACATTAAGCAGTGATCATAGGATTGTTAAAATTAACTTAAATATTCGCCCTAGCAATACAATTAGAAGTAGTATATTATTTATTGGGCATTCTACCCCACCTACCGTTCCGGCTTCGCTTCCACTACGGTGGGATAGAATGCCCAATAATATACGATTGGATCTCGTCCGCTTCGACATAACGTACCTGTTTATTTCGTTCACTGTCACTGTCTGTACGTCACATCACTTCGTTGAATCACAATGATAATTCATTATTTACTTGTTCAAACGAGACGGAACAACGACAAACAATGCCTAACGGCGTACAATTACACAATATAAAGATTACCGACGAATAAGCGCGAAATCGTTCATCGCAACGTGATATAGACCGTCGAAAACTTATAATAACAAATTGATAAACACATTATACCTGCCTCGTTAGTCTAGCGGTCCTAAGCGCGACTGCTACGCTAGAGGTCCTAGGTTCGATTCCTAGGTCGAAGAAAGTGTTATTGAGTTTTTCTGTGAATTACTCAGTATCAATCAGCTCGGAGTTTGGAATTGTGATAAAAAAATTGTGATGTGTTTTAATTTGTGATGTGTTACGTTGTGATGTAAATTTAGGTACTACGATCAAGTTTACGTTAATATTTAACGCGAACGAACAACAGTACCAACTATCAAAGTTGTAACCAGACTAGAGACGAAATTCATCGCTCTAGCGGGAATCGAACCTAATAATAACACAATATTAGGACAACAATATATTTAAAATAGTTATATCAGTACATATTGAAGGCACACAGTTTAAGTAAAATTTGATGTACATAGTTATTAAATAATAGTTTAGTATTCAAATTACATAGTTAGATTAGATTTATATAATTATTGAACAAAAAGAAACAGTAGGGTAGACATCCTCTCTTTTAAATTACAATTTAAACGAGAACTTGCCAAGTAACCCACATAATATATTTAACATTTTACAATACTTAAATGATAATAAACCAGTATAAGTTAGAGTACAGTTCCTTACGTCTCGGAGTATTCTGAAGAAGACGCCCCCTTTTCTGGAGGTTCCGGCTTTTATATTTCTTCGCCGACATTTTAATTTACCTCCACTACAGAATATCCGGTGGGGTTGCCATTTCATTATCATAGACATTGTACTAAAAATATACAGCGACAACATCCGGCCGTCCTGCTAACAATGTCGTCCTCGATCATTGTTTTAGTCTGATGTCGGGGCTGAAAACGAACAACAGAAAATGGTTACATATTATCATTAACTGATTATATGCCATTATTGATGTTTATTCATTTCATCCGTGAATTAAACACCAATATGCTGGGGTTCCTTCAAACTCTACGACAGCAAATACAAGTAGGAAATATGGCTTGATGTAATACTTGTTCCGTATCTACTTGGTTGTGTATTATCCTGTTCTGTTAACAACTGTATATAGGATTTAAACCCAGTTAGTAGATATGTATTTAAGCATTACATCGTGTATTGCCTCTTCCCATGCAACAGTGTTCACTAGGATTTCCGTTACATTTTACCTTCCCACTGTCGCATCGTTTGAAGCAACTACATCTGACTACACACTAAAACATAATATTATATACAAGGAAATTCCAAATAGACAGATTTCTGTTATAAAAGTATACTTTGAGTTATAACATTTTTTTTTTGTAAAATATAGTGTTAAAATAATTTATAAAGAGCTGCTAGTATAAATGTATAAATATTAGTAGGTATACACGTAAATGGTAAATTATATTAGTTAAAAGGCAAGTTTTATATTTTATTGTTACCTGACTGCACAACATCCGGGTTTGAAGAGTTCTCATGATCATCCCCTATATTTACCCACCGTTTCATATTTTCAATGCAAGCGACTCCGTCGTATCGTTTGGAGGATCGCTCTGCTCCTCTCATATCAGTCACTCGATACCTGTCGTGACCAAGTACTTCCGAAATCTGAAAAGGGCCTTTGTAAACTGGTAAGAGTTTAGTACTCTGGCCGTCATTTGATTGACTTGGTATTTTAATTACCACCAAGTCCCCAACTGCCAGTTTTTCTGCAGTTTTACGTTTAGCGTCAAAGCCTACTTTTTGCCGGAGTGAGTCTCTCTTTATATTGTCGTCCACTATTTGTCGCAAAGCCGTTACGTCTACCGAATGTTCAATAATATCATCATCAGTGATTTTATCGTTATTCATACGGATTCTATAGCCGAAGAAAACTTCGCTTGGTACTGCGGATGTGGTTTTATTTATCGTACTATTTATACCTTGTTGAACGCTAGTTATGTTTTCATCCCATTTGTTATTTTCTTTATCGGCGCCCATACTACGGAGGGCTTCTAGAACAGTCTGGTTGTAGCGTTCAACTTGACCATTCGAACGCGGTACCGCTGTTGCAATAATATGCAGTCTAATGTCTCTATCCTTGCAATAGTTTTTGAATAAATGGGATGTAAAAGCACTACCTGCGTCACAAATCAAGCGTTTAGGATTACCGAAAATTTTAAATGTTTTATCGAGTTCATTTATGACAGGCTTAGTTTTTGTGTTTTTCACCGCGGAAATAAAAACAAATTTGGTAAAGGCATCTACTGCTACCAATAAATAGCTATTCTGCCGAGTTGATTTAATGAAAGGACCAACATGGTCCAGATGTAGGGTATGAAATGGACGGGCATATTTTGGAATTGGATATAATTGTCCTGGCTTTTTACCGTGAACATTTTTGAAATAAATACAATTTAAGCAATTCTTAATATATTTAGAGACAGTTTTTTTTAAACGAGGGAACCAATATTTTGATTTTATTCGCTCTACTGTTTTATCAACTGCAAAATGTCCAACGTCATCGTGATTGCACCGTATGACTTGCCATATACACGCGTTAGGCACCAACCATCGACGACCATATTCAGTTCGCCTATATACCTTATTCCCAAGTAACTCATATTCATTAAATATCTTTCTATTTTGATCGGCTTCACCTGACGTCAAGATATTCCGAATGCTGCAAATACCCGGATCTTGTAATTGCACTGATAATAGCCAATCTCCCTCAGTGATAGTTATGGATAAAACGTCATTATTTCTTTCGCATGTCGAAATATCGTTCTTATAGTCCTTAGGGACAGGATTTCGACTTAACGCGTCAACATGTTGCATTTGTGACCCGGCCCTGTGTACAATGTCAAACGTGAATTCTTGCGTTAATAGTACCCATCTACTGATTCGTGGAATTATATCGCGCTTAGTGAGAGCATGGCGGACCGCATTACAGTCTGTGATTATTTTAAACTTGCACCCCAATAAATAATGCCTGAATTTTTGTAGTCCAGTTACAATAGCTAATAGTTCAAGTTCAAAAGAGTGGTAATTTTTTTCCTCTTTTGTAGTTTGTCTGCTATAGAAATGGACTGGTTTTTCGCAGTGTTCAGTTATTTGGGTTAAAATACATCCTAAGCCATCGCGACTTGCATCAGAATATAGATTTATAGGTAATCTCGGATCAAATATATTTAAGACAGCATTTTCAATGAGCGCCATTTTAAGATCTGATACTGTCTGATTTTCTTTTGCACCCCATTGCCATGGAATCCCCTTTTTAAGTAAATTTGTTAATGGCTTACATAACAGGGCACAGTTGCGAATAAACTTTCTAAAATAGTTAATTAATCCAAGAAACTGCCGTAACTGATGGATATTGCCCGGAGTAGGAAATTTTTCTATAGCCTTAAGTTTTCGGGAGCTGGGGCGAATTCCTAATTGAGAAATTTTATATCCTAAAAATTCAACGTTATTTTGGAAAAATGAACATTTATTCATATTAATAGTTAAACCATTTTTTTCAAAAAGTTCGAGGACCATTTCCAAAACGCGAACATTTTCTTCAAACGTTTCAGTAGCAATTAAAAGGTCATCCATATAACAAATAACACGACCGAAACGTAAATTTCCTAGAACAGTATCCATCAATCGTTGGAAAACTGCGGGCCCGTTACATAATCCAAATGGCATTCTGACGAATTCAAAGTGCCCATCAGGCGTAATAAAGGCAGTTTTGGGAATAGATTCCTCCTTTATAGGAATATGATAGTATCCACTTTTTAAATCAAGTGAACTATAATATTTACAACCGCGTAACCGATCCACTAGATCTTCTATTAATGGCATAGGGTAAATTTCTTTAACTGTTAATTTATTAAGGGATCTATAATCTATACATAATCGTTTTTCGTCACTTTGGGCTTTATCAACTAATAATGCTGGGCTCGCATACGGCGAGTTGCTATGACGAATTATGCCGTTACTTAGTAAATCATCAGTCAGTTTACGTGTTATTTTTCTTTCCGATTCAGATATTCGGTATGGTCGTTGACCTACTGGTTTGTTAGAAGTTAGCTCAATATCTAGTTCTATACAGGAGGTTTTACCCAAATTTGATAAATCTGATGCAATACATTTAGAGTACTTGGAAAAAATTTTTTGTAACAGGGTCCAATGCTCGCGAGAAGATTCACTGAGAGAATCTATATGAATATTGAATATACTCAACGAATCAGCAGGTTGGAAAGTTAATAAGTTACCTATACGCATATATACTATATTTCTGTCCTCTGTAAAATTTCTACCTATCAAGATCTCACACCCGGTCAGCACTTCAATTACATACATTGTAATAATAAGCTCCACTCCGTCTACTTTGATTTTAACAGCTACTGCCTCTGTTACTTGCACACCAGTGCCATTTGTAAAGCCGGACAGATTTACGGGATTATTTAAAACGATAGTTTGTAATTTTAATTGGTTTACTAACTGTCGCGT
Organism: Craniophora ligustri; assembly: GCA_905163465.1. Lineage (NCBI taxonomy): Eukaryota > Metazoa > Arthropoda > Insecta > Lepidoptera > Noctuidae > Craniophora > Craniophora ligustri. The sequence continues at coordinate 7,191,960 of LR990976.1, forward strand.
AATCAAAGAACAGTCACTTCCCATATCGAAAAATGCCTCGCACTCGATTTCATTTAATTTAATTTTTTTATAATATTTTTGTTTTGTACTAGATCCGGAAATCATTCTAACCTCTGCATCCTTCTCAACTTTTGGTTTATACCGTTTTGACCTGCAAGCCGCCTCCAAGTGGCCCAGCTTGTTACATGAACCACAACGAACATTGTCTTTCACAGGACAAACATTACGTCTGTGACCTGATTCACCGCAACGATAGCAAACGTCACTGGAAGCGGCTGTATTTACCTTTGTACCGGATTCTTTCATTAAAATATTATTATCATTCCTATTATCATTATTCGAGTAAGACGTCCGTGGTTTATTTGATTTAATTAAAGAACTGTAGCGTACTCATTATTATCATTAATGAGTGACGCACACTAGACGACGACGCATGTCCGTCTCGCACGGCGCGCCGCGCTTACTGAATCCGCGGCTGCAAACGTATGTACATAGCGGCCGGCAAGCGACAGCTAATTAATATCTTCACGCGCGCTGCAACTAGGAAGCGCGGCAGGCTTACCGTACATACAACAATATCAAGTTTTATTTATGTACCCTCTATGTGTAACATGACTGCGTATAAAAGGAATGTCGTAAGAATAAATAACTCATATACCAATTAGACTGTTATTCGTGCATACCTTAAGAACCTCCAAAGTGGTGACCCCGCGTTTCAAAAATGTTAACGCAAGAACAGATCGATATGATTAGCGTAAAATCGCGCATTCCTCAATTTTGGTGCGACAAACCTACCCTTTGGTTTGCTCAGTTTGAGACAATGATCGCCAACCAAAAACTTGGCGACGAAGGCAAATTTGGCTTAGTGGTGGCGCAGCTGACGAAAACTGAAGTGGAACAAATCAGTGATATCATAATGGCTCCACCAAACACCGGACGATACGAAGAGACCAAGAAAAGACTCGTGTCGGTTTATCAAGAATCTGAGGGTAAACAGCTTCAAAAATTGTTAAATGAAATGGACCTCGGTGATCAACGTCCGTCACAATTACTTCGCCGAATGCAAGACCTAGCAAGAGGTAAAATGCCCGATGCTACCCTGCGGATATTGTGGATGGGACATCTGCCAGTTTCTACCCGCGCAGTGCTAGCTGTGAGTGAGGAGTGCAAATTGGACGCTTTGGCCGCCATGGCCGATAAAATGCACGAGCAAATGAAGGAAGTTAACTCCGTGTGCTCTTGTCATAGTCAGCCTTCAACTTCTAAACTACCGGGAACCGCGGACCAGAACATCATCAGTATGATTGAAACCCTGACTAAGGAGGTTGCTTCATTGAAAATGGATCGCTCAAGGTACCAACGCCGGCGACCTAATAATTTTAGAAATCGTTCCCGGTCAAAATCCCGTGACCAGCGATACACAATATGTTATTTTCACCGAAAATTCGGAAAAGCAGCATACCGCTGTAGAAGCCCTTGCAATTATACAAACAGCAAAAATGATCAGCCGGAAAACTAAAGAAGACTCAAGCCGAGGCGGTGGCCGAAGTCGACGATTTATCAACATACCGCCTATTTATAAAAGACAAATCCAGCGGACAAAAATTTCTTATCGACACGGGTGCAAATATTTCAGTCCTACCTGCTAGTGTATGTGAAAAAAGAAAACGACCTCCGAACAACTACTTGTATGCCGCGAATGGAACTCAAATACCTACATTCGGCGAGCGAACAATTGTTCTCAATATTGGTATGCGGCGTCCCTATAGTTGGCGATTTGTGATTGCGACAGTCAGTAGGCCGATAATAGGCGCTGATTTCCTACATCACCATGCCCTTATGGTGGATCTCCACGGACGAAGACTGGTAGATAAGAAAACGAGTTTATCGGCACCCGGTTTTCTTTCACCCGCATCTGAAGGAAGCATCCGAACAATCGACGACAATCTTCCGTACCACGATCTACTCGCGAAGTACCCGGATATCACACGACCGAGTTTAAACAAATTGTATAATAGTGAAGTTGAACACTATATTGAGACTACCGGTCCGCCGATTTTTTCCAAAGCTAGACCACTTCCGCCACATAAGTATAACATCGCTAAAGAAGAATTTCAGCTATTGATAAACCAAGGAATTTGTCGCCCGTCGAATAGCCCATGGGCGAGCCCGCTACACATGGTGTTGAAAAAAGACGGTACATACAGATCGTGCGGTGACTACCGTCGACTCAACGCCGTGACAACACCCGACCGCTATCCAATACCACGTCTGCATGACTTTACGCATAATCTCAAAGGCAAGAATATATTCTCAAAGATTGATTTGCAAAAAGCATACTATCAATTAAAAAATAGAGAAGAAGACATTAAGAAAACAGCCGTGATAACCCCATTTGGCTTGTATGAGTTCACGAGAATGTGCTTCGGATTAAGGAATGCCGGCCAAACGTTTCAAAGACATATAGACAACATTCTTCGTGGCCTACCCGCATTTCCATTCATCGACGATATTCTTATAGCCTCAGAGAATAAGGAAGTTCATAGACGTGAACTTGAAGAAGTATTTAACCGACTTAACAAGAACGGTTTGCAAATAAACGTGGCAAAGTGCATCTTCGGTCAGTCGAGACTAGATTTTCTAGGGTACACAATAAGCCCAGAAGGCATTACACCCACTGAAGAAAAAGTCAAAGCAATCAAGCGGTACCCAATGCCTAATACAATCCAGGAACTTCGTCGATTTGTTGGAATGTTAAATTTTTATCGTTCAAATATACCCCACGCCGCTGAACACCAAAAAGAATTGTGCAAATACTTCCACAATGCTAAAAAGAACGATAAATCGAAGATAGAATGGAATGCGATAGCAAAGGAAGCTTTTAATAAGTGTAAACAAGACATTGAAAACTCCATATTACTGTCCTACCCATCTCCAGATGAACCTTTCGCACTGATGACGGACGCATCAAACACATGCGCCGGAGCCGTCATACAACAATTGATAAACGGGGAATGGCGACCACTAGGATTTTTCTCCAAGAAGTTCAGTGACGCACAGCAAAAATACAGTACGTACGACCGCGAATTGCTGTCAATTTACATGGCAGTACGACACTTCCGCCGCGTATTTGAAGGACGACAGCTTACAATTTATACAGACCATAAGCCACTTATACACTCGCTGACTACAAACAGCAAAGCTGAGACTCCAAGACGTACCAGATACCTCGAATACATCGGACAATTTACGTCGAATATTCAACACATATCAGGCGAAGAAAATCAAGTCGCGGACGCGCTTTCTCGAGTTGAAACAATATCCTGTCCAACACCAATTGATTACGACGAATTAGCAAAACAACAATCACAAAATGAAGAATTGAAAATGCTAAAAAACTCAGAAAAGTACGTCTTCAAAAGCATCGCTATTCCCAATTCAACTGCCAAGGTCACTTGCGAGATGTCGTCCAACACTGCACGTCCCTACTTACCGCCGGATTTCCGAAAACCGGCATATCAAGCGATTCACAACCTTAGTCATCCCGGAATAAGGGCTACAAGGAAACTAATCGCAGCACGTTACTTTTGGCCTTCGATGAACAGTGACGTAAACAACTGGAGTCGAACCTGTGACCCGTGCCAGAGAGCAAAGGTGCAACAACATACCAAGTCACTTATAGCGAGTTTCAAACCAGTGAACCGATTAGAACACGTGCACATTGATATTGTTGGCCCTTTACCTATATCTGACGGATACCGTTACCTATTAACGATGATAGATAGGGCTACCAAATGGCCAGAAGCCTGCCCCCTAGAAGAGATAACTGCAGAAAAGGTCGCAAACGCCTTCTATCAGGGCTGGATCGCAAGGTTTGGCTGTCCGGTAACTATAACTACCGACCAAGGAAGACAGTTCGAATCAGATCTATTTAATAAACTGATGCACCGTATGGGTATACACCGGACACGGACTACTGCTTACCACCCTCAGTGTAACGGCATGATAGAACGTTGGCATCGATCACTCAAAGCATCACTAGCCGCGAGACTCAAATCAACAACATGGTCACACGAAATACCTACAGTGTTATTGGGATTGCGAGCATCGTTAAAAGAAGACATTGGTGTTAGCACAGCTGAACTATTATACGGCCAAACCCTAAGACTACCTGGAGAATTTTACGATGAATCAACAAGTCAACGCGTTACACTATCGAACTTTATGAATAAACTCGACGGAGCACTAAAGAAAGCACAAGCGCAAAGACAATCGAACCAATCCCGAGCAACATTCATACATGACGACCTACATAAATGTTCCCATGTATACGTACGCAACGACTCCACCAAGAAACCTTTAACGCCGACATACGACGGACCGTACGAAGTTATCGATCGTAATGAAAAGTATTATACGATACAGTTACATAACAGATGCAATCAAGTGTCCATCGATAGACTGAAGCCTGCATTTCGTATGAACACAGAGTCAGAAACAGCTACCAGTACCTACGCATACGTCACAAAAACTGGGAGAACATCGAAGCCCCCCGTACGCTTTTATTAGCGGGGGAATGATGTAGCGTACTCATTATTATCATTAATGAGTGACGCACACTAGACGACGACGCATGTCCGTCTCGCACGGCGCGCCGCGCTTACTGAATCCGCGGCTGCAAACGTATGTACATAGCGGCCGGCAAGCGACAGCTAATTAATATCTTCACGCGCGCTGCAACTAGGAAGCGCGGCAGGCTTACCGTACATACAACAATATCAAGTTTTATTTATGTACCCTCTATGTGTAACATGACTGCGTATAAAAGGAATGTCGTAAGAATAAATAACTCATATACCAATTAGACTGTTATTCGTGCATACCTTAAGAACCTCCAAAGAACTTTTCGGTGTAACAGAATTTTCAGACATGGTATGAACTTTTCCATGCAGAAATGACGCCAAATCTTCACAATATCTAAAATTACCGGCTTCAGCTGCCGTATTAATGTTTGGATCTCCGATCGATCCCACTATTATTGAAATCAAATCTTGTTCGCGGAAATCTAAACCTAACCTATCAATTTTCCCTTTTTGTTCAAAATAAAATTCATATAGTGATTGATTGGGTAACGGTCTAGCTTCCACGATTTGTTTGAGCAACATAAACATGTTACGTTTTGCTTGGAAAGTATCAGAAATATTTTCGCGCCATTGTTTCCACTTCCAAGTGGTCCAAGTTGTTTTATTTTTTTGCAATGATTCTAACCATGTTTTCGCGGTATTACGCAGTTTTTGTAAAGCCTGATATTTAATTACTCTATCGGACCAACCGAACGCACGTGCATTTGCCTCGACAACATTTAACCACATGTCTACATTATCAACAAGAGGGTCGAATTCCGGAATCACTGATGATAATATAACACTCTGACTCACGGTTTGCGACTCCAAACGACGTCTTTTTCTCCGTTTGTGTCGTTTCTGGGCACTGCTGCTCGAGCTGGACGAAGACGTCGAACTAGTTGAGGCGCTGGACAAGCTGGATTCCGAAGTTGACGGTCTCCTGGATCGCCCTTTCTGCTTGCGTTTCTTTCCTCGTCCCATGGCGTGAATAGTGGTACCACTTCTGATAATAATAACACAATATTAGGACAACTGTTGGGTCTTCTGGTGGTCGACGGAATAAAAGTGGACTGTATTACAATAGTGCTAGTTTATTGAGTATATATATGAGACAAATATCGCGTGTGCACTGCGCGGTGGTTCCGAACGAAGGCCCCCAACTCGCTCGCTCGTGCACCGGTCCTGCGCCGCTCCCGCGCCGCACCTCCAGACCCCTCCGTCGCCGTAGCCACTCACCAGCCCACCGCACGTCGCTTGCGATGACGAGCTGTAATGCTCGACATATTCCCGCCCAGGATGAGAGTCAGAAGTCATGAGCTGGAAGAGGGCAAAGATTATTATATGCTCTTCGAATGATTCCTCTCTTCGTCTTTACTTCTGCGACACGAGTGACCCCATCAACGCCAGGGTAAACCTTCACAATCCTTCCAAGCCACCACAGTAATGGAGGAAGAGCCTTGTCCTTTATAAGGACCAAGTCGTTGGGCTTGAGCTCACTATTTGAAGGCGTGAGCCACTTCGTCCTCTGTTGCAGGGTCGATATGTACTCGTTTCTAAATCGAATCCAAAAATGGTGCCTTATATGTTCGACTCTCTTGTAACGATCTAGGGTGGTAATGTTTGTATTCAAGTCATGTGGTTGTGGATTTGACGTGAGTGGTCGTCCTATTAGGAAGTGAGAAGGGGTGAGAGCGGTAAAGTCTAAAGGATCAGTTGATAATTGGGTAAGAGGGCGAGAGTTTAAAATAGCCTCAATTTGAGTCAGGCATGTTGCCATCTCTTCGTATGTAAAATGAACATGTTTTAACAGCCGCCTAAGATGATGTTTGGTCGAGCGGACAGCTGCTTCAGCCATCCCATTGAAGTGAGGGCTGTATGGAGGAGTAAACTTAAATTCGATACCTTCTTGAGCCATGTCATATGGAATGTCGGAGGTTGCTAGAAAACTTTTCAAATCGTTACATGCACCCACAAAGTTTGTGCCGTTATCAGAACAAATGCTTTGGGGCTTCCCTCTACGAGCAATGAATCGGTTCAAGGCGGCTATGAAGGCTTCCTTCGTAAGTTCTGTAACAAGCTCCAAGTGTACGGCTTTAACAGAAAAACATACAAAAACACACAGATAGGATTTCAAGAGCCTGCAGCCTCGACCCTTACGATCAGCTATCAGCATTGGTCCCGCGTAATCGACGCTACAGTGTAAAAAGGGAAATTCCAAATTAGTCCTACTGAAGGGAAGTTGGCCCATGATGGGCTGAATAGTTTGACTTCTATATCTGAAGCAAGTTAAACATTTATTAACTATAAATTTGGACAAGTTCCTACCCTTTAGTGGCCAATAAGTTTGACGCACATTTGACAGCAGCAGTTGCGGTCCTGCATGTAATAGTTTAATATGATACATATGAAATATCAATTTTGATAAGTAATGTTTACTACAGATTAATATAGGATGCTTCACATCATAACAGTATGGAGAATTATCCAATCTACCACCTACACGTATTACCTGATTTTCATCCATAAATGGCGACAAAGATAACAATCTATTCTTGCTAGGTAAAGCCTTGCCAGCCTTAAGTATGTCGTACTCTGTGGGAAACATCTCACATTGAGCTTGACATAAAATTATATTTAAAGATTTTTGTAATTCGATGTTATTAAGACTATTAATAAATCTATTCATTCTATTTTTATTTTTTATGTTATGTATAAATCTTAGAACGTAAGAAACAATTCTATGCAATTTATGAAAATTTGAATATTTTTGTATTAGGTCAGAAATAACATTGTAAGTTCGCTGGTTATTTTTTGGTTTATCTTTGTTTATAGCTAAGCATATTTTTTCCTCAAATACAGCACATTTTTTGTCTGTGTTTGGATTTTTAGGCCAAAGTTGTTCATCGGATTTTAAAAATTGAGGCCCATGCCACCAAAGACATGAACTATTTAATTGATCTGCTGACAATCCCCTCGAAACTAAATCAGCAGGATTTAATTTTGAGGGCACGTAATTCCAAGTGTGACCTTTTGTTTTATGTTGAATTTCGTTAACACGGTTGCCAACAAATTGTTTGAATTGGTTTGACTGAGACGCTAACCATCCTAAAACCACAGTTGAATCACACCAGAACCGGCATGCGTTTATATGTAACGTGAGTGCAGAATGCACCTTATCAAATAGTCTTGCGCCCAACAGTGCGCCGCATAATTCTAGTCGCGGAATAGTGACTGGTTTTATTGGAGCAACCCTATTTTTTGATGCAATTAAATGTACATGGATCTGACCTAAAGTGTCAATTGACCTAACATATAAACATGCACCGTATGCATTCTCCGATGCATCCGTGAATACGTGAATTTCAACCCATTTATGATCGTTGCAAATAACCCAACGTGGGATATTTAAACTATTAAGATAAGGTAATTTGTGAGCAAATGAAAACCATAAGTCTTGAATGTCCTTAGATATTTCTTTGTCCCATGAATACTTTTTTATCCACAATTTTTGAATAATAATTTTTGCTTCTACAATGCATGGGCCAACTAAACCTAAGGGATCAAAAATTTGGCTTATAACAGATAAAATATGTCTTTTTGTTATCTTTACATTATTATTTATATTTATAGAAAATGATAAAATATCTAGATTGGATTTCCATCTCAAACCTAATGTTTTAGGTGTTTGTTCTAAGCTAGAATGTGTAAAATCATGTACTGCAGACGATTTAGAATCCGAAATGGAACTTAATATGACACTACTGTTTGACTGCCACTTTCTAAGGTTAAACTTTGCAGATGATAATGTATCTGTTACTCCTTTACACAGTCTAATTGTTGACTCAATTGTAGAACTACCACTCAAAAAGTCATCGACGTAAAAATCATGCGTTATAGCATTCTTCACATCGTCGTCACTGACACTGAAGCCAAGGCTTGACAAGCATTTTGTGGCTAAATACGGCGCCGAAGCTGTGCCATATGTCACCGTGTTTAACGTATATGTTTTTAATGGTTGAGTGGTGTTATATCGAAAAATAATTTGTTGTAGTGACCGTTGAGTAGGATTAATTTCAATGGCACGATACATTTTTTCTATATCTGCGGACACTACAAATTTATGTTGTCGAAAGCGTATGAGAATTGAAAAAAGATCGTCTTGAATTGTAGGGCCAATCATTTGTAATTCATTTAATGAGACACCTGTCGTGGTGGCAGCAGAGCCATCAAACACCGTGCGCAATTTCGTAGTAGTGCTTGATTCGCGAAGAACGCCATGATGTGGAAGATAATAGTTAACTTCACCGTCTTTTGTGCCTATCAACCTTTTATTTTCAGTCATGTGCCCTAATGCTTCGTAATCCTGCATAAATTGAATATACATTTCTTTAAAAATAGGATCTCGTTTAAATTTTCGTTCTAAAGATAAGAAACGAAGCTTAGCCAAATTAAATGAATCGCCTAAGAGTTTAGGATCACGTTTTAAGGGCATTGTTACAACGAAACGTCCCTCATCATTACGAAATGTGTTAAGTGCAAAACTTTGCTCACACGCTGTCTCTTCTATTGACATAGAATGTTGAGAGTCGAGCGTGTCCAGTTCCCAAAAACATGAAAGATCAGGACTAGAAGCCTTTTGTGAGAAAAGACAGATATTGTCGGAATGTTGTGTCGCTATGTGCTTAGTGACTATCCAACCCAGCTTTGATTCGCGCAACCTAGGATTGCCTTGCCCTAATTCGATAGTTTCCTTGCCTAAGATATCCCAGAAGATGTCTGCTCCCAAAAGGATATCTATGTCTGCAGGTGTGTTATAAGATGGGTCTGCTAGAGTAAGACCTATCGGTATATGTATATCACTAGTGTCTATGTACGAAGCTGGTATTGGTGACACCAAGTTAGGAAAAACGATGCAATTTATATTAGTTGTGTAATCACTACACATTGACTGAATTTTAATATTGCAACAATGTGAGCTAGTAGATAAGTGATTATCAAACCCTGATACTGCAGTTGTCACACGGCGCTGCGATAGCTGCAACTCATCACAATAGGTCTGTGATATTAGATTAATTGCGCTTCCGTTGTCCAGTAGCACTCTCGCGTTGTGTTGTTTTCCTTGTTCATCAACTACTTGTACGATAGCTGTGGATAAAGAAACACGAGGCGCAGTAGTCTCTCTGATAGTACCACAAGTAAAGTGACTACCTTCAGTGGCAGGTTGAGAACTCGTTGAATCGGTTTTTTCCAGATGTAGTAATGTATTATGTTTAAACTTACAATATTTGCAATGAGACAAGGAGCACTTGTTACTCATATGACCAGGGCGTAAGCAATTCAAACAAACCCTGAACTGTTTTGCCTTTTGTATACGAGATTCCACTGAGAGCGCTCTAAAAGATTCACAATTAAATATATAATGACCCTTGTCACATAGAGGACACTGTATCGGAGACGATTTATTATTTTCACTAAACCCATTAGATTTTAAAAAATTATTCGGAATATTAAAATTAACAGTACTATTATGATGGTCTTCCAAGCTTTCTAGTAAATCAGCTCGGTTTCTTAAGAATGTTACAAATATGTTTAAAGTTGGACTATCATTTAATTTGTTGCGATGTTCTTCCCAATGACGTAATGTAACTTTGTCAAGCTTAGAAGCCATAATAAAGATTATTAAAGTATCCCAGTGTTTAGTAGGCTGGTTCAATGTTTCAAGAGCCCTAATGTTTTTAGTAGTTGTATCAATAAGATGGCGAATAGATTTACATGATTCCTTTAAGATAGGTTCAATGCTAAATAACGCCTGTACGTGGTTGTTGACAAGTAGACGATTATTATTATAACGCTCGAGCAATAAATCCCATGCGATCATGTAATTATCACTCGAAAAGTCAATATGTTTGATAATTAACGCTGCGCTTCCTTGAAGTGAAGCACGAAGATAATGAAACTTATTGATATTATCGATGCTTTTGTTATTATGAATGATTGATGAAAAAATATCCCTAAACTCCAACCAATGCTGATAGCTACCGTTAAAATGGGGTAATTCAATTTTAGGCAATCTAACACTGCTCGTCTTGAAACCCTCACCTGAATGCGCGTCACTGAAGTCTGCTACAGAATTTTCACGCTGTTTTGCCGATGAGAGAAGGCAGCGTGCGGTAGCTACGAGTGTGTAATAATCATTCTCGAACTGTTCACGCTCGCAAAGGGCCTCACTTGTCTCCTCACTGCCATCGTCACAAAGCGCTTCAATTTCATCCTGTAACGCGTCAAAGTCGTTATTCAATCGTTCTATTTTGCTTAAACGGCATTCTAACTCTGCGGTCTGGAGGTCGCTGAGACTATGGCAACTTTTAAGGATGTTTAAGTACTTATTAAAGGTAGTCAACTTCGACTTTACTGAAGATCTCTTCTTAATTAAAGTTTTAATGTTATCTGGCATAGCGAAAAATTATGTGGGTACACGTAGCAAGTTGAAGCAATGAGCTTAAACGATTATATTTCTAGCAAACAACTGTATAAATACAAATGATGCGTTTGAAATAAAATACCGTTATCACTTATGAGAACAAAGGAACAGCTGACCGCTCGAACGGCCGGGCAGCGGCCGCTAAACACAAATGCAACCGGTTTTAGCAAAGCAGTAATTTAATCAGCTAAGTAGCCGTTAAAATAAGTAAATGATTTAACTTATGATACTATAGCCAATACTGTGCAGGTGATGAGTATTTATGATTACGAAAAGTTAACGATATTTTGTATGTAGATTATGTTCTGACTCAAATTAAGTATTTTAAACGAGGAATAAGAGAAAAATATGTGATGAAAGAGATAAGCGGGAGTAAGAAGGAATATGGAACGAACTCACAACAACGCCTTATCCAACCACTTTTTTTTCTTTTCTTCGTTTTAATCGTCCTTCGTCGTTCGAATGGCCGCTGACGTCGCTTGCGCTTCTCGAACAAAGAGGTTCCAAAGTCCACTGTACACAGCTATTTTCTCGATTAATACTCGTTTTGCGAAGGACCAAATTGTTGGGTCTTCTGGTGGTCGACGGAATAAAAGTGGACTGTATTACAATAGTGCTAGTTTATTGAGTATATATATGAGACAAATATCGCGTGTGCACTGCGCGGTGGTTCCGAACGAAGGCCCCCAACTCGCTCGCTCGTGCACCGGTCCTGCGCCGCTCCCGCGCCGCACCTCCAGACCCCTCCGTCGCCGTAGCCACTCACCAGCCCACCGCACGTCGCTTGCGATGACGAGCTGTAATGCTCGACAACAACAATATATTTAAAATAGTTATATCAGTACATATTGAAGGCACACAGTTTAAGTAAAATTTGATGTACATAGTTATTAAATAATAGTTTAGTATTCAAATTACATAGTTAGATTAGATTTATATAATTATTGAACAAAAAGAAACAGTAGGGTAGACATCCTCTCTTTTAAATTACAATTTAAACGAGAACTTGCCAAGTAACCCACATAATATATTTAACATTTTACAATACTTAAATGATAATAAACCAGTATAAGTTAGAGTACAGTTCCTTACGTCTCGGAGTATTCTGAAGAAGACGCCCCCTTTTCTGGAGGTTCCGGCTTTTATATTTCTTCGCCGACATTTTAATTTACCTCCACTACAGAATATCCGGTGGGGTTGCCATTTCATTATCATAGACATTGTACTAAAAATATACAGCGACAACAAACCCGCAACCTTTGACACGACAATCTGATACACAAACCTTCAACAGCCATTGATAAACTACTTCTGCGTAACACGACATTTTGGAAATATACATTTTATAATGATCAATATTGTGCATAAACTTGAAGGTATTTTATTATGTATTTATTTATTTATTTTATTATATTACTTATTATTTTATTTTAGGAAAGCTTACAGTCTAACAATCATATAGTTAATACTAGTTAATAATAGTCAATAACATAAATTGCTAATAACAAGCTTCAAATTAAAACATAAAAGCACAGTTGAAAGTAATAACTAAACTTAATAACTATTGTTATGCAAACTGGTGGTAACTCAGACCTCGAGTAATATTGTAGTTATATTGTCATTTATATACAGGAATAATTTTTAAGCAGTTAGCAAAAAAATTTTGGTGGTTCAGTATCAGTAATAGAACACATTTCCATTATCAGTTTTTTTTAATTTTTATCCGCCTTAAAATCAGCAATATATGGACACACCTTATTCGTAATAATAACAATAGGCACGCGCGCTAGCCTACTCACGCGCCGGCCTCAGCGGAGGTGAATACCGGGGGGGTGGCTGCGGGGTAGCGCCCGGGCACGGCCGGGCACCGGCGCGCGGCGCTCGGTAGTCGGCTCGTCGCACGCGCCCGTGTCGTTGTTTTATCGCTTTCCCGCGCGAACCTGCCACGCGCCGCCCGCCGCACGAGTTTCGTACTGTGAGTTGTGACCGGTCACGCACGATGTCAGAGTTTAGTAACCGCGAGTTTTAGGAGATGGTGCGAGTGTATTTATTAAGTGGCGAAAACTTACGTGCAGCTCGCAGAATGTATGCTGCAAAGAGTGTACCTCGAATGCGAGCCCATGGGATTCATAACCCCGCGGTCCCTAATGAAAGAACAATTTTAGCCGCTAATCAAAGATTGCTCGATCACGGTCAATTTAGGACACCCCATCATGCACAAGGTTCTGGCAGACCTCGACTATCTGTTGAACTCGAAGGAAACATTTTTGATTTCTTCGAGCGAGACCCAAGAGCGAGTACCAACGATGCGGCACGTCGCTTCGGTGTGAGCCAGTACGCGGTATGGAAACTGTTAAATACAGCCGGTCTCCATCCATACCATTTCCAACCTGTACAGTAACTCCATGACTCCGACCCCGCATCACGCCGAGTCCTCTGCGTCTAAATCACCGCGAAGTCAATATCTTGTGGACTGATGAGGCGTTGTTCACACGTGTAGGACTCTACAATATCCACAATGAACACTGGTGGTCCTTTAATAATCCCCATTTGGTGCGGGAGACGCATCATCAAGTGCATTTTAGCGCCAATGTATGGGCGGGGATTATTAAAAATAAAATAATAGGACCCGTTTTTATTGACGGCGCCTTGACCGGGCCACGTTACTTAGAAATGCTCGAAAACGTTATTGAAAATTTACGAAGTTCCGGTGGCTTATCATCGTAATCTGTACTACCAGCACGATGGCGCTCCGCCACATTACGCCATTCAAGTCCGAAATTACTTAAATGAGAAATACGGGCAAAATTGGATTGGTCGTGGCGGCCCCATACCGTGGCCGGCTAGGTCTCCGGATCTGACGCCCTGTGATTTTTTTCTTTGGGGAGAAATCAAGCGCCGGGTGTACGTAGAGGAGGCCCAAAATCTAGACGACCTTAAGTCAAAAATAATAAACGCTTTCGATATAGTGAAAAATTACATTAGTGTACTGAATAAACTGAATGACAATTTATTTAAACGTGCACGTTTATGTTTAGAAAGAGGAGGACTCAATTTTGAACAATTATTAAAATACAGTGATTAGTGAGTAGGAGTAAGCAATTATTTTTATTAACAATTTTAGGTAAGTTATTTTTGATTAAACATTATTGTAAATACCAAGTTGATTCCAATTTTTTAAATACGCCTTAATGCAGAATTACTAATGCATACATTAAGAGTAATGTCAATTTTAATTTATTTTGGTATGTTTTTAAATTGCCATAATGATCATGAATGATCATGAGTTATTTTAGTGAAGAAGAACATTAACCTCGGGCAGGATTTGAACCGGCATCTTACAGTGGGGTACGCCAAACGCTACGACCACTATGCCCCCGCGACTCCCACCCGCCAGGTCAAATGTTGCCTTCACATTCTGTATTACGTGATCATAATGATTCATTTTCTGTATTTTGATGGTCCTAAGCCCATGAAAGTATGAAGGAAAAATTGGAATTACTTAAAATGTTTTCAATGTACTGGTCGTACAGACGCATGCATTTTTTTCTAATTAAACATGAACTTTATTACTTTGTATTCAAGTTGAAAATCTATCATAGAAATTAGACAGATTGAGGAAGCTTGTTATGCTTGCCAAGACCAATCGTACATTGTATCTAGCGCCGCGCTCCATACCTACCTACGCGGGCGCATCGAACTAGCGCACAGCTGAATTGATGTAGGTATACTTAGGCGCGCGCGCTTTGCCGTGCGCTAGCGAGTAACCATAAAATCTATTTCAAAGTAGACATCTTTCATTACCAATAACTTTGATAATTTGTACTAAGACATATCAAAATAAAAAAATGGTGTTTAATAAAAGTCGTTTAAGTTTCAATTGTCAAAGTTTGCGCACTGAATAAAAAGTGATCCTGTATATACATATATTGTTAGAAGTATCGGACCATAGGGGCGGAGTCTAGTAACATCGCGCCATCGTGTAGCAATATCGCGCGAGCGATGGAGTGCCCGATGCGCCTGCAGCGTGCGACACACTAGGGATGGACATTTAAAATATACATCGATGTTTTTTCCGATGTAATGCATCGATCGGTTGCATCGATGTTAATACGATGCATTGAGAAATATATCGATGTTTCTAAAACATCGATTGTTTTAGCAATGAAATGTTTAGGCCTTAAAGAAAATTAGGTAAGTACAAGGGAAAATGTATAATATACTAAATAATATACAAAAAAGCAAAAGACATTTACACAGCAGAAACTTGGTCGGCCATATTATTGTTTTGGGTTTAATTTTGCTCAGCACCAAAGGAAACCTAACCAATTCATCCAAGGCAATAAGGCGATCCAAACAATGCTCCGCGCTACGCTCCGGGATGCGTAGCGACGGAGCCACACATGCGGTTGCAGGAGTGCAGATCTGCATTATCGTGCAGATTCACCGTACAAACGTGCGGGGCTTCAGTATAGTCATGCGGTGGCCTAGAAGCGTCATTACACAGCAACTTGCGGTAGTGATAGTACTTAAGTACTGTGTGTTTTCTATACAAACACAGGTACTTGCGAGCCACGTAAAATCACGCACTCCCGCGCTACGCTGCATGATGCGGAGCAGTGATCAGCAGTGTGTGGATCGCCTAAATGATAGATGTGTTATATTGGCAGCACTGATTATAACGTTTCGAAACGTCGTGAAGTAACTGCAGTCGTCAGTCAATGTTCACTGTTCGAGTGTTCGATGCATCGAATGAAAAACATCGATGTATATTCGATTCTGAAGTATTAACGATACATCGGTTCAATACGATGCATCGTTACTATACATCGAGTGTTTAAAATACATCGATGTATATCGTCCATCCCTACGACACACTCACTTTGGGGGTCGCACTCGGTCATAGCGGTTGTATTAGTTGTGGTTATAATTGTGATTATAATTCCTTGTATTAAAAATCTATGCAGTTGTCGAGACCTCTTTTTTTAAAAAATTAACTCCGCTTCTGATTTCTAATATCAGAAGTGGGATTCGCTTTCTCACGCGACCATATTCGCTTTGCTTTCCTGAGATTCGCCAGTTCGAGTATTCAAGTCAGCTAACGTTTTTAAAGGTGAGGTTATTTCGTTTTCTTGCAATTATAAATTCTACAGCACTCCACGATGACGAAGTAGGGGGTAGCGTGTCTGATTGTGTGGTTAAAGTATATGACCGAAAAATTTTGGTGAGTTCGTTCCAGTTTGTTAGCAGCCTAGTGATTTTGAATACGCCTGCGCTTGATCCTAAATAGATTCGGCGAATTTAAATTTAGAAACCCCGAGTGATTTGTTTTTGTCAAATCAAGTTTACTCTACCCGCAATTATTCTTAAATCTTATTATTATGCTTAGCCAACTCTTAACTGTTCGAATATTTGTGTTGTATAAAATGTACACGACGTTAAACTATTCGATAAAAAAGGGACTCGTTGAGTATTTAGGCAGACTTATAATTCAAGGTCAGGTTAGACCGAGCGTTCAAGAAATAAGTGCATAAGTTGATGCTCCAGTCCCTGTAAACCTAAAGTCCAATCCAAGGTCAGAGTGTCACCTTAGGGAGCGAAAAGTAGGAGTCGGGGTATACGCTGCAATAAACTATGCGTCGAGAACCATGTGTTGCTCAGTGGTGAGTTGACGCATGAATTCAGGTTCTAAATTGGTTTTTGTGGATGTGTTTTCAATTGTGTATGAACTTAAACGCACTTTACTTGTAATACGTTTCTTTTGGTACGCCTAAATTACTTGTCGGTGTATGATCGAGTCTGGATTTTTATTAGTTAAAATTTGCAGACCATTGCTGTGTAATGGGCTATGGGGGTGTTCTGTAGCTATCACTCCTGAGATTCACCATACGAACGCTTTAGCTGAGCGCTGCGTTCGCATTGTACTTTACAAACTAACTGTGTGAGCGCTGCGTGGTTAGACATATTATTGAAGTTACAATTTGTTACAAATATCACTAAACGAAAGATCACGTTCTACTTTGAATCCGTTTAAAGGTATTGATGCTGCAATGCCTTGAATCTGAATGCTGATGCGGAATGTGACGGCTGTAGGTGGCAATGCCAACAGCTAAGCGTGTCACACAAAAAGTGAACTGTTTAAAGAGCGACCACAGATCACAGAAGTCGATGATCTCCTAACAAGTTTACGCAAACTACTGGCAAGCTTGACCCTGGGGTACGTGACCTATATCAAGTAGTACGAGTGTTACGTAATGGTTACCACGAGTTTGAAGCTGTTGAAAGGTCTTTCGATCTTTCGGTCTTTCGTTGAAAGGATTCGTCTCCTGCCTTCTTTGAGCGTGAGTACAGTTTTACTTCACACTTGAGCAAGTTTTATAATTATCTGGTAAAGTAAACGTAATGAGGTAATAGACTGCGGGATGTTTTATCTACATGATTGAGATGGTATATATGTGAGACAGACTGCGGGGTGTCTAAAGGGGACGTTTGGTAAACTACGGGGTACCAAACTCATGTAGAGGACGGACTGCGGGACGCTCCTATTAACAGACAGACTGCGGGATGTCTAAAGGGGACGTTTGGTAAACTGCGGGGTACCAAACTCGCGTAGAGGACGGACTGCGGGACGCTCCTATTAGCAGACAGACTGCGGGATGTCTAAGGGGGACGTTTGGTAAACTGCGGGGTACCAAACTCGTGTAGAGGACGGACTGCGGGACGCTCCTATTAGCAAACAGACTGCGGGATGTTTGTCTTCATGAGTGAAAGCTGATCTATTTAGGTAGTTGATATGTGTGCAAAACCGCACGCGATGCGTTGTGTGTTTACAGAAGCTGATTCAACCGAAGATATCACTACCCCTGTCTACGAGATAATACGTGACACCGTAGGCCGTGGGACAGCCGCGGTGAGCCCGTCTACCAGATGCCAAAGTCAGCTTGCGTGCTAACGTGCGGGGCTCGCGTACTGACTGTAGCGCGGAGCTCGCACGCTGAGGTGCAGGGCCCGCGTGCTGACTGAGACGCGGAGCTCGCACGCTGAGGTGCAAGGCTCGCGTACTGACTGAAACGCGGAGCTCGCACGCTGAGGTGCAGGGCTCGCGTGCTGCGCGGCGCTGGTGGTGCTGTTGTCGCCGCTAGGCGCGCCCTACACTGCGGGGCGGCCGCAGCATGTCATGGTGTTCTACAACAGGCGCACGCTGCGCGCCGGGGCTCGCCTACGCCGCCGCCGCGCCGATAAGATGAATAACTCCTACTGGGTGTCGAAACGACGGCAACACAGCGTGAAGCTGCGTAACCTATATGAAATGGCGTAATGTTACGTCACCTTGGTAAATGATGTAAAGCTGTGTTACTTTGTGAGTAGTGTAACACTGCGTCACCTTTGCGAATATCCCATGCCATATCACTATTGTGAGTAGCTGTAGCTGGTTATGCTGCAAAATCATGTTTGTGTCGTGCATGATTGCGACTGACAGACGTTGGTTATGTCACCTTCTCATCTTTTGGGTGCATTGTGGGTGATTGGAGTCCGGAATCCTGTCAAAGGCAATGCTCCTTACATTGATTTTCTGTACACCCAATAGTCACTTACTTTGCAACTGAACTTATTTAGATTCTCAAATATTTGCTATTAGCTTTTGTTGTATGCAGCTGTCGCTTGTGAAGGCTTGAGTGCACGCTTGTCTTCACGGGTTTCAAAGTTCATATTGCCTGTGTAGTATTATTGAAAATACGCAGAATGATGTGAATATATATATTATTAGAAATCAGAAGCGGAGTTAATTTTTTTAAAAAAGAGGTCTCGACAACCACCGATTGGATGCATCAGTAAAAAACTCTGTGTTCATCTTTCTTCTCACTAAATGTGAACTGCTACAGAATAAGTCGATTTCCAATCTCGATGATAAACTATTGACACTACGTGCAGTCCATTGAAAGAAAGTGCTACGTCTGTAGTTCGTTAAAGCAAATGGTACATCTAATAGAGGCCGCTGTCTGAAGCCTAATTGATTGGTACGCAATCCTATTATTTTAAGAAGGTCAGGGCAGTCAATTGTACCGTTAGCAATATTTATTAGTAGGCAAATATCATTGACAGTGCGTCTGTACTCTAATGGTAAGAAATGATACCGATTACAACGATCAAGATAATCTATTGAGTACTGATGGGTTTTAAAGTCTAAATATCTAAGAAATTTTCTCTGTATGGCTTCGATGCGGGACACATAGATTTAGTACTGGGGGTTCCATACTTGAGACGCATACTCAAGGTGGTTGCGCACGTAAGAACAGTATAGTATTTTAATTGTCTTGAGAGATCGAAAGCAAGCAGACTGTCTTATTATAAACCCTAATGACTTAGAAGTTTTTTTGACCATGTAGTCAATGTGCTTATCAAATAACAGTTTGCTATCTAGTATCACACCAAGGTCCTTGATATGTTGAACCCTCTTAACTCTCTCATTGTTTAACGTGTAACTAGAACCGATAATTGATCTTTGCCGTGTAAATGTTGTATGTGAGCATTTAGAAACATTTAATTCCAATTTATTTAATGTGCAGTATGCGACAAATTGGTCTAAGTCATTTTGAAGTTGTTCTACGTCATAAACGCTGCGTATTGATTTCAAAATTTTCATATCATATATAATTATTAATGTTAATAATGTACTGTTAAAGTTGTATACTAATATGTTTAATCTTTAGCTTAATATTATTTGTTTTCCTTTTTTAAAACTACCTACATCATTTATTATCAGTCGGCCATTTTAGATTTATGTCAGTTGAGTAAGGTATAAAAGCCATGGACGGTAACCGATCGGCCACTTCTTGTTTGGCTGCCGACGGAATCACATCTATACAGAGTTAAGTATATTATTATTTGTTGGATATTTCATTACGATTCTATATAATATCTATGTTGCAACTTATTGTGAAAATTATTATTAATGTATATACTCTATGTTATATATGGTATATACATTGTGATATTTCTTTGTATATAATATGTAAGCTTCGATAAGCTTGATTATATGCTATGTGTATAGATATGTTTATTGCTGGGGTATACCTCTTGTTACGTAGAAATACCTAAGTATATGTGTATTAAATTAAATTAACCTGTTGTGATAAAAATAAAACTGTAATATATTATTTTATGTTTTCCTTTATCACCCAATAAGTTATCATAGTGTTCACTTAGTTCACCTAAAGTATATAAACAACATGAACGTTGTCATTGCTTACTTTGGTATTCATATTTTCATCCATTTATTAACCGACTTCAAAAAGGAGGAGGTTCTCAATTCGTCGGAATATGTATGTTCACGAATTACTTAAAAACGCCTGGACCGATTTCCAAAATTCTTTTTTTGTTTAAAAGGGTAGACTTCACAGTTGGTCCCATTGTAACCACATCTCTACGGATCTGATGATGGGATCCCAGGGAAATCGAGGGCAACCCTCAAATGTTATAGGCAATTATCACATTTCCAATATATTTACTATAATTGTTCCAGTATTTGCGTCTGATAATTATCATTTGATGTTGATGAGCTGATGATGGAAGGTAGAACTCCTCAACAGTTAAGAGTTAAAAGAAAATTCTTTCAGTTATAGGCATTTATTACATTTACATGTATTCTCCAAAGCTGTTCAAGTATTTGCATCTGAAAATCACCATCTCATGTAATGATCTGATGATGGAAGGTACAACTCCTCAACGGTTAGGAGTTGAAGGAAATATCTTTCATAATTATTAGTATATATGGATCGATAGTTGTATTCTTTCAGGCTATTAGATTGACCTGATATGAAAAGTTAATTATATATATATACAACACTAGAAAGAAAAAAATAAATTAACTTTAAAAAAAAAAAAGAAAAACCAACTTCAAAAACTAAAAAGCAAAAAATAACTTCATACAGTTTTACCTTTTTTTTAGTTTAGTTTTAAAGGTATGAAGTCGGTGCCGATGATGTGGTGGTTGTAACCACCCCGCTCAAGGTCACTCGCGGAGAGTGTACTTACTATTACGTTTGGCTTGGCACCGACTTCATACCATTAAAACTAAAAACTAAAAAAAAGGTAAAACTGTATGAAGTTATTTTTTGCTTTTTAGTTTTTGAAGTTGGTTTTAACATCAGAAGTGGGATTGTACTACCATCACATTTACTGATAATATTTCATGTTCTAGGATGGACGCTGAAGCAATCGGTAATCTTCTTAAGGCTATCCAAAACGCTGTTTCCGCGACACAGCACAAAGATGATGACATCGCTTCACCAGTGTTCGATCCGGATAAAAACGACTGTGGTGCGAAGAGTTGGTGTGACAGCATCGAGGCTCTCCTTGCGGATTTGAAGTGGAGCAGCATAAAAACAGCAGCTAAAGCCGGTAAGGCCCTAAAGGGTTCTGCCGTGACGTGCTTCGAATCACTCTGAAGGCAGATCCTGGGAAAAATTTCGTATGGATATCATCGATGCTTATCCCGAAAGAAAAAACTGATCCGAACAACTGAGTAAGGCGGTTTTATACACATCAGACGTGGCAGATTCTTATTGTGAATATAGTAGAGAAAAAATACGATTACTTCGGAATACTAAAATTTCATTTTCTGATGATCAATTGGTAGAATTAGTTTGTGGAGGTATTTCTGATATTGACGTTAGAATGGCTTCATTAAACAGCGGTGTCACTACAACTGCTGCCCTTATTTCGCTTCTTTCAATATACATAAAAGCAAAAAAGAGACCCTTGGAAAAACCAAATGTTGGGCCCTCTGAAACAAAGCGACCTAAATTGAACAGCGAGAAGAAATGTTTTTCTTGTAATCAGATTGGTCACGTGCAGGCTCAATGTCTCAATAATAAGCCAAATTTACGTACACCTACTAGTCAAACTCCACAATTACCTAAACCTATGGGGCCAAGAATTTGTACATATTGCAAAAAAATTGGGCACACTGAGACTGTTTGTTATCATAAACAAAGAGCTGAATCAAGTAATTCTTCATCTGTGACTGTAGTACCGAATAAAGAGGTTATTTTTTTAGAAAAACGGAACTCACATTAACTAGAGTTTTCATAAATGATATACCAATTGATTGTCTTATAGATACAGGAGCAAATTGTAGTTTAATAAAAGAATCAATTGCTAGAAAACTAGGGTGCCATTTTTCACCAATATCAATATATTTGAATGGTATAGGTCAAAATAAAATACACGTTTTTGCTATAATTACCGTACTTGTTAAAATCGATGCGTTATGTTTAGAGTTAGATATACACGTTGTTAGAGACTATGATTTTCAGTATAACTTATTAATAGGTAGAAACGTGGTTCAACATTCAGACATAGAAATTGTTACAAATTCATCAGGTAGTCGGTTGTTTAGGAAGTCTATTCTAGCTTAGACAGATGTTAATATGATATCCACTAATAAGACTGATTTAATTGAGCTAACCTCGAAAATTGATCATTTAGAGTTTGAGCTACAAGATAAAATAAGAAGCATCTTTCAAAGGTATCCTTCTGTCTTGAATATCTTGGATATCTTATGTCTAGGTATCTGTCTGTCGACTACTGTAAAAACTGGTGAACTTAGGTTACGATTAATGAAAGACGAAATTGTCAATTATCGTCCTTATCGATTAGCGCCGATAGAGAGAGAAGGTTAACGAGATAATAGGCATAATGACAATAACCTAGAATCACTGAAATAATGATTTTCCCGAATGAAATAGGATTCAAGGGTATCGAAAACTGTATTATTTTCATTTTTTAATGTGTGATTGATTAATATTTAATAAAATAAAAACAATAAAATACAGCAATCCGCCATGAGACGCGAACACCAATCAGAGCGAATTACGTCACGCCCCCGTAACTAGAACTACTACTACGCGTCAATTTCTGTTCGTTCGACCAAAGTTTGCACTTTTAAAATGTTTTCACCTGCGTTCATCGAGTTAATTGTGGTTCCCAAAGATCTGACTGATCCTAGTTTTATAATCGCAAAACAAACTAGCCATGGAACAAGGATTTACCAAGGCAAATAACTCTAATTTGCCTAAAGTTGACGTTGTTGATGTTGGGAGAATTTCTGTCTTCAAACAAAGACTTCTGTTCCGCAGAATTTAGAAATATCAAAACTTGCGTGTAAGTATATATTATAAATAATAAACAGTAGGTAATTCAAATTATACAAACATTTTAAAACTGCATCTCGAGGTAGTACTAGAGATTATGATATACCTATATAAGTTTGTTATTATCAGTGTATTTACGTCACATGATACTACACAAAATTATGCCATTCGTTTGGCAGCTGGAATACAAATAATGAAACCCATTAAGATAAACATTGGTGATTATTCAAGAGATGAAATCTAACCTTAATAACTTAAAAAAAAAAGAAAAACCAACTTCAAAAACTAAAAAGCAAAAAATAACTTCATACAGTTTTACCTTTTTTTTAGTTTTAAAGGTATGAAGTTGGTGCCAAGCCAAACGTAATAGTAAGTACACCCACCACGAGTGACCTTGAGCAGGGTGATTAAAACCACCACATCATCGGCACCGACTTCATACCTTTAAAACTAAAAAAAAGGTAAAACTGTATGAAGTTATTTTTTGCTTTTTAGTTTTTGAAGTTGGTTTTTCTTTTTTTTAAAAGTTAATTTATTTTATTCTTTTTAGTGTTGTATATATTAAACTTTTCATGTCAGGTCAATCTAATAGCCTGAAAGAATACAACTATCGATCCATATATACTTATAATTATGAAAGATTTTCCCTTCAACTCCTAACCGTTGAGGAGTTGTACCTTCCATCATTGCTATGCATCACTAAAATTGTTCCAGTATTTGTGTGATAATCATCATTTGATGTTGATGAGCTGATGATGGAAGGTAGTACACCTTCCATCATCAGCTCATCAACCTCAAATGATGATTATCACACAAATACTGGAACAATTTTAGTAAATATATTCAAAACGTGATAATTGCCTATAAAATTTGAGCTGAATAATGAACTGAATAATATTGATTGGTCATCTTTAAATAATATTTCCAATGTTAATGAACAAGTTGAGATTTTTATTGGTGTTGTAAAGGATATATTAGATAAAAATTCCCAACGTATGCGTCTGTCTAGATCAAGGATCATATTAAAGCCCTGGATGACACAAGGTTTACTAAAATGTTCTCGAGTAAAAGACAAGCTTCACCAGGAAGCTAAAAAATATCCCTTAAGTGATATAAAAGCTATAGTTTATGCTAGATATCGGAATTTCTATACCACAATAATACGAAAAGTAAGGAATCAGTATCAATCTAACCTACTAGAAAAACACAAAGACAATCCTCGTGATCTTTGGAATACTATCAATGACATCACACACCGGAAAGCCACCACAAAGTCCCAAAACCTTGAACTGATAACCATTAAGATCTGTCCCAAAGAATCAGTTAATTTATGTAATGACTTTTTTGCTTCTGTAGGTGAAACGTTTGCTAATGAAATATTATTAAAATTAGATACCACACAATTTGAACTTGCTCATAAAATAGATACTTGTAATTCTCCTTCCTCTTCTTTCTTTTTTGAACCAACTGACAGTGACGAGATTAACAGTGTCATTCTCAGTTTAAAATCTAATACTGCACCGGGTCTCGATGGCTTATCAGTCCAGTACATAAAAGCTATTAAGGATCATGTTACTAATCCCCTTGCTGTTATTATTAATAATAGTTTAACTACTGGAACAGTCCCAGATGCTTGGAAATCAGCAGCAGTTGTCCCGATTCATAAAGGTGGTGAAACTGATAGTCCTAATAACTTTAGACCAATTTCTTTATTGCCAGTCTTCTCAAAAATATTAGAAAGAGTGGTCAATAAACGTTTAGTGAAATATGTTGAATCCAATAATATTCTATCACCAAATCAATTTGGATTCAGGTCAAAACGCTCAACCGAGGATGCAGTTAAGTTACTCACCCATAATATTGTGCATAATTTAGACAATGGCAGGGCATGCATTGGTGTTTTCCTAGACCTCGCAAAAGCCTTTGACACCGTGTCAATTCCAATCCTACTGCGACGACTGGAAAGCATCGGTGTCAGAGGTATTGCTCTTGATTGGTTCCAAAGCTATCTCACTGGAAGACAGCAATGTTTAAAAATAGATCCCTGGGTTAGTTCCTCTAGAGGACTGTCCTTTGGTGTTCCGCAGGGCAGTGTTCTTGGTACTACATTATTTTTAATTTATTTGAATAATCTTGCCTCGTTATCATTGCAAAATGCTGAAATTATTTGCTATGCCGATGATACCGCAATAATATTCCATGAAGCAAATTGGAGTGAATGTTTTAGAAGTGTGGAACACGGAATGACAAAAGTCTTTGGGTGGCTTTCTGATAATTTACTAACGTTAAACACTACGAAAACGAAATACGTATGTTTTCATAAAACCGCAATCTCATCTCCGTTGGTCACATCTGATATCAAGATTCATGAGCGTACTTGCAATAAACCACCTGATGTTAGTTCCTGTAATTGTAACTTTATACAACGAACTCATACCATAAAATATTTAGGCGTCAACATTGACGAAAACCTTACATTCAGTGATTACACAGCAGCTCTATCAGCTAGGGCCAGAAAGTTAATATATGTTATGAAACAAATAAGAGACGTAGCAAACCCAGATCTAGCTAAATATATTTACATCTCTCTTTGCCAATCGATTCTAACGTATTGTATCAATACCTGGGGGGGGTGTAGCTGCGTCACATTTAATTTCATTGGAAAGAGCTCAGCGGTCCGTGCTAAAGGTCATGCTAAAAAAACCTAAAAGGTATTCCACAGCACATATTTACAATGAGACGAACTTGCTAAGCATTCGCCGCCTTTACATAAAAGCTGCTGTCTGTCTTACACATAAACAAATATTAAAATCTGAATCTTACAATAAATTGCTGACAAATAGAATATTTAGAATCCCGGTACCCACAGTCAATACTTCCTTTGCACAAAGATTTTCTAATTTTTTATTTCCTTATTTATACAACAAAATCTGTAAAATTTGTAAATCTAAAGAAGACGAGAGTTTGTAGCTTTTGTTTGCATTACGCGCACCGTGCGAAAACAAAAGCTACAAAATATTTAAATAATTTAACATACAACGAAGTAGAACAGCTATTAAAACCCACACAGTAAGAGGCTAAATGTTGCACAGAACACACACACACTCACACTCAAACTCACACCCTCACACTCAGACACACACACTCACACATTAATTGTCTTTTTGTTATAATTACTTAAGTCTTGTATTTGTATTTTGTTCTCATTAGTCCTAAGGAAACCGTATTGTTGATAGCCGCGATACAGGCTTTGCCTAGTGCGGTTGTCATTGTAAATCATTTCTGTAAACACTGGAATGCCTAATAAAGTTTTATTATTTATTATTATTATTATTATTATTTTGCGTGTTTAATATGAATTATAATTCTATAAGTGGTGCGCAGTCCCTCAGTGCAATAATACGTCAATAAAACTCCCAATAAATTATATATTTCCGTTCCACACAACAAAACAATGCGAAATAAGTGGCTTAATCTCGTACGGCGAGATCTATCATTCAGTGAAGATCATTTTGACGTAAGATTTAAAGGCTTTTACTTTATTTTGTGGATTTTTAAATGATTTGTGTCCTTACTGGAGGTTTAATCAATAAATTAATCAATTTTTAACCGACTTCAAAAAGGAGGAGGTTCTCAATTCGTCGGAATCTTTTTTTATGTATGTTCACGAATTACTTCAAAACGCCTGGATCGATTTGCAAAATTTTTTTTTTGTTTAAAAGGGTATACTTCACAGATGGTCCCATTGTAACCACATCACGATCTGATGATGGGATCCCAGGGAAATCGAGGGCAACCCTCAAATTTTATAGGCAATTATCATGTTTTGAATATATTTACTAAAATTGTTCCAGTATTTGTGTGATAATCATCATTTGAGGTTGATGAGCTGATGATGGAAGGTGTACTACCTTCCATCATCAGCTCATTTTTAGTAAATATATCTCGCCGTACGAGATTAAGCCACTTATTTCGCATTGTTTTGTTGTGTGGAACGGAAATATATAATTTATTGGGAGTTTTATTGACGTATTATTGCACTGAGGGACTGCGCACCACTTATAGAATTATAATTCATATTAAACACGCAAAATAATAATAATAATACATAAAATAATAAAACTTTATTAGGCATTCCAGTGTTGTACAGAAATGATTTACAATGACAACCGCACTAGGCAAAGCCTGTATCGCGGCTATCAACAATACGGTTTCCTTAGGACTAATGAGAACAAAATACAAATACAAGACTTAAGTAATTATAACAAAAAGACAATTAATGTGTGAGTGTGTGTGTCTGAGTGTGAGGGTGTGAGTTTGAGTGTGAGTGTGTGTGTGTTCTGTGCAACATTTAGCCTCTTACTGTGTGGTTTTAATAGCTTGTTCTACTTCGTTGTATGTTAAATTATTTAAATATTTTGTAGCTTTTGTTTTCGCACGGTGCGCGTAATGCAAACAAAAGCTACAAACTCTCGTCTTCTTTAGATTTACAAATTTTACAGATTTTGTTGTATAAATAAGGAAATAAAAAATTAGAAAATCTTTGTGCAAAGGAAGTATTGACTGTGGGTACCGGGATTCTAAATATTCTATTTGTCAGCAATTTATTGTAAGATTCAGATTTTAATATTTGTTTATGTGTAAGACAGACAGCAGCTTTTATGTAAAGGCGGCGAATGCTTAGCAAGTTCGTCTCATTGTAAATATGTGCTGTGGAATACCTTTTAGGTTTTTTTAGCATGACCTTTAGCACGGACCGCTGAGCTCTTTCCAATGAAATTAAATGTGACGCAGCTACACCCCCCCCAGGTATTGATACAATACGTTAGAATCGATTGGCAAAGAGAGATGTAAATATATTTAGCTAGATCTGGGTTTGCTACGTCTCTTATTTGTTTCATAACATATATTAACTTTCTGGCCCTAGCTGATAGAGCTGCTGTGTAATCACTGAATGTAAGGTTTTCGTCAATGTTGACGCCTAAATATTTTATGGTATGAGTTCGTTGTATAAAGTTACAATTACAGGAACTAACATCAGGTGGTTTATTGCAAGTACGCTCATGAATCTTGATATCAGATGTGACCAACGGAGATGAGATTGCGGTTTTATGAAAACATACGTATTTCGTTTTCGTAGTGTTTAACGTTAGTAAATTATCAGAAAGCCACCCAAAGACTTTTGTCATTCCGTGTTCCACACTTCTAAAACATTCACTCCAATTTGCTTCATGGAATATTATTGCGGTATCATCGGCATAGCAAATAATTTCAGCATTTTGCAATGATAACGAGGCAAGATTATTCAAATAAATTAAAAATAATGTAGGACCAAGAACACTGCCCTGCGGAACACCAAAGGACAGTCCTCTAGAGGAACTAACCCAGGGATCTATTTTTAAACATTGCTGTCTTCCAGTGAGATAGCTTTGGAACCAATCAAGAGCAATACCTCTGACACCGATGCTTTCCAGTCGTCGCAGTAGGATTGGAATTGACACGGTGTCAAAGGCTTTTGCGAGGTCTAGGAAAACACCAATGCATGCCCTGCCATTGTCTAAATTATGCACAATATTATGGGTGAGTAACTTAACTGCATCCTCGGTTGAGCGTTTTGACCTGAATCCAAATTGATTTGGTGATAGAATATTATTGGATTCAACATATTTCACTAAACGTTTATTGACCACTCTTTCTAATATTTTTGAGAAGACTGGCAATAAAGAAATTGGTCTAAAGTTATTAGGACTATCAGTTTCACCACCTTTATGAATCGGGACAACTGCTGCTGATTTCCAAGCATCTGGGACTGTTCCAGTAGTTAAACTATTATTAATAATAACAGCAAGGGGATTAGTAACATGATCCTT
This sequence comes from Craniophora ligustri, assembly GCA_905163465.1. Taxonomy (NCBI): domain Eukaryota; kingdom Metazoa; phylum Arthropoda; class Insecta; order Lepidoptera; family Noctuidae; genus Craniophora; species Craniophora ligustri. The sequence continues at coordinate 7,221,091 of LR990976.1, forward strand.
AATAGCTTTTATGTACTGGACTGATAAGCCATCGAGACCCGGTGCAGTATTAGATTTTAAACTGAGAATGACACTGTTAATCTCGTCACTGTCAGTTGGTTCAAAAAAGAAAGAAGAGGAAGGAGAATTACAAGTATCTATTTTATGAGCAAGTTCAAATTGTGTGGTATCTAATTTTAATAATATTTCATTAGCAAACGTTTCACCTACAGAAGCAAAAAAGTCATTACATAAATTAACTGATTCTTTGGGACAGATCTTAATGGTTATCAGTTCAAGGTTTTGGGACTTTGTGGTGGCTTTCCGGTGTGTGATGTCATTGATAGTATTCCAAAGATCACGAGGATTGTCTTTGTGTTTTTCTAGTAGGTTAGATTGATACTGATTCCTTACTTTTCGTATTATTGTGGTATAGAAATTCCGATATCTAGCATAAACTATAGCTTTTATATCACTTAAGGGATATTTTTTAGCTTCCTGGTGAAGCTTGTCTTTTACTCGAGAACATTTTAGTAAACCTTGTGTCATCCAGGGCTTTAATATGATCCTTGATCTAGACAGACGCATACGTTGGGAATTTTTATCTAATATATCCTTTACAACACCAATAAAAATCTCAACTTGTTCATTAACATTGGAAATATTATTTAAAGATGACCAATCAATATTATTCAGTTCATCTGAAATAGAGTTGTAATCAATACGTAGTCTATACCTAGGTCGGGGGACAGGTTTTACGATTGATCCAGTTATGCCAGTTATAATTAAATTATGATCAGTTATGGTCGAAGAACAAATTATAGTTTCCACATCTACTTCACCTGCATAAAAGACGTGATCAATGCAAGAACCCTCTCTCGTTGGGTGGTTTACAGCTGGTTTCAGACCTAGTTCAGCAAGCGTACAGAGATAAGTTGAGACATCATTAGAGGCCACGTTATTAATGTTAATATTTATATCGCCTGTGAAAATGATGCAAGGTTTTAGTTTGAGTGTGGGTATGATTCTTTGTAAGGAGTTAATAAAATTTTCAGTATTCTTAAAAGACGGAGATCTGTAAACACCCATAATGGTAATGATCTCTGGAATGCTCAGTACAATACAGTCAGCATCATCAATCAAAGGTTCATGGACCACTGGGGACCAAATATTCAAAACATAGACCACTACCCCGCCAGCTTTGTTCACGTGATTAGTTGTGTGGAAAGAATTATAGCCCTGGATTTGTGGTAGTGTTGGCGAATTTTCTAGCCAGCACTCAGTTAGTATTATTGCGTCAAAATCTACATTAAGTCTGTTTAAAACTAGTAAGAAGGAGTTAAAATTGCGATTTAAACTACGAATATTCAATGTTAAAGTTTTAAATGTATGGTTATGTATGATGTCGTGGCACTCCTCTGCTAAGTTTATAGAATGACATTTTATAGGTAGCGTATTATCTATATTTAGCATGAGTTGAGTAGTCATGGTGGTTTTTTAACAATTATAGTTATTTGGAGGGTAGGGCAATGAGTATTGTTTGTCATTCTATAGCGTGTAAGAGTTAGCGAGAAAGTTATGTGATTAAAGAGTAGTAGAGTGTGTAGATTTAACAAAATTAGGTAAATGCTATATATGTACTTTTGTGTGAGTTTTAAATTGTGTGTGCGTAGTGAAGAATTATTTATCGTGTGTATGGGTTTGTGTAATAATACAAAAAGTAGTAAACATTTAACAAAATATTGGGAATCAAAAGCAATACATAAAAAATCTGAGAACTTAATAATAACAGTGACAGTAGCAAAATTAGCCAGAGTTATCTGTATTAGCCATACTATGATAGACGTACTGGAACCAATGAGTTTATCCAGATCCTCAATAGCTTGAATACGTATCGCTGGAAATTGACCACTGGGTCCGTTCTCATTCTTCCTGATATATATATTTCCATCACGCAACCAACAAAAACGAAATCCATACGTACGAGTTCTTGCTCTGGCTTCTCGAAACAACAGCCTTTTTTCTTTGGTAACTCTTTCATTCAGATAGATGTTCGAAGGAGTAGTGTTCACGATGTTTTCCGAAGTTAGGTTTTTCCTGGATTTTGCAGCTTTCAGTAACTCGTCTCGCTTTGCCTTCCTAATTAATGTTACCACAATAGGACGGGACTTAGTCAAGTCATTTCCAATTTTAGGTCTTGGACCAGCCCTCGAAATAACATCGATATCGGTGTCTTGTAAGTCCACATTCAGTTTCTGAGACATCGTCAGCAGGATGTGTGTCAGGTTTTCAGCATTTTGCTCAGGAACACCACATACTTCAATTTCATTTCTCAATGAGGATTGTTCCAAGACGCCGAGGGTAGTTTGGAATTGGGATATTGTTAGCTTCAGACTTTTTATTTCCTGATCCTTGGCTTCAAGTATGCTATTGAACTTAGCAAAATGTTGTGAGAAGTTCGGGGAGAGGTTAATAAGCTCAGTTTTAATGTCCTGCACATCTTGCCTCAGTAAACATAAGCCATTACTGTTTTGCTTCAAATCCTTTATCTTTCTTGTCTCAGTTCCCTAATTTCGTTAAACAACTCAACAACGGATGTTTCAGAATCTAGCATAGATGACCCCCGCGTTCCTCTCGTCATATTTACATTTTCATTGGAAGACTCGTCAATATTTAGAGTAGGGTTCCGGGCAGGAGTTCTAGTGTTATCTATCTTGGGCTGAGAGCACACGCAGTTAGGGCAGAGCCAAGATTGTTTAAACTTAATGGTGAATTTTTCCCAGGATAATTTTGTTATATTAACACACTCCAAGTCATATGCTCCTTTACATTTTACGCAACTCATAAAATATTTATTTGAGATTTTCTTACCGCATGCATCGCAATTCGCATTCATCATAAAATCCAAACAATTTTGTGCGAAAAGAAAGTAAACAAGCGACGACAGCGCAGGCGACACAGGTGACACGGGTGAGGCGCGGGAGGCGGAGTGGCGTGCGCGACCGATGGGCAGCGGGCAGTGGCGAATGAGTCACGGGTTGTTGTTTCAACGGCGATGAATTATGATTTTGATAGATTGATTTTGCTATATCTTCGGCAATACTTTAGTTATTAAGATGGGGTTTTTAACACTGTTTTCTTAACAAACTTAACTAATGGAATGTAATAAGATATGCACTGGTTGGTAACTTTAAACTACTTTATTTTTGAAATAATTACGGAGCAAATTTGCACAGTGGCGTCCTACTCAGTGCCGAACGTCGATTAACTGTATTATTGTATTAGCACCATAAGTTTAGTGTTGACATACAATGGCGTGACGTCACAGGCGGACGCCATGACACCAGCTAGCGTTTTGGCGTGAATTTTGAACATAAAATTAAAATGTCTATTTCTTTCCATAAAACCCATATTTTTACCAAAATAAAGATATATTTTATAAATAGTACATACTTCCGAACATAATAGCAGTTTTCCAAAATCAGTCATCATGCCTATTCAAGAACTTTTAAATCAAAACATAATTCGTGAAAGTAACTCTCCTTTTGCTAATCCAGTAATTTTAGTTAAGAAAAAAGACGGCAGTGATAGATTATGTGTAGATTACCGAGCACTTAGTAAAATTTTGGATAAAGACCGCTACCCTCTCCCTCTAATCGAAGACCAAATCGATAAGTTAGGTAAAGCAAAGTTTTTCATATCTATTGACATGAAAAATGGATTTTACCAAATTCCCGTTGCATCAGACTCTATAAAATACACAGCTTTTGTGACACCTGATGGTCATTTTGAATTTTTGAGAATGCCATTTGGTATTTGCAATGGTCCGTCAGTATTCCAAAGGGCCATCACAAGCTGTGCAACACTTAAAATTTCTTCTAGTATATATAGATGATATCTTAATTCAATTTTCAACAATAGAGGAAGGCCTTCACCATTTAGATGAAACGATTCAGGCACTATGCTGTTCAGGCTTTACAATAAATATTAAAAAATGTAAATTTTTTGTTCAAAATATAGAATATTTAGGCAGAATTATATCACAGGAAGAAATTAGGCCCAGTGAGGCAAAAATATCTGATTTAGTAAACTCCCCTGTCCCTAAAAACATTAAACAAGTGAGGCAATTTATGGGGCTGGCTAGCTACTTTCGCAAATTTATTCCCAATGTTGCAACTCGAACTGCACCTATAACAAAGTTAATAAAAACCAACCAGAAATGGGAGTGGGGAATCGAACAGGATGCGGCTAGAGATTATGTTATAAAATATTTGTCCAGTAAACCATTGCTAACTGTGTTTGATCCCTGTTTACCTACTGAACTTTATACAGATGCAAGTTCATTAGGCTATGGTGCTATATTAATACAAGGATTAGAGAATGTCAAAAAAGCCGTAGCTTATTTCAGTCGAAGAACGTGACCCGCGGAATGTAAATACTGTTCATATGATTTGGAAACCTTGGCTATATACAATGCTTTAAAACATTTTAGAGTATACCTTCTTGGCATTCAATTTAAGATTTTTACGGACTGTAACTCTATTAAAAACACAATGAATAAAAAAGATTTATCTCCCCGTGTTGCCCGATGGTGGACGTTCTTACAAGATTTTAATTTTGAGATCATTTATAAAAAAGGTAAATACATAGGACACGTAGATTTTCTCAGCCGAAATCCTGTGGTAAACTCCGCTCCTGCTGTATCTAAATCTTTGTCACCGCAGAATGCCCCTGCACTAACGAATAATAAATCATTTAAGTTGGACAGCACAGTCAATTTGATAGAAAAACCAATATCTTGGTTAGAAATTGCCCAGCAAAATGATCTAGAGACTCAAAATTTAATAGAGCAAGTCATAGCTGGTGAATTAGACGAAAGTCAATACTTGTTTCAAAATAATTTATTATTTTACAAAGTACAGCCTAACGAAGCTAAATTATATGTTCCTAAAGGATCCAGATTTAACCTCTTGAAATTATTCCATGATGAAAACTGCCATATAGGATTTACTAAAACATTCAAAAAACTTTGCGAACATTTTTGGTTTCCTCGCATGGCCGCTTTTGTTAGAAAATATTTAAAACACTGCTTAATATGTGTGGAACGGAAAGGTCACTCTGGTCCAAAACAAGGATATTTGCATCCCATTAATAAAACTCCTATTCCTTTTCATACAATCCATCTAGATTGTACAGGTCCATTCACACAAACTAGTGAGGGATATAAACATATTCTACTTTTAGTTGACGGATTCACTAAATTTTGCTTACTAAAACCTCTTAAAACACTTAACTCTATCGAACTAGTGCCTATTATAAGGGAAACTATCACTATATTTGGAACTCCTTCAATAGTAATCACTGATAGGTGAACCAATTTCAGTTCCAACCACATTCGTTCCTTATTTAGAGATTTACAAATAGAACATCATATGGTTGCTACAGGCACACCGCGAGGTAATGGTCAAGTAGAGAGATATGTTGCTACAGTAATCAATATGTTAAATACTACTTGTAATGGGTCGTCAGATTGGCCAAACGGATTGTGGAAAGTACAACAGACAATTAATACTACTATTCAAAGTTCTACGGGTTTTACACCAATTTGTTTGCTTGTAGGTTGTAATGCTAATATCCCCTCTATTCAAGCTTATTTACTCACAGGGGCTCACTAGGTGGCGCTGTACGTGTGTTTACATCTTGTATTTTGCTCCCAGTATATTTAAGATTAAAAATAGTCCAAGTGCATAATTTCGACTGAAAATCATTTATATAGTTTAAAGACACGATTAATCTGTATATACGTTGTGCTCTGTGAGGAATAAACATCGTAATTAGTGACTAATATTCCGAACTCAGTGACATAATTATCGGCTCTCATAAGCCTCATAGTGCTATTAAACAATTGTTAAATCAGTTTTCTGGAAGTTACTCTCTGTGATCTTTGTGCATCGTGACTTATACAAGACAATTAACAATTTTGTGTGAAAAATAACCTTATTCAAATTTGCAAATCATCACCGGCTGCAACATATTTAGGATAGCGCCATCTATACTTTCTACGTGTAACTCTCTTGACACACGACCGACAAATATATCTGTTGAATCCGTGATCGATCAAACTTGCTGTTATACTTACATTAAAAAACAGGTGGCGCTACTGGTATCGTAAATATTAATCATCTCTTCTTAAAAAGTTTAAATAACACTTTGCGAACATGAATAATATCTGTAGACATTGCAATGAAAATGTGGGAGCACGGGGAGTGGCATTAAAATGCCACTCTTGTTCTGATACATACCACTGTGAGTGCCTTAACGTCACTGAACAACAATTCTCAGGCTATACTCGCGAACAAAAAGCCGCATGGAAATGTAACCCGTGCAGTAACATCACGCAGCGGAGCCGCCCTGAATCGGGCTCACTCAACCGCACTACTCGCGCCACGAATTGCGAAGACGCGATAAACATGTCCTGCGACAACCTGGAACAGCAGTCCTGGTCACCGAACTCGTCTTTGGGCTCTACATCTACGATCGTCGTTGGTGCTGCCTCCAACTCGACTGACATTGGCAGTCTTGGTATAATATCTCAGGAACTAAATAAAACACTCAAAGGCTGGCGGACTGACATGGACCTCGCGATGGCCAAGTTCACATTTGATATCAAGACCACGCTGCGCGGCTGGCGTGAAGAAATGGAAATAAGCATGACGAAGTTCAATGACAGTATCCAGTGCAGTATAACTGATATGAAGCAGGAAATGAACTCCCTCCGTAGCGCACACAACAGCTTAAATGAACAAGTTATTACAGTGGCTCATGATGTTTCCGACTTAAAATCGTCGTTGCAGTTTCAGGCAGCTGAGCATAGGGACCTGCAGGAACGTGTTGAAACCATCACCAGTCATAACTCTGACCAATCCCAAAGCTTAATTAGAAACCTTGAGCTTAAAGTTGATTCCTTGGAACAGCAAGCTAGAAACTGCAATATTGAAATTTGTAATGTCCCTGAAAGGCGTGGTGAAGACCTAATCCGCATGATGGAACAAATGGGCACTGCCATTAAGTTTCCAATACTACAGAAAGATATCATCTCTATCCATCGAGTACAACACGCACAGCAAACCAGCAACAGACCCAAGAACATAATAGTTAAATTCTGTACCAGAATAACTCGTGATAACGTCCTGAGTGCATACCGTCTGGCCAAGGACCTCAAGTCCGATCAAATCGATATGTCAGGCTCACCAATTAGAATATACCTAAATGAACATCTCACCTTGAAAACAAAACAGTTGTTTCGGGATTGCAAGGAAGCTGCTAAACAACATGATTTTAAGTATGTCTGGGTTAAAAACTCAACAATACTCGTACGCGAACGTGATGGCATGGCTTCGTTTGCAATTCGCACACTGGACGATGTCCGAAAAATTAAAAGCAGTGACAAAATCCCGTTGGTCAGTACTCAAAACCCCGCTTAGTAATTGTAGCGATACGTCATGCTGTATGGTTATATTTGTTAAACCAGATCTCACACATTTTCTTTACGGTTATATTTTTATGTTTTTACATGTTATTTTTTGTGTTTTTTACTCATTAAGTGTTGAATTTCATAATTCTAACTTGTTTACTCTACAAGATTATAGTTTTAGGAGGTTATTACTGTACGCAATGTTACTCTATATAATATTAATATTTATATTAATTCTAATTTTAGTATATTTTTTAGGTTTCATTTGTTTACTCTTGAATTTTTTTATCTCAATGCAACTGTTATTTATTGTACTTATAACTAAAACAAAAACACTTTCAAAACTGTGCTATTATTATAGTAAAACTGAATTACTTTCTTTATCACACATGAGCTTGTCTTACTGTTTCTTGAGTTTAATCTCATTTCTTTATATCTCAAAATCACTTTTATCATTAGTTTTACGTAGCACCTATACTCGTGACTTCAACCTATTATACACGCATTGCTTGCATTTTTGGATAATCCACCATTACCAGTGACTGACAAACACTTAACCATATACTACCAAAATTGTAGGGGTATCCGTACAAAACTGCACGCTTTATATATGAACATTCTCACTAGAACATATGACATTATCATACTGACAGAAACATGGCTTGTTCCGGAAATCAACAATAATGAGTTCATTGACCCGCGTTACGTTGTGTACAGGTGTGACCGCGATCGGGCTAGCACTAATAAACTGGAGGGCGGCGGTGTTCTAGTGGCTGTACTGAAAATCCTTCGCCCCTTTGAAATCAACTTAAATACTTCCGTTAACGTCACCCCATTGCATAACTATATAGAACAAATTGCTGTAGAAATACCTAGTGCTCATAAACTAAAGCGTCACGTTGTGGCTGCTGCATACATACCACCTAAAACGCCGTCACCAGTGTATGAAAAGCATTTCGAATCACTTTATGAAGTTTTGTCTAATCCTAACGTCGATTTTTTCTGTGTAGCCGGAGATTATAATCTACCAGAAGCAACATGGCAGATGTCTGCTTCCCTGAATACCCCAACAGCTTTCCCATTGTGCTCTGGATCAACTGCGTCTTGTGATCTTCTTAATAATTTTATATCCCTTTTAAATGCCTCTCAATATAACAGCACGCTTAATTCCAAAGGCAAAATATTAGACCTCTTAATATCCAACTTCCCCTGTTTTGTGAAACAAGAATCATCTTCCTTGCTACCTGCAGATGTTTACCACCCCCCATTTGTTTGTGATATACATATAAAAATTAATGGTCCCCCGCTCGACAAGAAATCAATACAAAAATACAATTTTCACAAAGCTGACTACGAAAAAATTAACGACATGATTCAGAGATCCGATTGGCCGGGACTTCTTACGCACGCAAATTCCGAAGATGCTCTATCGTTGTTCTATGACAAACTAGACCAGATTATCAAGATTCATACTCCTCTAACTCGTTCGAGATCTTCCAAGTATCCAGTCTGGTTCTCGCGTCTCTTGATCAACACATTTAAAAAGAAACAGAAGGCCTGGGTCAAGTGGAAGAAGTATGGAAACATATCGGATTATGAGGTATTTAATACACATAGAGCCAGTTTTGGGGATATGTGCAGGAAATGTTACTCTAAATATATAAACACAGTAGAAGATAGCCTGCGCACAAATGTCAAACACTTCTGGACATATGTCTCAAACCGAAAAGATAAACCGTGCATCCCAGCAAAAGTTCACTATAAAGATACTTATTCCAATGAACCAGAAGTAATCTGTGATATGTTTTCGAACTTCTTCCACTCCGTTTATGAGTCTTCGTCGCCGCTTCTGTCACAATGGCAACCACCCGCGGAAACATCCTCAAGTTGTGATAGTATCGCTAGTTTATACTTTGACGAAAATAAGATCGCAAAAGAACTGAAGTCTCTGGACCCTGCTAAAGGTCCAGGACCTGACGGCATACCTGCTTATTTTCTACGCTACACTGCTACTTCCATCTGCAAACCGTTGGTTATAATCTACAATAAGTGCATCACTGAGGGAGTATTTCCAAAAGACTGGAAGCGTGCAAATATCACGCCTGTACACAAGGGTGGGTCGAAGGGTAATGTGGAGAACTACCGTCCAATCTCGATCCTTTCCGCTTTGTCAAAGGTTTTTGAGAGACTCGTCCATAATGAAATATATCCGTTCTTACACAACGTCATCATACCACAGCAACACGGTTTCGTTAAACAGCGGTCTACTACTACAAACCTCTTGTCTTTTTCCTGCTTCTTATTTGATAGTTTTGATAATGGCCTGCAGGTAGATGCTGTTTATACAGATTTTTGCAAAGCCTTTGACAAGGTGGACCACGAACTGCTGCTCAATAAAATTGCCTTTAACGGAATTCGTGGCAATTTGCTTCGGTGGTTTGTTTCGTATATTTCGAAGCGCTGTCAAAGGGTAGTAATCAATGGTTATAGATCGAGTGTTGTCGATGTCACATCTGGTGTCCCACAAGGCTCCATCCTTGGGCCGCTCTTATTTAACATATTTATAAATGACATAGGTGACTGTTTCCGCTACACTGAATTTCTATTGTATGCAGATGATCTAAAGGTCTACAAGACCATCAGAACTGTCGACGATTGCATTTTGGTTCAACACGACCTTGACAGACTTACAGACTATTGCCATAGGAACAAATTAAAACTAAGTATACCAAAGTGCAACTACCTTACATTTACTAAAAATAAACATATTATTAAGTTCGCATACAGCCTTTGTCACGCGCCTCTATCTCAACTGTATTTAATTCGCGACCTCGGCGTTACACTTGACTCTAAACTATGCCTAGACTCGCACATTAATAAAATTGTTAGCAAAGCTTTCCAGCTATTTGGTTTTATCATGCGGTCCACCCTTGACTTCAAGAGAACCTCGTCATACTTATGCTTATATAAAGCGCTTGTTCGTTCACAGCTAGAATATGCAGTGTCAGTATGGAACCCTTTCTACAAGAAATATACTGAAATGGTTGAAAATGTACAGTACAAATTCTTGCGCGCTATGCATTATAGATGCCACAAATCAAATCAATCATATTTATCATATTCTCAATTACTCAGTAAGTACAAGCTCCTCCCCCTTAGCTCTCGAAGGAATTACCTCGAAGCCACAAATCTATTTAAAATTGTCAGAAACAAATTTAACTGCACAAATCTAAACAGCATGATCTGCTACGCTGTACCTCGCACCATTCATCGGCGGCGGGTACGCGCAGGTACTCTTTTTGCATTAAACAATTGCCGAACTAACTCAGGCCTGCGTTCGCCGGTCCGCCGTATGGTTGACACATATAACAGTACATTTTTAAACATAGACATCTTCAATTGCACAATAAGTAAATTTAAAAACCTCATTCGCCATTCCCTGTTAAATACAACTTAATAGCCTAATATTGTATAATTTTGTCATCTTTAAGTTTTAACAAATTGATTTTTTTTATTTTTGATTTTAGTCATTATTTTATCTTTTATCATTTATTTGATTTAATTGTCACACGTACTGCTATCAATGTTCCTAGTGACTAGCTCTCTTTGTACCTAAACTTTATGCCTAACTGTGGACAGCGTTGTGGGTTACTTTATAACCAATTTGATTGTATGATAATTAACTGTAAGTCTTTATAATGTAACTGTTTGCTGTTCCTATCAATAAAAATAAAAATAAAAATAAAAAATAAAAATAAAAATATTTGAATGACGTCAATATTTCCGAAGATAACATAGATGTAAGGGCAGATCATGGACTGGCTTATCAACGTCTGTGCTCTGAGGCAAACAAATTTAAAACTCGATTTGATACAATAAGGCGGGATAATAAGGTTTTTGAAGTTGGAAATACTTACAGTCTATGTAAATCAAGACCACAGGCACCACGATAAATTAAGTCCGAGATTTAAAGGTCCTTATGAGATAATAGCAATCTTGCCTAATGATAGATACTCACTAAGAGGAATAGGAAATTTAAGAGGTATCATTGTACCCAAAGATAAATTAAGATTATGGTCGGGAGAATGGATTGATGATATCGAATAATATAACCTTTGTGTCAGTATTATGAGATGTTATTTTTTGTATATATGAAATAATGTATGTTATTAATGTCAGATGTGACAAATTGTACGAGAAAAATGGTTGATTGGAACTGCTGAAGTCAGTTACTTTGCTCTAACCGGTCTCATGTGCAGCAGGTGAGGAGTTAGATGGATGTCAAAGTGCTGACCGTTGTTATTTTGTCCTTTTAATGTGAGAAGTCGGACTATAACCATGAATTATGTAATAGCATTAAGTTTTCTTACAAAATGTATTTAAGTGATAATTAGCTAAGTTTATTTATGTAGTCCGAGAGCGAACTACATGTCAGCATGGCCGAATTCGATTGATATATGTATTGTGTAATTATTTGCAAAATGTCAACCGTTACCGGAAGTCGTAGTAATTTCGATTTATTTAAAATTGTACTTAAAGTGATAATTATTAATGTTAATAATGTACTGTTAAAGTTGTATACTAATATGTTTAATCTTTAGCTTAATATTATTTGTTTTCCTTTTTTTAAAACTACCTACATCATTTATTATCAGTCGGCCATTTTAGATTTATGTCAGTTGGGTAAGGTATAAAAGCCATGGACAGTGACCGATCGGGCACTTGGACAGTTCTGAGACCCGAAGAAGCTCTACAACAACATCGCCAGCAAGAAAAATAGTGCAGTGCCATTTTCTGTCGCGAAAAAGTGTTTCTTCCTCGCCACCGCTCGGACCGTTTCGTCGCGTTCGGTTTGTCCGCCGTATTTACGACAGTGTCCTCCAGGGGGCGCTGACGTAGACTCGGTGGGACCGCCGCCGCCGAGCCCGTTGCCGCCGGTGTGCTTTTCAGCACGCCGCACGGTCGCGGTGTGAGGTCACGCGTCCCACGCGATGCCATCGCCCGGTTCCCGCGGCCCCTCACAGGGCCCGGGAAAAAGCCCCAAAAACGGCCCTTTTCAGGGCCACACACGACACCACAAGCCGCCGCAAGTCTCAGCCGCTGCAGCACCCACCGCAGGACTGAGGAGGACCGCTTCAAACCCGGAGATCCGGGCCCGAGCGACCGCGACCGTCCTGTACGAGAGCCACGCGCGCACTGGAGCATGCTATGGTAACTTAGAACAAATTCGTTGGTTCGTTAACAACCGCGCCATCTAGTATCGCTTTCAAGTAAAACTCGTATGAATGTGTGTTTGGAAACAGAAATATATAGATGTCACTGTATTAGAATTTATATCATAGTTGACATTTTCATTTCAAAGTTACAAGAATAAAAAATGATATTCATTACAGTTGCATAAATTTATATAATTAATTATTATTAAAATAAGCATTTATAAACATCCTTTTTTTATTGAAGTTAATGTATAACTAGAAAGCAGCATAAAGAATAAAATTATAAAATGGTCATATTTTATTTTTTTATGAAAATTGCAACATTGCGATAAAATGTCGTTAAAATAAATTTCTGTTGATGCCTTTGCGCAAATTCTGTTATTTTCTTGTTTTCCGTGTTTTTGTGGTCGTATCTCCGTTCGGTTCTTTGAGTTGAACTTGCTTTTTCCGATCTTACGTCGAGTCTTCTTAAAAACGCGTTTTCTTAAACTTTTTCCGTTGTTGAAATTTCTTTACAAGAAATTACAATGGCTCAACGATCTTGTTGTGTACCCGGCTGTTTGGTGAAGCTTGGAGACGGTAAATATGAGTTATTACTTACTTAGTTTAGCGAGTTTCTAATTATGTACCAGTTATTGTGTAATCTCTTTAAAATCCAGTTGCAATATCATGAGTAATCATTGTTCTGAAATACATTTCAGGTGTACTTCTGCACCGGTTTCCGAATCCCAGCAATTCGGCTCAAATAGAACGTTTCCGCACATGGGTTATGAAAATTGGTGGTGATATTATTGGAGAAGATAATACTTTCATTTATAGAAATAGAAAAGTATGTCATAGACATTTTGAAGAAATTTTCATATTCCCAAATAAGAAACTGACTTCACTGGCAATTCCATCACTGCATATTCCTGGTAAGTACACTAATTACATATTCCTCATATTTTTTTTACTATCATGGATAAAAAAATATTTGGAAATAACTGTTTAGCAGATATAATTTTTGTTGCTTTAAATGTTGGTGTGCCAAATGTTATCTAAGTTTATTAATAACATCAGTTTATTTAAAGATAAATGATATGTGAAACTATTTCGCTATTAATCATGTGTTATTTTTGCATTCCAGGTGTATATGTGTCTCAACGCAAAATGTGTGTGTCACAACCTCCAGCACCTGCTGTAGAATGTGGTACAAATACAAATACAGATCTTGGGCTACCTTCAACATCAGCACAGATGGATACATGCACTCCTTCAGAGACAGGTATGTTGTTGATTATAAAAACAGTGGTCTTTGTAGGTCCTTTTTAGGTTTGTGTATCTTACCAAGTTTATTTAATTATTGTAGTTTCTTGAATTTATTGTTAAATAGACAGGAATTAATTTAAAAGTTGTTATTTGTTGATTCCAGATGTATGCAAGCTTAGCTTACAGAATTCACATACAAGTGACCTGCCAAACATGGTCACCGATGGGAATATTGAGCTACCATCTACATCAGCTCAAGATAATAGCAGTATACTTGCCTTATCTTCTACATCAGCTCAAGCAATTCCCTTAAGAACAGGTATGATTAATAACTTTTATGTTTATTACGACTTTATCTATATTTACTAAAAATAATGTTGTTGATTTCACCTTCTAAGTCTTCAAGAGAAATTGATGTAATGCATCTTGACAACCATATGTACACTTTCATAATTCCACACATATATATTATTATTTTCAGGTCGTAAGAGGATTTTAAACCCCTTGACTGCTACGGAAAAGTATCTTGCAACTATAATTTCTGAGACAAAATTGAAATTACGCAAATCCCAGAACACGAGACACAAACTAAAGATACAAATGCAGACAGCAGATAAAATCATGAAATCCTCTGCCTATAATTCAATAAAAGAAAAAATGACACCAGCAGCTCAGACATTTTTCAATATGCAAATCAGCCAATTTTTGAAGAAACCCACAGGAAGACGGTTCTCTTTAGATGAGAAGATTTTATGTCTATCTTTATATAAACCGTGTCCCAAAGCATACCGTTTATTAGGTAAAATTTGTGTTTTACCTAAGAGAAAAACTCTAGATACACTGCTCAACCAAATAAATCTGCAACCTGGGATTAATAACCTACTGTTTTACCATTTAAAAAAGAGAGTGGATAAATTAAATGACCGTCAAAAATACTGCTGTGTCATATTTGATGAAATGGCAATTTCACCAGGCTTATCATATGATAAAAAAAATGACATCATTCATGGTTTCACAGATAATGGTGAAGAAAGATCAAAAAACTTCAGTGATCATGTTTGTGTTTTTATGGTAAGAGGGATATTTAAGAAGTACAAGCAGCCAGTAGCATTTTCTTTTTGCAAAGGAAGTACTAAATCGGTGGATTTGAGCAAGCTTTTAAAGAACATCATTAAGAAGTCTCAGATCAGGGTGCATCTAATATGGCAGCATTAAACATTTTAATGAATGCAACCAAAGCTGAATATTTAAGATGTGGCAAGAATTATACTGGTGGTTTCTTTGAACTAGATTCCACAAAAATATACGCCATATATGATCCACCTCACCTGATGAAAGGGATCCGTAATAATTTATTAACAAAGGATTTGGAATTCAAAGAAAATGGAAAAATAAAAATAGCTTCCTGGTCTCATATAGAAGCCTTATACAAACGTGGACCGGGATACAAAGGAGTTAAGCTAGTCAGTAAATTAACAGCTCAACATGTTATTCCAACTCTAATACCAAAAATGAGAGTTAAACACTGCACTCAAGTGTTCAGTGAAACTGTTGGACGGACAATGGGATACATGGCAGGTTTGTATTTTTATTTTTTATACATAAAATCGAATGACTATTACCATATTGAAAAAATATTATTGTGTATTTGAATTCTTTAATAAACTACATGTACAACTCTCCAAATTGATTATAATGAATCATATATACCCAATGAAAATAATAAAGTATATTTAATGAAAAACATTTTCCCTTAGCTTATTATATTTTATAGCTTAAAATGCTAACTTTTTAAATAAAATTGAAAATGCCATGAAAATATAATATTGGATATATTTTCTCACATTTTTATAATATCCTGGTATGGGATTTGTTGGATGTTATTAAATATTGTGATTGTTTTTTTTTTTCAGAAATAGGAAGACTCCCAAAAGCCAGCACTGACACAGCAGATCTATTAATTTTCTTCGATCGGTTATTTGACTCCATTAATGGAAATTATCACAAGCCTCAAACTGGAAAAGTTTATAGAAGTGCAGTAACTCCCCGATCGCCACATTTTAAGTTATGGTACAATAGCTTACCCATTTTAAAGTCTATGAAATTCGTAACAAGAAGTGGTACCAGAGCAACTGTCCCGTCTCTAACGAGTTGGATAAAAAGCATTGAAGCTTTTATTTCTCTGACAAAATTTTTGCATTCTGTAGGTTTGAAGTCGCTTCTGTTGCGCAATATCAATCAAGATCCCTTAGAAAATTTCTTTGGAGCCATCAGAGCTCATGGCATTCGCAATATTATGCCAAGTGCAACTGCATTTATTAATGCATATAAATCTTTATTGATATGTAATATTACATCATATGATTCGGTTGGGGCTAATTGTGAAGTTGATAATTTAGATTATTTGCAATCTTTAAGAACTATGTTAACTGAGAGTGTACCCCAACCAGAACCTATGAATATTACTATTGATGAGGAGCACTTAGGTATAAGTGAAGTTCATATGGATGTTGTATTGGAAAACCCGGGAAAAAAAGAAAAATGCGCAGCAGTAGCTTATTGTAGTGGCTGGTTAATACATGTTATAAAAAAAAAACTTATAATGACTGCCAAACCTGCAAATTCAATTTAGAATGTGATCAGATGCAAGATTTTCATGAATATATAAAAATAAAAGAATACGATCCAACAAAAACATGGCTTATTTATCCAACTCGTAATGTGTTCTCTTATTTTTTAAATGTTGAAAATATTGTAACTATTATTTTAGAGTCTAGGTGTAATTTTAAAAATATTTACGAATATGTTGAAGTGATTGTATTGATGCACATTAATTTTAATTTTTTAACATGTGCTTATCACAAAGACGCCATTATTAAGAACATGCTTAAAAAATCAATTTTGTTTTTTATACATAATTGGTGTAAGGACATCAATCAGTTGCTTTCGGGAAAAATCACTTTTTGGGATGAAAATGATGAGATGAAAGTGGCAGCACGCAATTATTATACAAAACATTGTAAAAAACGCAAAGATTAATAAAAATATTCTTATTCAAATTGTTTTGTTTTAATTTACAGTTAAAAACAGATCAAGTACTTTATATTATGCATAAAAACCTACTACGTAGTAGTACGGTATAGCTATGGATAGTATGTATAGCCATAGCATATTATAGTATCTATACTTATATCGTGTAGTAGCTTTAGTTCATGATACGCCTACTACGTGGCAGCACTATTAGCGACCTCGAGCCAGGCCAGAGTTACCCATCTATAAAGGTATTCTAATCTATGCACTGGAGAAGCGACTGAGGCCCGCGCGCCGATCTCCGTGTCGCCGCCGCCCGCGTCTCCCGCTTCCCCGCGCCCGCCCGCCGCCGTCGCCGCATCGAGCGCGCGCCGCCCGCACGCCGCGTCCCGCGCACCTCCCGCTACCGCCGTCCGTCGCTCGTCGTTCCGGCCGGTACCGATGGAGGTGTCGTGCCCGCCCGCCTCGCGCCGCGCGCCTGCCGCGCCCGCGCCCGCGTCCCGCGCAGTCCCCCGCGCAGCTCCATCATCGCGTACGGTGGTGTTGAGCGCGCCCAAGTACTTTATCCGGTTCCGTCGCGAAGAACGCAAAGTGCGCGAACATTAACATTAACTTAAACACGAGTGAAGTGCCGCGAGTGCTTAACCGACCGACTGTGCCTAAGTCGGTCGCCGTCGCCGTCGCTTCACCTCCTGCCCCCCGTGGATCTGCACCATCGTCGCCCGCGTCGCTGTCGATGTACTCGCAGCTCGCGGGGTCGGACGCATCCATCGCGTCGAGCGCTTCGGCAGACTCCGCGATGAGCTCGGTGAGCGCGCCTAGGGCTGCGCTGCCCAAGACGCGACCCAGCATGGGTTGCGACAAGGCACCCTCGATGCCCAACCTACAGCGCCTCGAGGAGCAACAGGTGAGTCCAAACGTCGGCTTCGATCTAGATTTCGATTTCGGGCTCACCAGGCTGGCCCAGAGGCGCCAGCGCAGCCCTGACGACGACGCAGAAGAAGAGGCGAAGCGCCAGTGCGTCGCCGCGGCCACGTTCGCGGAGGCCGCCGCGCGCTCACCGCAGCCAGCGTCTACGACGAAGACCCCAGCAGGCGCCGCAGCCCCTGCGCACGCCACTACCTCCAGTGGCGCCGCGCCGGGTAAGCAGGAGAAGAAGCTCCGCTACCCGCCGCTGATAGTGGAGAAGCTGCCGCAATGGGCGCGCCATTTTCGCGCCCTGCGCGATAAACTGGGCCATCCGCCGAATGCGCGCCCATTCCAACAGGGGGTACGTTTTACCCCCAAATATGAAGCGGAGTTCCGTCTGGTACAGAGATACCTGACGGAGCTAGAAAAGCAGGAGAACGTGTCTTGGTTCTCCTACTCCCTACCAGCGGACAGGAGTCTAAAGGTGGCCATTAGGGGGCTGCCCACGGACACCGCGCCTGAAGATATAGAGGAGGAACTCCGCGCGCTCGGATACGAGCCCGAGTACGTCCGCCACATCAAGGCACGACAAGGACGACCGGGCTGTATCTTCCACGCCGTGCTAAAGAGGACCCCAGATCTGGTGCCGGGCATATACCAGGTGACTGAGTTGCTGTGCATGCCCGGCGTCAAAATCGAGGCATGGCGTGGAAAGAAGGGGCCCACACAGTGCCATAGGTGCCAACAATTTCGGCACTCGTCGGCACAGTGCCACCGCCCGATCGCCTGCGTGAAGTGTGGCGGTGAACACCGTGCCTCAGACTGCACGCGCCCACGAGAGGAAGCCGCCAACTGCGGGGGTGCGCACACGGCAAACAGTGCCAAATGCCCCGTGCGCACCCGCGAGATGCGAAATAGGCGAGCGGGCACGGTCGCCATCACCACCGGCGGGGACACGCGCCGGTCCACAGCGGCCACCGAGAGGCAGGACCCCCCCGCACAAGAATCTGAGAAGCCTTCCGGCACACTGATGGCGGCCGGCAACGACCCCACAGCGCGCGACAAGGCCACCGCCTCCTCGGGACGGAGGAAAACGAGGCGGGGAGGCAAGCGGCGTGGAAAGCCCGATGCCAAAACAAACAATAATAACAAAAACATTAACATTAATGTAAATACCGACAAGGAGGTTGTCACCGTCGACACAAATCGTCGTAACGATAAAGTGGGCGGTGACAAGTCGAAGCCCCGCCCCATACAGGGAAATAAGGTCGACCAGCCGTCGGCAAACAAAGGCGGGGCGCGTCACCGCGCGCCCCCCGCGCCCGCCTCACCCGCCGCGCACTCGGCGCCGCCAGCCGTGGCGGGGGAAAACAGAAGCGCCGCCCACCTTACGCAGCGCGATATCATTGCGCCTGCGCCAGAACAGGGTGGGCAGAAACATGCAAATAAAAATAAAAATAAGAAAACCGCCACGGTTAACATGCCGACGGCACAAAATTATGTCCAGCGTATAAACACTGACACGGACATAATTGAGGTCGCGATCCGGGTCTTGCAGGAGGTGCTACTAGCACTGCGTTGAGGAGAAGACCCGGTACGCGTGGTCCTCAATGGTATGGCGACACTTATCAGTCACCATGAGTAAGCCATTGAGGATCCTACATTGGAACGCCCGCGGCCTCAAACAAAAGGTCGCCCTCCTCCGTCCCCTACTACAGGAACAGGACATTGACGTGGCGCTTATAAGCGAGACTTTCCTCGGACCTGCGGACAAGGTCCGCCTACCGGGTTATCTCGTTTATAGAAAGGATGAGCTATCGGCGAACAACACCGCATACCGCGGTCTGGCGGTACTAGTTAAGCGGAGAGTCGTTCACCAAGACCTGCCCCTCCCGACGCTACGAGGCGAGTTCTACGCGCTAGGTGTGCAGCTGCACGCCGCCGGCGAAGACCTGCGAGTGTACGCGGCATACAAGCCGCCGCACGTCCCGCTCGAGCCGCGCGACATACGCGCGCTCCTAGCGCGGCCCGCACCGCACCATCATCGCCGGCGACCTAAACAGCAAGCACCCGGCGTGGAACTCGAACGTGAGCAACGCGACGGGAAACCGACTCTTCGCTGACGCGGAGGCCCACGGATACGAGGTGTCTGGCCCAGAGGCGCCCACGCACTACCCGGACAACCACCTTTTCTCACCCGATGTGCTAGACATCGTCGTGCACAACGGCCTCAGCTGCCAGATCGAGCAGCACGTGCTGGACGACGAGCTTAGGTCGGACCACCAGCCGGTGCTCCTAGTCGTCTCAGCACCGCCCACCCGATACGCTCATCCCGCGCCACGTCGCCGCACGGACTGGACTGCCTTCGCGGCAAAGTTGGAGACCACCACGCCTACCCGGCCTGTCACCAACTCTGAAGAGGTCAATGAGCTGGCGGACGAGCTCACCGCTTGCATGCAGCACGCCTTAGAGTCGGCGACTGCATCGACACCCGCACCACAGGGGCGCCGCCCCGCCCTTCCCGCACGCATTGCGAACATGCTCGCCGACAAGAGGCGTCTACGCAAGCGGTGGCAAGAAACAAGATGCCCCACCCTGAAGACCCAGCTCAACCTATTGACCGAGAAGGTGAAGGCCGAGGTTCAGGCCCACACCACCGAGAGCTGGGAGAACTTTATTGACTCGGCCGACAGCGACTGGCCGTCGGTACAGCGAACATGCTCGCCGACAAGAGGCGTCTACGCAAGCGGTGGCAAGAAACAAGATGCCCCACCCTGAAGACCCAGCTCAACCTATTGACCGAGAAGGTGAAGGCCGAGGTTCAGGCCCACACCACCGAGAGCTGGGAGAACTTTATTGACTCGGCCGACAGCGACTGGCCGTCGGTACATCGTGTGTGCCGACGCCTCAAGAATACCCCAGCTCCGGTGCGCCCGATGCTGAACAGTGACGGGGCGCTGAGATACACTGCCGCAGACCGGGCAGAGATCTTTGCCTCTCACCTGGAGCGTCAGTTCACGCCGAACCCGATTAGCGACATGGAGCACGTCGCAGCAGTCGAGAAACACCTTGTAGAGTACTTTAGCACGCCGATAGCCACCGAGGAGGACCCCATCTACGTCTCCCCGGGCCAAGTCAAGCGGGCTATAGCTCGCACAAAGCCCAGAAAGGCCCCCGGTACGGACGGGATTACGAATACCGCGCTACGTCACATCCCCCACCGCACGGTGGCGGCGTTAGCGCGCTTGTACACGGGCATACTCCGTACCGGGACTTTCCCGTCTATCTGGAAGACGGGGAAGATTATTATGATCCCCAAGCCCGGGAAGGACTCAAGACGACCGGAAGGCTATCGGCCGATCACCCTCCTTCCGACCACCTCCAAGGTGTTCGAGGCACTCCTGCTGCGACACCTCGGACCACACATCACCCCTCGGGCAGAACAATTCGGGTTCCGCGCTGAACATAGCACGACGCTCCAACTGTCGAGGGTACTGCACCACCTCACCGCGGCTGTCAACAAGCGTGAGTACGCCGCGGCCGTATTCCTCGACATGGAGAAGGCATTCGATAGAGTCTGGCATACCGGTCTGCTCTACAAGATATCCCGCTCCACAGCGCCCCGTAGACTCGTACAGGTGGTCTCCAGCTTCTTACAGGACAGAAAATTCAAGGTTGTGGTGGAGGACCAGCTCTCGGATGCGTACCCCATATCCGCGGGCGTTCCGCAGGGGAGCTGTGTCTCGCCTGCGTTGTACTCCGTTTACACAGACGACATTCCCGCCACGCACGACGCGACGCTCGCGCTGTATGCAGACGACGCCGCGTACATCACCACGTCGCTATCGGCGGCGCACGCGGCCGTCAAAATGCAGCGCGCGCTAGACGACCTCCCCGACTGGCTCAGCAAGTGGAGACTGTCGGTAAACGTGAGTAAAACGCAGGCCATGATCGTCACTGGCCGCGGTAACATCTGCCCACCCAACCTTGAACTCATGGGAGCCGACGTCGCGTGGACCCGTACTGCTCAGTACCTCGGTGTCACGCTCGACTATCGGCTCACCATGGGTCCGCACGTTCGGCGCACTGTCGCGCGGGTCCGCTCCACCCGCTACCTACTGCGCCCGGTGCTCACGTCGCGCCTGCCGCTACGAGTCAAGCTGGGGGTGTACAAGACGTACATCCGCCCGCAGCTGACATACGCTGCCCCAGCTTGGCTCGCCCTCACGTGCGAGACGCACAGGAAGAAGCTCAGGGTGCAGCAAAATTTCACCCTGCGTACCATCACAGGTGCGCCTCGTCACGTGAGGAACTCTGTAATACACAGAGACCTGCGCGTCGAGAGCATCGACGACTTCGTAGTAGGTATGACGAAGCAAATGTTCGCGCGTGCCGACGCCTCTGCCTGGTCTCACATCCACGGCATGGCGCCATGGCACGCGCGACGCCCGGACGCCCGCCGCTTCCCGCGCGACCTAGTGCCGGGCGACGCGGACCCCTCACCGGACTGGACTCCCGAGCAGGTAGCACACACGCTACACGCAACCTGCTCAAACAATTAGACCCCACAAAAACATAACTCGCACCCACCGCACGCGTTGCTCCTAAGTTAATATAGGCGCAACGAAAGTGCGGTACACACATGCACATATTTCACATTCGTGACGACTCACAGGTGCGTTTTGCTGTGCTGCACGTCAATGTGGGCACACCAAGTCGTTACATACACCATAACGTCTCGAATTTGCAACGGTATTTGGTTAGCTCTGAAAGCGTTGTAAATTTCGAGTCAGACACCGATTTCCGCAGGGGGCGCCATCTAAAGTCGCTGCCTGGACGCTGATCGATCTTCGCTGGGCTTCACCCGGGTAGCCGGGGGTCTCACCCGGCGGGGATCTTAATCGCACGGGCAGCGTGAAAAACTTAGGGCGCCCCTGCCAGAAAACACAGAGCAATGACACACCCGTGCGTAGGACTGCGTCATGCGCCGGAGGCGCTTCACGCCCCGAACATATAAATTGACTGAATAGGCCCACAAATGGCCAACAAAATGACCGGGGTATATTCATATCCCGCGCCAGAAACCTCGGTCTGGGGGCCATCGCCCCGATACCGACACCTCGCGCCCCTTGCGGGGCGCTGCGACGACCAACTAGGATCGGGCACTTCTTGTTTGGCTGCCGACGGAATCACATCTATACAGAGTTAAGTATATTATTATTTGTTGGATATTTCATTATGATTCTATATAATATCTATGTTGCAACTTATTGTTAAAATTATTAGTAATGTATATACTCTATGTTATATATGGTATATACATTGTGATATTTCTTTGTATATAATATGTAAGCTTCGATAAGCTTGATTTTATGCTATGTGTATAGATATGTTTATTGCTGGGGTATACCTCTTGTTACGTAGAAATACCTAAGTATATGTGTATTAAATTTAATTAACCTGTTGTGATAAAAATAAAACTGTAATATATTCTTTTATGTTTTCCTTTATCACCCAATAAGTTATCATAGTGTTCACTTAGTTCACCTAAAGTATATAAACAACATGAACGTTGTCATTACTTACTTTGTTATTCATGTCACAACCATTTTGAAACCTTTTACAAGAATGGAACATCATAATTTACGTGAAGTTAATTAATTCCTTCGGGAGCTTTAAAGCGTCTGCAAAGCAATACGGCCCACGGAAAGTGTCTGGGAGTATTGGCGACTTATTTTTAAGGATATTGCCTAAAATATACGTAAAAATCAGCTTGGAGAATTTACGTGAGGTAAGTAATATTTGCGTGTACCTTGATTACCTGATACCTGAAAATTGGCCCACTAGGCAAGATAGCTGGTAGGCATGCGTTCTTAGTACATACTAGCACTACTCAATAATCCACATTTGGTTCGTCAGAAAATACGTGACGTCTGGAGGCCCTGGGATCTTGGACTATTACAGAGATAGACACCACAAATACAGACGTTTTACCTAAAATAAAACGTAAATTAAATACTTACCTAAATTTGAAGCCTAATAATACATGAGAGAGAGATGCCATCATTCTGTCCTTTTTCCCACCATTTCCCCTCTTTGTCGCTCTCTATCGCTGTCTCTTTCTCTCCCCACCACCACCCACAGTGTCAATCGTTAGAATGCGTTTGGATTTTGACTCATTGAAGTCGTTGTATGACGCCAGGCAGAATTTAAAAATTATTAGGCTTCAAATTTAGGTAAGTATTTAGTTTACGTTTTATTTTAGGTAAAACGTCTGTATTAAATAACTTGACCGTAAATTTGAAGCCTAATAATACATGAGACGTGTTTGTTATCGCCTGGTGGTGGGGGTGGAGACGTCAATGTGACTGGAAGATGAGCTTAGATCACCTGACCATGCTCTGAGAAATTGATCCTTGAGCCACAAAATATTGTTTACATAATGACGACCTCTGTGGTCTAGTGGTTCGAGTACCGGACTGCTGATCACGAGGTCGTGGGTTCGATTCCCACAGAACACAAATATTTATGTGATGAATTTAAGTGTTTGTGTTCGTCTGGGTGTTTCTTATGTATTATAAGTATGTATTTACAAAAAAAAAGTATATAAGTATTATATCCATTGTCTAGTACCCATAGTACAAGCTCTGCTTAGTTTGGGACTAGATGGAGCTGTGTCATAATGTCCAGAAAAAAAATATATATTTATAATGGAATAGAATTAATTGTTTGCAGATGTGAAAAGGTTGCAAAAGATATCCGGTCTCAGGAGCTAAAGATTATACTAATTTATTTCAAACAAAAAATGCTCATTACATACAATAACATGTGATAACAGTGTAAGCTTTCATATTTTAACTAATCAAAAAATGTTTATAAGTGGACGTAGATAACCAAAAAGGATCCATGCCCCAAAATGTTACATTTGAGTTATTGAAGATTGAAGTTTAAGCTGTGTTTGCTCATCAATAGACTTGCTTGCGTTTATTGTTTCATAAGAAAATATGTGTGTCAATTTATATTTTATTCATACAAATAAAATTTATTGAGTATAGTTTTATTTCTTGAGATATTCAGCTAAATGTGTGTTAGAATCCTTTTTGATAAAAGCTATTTTCAATTATGTTAAGCTCATTTTCATTTCGCAAAAACGATTCAAAGTAGCTAATTGCCGTTAAAATTGTTCATTTCATTAATAAAACAACTAGCGTACTAAAATTTTGTTTATTTTTTATATAAAACATCAATCTAATTTACTCTTCTTCCTGTGCGAAATCCGGTTCACTGCCAAACCCGTCCATATCGTCATGAAGACTCGAATTGCCCCTTAAATATTTATAGAAATCCAGGCAGTCTTTAGGTCACGCCACGATAGTGGCGGTCAGACCTATCATGGAGGATGGGCTTGAGAGGCGCCACGGCGCCCTCAGCTTCCGGCTGATGCAGGTCTTGTCGGGGCATGGGTGCTTCGGCAAGTACCTGTGTCGCATAGGCCTGGAGCCATCGCCCGGTTGTCACCACTGCGTGGGTTGCCCTGAGGACACGGCGCAGCACACACTCCAGGCCTGCCCTGCCCAGCCTGCGTGAACTCATAGCGGCAGTCGGCGGTGACCTCTCGCTTCCGGCCGTGATCCTATCCATGGTAGGGAGCGGGAACGCGTGGGATGCCGCCGCCTCTTACTGCGAGCAAGTTATACGCGCTATAGAGGCGGCGGAAAGGGAGAGAGAAATCACAACCTCTCTCCCGATCCGCAGTAGACGCACCGGGCGCCGGAGGGTGCAGTGCAGACTTCCGGCCTCCATGAGCTGTGGCCAGCGGGTGGGCGCAACTAGGGGAGTCCGCCGCCCGACCTGAAAATGGCCCCAAGTAGGCGGCGCGCGTGTTCGTCACACGTGCGCCCGCGCGGAGGATGCGAGGCGAGCGATGCCTCGCTCCTAGCCGGAGTCCAGAGACCAGAGCTGGACCGAAGCCCGCCGGGGTTGTGGTGCATGCTTTTGCGAATCCCATGGCCCCGGCAATTGGGTTGGTGGCGTTGACGGGTGCGGTTTTTTAGTCGGTAAACGCTCATGCGGAGTCCGACACACCCTGTCGCCTCCCCAGGCGACGGGAAGGTCCGTAAAGGATTTTTCCGCAATTAAAAAAAAAGGCAGTCTTTAGGTATATTGTCAAAGATTGACTATATACTATACTATATTCTGAATCGTTTTTGTGATTTAACCAGTGCATTGTTTAAGTAAATATTTAGTTTAACAAAAAATATTCATGCTTTCTGAATCTTTTTAGTGATTTACCTTTTGCATAGATTTGAAGTAAATATTATAATCTAAAAGGATCCACATGCTTTGGATTTTTTTTAACATTTTAGTTTTAGGTCAGTTTCTTAGACTGACCGTTTTACAATATGATCCAAGGAGAATGGATCGTTTTTACGAAACTAAATTATGGGTTCGCCATACATTTGGCTTGGTAACCAGTGTCATTTTAATGTCAAAATATTCGTATTTTACTTGGATTGTTTTTGCTAATCGAAAATATAGACCTTGACGGGCAGTTTGGTATACTTAACTCATTTTCGGTCATGTTGTGGGTTGGATCCTTTTTGCTTATCTACGTCCAAGTAATCAATTATCAAACTGCATCAAACAGTTTCGTAACTGGGTTTCGACTATTTGTTGGTATGATCTCTTTGCGGTAGAATCGTTTAAATGTATTTTCTGACCTCCAGTTTCCCCTAGATAAGATCTCATCTAGTGAACAGTTTTCGAACCAACTTTTCGAAGCTACAGCAGACCTGAAACTGCCAGCTGAAGCATTGATACTTCTTCAATACGTCTTTCAATAATTTCTTAACCCAGCCGGCTATAACACAACGAGAGGCTGCTCGAGGTTTACCACAGTTGGTAATAAACAGATTTTCACAATTTGCTTTATTTCTCCTATCACCCCCAACCAAAATCAACTTGTTAATCCAATGCACTGGGTTTAAACATTTATTGTCTTTATTAATCATTAATTTCCAGCCTGATTGTCGATAATCTGCAGAGTCTCATTTGTATCCAGCTCTGTAAAACCGGGGGTATGTCTGTATAATTTTTGTACTTCGGCATACCTAACATTTGTCCAATCAGGATCGTCTAAATGCTGGATATTTTTCAAAATGTCCAAGTAGGCACTAGGTGTCTTTAAAATATCAGGATCCTTCACTTTCGTTCCGATTGACAGCGATAATTCCGGTTCTGGTTCCAGATTAGTTGGACCACCCTCGGATAAGTCATCGCAGTACAATTGCCGGCTGACACTATCGTCTACACTATCCCCGCAACATGATTTTTGATCAGGTTCGCAAGAACGAGGCAAAAGATTTTTCTTTAAATCGTTTACTTCTTCAAATAATCTTTCTAGCATACGGTTTTTACGGCCACGTCTATTTTTCTTACGAGAACAACGAGAACGCTTATGATATGAACTACTAAAACTTGTACTACTACTCGACGATGAAGAACTACTACTGTCACGTACGCGGCGTGTTCTTTTACGTGAAGAAACGCTATTGTTTTCTTGTCTTGTCTCTTTTGCGGAGTTGTCCAATCACTCAGTTTTTTATTCCACCCCCACATCTCCAAACTTCTAGTGTCATCTCGTTCACCTTGTGTGGAGGTCTGCCTGTTGAGGCATCCACTAGTACTCGGCTCAAGTTCCTGATCGTCCAAGGATGGTCCGTCGCCCGACTCTTTAGATCCGGTCTCCAAAAGACTTGGTTCCATTTCGGGGCAACTATTAAGAACGTTCCTCGACATTTGTTCAGATGGAGCAGTACTTTGGGTATCAGGAACGGTGGTGGAAAAATCCAAGCTAATGGGTAATCCCAAATTTGGGAAAAGGCGTCCTGAAAAACCGCTTGATTGTCGCGGTGATCCAAGGTGCAGTATTTCGGGACTACATGAGCTCGCTGAGACGCGAACAGATCTATTTCTGGGGTTCCCCATTTTGAAAATATCAAAGTCATTACTTGTGGGAGCAAATGCCACTCGGGCAGGTTCTGTAGACGGGATAATTTGTCTGCTTCCACGTTGTAAACGCCTGGGATATGGTGAATGGTGAAGCTCATCCGGTAAGTGTCTAGAATTTGTAAAATTTGGTTCGTCAGGTGCACAAGTGCTAGAGATTTGGTGCCGCCTTCGTTTCTGAGATAACTTACTGCGGTCTTGTTGTCGCATTGGATGTGTAGGGTAGCCTCGAAGGCATTTTGAGCACAGTGTTGTATGGCCTTGTGAATTGCAAGCAACTCCTTTTGATTGCAGTGCAAGGATTTTTCTGCTTCTGTCCATATTCCGGAGACATAGACATTGTTTATGAGCGCACTCCAGGCGCTGTCTGAAGCATCTGTGACGATGTAGTGGTTCTGATGCCGTCCATGTATCTGAGAAGAAGTGTCGAGATGATCGAGCCACCATTGTAAGTTCATCTGAGCGTCCTCGGATAGCGGTTTCATTATTGTGGGCTTCAGGTTCAACATGCTGATACATTGCCTTTGAAGATGACGGAAGTTTATTCTTCCGCGAAGTATGACGAAACTGGCAAAGTTCATCATGCCTATTACACTTTGTAATTCCCTTAGGCACGCTTTTTGTTTGTCGACCAAAAGAGTAATTTTGTTTTTGATCTTCAGACACTTTTTTAGTGGAAGAGATTTCAGATTCTCCGATGTGTTCCATGTTATGCCCAGGTACTCTACGGACTGGCTTGGTTGTATGGTAGATTTTTTGGAATTTATCGTCCATCCTAAATATTTGAGTATGTTTATTGTGACATGGACGTGATTCATCAATGTATCGTAATCTTGATTGGCTAGAAGATAATCGTCCAGGTATATAATGACGCGTATGCCACGCTCTCGTAGAATCTGAGCTATGCAATTGCTCAAGGATGCGAAGGTTTTCGGAGCTGAACTGAGCCCGAAGGGCAGGCAATTCATTTGTAGCAATTGTCCTCGATATACGAGGCGTAGGAACCTTCTGTGAGCTTTTGCCACTGGAAGATGAAAATAAGCCTGTCTATTTCAGGATTCTGTTTAGATATGAACGAGATAACTTGGTCTATATCCCAAACCGGTGGCTTTGAAGGTTTCGGATGGGCTAACGCGATAGATTTTAATATTCGCTTCACCAATGGATGACCACTAAGCCGTTCTGCATCATCTGGGCTGCATAGCGTTGAAACTACTGCTTTAGTATTCATAATTTAATCGGGTAATATATTTTGTTCACTCATTATAGCACACTGCAAAGCAAAACACAAAAAAGAGGGTAGGTACCTAAAATAAAAACGAACGGTAACACCGTTAATCATACATAAAGAACATGCGTTATACGAATCTAAATAAAATTCGTATTCAAAGCATACGGCTATTAAAACTGTATGAATCTAATTCAGTGTAGGTACCTTCTATTATAAAAAACACTTTTCAATTTATAAAATGTAAACGGTGCGTTATAATCACATCAAATATCGTAAGATAAAAATAATAGTGTACATGTACCTTATTTCCTCCGATGTTGTCAGGACAAGAACAACGACTTCAATGAGTCAAAATCCAAACGCATGCTAACGATTGACACTGTGGGTGGTGGTGGGGAGAGAAAGAGACAGCGATAGAGAGCGACAAAGAGGGGAAATGGTGGGAAAAAGGACAGAATGATGGCATCTCTCTCTCATGTATTATTAGGCTTCAAAGGAGACAGTTTTTTGCGGGCCCACTACGAATAGTATTTTTAGCCATTGGCATTATATTCTAAAATAATAACTTATTTTTTAAGACTGATATACGAAATATGAAGTAAAAATGAAAATGGGATCATTAAATCTAAATAAACAGTATTGTATTGACTTTAAATACATCGTTGTTCCCTTGATAACGATTCATAGAACAATACGTGTAAAGGAACGTAAACCTAGCACACACTGTCACATTCAAATACAAATACGATAAATAAATAAAGCTAGTTTTATTATTCTCTAATATTATTTATATAAATATATTGGAATATAAAATATTTTGGCATCTACAATAATATTTATCAATGTGTTATTTTTATGTTATAATCACCTTAGAACGGAATGCTCATGTTATAGCTTTGACATTGACAGTTTGACACTTATTGTTATTTACCATCCGGTCGATTCTTTAAAATAAGAAACGATTTTATTAAAATGGCATCAATTACAGCTCCTTTTCTAATGAACCGTTGTGTCAACTGTGCAGTAAGGTTTCAACGTAATGTACTAAAACAGTTTTTCCAAAACAACTGAAAATGTGCGCCAACAAGATTTAACGCGAGGTAAGTAAACCTTGTAATAAACATTATAACCCTAATTCTGCTACGCAAAAACTGTCTGGGTCTTTGAAATTAAAATCTACCTTCTTTTACAGTGAAACCCACTTGATGTTTGCAAAAACTGCTGTGTGTTATTACAACAAAGTACTCAAACTTCTCAAACAATAAGAAGATTCGGGTACAGGAGTAAATACTCCGGTAGAGAAGAAGAATGCATTCCATGAAGTTATTCCATTTTAAGAACACATCAAACACATTTTTAATGGCTCTGCAGAAAGAAACATTATTATGCAGTGGATACCTACACAGCAGGTGAAAAAAAATACTTGATTATTAAAGAATGGCGTTATTTATTAATAATTAGTTTAATTAAGAAAAAAGTATATTTCATGTTAATAATTTTAAATACCTAGGTTTAATTAGTTATATTAGTATAGTCAACTATTTTTTTTTCAGGTTGTTTGCTGAGAATGACTTGACTGTATGTAGGTGAGCAAACAGATAATTGCATGATAATAGACCTGAACTACCAGTGGGTCCAATGGAGATGGCAAGCAGCAGTAATATCCCACAACCACCACCTGTGTCGGCATCCGCTGAACCTATTATCTCATGTTATTAAATGAGATTCCACCCATCAGTGAAGAATTAAATCTAATAAAAGCAGTCTTGCTATGTTGTGTCTTGTTGTACCACCTGCATCTTTCTTAGATGAGATATTATTACTAAGAGTGACAATTTTGAAAATTAACATAATAAAAGTTATTGTTAATTAAGTTTGATTTATTTAATTTTCCATGATTTCAATAATAATAATCAGAATTAATTAGATAACTCTATATATATATATACACCGTGAAATTATAACTATTGCTGGGTCGAAAATTTTGGACTCTATATCAATAATGGAATCCATTTATGTGAAATTTAAATGAAATTAAGATATTTTTTTTTTATAAAAAATGTGACAGACATACAAAAAACTAGAACGAAACCAGGATACATGGTAACGCCACTAAATTTAACGTACTACGATTACTACGATCGATATCATTCAATGTTACTCACACATAGGTACACAACTAACACAACTAAGCAGTAAAGCATGCCGACAAAGACATAAAAGACGCCCGCGCTCGCTGCCGCTAACTTACCTACACATTTGCCGACAATCCACTCGGACGCACTACCTATTATTACCTACCACGGCGCCGCAGTGTCGCCGCCGGCGGCGTGCGGGGCGGGCGCTAGTTCTGCTGCAACTCGCGCGCGGTAAGGTGCATACAACCTTACTTACGATTTACGTTGTCACGCGAAAATGTGTCGTCAGTACGAATATACGAACGCGAAGTACTTAGCAATTGTTCAGCTGTATGTACTGTTCACATTAATGGACTCTCGTGAATCCATACTTAATACGGGAAGACCATCACCAAGTTCAGTTTAGTGCTAATGTGTAGGCAGTTATTATAATGGCCAATTAATAGTGACTATTTTCATTGAACGCTATCTAACAGCTCGTTTTTAGACATGTTATAAACGATAATATCGGAGCTGGCTGTTAGATGATATCCCTGTAGCGTACTTAGCAGGGATTTACTATCAGCATGATGGCTGCCCCGCTCATTATTCAAGTGTAGTGCGTGCCTACCTAAACACTCAGTTCGGTGATAGGTGGATAGGCCACGGCGGCGGTCCCGTGGCTTGGCCGCCTGGGAGCCCGGACTGAACGCCTTTGGACTTTTTCTTGTTGTCGGAAATCAAAAGACTTGTTTATACCCGTGAACATGAAAATCGTGACGAGTTACGCAGTGCGATAGTGGACGCCTTTGATAAAATGAAAAGTGACAGAGACACGTTAAGAAAGCTAAAAGACAATAGTATAAAACGGGCAAATTTGTGTATTGAACGCGGCGGACTCCACTTCGTCGTCGTAAATAAACTTTTTGCAGGTAACTTGTATGTAAAGTTGATTATTTTGTAAAAAGCTCAAATTTTTTAAATACGCCTGAAATACCTACCCAGTCTCTTGACTGTTTCAGCTATCTGTTTTTAATATTGATACAGTAAATACCTAAAACTATGTTCAAGTAAAGTATTTCTGGCGGTCCTAAGCCCGTGGAATGTATGAAGGTGAAATTGGAGTACAATTTATTCCGTGAAAATGTTGCCGCAATGATTGGCGCAGCGGCTGTACGAGCGACTGCTGCGCAAGGCGTCGCGAATTCGATCTTGCTCGGAAAAAAAATGTATGATCTGCAGGTAATTGTTCTAGGTCTGTGTGTGTGTTAAATCTTTGCTTGGGGCAAAGTTAAAAAAAAAAGGTTTTTTTAAAGCTATGTACCTACTTAACCTAGGTACCTACTCAATTATTAATCCCTTTTATTTAATTGGAGGTAATACGTAGATAGGTGTAAAGTAATACTTACCATCAATTTCGTCGCCATCTGCATCGTATTGCTAAATAAATACAATTTATTTCAATAATAAAATGACATCAATAAAGTACTGACCTACTAGCTTTTAAATAACGCGTAAGTACTTATTAGTACTTTACTTTAGCCGCTAGCCGTTTAGTACCAGCTGACTGGCGGGCGTTCGGGTCATTGAACCCGCCGCCCGCGCCGCCCTCACGAGGCGGCTTCAGAGTAGCGAGTTAGCGACTGCGGCCGATTTTGAATGAAATATTGGTGCACTACTACTAGCAAACTCGATCAAGTGAAAATATTCTTTTCACTTGCCAACTTTTTTATTATAAACAGTAGAGTTAATCTAAGACTTTTTTTGTTCTACTAATTATCATAAGTTTCCCACCTTTCGGTTCCACAACGACTACAATTTCACGGTGTATATATATCTATATTTGTATACTTAAAAATGTTATTCACCGAAACAGTTAAATAATGTTGGTTGGATTCCCAACTGAAACTAAGTCATTTCTACTTTATTATTATTATTATTACTTTATTACAGTGTATCATACATATATTTATTATGAAATATATTTAATACACAGTATTTACTCCATAAGATTACAAATAGATGACAGGTTAAGAACTATTACTTCTGACACAGTTATGGAACTTTTCGGGCACAGTACATTTTTGTTGGAGAAAGGTAGATTTACACCAAATAGTATAAATTATTTTATTTTTGGATTAGAGATCATAAGGTAAGCAAAATCGTTTATTATTTATCTAAGAAATTGTAAATTGTGTCAAAACAATGAGTTTGAAGGTCATTTTTTCTATTAGGTTTTTACAGGTTATTTTTTCTCCTATTTTTAAGAATTTCTCAATATTCCGTTTATAATTGAGAAACAAATATTACCACCGTTATCTACGGAATTTTAGGAAAAAAAATGATACATATTTCATTACTAAAGATTACAAATAGTGCTGGGCCTGATCCCCATACAAAAAAAAACTGTCTCCTTTACGGTCAAGTTATTTAATGTGTATATTATAAGTTACTGAGGGTTTAGACCTTTTCAAAAGAACAGTTATCCAAATATCTTCCGCAGAGCTGCGCCAATCGCAATATTCCACTACAGTCAAGTCACTCCTCAATGCAATCAGAACACCACCACGCGTCTGATATGTACGGCTGAGGTCGCGATCACGTCGCCATACTATGTATCCACCATCAAATAATTCACAGCTGTATACACTATCAACCAACCAAGTTTCAGTAAAGACGATAACATCATAAGAGTTTAAAGCGATGCTTCTAAACAGACTATGCGTTTTCGTACTTAATCCGCGAACATTTTGATAGTATATACTAAGCGAAGGCATTTTTACGTCAGTTCAATAACTGTAATAATCATATAAATACCCAAGAATGCAATATAACAATATTCATTCACCGAAATCATTTAGTAGAAAATTAATATATTTAAGGTAGTTAGTAAAAACGTATGATTAAATGATAAACATAATAAGGCACAGTGAAGGCAAAGAAACAAACTTCGAGTACGTATCGCTAATGAGCTATGAATAGATAAAATACACCACCCGCTCAAGAATAAATTATGACAATAAGTATTAAGTGACCATACTAAACTAAGGAAACTAAGCTGTACTGCGTTGTAATTAAGATTAAATATTAAGTAATATAAATGTATGCCAACAGAATAACACTCTAAAAACGCATTAGTAGACACAGTAAATTTACACAGAAATTGATGGAATACGTGTGTAGGACATCGCGTTGTATTAATAAATATAAAAATAAAAAAAAATAAAAATATTTATTGACACCATAATACATACAACCACAGCGTAGGTACATTATCTATTTACTTATTGTATGTCACATAATGATACTGTAACTGTTTTCCCACTAGGCTATTGCCTGTATTTTGGGAGACAGTGTCCAGTCTGGAATTTATTTCACAATAGCAATATAGGTAGGACTTGGAGAGCGCTGTGCAACGATGTTTTTATGTGTGTGTGGGTGTGCGTGTGTATGTGTGTGTCTGTGTGTGTGTGCGTGCGTGTGTTTGTGAGTATTATATTTAGAGATATTTATTTTAATTTGATTGTTTATTTATGCGGTGAATGTAAGTAAGTCCTCAGTTGTCTTGTAGTCGAGTTGTTTTAACCAAGCTGTAACTTTGTTTTTAACTTTTTGTTTATTTAGGCCGGCAATGTTAATTTTTTTGTGAACGGTGTTGTAAATTTTAGAGCTTAAACTAAGGAAATGCCGTCTTCCAAAAGAAGTTTTACATGCCGCACCGGGAAAGATACTTTTCGCACTGCGTTTTTTTGGGCCCGGAGAAGGTACCTTCAGATGCTTTCTCAGAATTAGATGGAGCACATAAAGCTGGCGGACTGTTAGGACTTTTGTATCTGAAAAAAGCTGTACCGTCGGATACCTGTAAGGTTTTTTTGTTAAGACTTTCAGCACGGCTCTCTGTGCTCTCTCCAATCCCATGAGATATGTTTTTGCCGCCCCTCCCCACGTAGTGATGATTGCCCCAGCGATAAATATACACGTATTAAGTTATCTTGTGTGGTAGTGTCCCTTAGAGATTTAAATACGTGTATCAGGCGTCTTACGCGTGTTGTCATCAGGGCTATATGTTTGTCCCACTTTAGTCCACTGTCCATCTGTACGCCTAAATATTTAACAGAATCGGCTCTGTTTACTTCTTGGCACGTGCAGGTAACAGGGATCGAGCAAACATGGGCTTTGATAGAGAAGTCAGGGGGAGGTTTATTGACCTGAGTGATGGAAAAGGGAATATAGTTTGTTTTGGACAGGTTCAGGGTGAGAAGATTTCCGTTAAGCCAGTGCATTACTTTAGAAAGAGAATATTCCGCTCTTTTCTTTACTAGTTCCCAATTAGGTCCTGTAACTAGGATTGCAGTGTCATCTGCGTAAGCAAAAATGTGTGTATAGGGTAGGGCCAAGGTGCAAAGATCGTTAATATATATTTGAAAGAGAGTGGGGCCCAAAATACTTCCTTGCGGAACGCCGTAAGAAGTCAGGGTCTCATCACTCATAAGGCTATCTATCTTCACTGACTGTTTCCTGTTGGAAAGGTAGTCTTCAAACATCCTATACGGCGTTCCTCGCACTCCAATCTTTTCTAGTTTATCCAGAAGGATGGGAACAGAGACTGTGTCGAATGCTTTGGAGAGGTCTAGATATATGCACAGACATTTGGACCCTACATCAAGATTATTACTGATTGCAGTTGTTAGGTCAAGAACAGCGTCCTCAGTAGAAATACCTGAGCGGAAGCCGTACTGATTATTTGCTAAGATATGAAATTTGGTGATGAATTTTTTTAATGCGTTGTTCATTATCCTTTCCAGGATTTTAGATAGTGCGGACAGGATTGCAATGGGTCTGTAATTACTGACACAGCCTCTATCCCCACTATTGCGACGGTGGTTCTCAAACCTCAAGCATAAAAATGAATTTATATAACTAGTTGTCAATAAACGTATGTGTAGATTTTAACATTGAAGATAGGAGTATAATTACCATCATACAATTTTCGCTAGGTCCTTTTCCGATTTCACTATAATAACAAGTGATCCATCTACTTTCCTTGCGTGAATCTTGGCGTGCTTGATCCACACATATTGAAAATTCTTCTCCGCAGCGATCTTTTTTGTTTTCGCAAGTAAAGCTTTATTTTGTGTAGTTAGATGGTCGTTAACATATATCCTAAGGTTTCCTGAAAGACCTATGGATCCCGTTGTTAGCGGGGTAGTTTTGAAGAAGTATCTAACTGCTGCCACAAAATCCTCCTTCACATAGCGACTGCAGAAGCATATAATAATCGGTTTAGCTTAATCTTTATCTCGCGTTGGTACTCTAGTAATAAAGTTGACCTGGGCTTTGTTGACTGGGTACTGTATCTGAGATCCTATTTTATTCAAGATATTGAACAGGTTTTCATTATTTGTTTGAGATATTCCTTTTATTTCAACATTATTCATTCTTGCCCATTGTTCACCAGAGTTGGCATCTTGCTCTAATTTTTAATAATAATAATAATAATAATAATAATCTTTATTGTGTCAACAGTGGTATTACATATGTCTTATATAAATTGAGGATCAGCACAGTTTACCAATTTAGGCATACAATAAGACGGTAGGCAGCATAGAAAGTTTAACATTATCTACAATTAGGTACATAATTTGATTTCATAAATACTATAAAAATACAATTTATATATTACAATACAATTCCCAAATACATTATATTATACGTGTTAACTTCCTTAATTTTATTTATAATATAATCAGAATAAAACTATGGAAAAAAAATATCATAAAACAATACCATAAATTTAAATATAATATAAAATAAGAGTAAACTCATTAAATAATAAAAATAAAAGCAATAATTATTCCATTCAACCCAATAAAATTAATGTCAACTTTAAAATGTTATGTCAGTTTTTTATTAAAATATTCATCTAAGTCATAAAAACAATTATCAATTAATAGCCTCCTCAACGCTACTTTAAATGGAACTAGATTTAGAGACGTGATTGTTGAGGGTAGGTGATTATATATTTTGATACCAGTGTAATACACATTCCTTTTGTATATTTCGCATCTTGCTTGTGGTATTATCACTTTATTTTTACTGCGCATTCTACTACTATATTCCAAAGTACTTTTTGTTTTAAAGAATTCACCATGCATTTTTACGAAGGTAGCTATATTATAGATATATATTCCTGTCAATGATAAATATTTATATTTTTTGAAAATTGGTCTACATGAGGTGTCATTATTTATACTATGCATAGTTCTAAGGCACCGTTTCTGTAAAACGAAGGTCGAATTTATCTCCACCGAATTTCCCCAGTATATTATGCCATAGTTAATTATAGAATAAACATTTGCATAGTAAGCCGATTGGGCTGTTTCAATATTTGTCGTATTTGTCAGTATTTGCAATGTATAGCAGTATGATTTTATCTTGTTATTTACACTCTCTATGTGTTTTTTTCCAATTAAGATGATTATCCATGTAAAGTCCTAGAAATTTTGATATGTTTACTTCTTCTATATTTTCCCCACAATATGTTATGTCCAATTTCCTATGTGTCGCTTGATAAGGGTGAAACTGTATAAGTTTTGTTTTCGCTACATTTGTTTTTAAATTTATTGTTTTTAGCCAATCTATAATCTTTGTCAAAGTGTTATTTATTTTTATTTCATAATCTGTAATTGTCATATTTTGAGCAGTTATAAGGATAGACGCATCGTCTGCGAACAAAACGCATAAATCGTCTGTTAGAATATTTGGTAGTTCATTTATATATACAATAAAAAGTAGGGGGCCTAAAATACTTCCCTGTGGAACTCCAACCTTAATTTCGGAATAACTTGACATTTTACTCCTTATGGATTTTAATTTATCATCTTTATATGCTATTACAGTTGCTTGTTTTCTTCCGGTCAGATATGTTTCAATTAAGTTTAACGCAATACCTCTTATACCTATACGTTCCAATTGTCTAAGTAGAATAGTATGATTGACACAATCAAAAGCCTTTGACATATCTAGAAGTAGAGCAGTCACGGGTGTTTTTTTATTTATAGCTTCTAGTATACCTTTAAGCATTTTAAATATTGCCAAGGCTGTCGATCGATTCTTTCTAAAACCGCATTGAGCATCATTTAATAGATTGTATTTTTCTAGAAAATTTACAATACGTCGATGTATACACTTTTCAATCAATTTTGAAAACACAGGCAACAAGGCAACTGGTCTATAATTATCTACGCTCTCTTCACTACCTTTTTTGAATAACGGTTTAATTATTGCCTCTTTCAGTTTATTAGGGAAAATACCACTAGTCATAGTAATATTAGCTATGTGTGTAAGAGGCTTTATTATTGCCGCAGCACAGATCTTTGTTATTTGTGTCGTGATTTCATCATTTCCCGAGCTTTTTTTGTTTTTTAACATTTGTATGTTTCTTAGCATTTCATTTTCCGTCACCGGGTCCATGAAAAGTGATTTTATTGCGGATAATTTATAAATAGGTTTGTATAATTTTTCATTGAAATTTAAATCAAGATTTTGTGTTGTATATATGTTATTAAAATGGTTTGCAATTTTTTGAGGGTTAATTATTTTTTTATTTCCAATTTTAATGCTATTAATGATTTTTGGTGATATTTTAGTATTTGTTAACCTTTTAATTAACGCCCATGTGCCTTTAGTTTTATTTTCATAATTTTCTATTAAATTTATATTCGACTTCTTTTGTCTAAACATAATAACTTTTCTAAGAATGTTTTTATATTTTTTGTACAAATTGGTTTTACTGTTGCTTTTTCCCCTTTGTGATTCTATATACAATCTCCTCTTTGTTTTACACGATATAGCTATACCCTTAGTCATCCAGTAGTTATTTGAATAATCTGTTGCTAATCTCAGTTTTTTTATAGGGAAACAAAGATCATAAAATAACTTAAATTCCTGTATGAATGTACTATAAGCAACATCTGGATCATCACTTGCTAATGTTTCGGCAAAACTTAAACTATTTATACATGATTTAAACACTTTTATATTATCGAGATGGTAATTTCTTCTGTATATAAATCTGATGTTGCTTTTATATTTTACATTTATTTTTGTTTTTATTATTTGAGCACTATGATCAGACAAACCTGTATGGATCACGTGTGACTGAGTATCTTTAATGTTAGTTATTATATTATCTATACAAGTTTTGGTTAAGCTAGTGATACGCGTCGGTTCATTTATTTCCAACTTCATATTATAAATTTGTACAAGATCTTTTAATTGATTTGCTTTGTTCGAATCTTGGAGTATATCAATATTAAAGTCTCCCGTTAATATAATATTTTTGCATACTTTTTTATCGGTACATGTTAGTTTTTTTAATATACTATCCAATTTACTAAAAAATATATGTAACTTACTATCTGGTGTCCTATAAATGCAGACAACGACACATTTCAATGAAGCAATATATATTCCACAACTTTCAAAATGCAGATCAGTTGCAATATTTGATATCCAGTCCAAATTTCTATAGTCAACATCGTTTTGTACCATTATAATTACACCTCCCCTTTTTTTGTTTTTCCTAGAGTAATGTGCTCCTGTGGTATAGTTATTTAAATGTATTAGTGATTCTGAACCTTCAGGAATAAAAGTCTCCGTAAAACATAATACTTGTGGCTTATTATCTAACTCATCTAATAATATGTCGAGCTCATTCATCTTAGATATAATACTTTGTATATTTTGATGGAAAACACATAACTTACTACTTTTTGTCTCGAAAAAAGGTTTTCGAACTATTTTCATAAGTATTTATTTGTGATTTGCTATTAAAATCCTTAGTATGGACAGTTATGATTTGTTCAGCTGTTGTAACCTCTAATGATTTTTCCGTTTGGGTTGAACTATTTATATATGTTTTTGTATTAAGACTCACAGCAGTCTTAACCTTATTTTCTACGTAATCTTGATAATTGTTTTTATATTCACAACGTAAAATTTCCTTTAATATTTTTTGTGCGATATTTACTACGAAATTTATTCCACTTAGTATTTTTCTAAAATAGTCCATATCTAAAAATACAGAATTTTTAAATTGATTGCAAACAAAAAATATTTCCCTATTAAGAAGTTTTTCATTTAAATTTCGGTTAAAAGGTATTTCACAAACTATAACATTAGTATGTTTTGTTTTAGATAAAAAGTAAAATAGCAGAGATGTGATTTCTTTCGGGTTATTGTCATTACACCCTCCTAAAATAATCACAAAGTCATATTTTGTGAAACCAATGGTACTCTCTTCTAAAGACTCTAAAATATTAATTATTTTGGCTCCTGGTTTGTAAAAAGAAAATACGTGGTACTTATCACCTAATAGTCTTCTTAAAACAGCTTGAAGGCCTTTACCCTGTCCGTCTGCTAAGATTAATACCTTTTTTTTGCTGTCTTCACTATTCCTTTTAGTTATATTTATTCTTCCTTTTTCTTGTATAAATTCTTGTATAATTTCTTGACACTCCTGCCGTTCTTCCTGGCCTGCGTCTTCAGAATTTTGATTTAATTCATTTATATTTTCTTTATTTATTGCATCTTCTTGTGTTGTGTTTAGACTAACCCGTTGTTCTTCATATCTAATTTCTTCATTATATTTTGTTTGAAGTTCCTTTTGTATATTTTTTTCTTTATTTTTACGTACTTGTCTTTTTTGACGCTTTTTCTTTTCAGAACCCGGTGTTTGACTTTCAAATGTTCCTACTTTTTTGTATATTTGTATCGATTTTCTACATAGTTCCAGTTCATTTTTTAACGTTATTATTTCATCATTTAAATTTTCTATCTCTATGTGTGCACCATCTAACTCTAATGTTAATTGTTCAACGTGTTAGTTTTCAAGCCGGACTTGAATCAAATCAACCTGTCCCTGAACTTTCTCCACTTGTTGCAGACGATGTTCCATTGCTTGCATTCTGGCATTAAATTCCTTGAACCCTTTGTTAACCTCACTAAGCAAGGATTTGATATCAGAAAATTCTGTTCGTAATGCATTAACTTCATCTCTTAGACATTCTAATGGAGCAAGTTTTTCAGAAATAGCCCTTATTTCTCTTAGTATCAGAGACTCCGATTCAACTCTTGGAGAAGGTGGTTGATTTTGACCAGAGTTCTTGCATTTTCCACACCGCCATGTTAGTTTCCTGTCCCCAAGTTTACGGAAACCATTTTCTGTTATTTCCGCGCAGTGAAAATGCAGTTCTTGATCGCATACCGTGCAATGAGCACCTTCGGATAGCAGCTCACCACAGGCTCCGCATTTGTATGTGTCCAGTGTAAAATAATTCCGAAATAATGACACTTGAGAATAAGTTTGAGATACACTGGTTTTGTTGGAGAGTGCAACTGGTGCTGAAAATTGAAGCGTCCGTATGATTCAACCCACACAACGAGACTGAAATATACATATAATTACTAGCTGACCCAGCAAACGTTAATTTGCCACATTATAGGGGTGGACTACCCCTAACATTTAGGGGGATGAAAAATAGATGTTGGCCGATTCTCATAGATACCGGATAAGCACAAAAAATTTCATCAAAATCGGTCAAGCCGTTTCGGAGGAGTATGGCAACGAAAACTGTGACACGAGAATTTTATATATTAGATATTATCAATATCTACCTAAATCTTTTTGTATTTTTTAGCTTATTTCAAGCTAAGATTTTTAAATTTTATTAAGAAAGAAAAATTCAACCTCAGGCGGGTTGGCTCTGGCAACTGAGCGACCACTCGGTGGCTCCGTTGGCAGAGCCAACCCGCCTCTGGACCGCGTCTTCTGGATTGGTACTCCAGACCCGCGTCTAATACGCGTTTAACACTTGTTTTATGAAAGATGATTGGCGCAGCCGTAAACTTCAGTCCCTTGTCTCTTCTGTTAACATGCAAATTCTTCCTCTAAATGCTACTCACAGGGCCCCTCACTGCTCACCTTCTCTCTTAGACTTAATTATTGTCTCTGACCCTAACAAAGTAGCTACGCATGGACAACTTTCTGCTTCCTTTTCTTATCATGACCTAATCTTTCTTTCCTATAAAATACGTCCTCCTAAACGCAAGGCCAAATATCTTTTACTTCGTTCTTTTAAAAACATTGATTTGGAGCGCTTGGGAATGGACGCGGACAGCGTTGACTGGTCTTCGGTTTACTGCTGCAATGATGTGGATGGCAAAGTGACAGCATTCAATAATATAATGCTGGATTTATATAATAAACATGCTCCGCTCAAAAAAGTAAAAGTCAAGCATTTGCCAGCGCCCTGGTTATCAACAGCCATTAAAACACTAATGGCCAAAAGGGATAAAGTTAAGCGGAGGTATAGAAGTATGCCTTCGGAGGAACACTGGGACTTATATAAAAGACTTCGCAATCGCTGCAGTCGTATGTGTAGAGATGCTAAAAGACGGCACATTCACAGCTCGATACAAAATCTTAATACATCTCAAGTATGGCAATTTCTCAAGTCCCTTGGTATTGGAAAAGTCTCACCTAGCAGCAGCGCAGATATAGACCTCAATGTGCTTTTAGCACTTATGAACCAGCCGTTTGATTAGGTAATATAAATGAGACACTGATTTGGTTTTACATAATATTATTTTATTCTAAGCCTACCTAAGTACATATATTTTATATTACAACAGATTACAGTTCTACATACTAAACATTTTATTCTAACCAATAGCAAAGGGGCGGTCGCACCCGCAGTTAAAGTAAATGTATCGCGCTGAGGCTATAAATATGGGTGACACATTGCATAGTGCTAGTTAGATGCGATGCGGCGCGCGCGCAGTACGCACGCGATGCCACAGTGCTCCCCCTTAAGCGAAGCGTACCGGTGGTTTGATGACGCGGCCTGAGCGCGATGCCTTGTTTACAGGAACTGTTGATATACCCGCGTCTGCTTCAGGTATGGTGAAAGCTGGCTTCAAACGGTCGATTGAGATCACTGCTTCTCGTCCCGGTAATTGCAGGGTGAAGGTTTTAGTATCTCTGCGTAAGACTGTATAGGGCCCCTCGTAGGGCGGCTGTAATGGTTTTTTCACTGCGTCAGTTCGCACAAAGA
This sequence comes from Craniophora ligustri, assembly GCA_905163465.1. Lineage (NCBI taxonomy): Eukaryota > Metazoa > Arthropoda > Insecta > Lepidoptera > Noctuidae > Craniophora > Craniophora ligustri. The sequence goes on from LR990976.1 coordinate 7,264,419, forward strand.
CTTGCTTGCATGTTTGTAAATCTCGCTGAACAAACACAGGACGGTTGCTGTGATGCGCTCGCGTCTGTACTGGGCGTAAATTGCTGATGATTGTTCTCAGTTTTTCTACATAGCTGCTGTCCATGTTCACGGGGTTTGATGGCGTAAAGAAGTCACCAGGTAGTCGTAGGCTTTGGCCATATGTGAGCTCAGCGGCGCTGACATCTGTGTCGTTCCTGGTTGCAGCACGAAGTCCGAGTAGAATAATAGGCAATTCTTCAATCCAGCTATTTGTAGTGAGGCGGGCAGAGAGAGCAGTCTTCATACATCTATGCCAGCGCTCGATCATGCCGTTACTTTGCGGGTGATAAGGTGTTGTACGTATTCTCTTGATCCCAAACAGTCTGGTCAGCGCGGTGAAAAGGTGGCTTTCAAATTGTCTGCCCTGGTCCGTTGTCATTCGTGCTGGGCAACCAAATCTTGCTATCCAGCCCTCGTAAATGCAAGTAGCAACGGTATCCGCTGAGATATCACTCACGGCGTATGCCTCGGGCCAGCGCGTCGCGCGGTCAATCATTGTGATGACGTAACGATGTCCGCTAGGTGTTGTCCGTAGCGGGCCGACGATATCTACGTGAATGTGTTCGAATCGTTGTGATTTTTCAAATGTCGCTATAGCACTCGATGTATGTCGCTGAATTTTAGACCGTTGGCAGGGAATGCACGTTTGAACCCATGTTTTGGTGTCTATGTTCATGGACGGCCAGAAGTATCTGTTCTGCATCAGTTTTCTAGTGGTCCGTATGCCTGGATGAGTAAGTCCGTGAATAGCTTTGAATGCTACAATACGGAACTCTTGTGGTAGATATGGCCGGACATTCGCAGTCGAGGTTTCGCAGTATATTTGTTTAGATGTGCCGGGCAATGTCACCTTCTTAAGTTGTATGTTCGGCTGCCGTAAAAGTTCTTCAACTTGTTTATCTTTAGCTTGGGCCTGGGCTAGTGCTTCGTAGTCAATCGGGCTGGGGCAGTTGATTGCTTCGACTCGTGACAGCGCGTCGGCAACTATATTGTGCCGCCCGCTTATGTGTCGAATATCGTTCGAAAACTCGCTGATAAACAGTAATTGTCTCCGTCGACGTGGTGTCTCCGAGTCTGATGAGATCTTTTGCATAGCATAAGTCAGCGGCTTGTGATCGGTAAAAATGATGAGTTCACGACCTTCAAATATTTTTCTGAAGTATTTTACTGCCATGTAAATTGCTTGAAGTTCTCTGTCGAATGTCGAATAATTTTGTTGCGTCGGTGTAAACTTTTTTGAGTAATAGCCTAGGGGTTGCCATTTCCCGCCGACTCGCTGCTGTAGTACGGCGCCTGCACAGCGGTCGGATGCGTCACACATAAGTCCGAGCGAGACAGAGTGATTCGGATGCGACAAATAAGTGGTTTCTGTAATACATTTCTTGCAATTTTCAAACGCTTGAGATGTATATTCGTTCCACATTATTATTGTCTTATCACGCTTCTTTGTGTTATGTAGGTAAGTATGTAGTGGCGCTTGAATGGCGGCTGCGTTTGGAATGTTATCTCTGTAAAAGTTTAGTACACCGAGGAAGCGTCGCAACTCTTCGATGTTTTTCGGTTTCGGGTATTCACTGATTATCTTTATCTTGTCCTCAGGCGGCTTAATACCTTCTGGTGCTACTATATAACCCAGGAATGTCACTTGACGTTGGCCGAAAACACACTTTGAAGGATTTATTGTTATGCCGTACTCGTCCAGCCGTTGTAATACTATGCGAAGTTGTTTTTTGTGTGTATCCTCGTCTTCCGATGCGAGCAGGAGGTCGTCGATGAATGGGTAAACAAAGTCGAGTCCTCGTAACACTTCGTGAATAAACCGCTGGAATGTTTGTCCAGCATTCTTCAATCCAGGACACATTCTGGGGAACTCGAATAGACCGAAAGGAGTGATTATTGCAGTTTTCTCGACATCTTCTGCACGAACGGGCAATTGTTGGTAAGCACGATTTAAATCGATAGTGGAGAAGATTTGTTTGCCTGCGAGCTGGAAGGTAAAATCTTTGATCCTTGGCACGGGGTAACGGTCTGGTTTCGTAACGGAGTTCAGCCGTCTGTAGTCTCCACAGGCACGCAAGTCACCGTTTTTCTTCGGTACAATATGTAGCGGGCTAGACCATGGACTCTTGCTCGGTCTGCACAATCCCTGGCTTATCATGTTTTCGAATTCCTTCTTCACTCGCTCATAAAGGTGTGGCTGTATTGGTCGTGCTCTAGAATGGATGGGTGGGCCAGTGGTCTCGATAAAATGTTCTACCTTGTGCTTCGGGTTGAGTGTCATTGCGGATAGACGGGTGGTTCCAGGAAACTCGGCTAGTATGGCATGGTAAACTTGTTGTGAGTCGACGCTGCATATTGTAGGCGTACTTGTATAACGACCAGGAGCCTTTGAGGTTAACCTCGTAGTGTTGTCGATAAGTTGCTGCTTACGGAGGTCGACTAATATATTGTGATAGCCGAGGAAATCCGCTCCAATGATGGGTTTCGTAACGTCGGCGACTACAAACTTCCACTTGTATGGTCTGCGAAGATTTAAGTCGAGCTCTAAAGTCTTCTCGCCGTAGGTAGGTATGACTGTGTTGTTTGCAGCATATAATTGGTAGGGCAGTGGTGTGGATTTAATTCCTTTCCTCTTCGGTATGACGGATATATTGGCACCCGTATCTACCAAAAAGGTCATAGCTGTAGTCTTATCCGTGATAAACAGGCGGTAGGATTTCTTGTCGACGTTAGGTTCCGCCACTGCCAACGCCTCTTTTAGTTTTCCGTCAAGCTGTTGTTATTAAAACTACATGGCGTGGTGCATCGCTTTGCATTCTTGCCGAAACGTCGATGATAAAAACAGTACGGTGACGGGGTAGCCGAGCGAGAGCGGGAGCGAGACGTTGAATGTGTTCGGTACGAGTTGCGTCTGCAGTATCGCGGCGCCGTTGCGCGCGAGCAGTCGTTGTTGTTGTGACGGCACGATGTTTTTAATTCAGCGATCTCCATATGTAATTTCCTTATTTCGTCAACCAGGTATTGTATGCCCATAGTTTGATTCTGCGCTTGCGGATACGTGGATACTGCTGCTACTTCACTTGTTTGTTCGAGCATTTTATCGGCTAGCTTGGCTAGTTCATCAAGTGCTGTATCCTTGCTTATTGTGTCGCTTACTACAAGCACTGCACGGACATGTGCGGGTAGTAGATTCATCCACATGAGCCGAAGTGTATTATCGGGTACCTTATTATGAGCAAGATTACGCATGCGCCGCAGTAACTGGCTAGGCTTTTGATCGCCGAGTTCCATATCAGAAAGTAATTTCTGTAATTGCTTGCCGTCTGATTCTTCATAAACAGAAATAAGGCGATCTTTTATGGCGGTGTACTGATGATCAGCTGGTGGGTCGTATAACAGATCACATATTTGCTCGATATCCTCTTTTTGAAGCTGGGCGATGACCATCTGGGCTTTTTGCGCTTCACTTTTCTTGAGGTCCCTAGTTGCTGCTTCAAAACTAATAAACCACAGCCTAGGTTTATCGCGCCAGAAAGGTGGTACTCGCAGAGACAGGGATATACCGGCGATCTGCTGCGATGACACTAAAACATCTTGTGTCTCAAGGCTTGCCGCTGCTGCTGACTCCATATCTTCGCACTGTTTTAGCATATGTGTAGTTATTTTTTTCGGGGTCACCACTTTAGCACTTATGAACCAGCCGTTTGATTAGGTAATATAAATGAGACACTGATTTGGTTTTACATAATATTATTTTATTCTAAGCCTACCTAAGTACATATATTTTATATTACAACAGATTACAGTTCTACATACTAAACATTTTATTCTAACCAATAGCAAAGGGGCGGTCGCACCCGCAGTTAAAGTAAATGTATCGCGCTGAGGCTATAAATATGGGTGACACATTGCATAGTGCTAGTTAGATGCGATGCGGCGCGCGCGCAGTACGCACGCGATGCCACATGCTCAATGCTAATTTTTGTAGGCCTCCAATTACCCTTGATGTAAATATTAAGTCTTCAACTTTGAAATATCTATCCGATCTTCCTTTGCCACTAAATACTTCGTTCAGTTTCCACTCAATTGTTGAGCAAGACGTTAAGAAATCTATATTATCCATTTCTACAAAAGCGGTAGGTGACGACGGTCTCCAACTTCAAATGTGTATTCCCATCCTGAACCAAATTCTTTCACCTATCACACATATTATTCATTTTTCCTTGTTGACCAGCTCCTACCCTTCTTTATGGAAAAAAGCTATCGCACTACCGCTACCAAAAGTCTCAAATCCCTCCTTACCATCTCAATTCCGCCCCATATCCATCCTTCCAATCCTGTCTAAAGTCCTTGAGAGTGTTGTTCAAAAGCAACTATCACAATACCTCTCCTCAAACAGTCTGCTAAATCCTTTCCAGTCTGGATTCCGGGCTGGCCATAGCACGGTTACCGCATTGGTGAAAATCACCGATGATATCCGACTGGCTATGGAGAATAAAATGCTGACAATTCTCATTTTACTGGACTTTAGCAGTGCTTTTAATTCGGTTGATTTTGATATCCTCCTAGGAATCCTTTCCTCTCTTAACCTCTCTTCTTCAGCAATTGGGTGGTTCAAATCTTATCTTCATGGTCGCTCGCAGGTGGTTCGCGCTGGAGAGGTTAACTCCGAATGGTGTGAACTGTCTGCGGGCGTTCCACAAGGTGGTGTTCTGTCTCCTCTTCTTTTCTCCGTTTTTATAAACGAAATCACAAAAGTTATAACTTCTCAATATCACCTCTACGCAGATGACTTGCAGCTGTATCGTCATTTTAAAATAGACGATATCAAGGGTGCTGTAGATGCCATCAATGATGATCTTGAGAATATTCGTCAGTGGGCTAACTCTTTTGGGCTTGTAGTCAATCCTACAAAATCTCAGGCTATGATCATTGGTGGCAGATACATGTTGAACCTTTTAGAGTACCAGTCCCTTCCTCCAATAATTTACAACTCCATCCCAGTGGCTTACTCCAAGTGTGTCAAAAATCTTGGTGTTCTTATAGACTCACACCTAACATGGGAAGCACACATTGTAGAGGTAAGCAGGAGAATGTACAGTTCGTTCCAGTCTCTCAAACGTCTTCAAAATTTCCTTCCTTTTCAAACTAAGGTAATACTTGCGCAATCACTTCTACTTCCACATCTTGACTATGCTGATGTCTCTTTTCTTGATGCAAAGGAGGATCTCCTAAATAAACTCGAGCGTCTGCAGAACCTGGGTATCCGCTTCATTTATGGGCTTCGGAAGTATGATCATGTATCAGAATTTCGCGCCAGATTGAAGTGGCTACCGATACGGCGACGCCGAGACTTACACATACTGTGCCTTCTCTATTCTGTCCTTCATAACCCTAACTCACCCTTATACCTTCGAGAGCGTTTTGAGTACCTTGTCCCGAGGGACAAACTCTGCCGTAGCAGTTCTTCCCTTCTCTTGCGGACTCCGGCACATTCTTCCAGTTGCTATGACAGTTCATTTACTGTAAAAGCAGTGCGTTTATGGAATTCTCTGCCACACTCGTTACGTGCTAGCCCTTCTCTGGACATTTTCAGGAGGAAAACTAGGGAGCATTTTCTGTCACAATAATTTGTCGATATATATATATATATATATATATATATAAATATATGTATATATATTTGTACATATTTATTTATTTAGTTATATAGCTATATATATGTATCTGTTAGACTTTTCCCTATACGATGAGGGCAACGATGTCTTTAAACGTAGTAATTTAAATATAAACGTATACTTTAGTTAATTACTATAAAAAATGTGGGAGACTCACGCGATCGTAAACGATTTTCTTCGGAGAGTGAAGTTGTTGCAACGTTGGCGCCACGACGGAAGATTCCACGATGTTCACGTCACGAAATGTCTTACACTAATATCCGCTTGATGGCGTTGTATATTGATTAAGTATAATTATGTACACATATTGAACATGCCGGCCGCCTTGGAAGGACCAGGATGTCCTCCAACACTGACGACTCGTTGTAACTTCTTGATTATTGTGAGTGTAACGGGCAGATCTTTGAGAAAGATCGCCGTATGACGCCGTGCGCTGTACGAATTTCAGCTACACGGGATATTCCATCAGCTCCAGGGAATACTTGTATTATTCGACCCAGCTTCCATTTTAGTGGCGGAACATTCTCCTCTTTGATGAGAACGAGGCTGTTTGGTGTAATGTCCTCATTGTTAACCTTCCACTTTGTTCGCTGTTGGAGTTCCGAAACATATTCTTTCGACCATCGTTGCCAAAAGTGTTGTCGAAGTTGCTCCACACGGTCGTAGCGTCCTAACCTGGTAGGCTCGGTCATCGTCAGGTTCTCGCAGATGGGCGCAGTCAGCGGTCGACCGATCAGAAAATGTGCAGCAGTAAGTGGAAGGAAATCGTTCGGATCAGAGGAAAGAGGGGACAAAGGGCGGGAGTTGAGAACGGCTTCAATCTGCGTTAATACAGTTTCAAACTCCTCACGTGTTAGTCTAGCATTGCCAAGTACCCGCCGTAAGTGATATTTGCAGGACTTGACTCCCGCTTCCCACAGCCCGCCAAAATGAGGACTATAAGGTGGTATAAACGTTAAACGTATTTGATTATTATTAAGAAAATCAAAAATATCATTAGTATTGTTAAAAATTACAGACAACTCTTTTTCAGCTCCAACGAAATTCTTTCCGTTGTCGGAAAAGATTTGATATGGCTTCCCACGGCGTGCTATGAAACGTTTTAGTGCTACAATATAATCTTGTGTGCTTAAACTGCCTACAAGTTCTAAATGTATGGCTCTAGTCGTAAAACATACAAATAAACAAATATATGCTTTAATAAGCTTAGCACCTCTGCGTTTGCGGTCTAATATGAACAGCGGTCCCGCGTAGTCTACACCACATTGCATGAAAGGAAAGCCAGGCTCTAATCGTTCCGAAGGTAAATTACCCATCAGAGGGGTTAATAGTTTCCCTTTCATGCGTTTGCATATGACACAATTGTGAACAATCTGTCGGGCTAAGTTGCGAGCTCCTAAGATCCACCACTTTTCACGCATAGAATATACTAGAAGTTGAGGTCCAGCATGTAGTAGTCGCTTGTGTTCATACTCGCACAACAACCTTGAGAAACGATGTTTGTCACTCAACAATACAGGATGCCTTTTGTCATAACTAAATTCAACAGCGTTAGACAACCTGCCACCTACACGAATTATATTAGAATTATCTAAGAATATATTTAAACCCGATATTTTATTATATAATAACTTATTTTTGTTATTATTATTAGAATGTAACGGTATCTTATATTTTAAATTTTGATATTGTTCACTAAACGATTCTTGTTGAACAAAACGCGTCAACAAATCGAGCGACCACTGCAGTTCATCTACTGATAACGGACCGGTTTTACGCATACACATGTCGCCGCGCGTCGCCGCCCGTACATTATTTATGAATCGCGATAAATATGCACAACTTCTTTGTAAATGGATAAATGACGAAAAGCGATTAAAATCAAACACTGAAGTTATTTGAATAGAGTGTAAATTAATAGTATCAGGTTTAGTTTCGGGTAAATCAACGGACGATTCTTTATTATTATTAATCTTTGGCCACATGAGACTAGGTTCCTGTAAAAACGTAGGGCCACACCACCAATTATTATCATTATCGTACTTTAGAGTGTCTAGCGTGGCACCTCGCGTTATAATGTCTGCAGGGTTGTCAGAGCCCTTGACATGTCGCCAAATCGTATCACATGTTAATTCATTTATTTGTACGACGCGATTTTGTACAAAAGTTTTGAGAAGATGCGGTGACATACGCAACCATCCTTGCACAATGGTTGAATCAGTCCAGAAATGAACTTTATTGAAAGTTAAACGTAAAGACTGCTTTATTTTGTTATATAATTTAGCACCTACTAGAGCTCCACATAGCTCAAGCCTAGGAATGCTAACTACCTTAATCGGTGCCAATTTACTTTTAGCACATAATAAACGGACTGAAACGGGGATAGTATTTTCACAATTATTATGACACGATCTAACGTACGCGCATGCTCCGTAGGCATTTTGAGACGCGTCACTAAATATATGGAGTTCTTTATAATTTCCACTAATTATGTAACGAGGTATTTTAATATCGCGTAAATGTTGTAAATCAGCAAGAAACTTATGCCATGACGTCGCAATGTTTTTGGGAACTTCATCATCCCAATCTAATTTATTTAACCATAATTTTTGTAACAATGATTTAGCTGTAATTACTGCGGGGGCCAACAATCCTAAAGGATCATACACTTGGGCGATGGTTGATAGCATTATACGTTTTGTAACTACTGTGTCACTATGTGTAAATTTACTTGTGAAATAAAACTCATCACTTTCCGTATACCAACCTAACCCTAACGTTTTTGACAAGTGATTTTCACCGATATTTAGATCTTTACAATTTTCAAGAGATATGTCATGACTAAACGTCCATTTATGTAACGGAAAACAACCTCCTTTTAATAACGCCGAGATTTTATTACACAACTGCATTAACGAGTCAAGGTCATCGCTCCCCGTGATCAAATCGTCAACGTAGAAATCGTCATTAATCGTCCTAGCAACTAAATCATCATTACATTCTGATGCCAATTGTTTTAAGCATCGCATGCTAAGAAAAGGAGCCGACGCAGTGCCGTAAGTCACTGTGTTTAAAATATACAATTGTAAAGGTAAGTTTCGATTTTCCCGCCATAATATCATTTGTAAATTACGTTGATCAGCTTGGATTAAAATCTGTCGGTACATCTTCTGAATGTCCGCGCACGCTACGTATTTATATTGCCTGAACCTTAGTAAAATGCTAAAAATATCATTTTGTAATGAAGGTCCTATATGCTGTATATTATTTAACGATATGTTGTTCGACGTACTCGCGCTCGCGTCGAACACAACGCGTAATTTTGTAGTGACACTATCCTCTCGGTATACACCGTGATGAGGTAGGATGTAATGCGGTTTACTTAACATGTCGGGAATATCCTTTGATGCAACTGGAGTCATGTGACCAAGTGCTTCGTATTCGCGAATAAATTCACTATAAAGTTTTTTATAATTAGATAAACGATCTAACTTTCTTTCGAGGGATAAAAAACGATTTTTAGCCAAAGTGTATGAATCACCTAACGACTCGGGTGACTCTTTTAAAGGAATGCGAACAGAGAACCTACCGTGTTCATCGCGTTTTGTAGTCTCGGTAAATATTTTTTCACAATAACGATCATTTTTTGTCATAGTATTCGGTAAGTTAGACAATTCTTCTAACTCCCAGAATTTTTGCAATTGAGTATCAATTTGAATCAAATTACATTGAACTTTTTTAGGTTTAAACGAATTATTTGTACAGAGAGGGCCAGAGACGATCCATCCTATTTTGGAATCGTATAGATATGGACCACTACTAAGCTTAATTTTTTCATTATTTAATAGATCCCAAAATATGTCCGCTCCTAAGAGTATATCTATATCCGACGGAACGCTAAACGTAGGGTCCGCGAGCGAAATGTGTGTAGGTACATCTATGCAATGACCTCGAACGTCTAACGAAGGTAACTTCGATGTAATACGAGGAAGAACCCAACATTGAATATTTGTATTAAAATCATTAACTTTAGAACGAATGTTTACATTGCAGGTGTGTGAACATTTTGAAACGCTTTGTCCTACACCAGATATATGAATTGTGGACTGTATAATAGGTAATTGTAAGCGATAACATAACGATTCTGTGATAAAACAATTCTGACTCCCGTTGTCAAGAAGAGCTTTAACTGTGTGATAATTATTACTTGAATCAGGAACATCTAGGAGTGCCGTTGACAACAAAACGGATTGTGCGGCACTACACGTGAGTACATTGCGCTCGGAATGTACTTGCGTATCAGCCGGTTTGCTTTCGCTCGGCAACGGATGCGAAAAGGAGGTGGATGCGCCCCTACCTATTCTTTCGCTAGAAGTATTATTATTATGAAGTAACGTATTATGGTTATTTTTGCATAATTTACATGGACCGAATGAACATTCACTAGGCGAGTGACTATCTGTACGAATACAATTTTGACAAAGCCTTTTATTTTTCACAATTACGTACCTATCTTGCACGGACAAATTTAAAAACTTCGGACATGAATACAAATAATGATCACCGCCGCAGTCAACACAAACACGTCGTTGTTTATTATTATCCGGGTTATATTTATTATAATTTGAACTAGTTACGTATGAATGTGAGACAGGTTGCGAGTTTATGTTATTTGATTTGACGTATCTTTTGTTTTGATTGGAATTTAACTTAATGGAATCATTATTATTGTGTTTAGACAAAGAAATACTTTTACTATTATTTGACTTTATCATTTCCAACATATCCGCACGGTTTCTAAGAAATTCTAGTAGATTATCTAATTTAATGTTATTTGAATCATTTTTAGACACAAGGGATCCTTTATGTGTTTCCCACTCGCGTTCAGTAGACTGATCGAGTTTTGAAACAATAAGATAAACGATTAAGGTGTCCCAAGAATCCGTTGGCTCGTTTAATGATTTCAGTGCTCTTAAATTACGTAATGTTGAATCTATCAATTTTCTGATTTGAACATACGATTCGATTTGAAGTGACTGAACAGTAAATAACGCTTTTACATGATTTTGTACTAGTAAACGATTGTTGTGGAATCTATTATCTAATAAATCCCATGCGTGTGAGTAGTTTTGAGCAGTAAATTCCAATGCACTAATCACATGAGCGGCAGAACCAGTAAGGGACGATTTTAAATAATGGAACTTTTGTATGTCGTTGAGATCTTCACGACTGTGTATCATTGTTAGATATGAGTTCCTATACTCTAACCACTGGTCATACGAACCTTCAAAGGCAGGTAGCTTTATTACTGGCAACTTAATAGACACGGGATTAGAAACTTGATGTGACATAGATTGCTTTTGTTCACTATTGTTAGGTTTCACTAAGCACTTCGCGTCCGCCATGATGGAAAAGTACTGCTGTTCAAATGATTCGCGGTATTCTAAATGAATAGATAAATCGGAATCTTCAACTAATTGTTCAATTTCGCATTGAATATCATTAAAACTTTGGAAAATATTGAGAGTTGACTGTATTCGTAACTCTAATTCCGTTTTATTATTGGAATTTAATGTTAACTTGTCTAATTTTGAAATATACTTCTCAAATAACGTAAGTCTGCCTTTCAGCGTGCCTCGCTGCTTTTTCAAATCAGCGAGACGTTTATTTGTCATTGTGCTAACACCTAAGCGGGGAGATTTAGACTTTTCACTTTCACTAATTTTATCGGGACCCTGAACCGTAGCAAACTGAAAAGACTCATCGTCATTCATTTCGGAAGGCACGAGTAGGTACTTACAGTTTCCCGCTCAGCGTCACGCCGGCGCAGCCCCGCACAACACAACGAATGACTAACTAACACGTAAAAATAACGATATCAACACAAACTTGTAGGACACGGAGATGAGGGATAGGTTTTGTGACCTGACCGGATGCGACTTGCCGACAATCCTGGATGATCCGCTTCTCCAATGCCTTTTGATGTGACGCTCCACGTGCCGCGTGGTTCGACGTAGGTATATCCGAGATCCGGCTCGTAGGATCAAAATGTTAGACTTTTCCCTATACGATGAGGGCAACGATGTCTTTAAACGTAGTAATTTAAATATAAACGTATACTTTAGTTAATTACTATAAAAAATGTGGGAGACTCACGCGATCGTAAACGATTTTCTTCGGAGAGTGAAGTTGTTGCAACGGTGGCGCCACCACGGAAGATTCCACGATGTTCACGTCACGAAATGTCTTACACTAATATCCGCTTGATGGCGTTGTATATTGATTAAGTATAATTATGTACACATATTGAACAGTATCTATTTATTTGTTTACTCATATGCTAAATGGAATTTCTTTATTATTATTGTACACTTTGTCTTTTTACTCTTCCTTTTAAAACTCTCTCACTCAAAGGTTTGCTGGAAGAAAATTCAGTCTTGAATTAAGCTCGCCTTTGTGCACAAAACTTTAAATGTATTGTTTCATTTGTATTGTTTTATCTTTTGTGTACAATAAAGAATTAAAGAATTAAAGAACCAATCCAGAAGACGCGGGTTCGAGTCCCGCCTGAGGTTGAATTTTTCTTACTTAATAACATTTAAATATCTGCCTAAGCCTAGTATTTTACTTATTTGTCATTTATAGTTATTTTCTAATGCCTTTGTATTATTTTCAGGATATATAAAGACTAACTACTTACTACGGCACTAAGATGACCTACGTGAAGATTTGATTAATATTTTTTTGTTTAACCTAGACTGAACAAAACGTACTGAGAGAAGCTGTGCTGGAAATAATCTTCTACTTCGTTTAATATTTAAGGTATATTTATATTGTTATGTGCAACTTTAATCCCGTTATTTTAATATACTGAAAATGCCTCATTGTTCGGTTCAAGATCTTTAATAATAAATTAATATGTCAATGTCAATGTAATGTCAAAATTGGTAAAACATAGTTTTGTTCGTTCGGATTCGTTCACAATTTATTTTCAACTTTGACTCATTTTGGAGTGCGTTCTGAACACATAAATGTAGTCTTATTAATTTTGTTCCACGATCAAAGGTTTTTACCATAGTCTTTTTAACACTTATTTGATGATGTAAGCTGGCGGGTGGTGCAGTGAAACAAACGCTGTACCAACCTTTTGTGTAGTCCTTCAGTGTAATTTTATCCTTAAATATTTGGTTTCTATATTATTTAAGCATTATTGTGTTTTTTTTTTGTATTAGATATTTTATTTTATTTATTTTTTACTCTATGATATTATCTGATGAATCTTTTTACTCGGCTAATGAATCTATCGCTAGTGATGATAGTTTTACCTCTGTAAGTGAAACTCTTGGAGATCTGTTGCGTCAAAAATTCAACCAAAATCAGAGCCAGCTTTTTAATGTTTGCCATATCAATGCTCAAAGCATTCCCAGTCACTATAATGAACTATATGACACATTTAGCAATAACAACATTCATGCAGTCTTAATTTCCGAGACCTGGCTCAAACCTGACCTTCTATCCACCGATTATCCTCTTCCTGGTTTCGTTCTTTTACGGAATGATCGAATTGGTAAGGTGGTGGTGTAGCAATATACCTTCGTGATGATTTTCCATATAACATTTTAGTTACTTCTTCTTCCAATGTTTCCGCTGAATTCCTATTTCTAGAGGTTTGTGTCAAAGGTGCTAAAACTGTTCTGGGTGTTGTCTATTGCCCTCCTTCCCTTGATTACTTCACTGAATTCGAATCAGTTCTTGAATCTTTGGGTTCGGAGTATGCACATCACATAATCATGGGAGATTTTAACATCAACCTTGCCACTAATTCCCTTCGGTCCAATAAACTCCTGCATCTGGTCGAGTCAGCTAGTTTGCAAGTGTTACCCCTCCAACCTACTCATCATAATATTGGTGGTGATGATTCTTGGCTCGACCTGATCCTTACCTCTAATCCTTCCCTAGTCTCCTCACATGCTCAACATGATGCCCCTGGATTTTCCCACCATGACCTTATTTTCATGTCCTATGTTCTTAAACCTCCTAAACCCATATTCCAGTATAGGCGTGCCTTTGCACGTATGGACAGTGAGAAACTTCGGTTCGATGCTTCTAATATTGACTAGACATCCTTGGAGGAAGCTGCTATCATTGATGAAAAAGTTGATATTTTCAATAATGCTGTAGTCAAGCTTTATGACATCCATGCTCCAGTCAGGAAAATTAAGTTGAAGCGACCGCCTGCGCCATGGATGAATAAGGGAGTATGGATGGCTATGCGACGAAGGGACCGTGCGTTTCGGAAGTTTAAAAGGGATCGTTCGGAGGATAATTGGACTTTTTTCAAAGCTGCCAGAAATCGTTGTAATCAGATGATACGCAACGCTAAACGCCGCCACATTCTAAATAATATTACTTCTTCGTCTCCGGCTGATGTTTGAAAGTTCCTGGGAACTCTAGGTATCGGCCGATCGCGATAGTCAGACCTTCCTAACACAATTGATTTAGACGACCTAAATCGCCATTTCTCCACTGTTCCCTCTTTAGATGGTCTAACTAAATCTCAAACTCTTGCCTACCTCGCAGGTCTGAGGCGTCTCAATATTTCCCCCTTTTCATTCGCACCTGTCGACCTGGGAGAAATCAAAAAGATTATAATTTCCATTAAATCCAAAGCCATAGGGTGTGATGCTATCAGCCGCCATATGGTTGTCATGGTCCTTGATCAGCTCCTTCCTACTATTTGCCATAACTTTTCTCTTTTTTCCGGTGTTTTTCCTTCCCAGTGGCGGAAAGCATATGTTCGACCTCTTCCGAAAATTTCTAATCCCTCCCTTTCCAGTAACTTTCGGCCGATTTCTATCCTTCCCTTTTTATCTAAAGTACTCGAGGCCTGTGTTCATAAGCAATTTTCCATCTTCATTCACCACAACTCCCTTATCAGTCCACTTCAATCCAGTTTCAGGCCAGGTCACAGTACTGTCTCAGCTCTTCTTAAAGTGACTCATGATTTAAAGCGGGGAAGACACTAAAGTTTCTGTTTTAGTTTTAATTGACTTCTCAAATGCTTTCAATACCGTCAGTTACGAAATGCTTTTAGCAATCATTTCCTATCTTATGGTCTCTCCCAGGGTGGTGGAATGGTTTTCTTCGTATCTTCAGGGGCGTCGGCAGTCAGTTCATGCTGGAGATTCTACTTCTGGTTGGTGTGAACTTCTCGCGGGCGTCCCTCAAGGCGGTATATTATCTCCTCTTCTGTCCTCTATTTTTATAAACCTCATAACCACCGAGTTTCAGTGTGCGTATCATCTGTATGCAGACGATTTACAAATCTACTGTCAGGCAGGTATTGACAACTTATCCAATGCGATCGAGAAGCTAAACCGAAATTTATTGGTGATTAAGAGCTGGTCATATAGATTCGGGGTGGCGGTTAATCCCGCTAAGTGTCAGGCCATCATTGTAGGAAGCCCGCATAGTATGAGGAAACTGAACGACTTAACAGTACCACCGGTACTCTTTAACAACGCGGTCATTCCGCTTAGCTCTGAAGTCAAGGATCTTGGGCTTCATATTGATACCTGTTTTGACTGGCAAAAGCAAGTTGCGGTTGTCAGTCAAAAAGTCACCGGTACGTTGCGGTCTCTTTATCGTATGAAGAATCTTCTTCCAGCACGCGTTAAGGCAATGATTGTTCAGGCTCTAATCTTTCCCATTATCGACTATGGTGATTTATGCTACTACGACCTGAATGCAGAACACCTCAACAAATTTGACCGACTTCTTAACTGCATTCGATTCGTTTTCAATCTCCGTAAATATGATCATGTATCCGCGCATCGATCACTTTTAAAATGGCTGCCCATTCGACAGCGCAGAGCTTTAAGGGCTTTGACAACCCTGTTTTCTCTTCCAAATAATCCCACTTCTCCATCTTACCTGTCTTCTTATTTTCAATATTTATGCTCTGCCCACGAAAAAAATCTTCGCTCTACGAATAATCTTCTTCTACAATGTCCTTCTCACCGTTCCGGTTTTATTCACTCTTCTTTCTTTGTCCAGGTAGTTCTTCTTTGGAATGCATTGCCTGTAAATATCAGGTTGGCTAAAAGTCGGTTCAAATTTTAGGTAATGGCAAGAGATCACATTCGGAAAACATTGGCTGATTCATCATAATTGGTATTATATATTATTAAATTAGATTTTCACCATCGCCTTTTATCTTTCCTGACTTCCTTTGTTTTATTTATTATATTATGTATGTATCTATGTATTTATTTTTGTATTTTGGTTAAATTAATATTATTCTTTACTTTATTTTCCCTTTCTTGGTTGCACCTACCGTTTTGTGTCTGCACCACTCTAAGGTTGACTGGTAGAAAATGCCTAAGGCATTAAGTCCACCTTTGTACATTTATTTTGTGCATAAAGTTTTAATAAAAAAAAAATATATCAATAAATATCTACCACTCAGCAATTCTTTTTATATAGATTTACCTAAATCAAATCAAATCAAATCAAAAGGTTTTTATTTCATATGAACTTTTTCAAGCATTAATAAAACGTTATGACTCTAGTTGCACGGTTCCAAGAAGTTGATCTCATGGAGAAGAACCGGCAAGAAACTCCATAGACACTCTTTTAAAAAGAAGGTATTGTTACATTATTTTGGTAATAATTATGCGAGGTTAATGTAAAAAATTCCTGTCTTGAGATGTCAATAGTCAAAGATATTAAAAAAGAAAAGTAATATGGTAAGTATAATTCTCTAGACTGAACAATACACTGAACTCACATTTACAAAAATTATTTAATACAATTGAATGGGGGCGTGAAATACGCCATAGTAAAATGTTACAAGCTATGTCTTTAAAAAGACAACGTTTTTGTAATGGAAACAACCTCACGGTACCAGGGAGGCCACATGCACACCAGTATCTACATCCATACATTCCTATCGTCAACATAGTCCTTAATTTTATAATAGGATTTCTTGACAAGAACAGATTTCACATGATTTCTTGCCGGTGAGATCGGTGACACATTTCGGTAGTTTATTATAAAAGCGTATACAATCCCTAGAAATGATTTATTAGTTTTTGTAAGTCTATATTTAGGCACTACTAATTTATGTTTATTCCTAGTATTAATGTTATGATAGTCACTATTGATGTTAAACTGTAGATGGTTTTTCCGGACGTACATAATATTTTTGAGTATATAGTGTGACAGAAGTGTGAGTATATTTATATTTTTAAAGACTTCTCTTAAGGATTCGCGGGGGCCCATGTCGTAGATTGCGCGGATGGCCCTTTTTTGTAAGATAAAAATAGAATCCACGTCCGCAGCTGAACCTCACAGAAGGATGCCATATGACATGATGCTGTGAAAGTATGCAAAGTATACCAATCTAGCTGTAGGTGTGTCAGTGACTTGTTTAATTTTTCTTACTGCATAGGCAGCAGAACTTAACCTACTGGAAAGAGCTGAGATATGAGGCCCCCACTGTAATTTGTAATCCACAGTAATACCAAGGAATATAGTTTCATTAACTAACTCGAGTTTGCTGCCTTCGAGCATTAAATTAGTTTCGCCTTGAGGAACGTTCGGTAACGCGAATCTTAAACATTTTGTTTTACTAGCATTTAGAAGTAAGTTATTCGCATCAAACCATTTAGATAGCGTTTCTAGGCTCTTATTAACATCTAGAAGTACGCGATCTTTCCTATTGATTTTAAAGATTAGTGAGGTGTCGTCAGCAAACAATACAATATTAGACAAATCTGACATCATGTAGGGAAGATCATTTATGTACGCCAGAAAAAGAAAAGGACCTAAAATTGAACCTTGGGGAACACCTATTTTAACAATAGACCCTAAGGAAGTGACTCCGTCTATACTAACTTTCTGACGTCTTTCTGAAAGGTAGGAAGAGACAAGCTCTAAAGAAAGCCCTCGTACTCCGTAGTAGCTGAGTTTACGGACAAGCGTGTTGTGATCAACGCAATCGAAAGCTTTAGAAAGATCACAGAAGATACCTATAGCATCCTGCGATCCCTCCCAAGCATCTAAAATGTCAGAGACTATCTTCGTACCTGCATCAGACGTCGATCTACCTTTGGTGAAGCCGTACTGTCTGTCATGCAAAATATTATATTTGTGAAAATGTGCTACCATTTGCTCGAGCATCAGTTTCTCAAAGACTTTACTTAACTTTGGAAGAACAGAAATCGGCCTATAGTTTGAGGGATTCCTCTTGCAACCTGATTTAAAAATTGGAATAACTTTACTTTCTTTCATTAAATCAGGGAAGGTTCCCGACTTGACGCTAACATTAAATATATTTGCAAGTATTGGAGCAATATTGTCTATGATTGAATTAATTACTTTAACAGATATGCCCCATAGGTCTTCCGTTTTTTTCATATTTATACTTTTAAATGCTTTTTTTACCATATGAGCTGAAACTTGAAAGAAATCAAAATTTGGTATATCTCTAGCAACAAATTGTTTCACTAGAGATTCAGCTAATACAGACGACGAGTGCAATGACTTTGTCACCTCGATAGGAATATTGGTAAAATATTGTTCGAGCGAATTTACGACTTCAATTTTATCTGAGACTACTTTATTGTTTATTTTAAGAATCAGATCGGAGCCCTGTTTTTTCCCCTTTCCAGTCTCCGTGTTTATGATATTCTACACATCTTTAATTTTATTATCAGATTTATTAATTTTATTACTAATAAGTTTTGATTTAGCTAGCGTACATACTTTTTTATAAACTTTACTTAATTATGAAAATTGGGGTCGGAGGTCAATGATTTATCATAATATAGCTTATAAAGCACATCTCTACTTTTCCTAATACCTGTAGTGGCCCATTGATTAAATTTAGTTTTATTGCGTAATGGAGCCTTTATTATGGGGCATGATTTATTAAATGCTTCACATATTAAATGGAATAATTTACTGTTCATTTTATCGGGGGTATTCAATGTGAATTTTGTGTTTAGTAATTTAATTTTAATAGCATCTTGCAGAGAGTCTAATTTATTTTCCGTTAAAGGTCTAACTGATATAGTTTTACTCAGCCGCGTATTTTTAACATTTTCTACCGAAATTAACTGGCCCATATGGTCCGACCTAACACCGTTAACTAAAGAAGAGCCTTGGACTGCGGAATTCACAAAAATATTATCAATACAAGTGCGAGTAGTTGGGGTAATTCTAGTGGGTTTATCAAAAACATGCTTTCAATTAAAAGAATTAAATAAAGCAAGAAATTTGCTTACTTCCGGCGATTAAATTATAATATCAATATTAAAATCCCCACAAACAACAATATGTTTCTTACATTTAAAAACTTTTCTGAAAACTTCTTCCATTACTAACAAGAATGTAGCAAAGTTTGAGGCCGGCGGTCTATACACACATATAATAATATAGTTACCTACTTCTGCACACGCTAGCTCACAAAGGCGATCAACAGATCAAGAGGTGATGTCCCTGCGTTCTTTAAACTTAAAATTATTCTTAAAAAGTATTAGAGTTCCACCACCCACGGCTGAAAGTCTATTGTACGCACTGGCCACCGTGAAGTCATTTACATTAAATTGCATGGTATCTGGTTTCAACCAGGTTTCACAAAAACACAATATATCTATAGAATATTTATCCACTAAAAGTTCAATATCTAATATTTTGCCAGAGAAGCGATTTATATTCTGGTGATATAATAAAATATGGTTCTGCCTCTCTATTGTCGGTTATAAAAGTTTATATAATTTATCTCAGTATCAGTAGAATAACTAGTTGATACTGATTCGTCAGTAACTAACTTAGTCTTATGTATGGGTACTATCACAGATTGAATATTGTACGCAATTAAAGATGCTACTAGGTGTTTGCATCTTTTGGGAAGAAACATATCTTCACCAGTCAATTTAAAACCACTAACAAATCTATTTGTGTCGAAAAACAGTAGTCTATCCTCATGGCGACACGTTAACAAATGATAAACACTGTTTAATCTAGAAATGTAGCTATTCTGTAAGTCAGATAGCATGTCTGAATAAGGCAAGGCACATAGCATTATTTTTCCTACATTTAATCCTAATAAGGTGGTGATATCATTTAAAATGTCTCTTCTCTTAACTCCAATGCTATTTCCTAACAATAACACAATACATGTTTGGTCACACATTTTTGTGTTCACAATTTTATCAATGATTTGATTAAAATTTAAATTATGGTAACAATGGTTTGTTACACTACAAGTTATATTGTTATGGATGAGAGATCCCAAACCTACACCTATTTTATCAGAGAAGACAAAACATTTGCTATAAGACTTGATGCCATCACAATTTATTACAGGTTGAGTAGATGCGGGCAAAGTACTACAATTAGATACATGCTGGAGCTCAGGAGGTGGGGCAGAGTCACCACAGTTACAAGGAAAGTTATTGGATAGGGATTCCATCCTCTCAGCATTATATTTAACAATGTCCATCAGCTCACTGGCCTCCAGCATGCGCTCACTAAGTTGGTTTTGTGAGTGTTCATACTTAATAAAAATTTCCCGCAACATACTTTCCTTACATATTAATTCTCTCTGTAACAACTGAGTATCAGAGTTATAACTAGCTCGACTATCCTCTAAATCTATAATACATTTATTCAACTGGCAAACTAAGTTTATGCGCTCCTTATATAGTCCTATGTTAATTTTGTGAAGGCAAGCTTTTTTGTTAGCTAGTCGATATATTTTAATAATTTTATTAATTTTAATATACTTTTTAAGTTTGTTATGACTTAACAGTAATGGCCTATGAATAATGGTATCATCACCAGTTAAATCAATAGTTGGTACAGCCGTTGAGCACATAGAAGTAGAAGACATACCAACAACCAACTCATCGTACAGCCTCTGGGTGGTAGAAGACTGTTCACAAGCTCGTTCTGATTCAATCTGAGCAATATTGGTGTAAGCCGCACTCAAATCTTGTTCGAGCACAGATATGCGTTTAAGAGCTAGATCATGAGTGTCGTCACTACATTGTTGGAAAGTTGACATCATTTGGTTTAATTGATTGTGTTGGTCAAGTAGGTCCATGTGTTCTATGTGCAGCTCAGCTAACTCATTTTTGAGAGAAGTGTTTTTGTCTATAATATTTTTCACTTCGACTTCACTGTCATCCCTTTCTTGTAGCAGTTGCTTGCATAGTGATTTTGAAGATTCAAGTTCCTTTAATGTTGCTCTTAACTGGACCTCCATATCTTTGGCAGCGGTCCTGCGGGTCATCATATTAAGCCTGGAATTGAAAGGAAGGGGACTGAGCACAAACTAAAGAAAAGTAGATTTTAATTAGACGAAAATATGTAAAATTATTGCTGAGTTAAGTTAAGAGTAGAAAAAATACAAAAAAAATGTTAGTAGGGATAAAATTGAAAAATTAGACAAAGTAGGGATTTTAAAAATTAAAGTAACTAAGTAAGTGAATTAAGAGGGATTATTCATTCCATAGGCAAATTTACAAGGTAACTAATTATTATAATGTTAAATTTTATAACTATATTCAACAGTTTTAAAGGAACTGTGATGTTGGAACTTTGGCTTGTAGTAAATGGAAACAACTCTTTACAGTTTGGTGTCGTTTATTATACTAAGACTTAATTACAATAAAAATGAATATAAAGAAATAAAAAGTTGCTTACATAGCTAAATGCGTGCACACATTGGTATCGTACTATGTAATAATATACTCACACTTCACCTCCCGGGGGCGAAGAAAAAAAAAATGACATTATTTTTTTTTCATATTGAATAAAATAAACATGAAAATGTTATATTATAAATAAACAAAAATAAATCTATAATAATCTAACAAAGAAGAAAGTACCTATTTATTATTCATAAAATTGTTTAGTCCTATTTTTATGAATTATTTCTTCCTTATTGGAATTATTTTTTATCTTAACGTTACATCCTAGGTCTTCTACAACTACATATGGTCCTTTATACAGAGAATCCAATTTACGTCCGGATTCTATCTTAATTAATATTAAATCTCCTACCTTTTATCTAACAGGATTCATCGAAATATCATACTTAGCTTTTCTGTTATGTTTTTTAGTTATTAAGTTATTTTTAGCTTCAGTTTGTGCCAACTGTAATCTGTATTTTAATTGCAATGGATAACTGTCTACATTGTATAGTGTTTCTATGTTGTCAGTCAAATTAGAAGGTATATTACATAGTTTACCAAATACTAATTCATGTGGCGTGTAATTTGTTTCCGAATTAATAGTATTATTAAAACTGAAACACCAAAAAGATAACCATTGACTCCATGTTTCTGATGATTTCTGCGATGATTATCGCACTGAATTCTTAAAAATGAACCCAACACTTTGTGGGTATTTTCTAAAGCTTCTATTGACTCATGATGATAAGCCGTAGATGCTAGTTTTATAATATTTAAAATCTTACATACCTGTTCCATTGTAGAGGAAATAAACTCCGTTCCTCGATCTGTGGCTATTATCTTAGGAATACCAAATAACAGAATAAAATTACGCACGAATGCATCAGCAATGGACGTAGTTTCTTTATTTACAAGAGGAATTGCCTGTACGAATATGGTCAATTCACATTGTATAGTTACAATATAAGAATTATCATCTATGGACTTATCTAGGG
The DNA here is from genome assembly GCA_905163465.1 of Craniophora ligustri. Lineage (NCBI taxonomy): Eukaryota > Metazoa > Arthropoda > Insecta > Lepidoptera > Noctuidae > Craniophora > Craniophora ligustri. The sequence continues at coordinate 7,286,856 of LR990976.1, forward strand.
GTCCTACTACATCTAGATATACTTTTTCAAAGGCTGAAGATGCCGTACTGGTTATCTCCATTGGTTCTTTAGTGTAACGACTATGTTTCATTTTCTGACACTTAATACATTTACGCACATATTCTTGAACATCTTTTTCAATACTAGGCCAAAAATATCGTTTCTTAATAGTATTTATCATTCTGCGCATACCAGCATGACCGCTAGATGGCAGTAAATGAAAATCGTTCATAATGAGAGTTTTCTCTTTATCGTCTGTTATTCTTTTAACACCTCGCAATATATACATATGCGGGGTCCAGTCCAATCGTTTAGTGACTTTATTTCACTGCATATATGTTTAATAAATTCTACATTATGTTCATCTTTTACTATGCAAACTTCTTCGACACCTATCTTTTTGCAAAATAAACTTAATTTCTGCACAAATTCGACTCGCGAGAAATGCGCCTTGAAATTAAGATTAATGTATAAATGTTTTATATCTGATCTAAACGCGAAACACTCTATTTCCGTTGTAATTATATTACTCACTCTAATTTTATCTAATGTCTTACCATCCATAAACATCATCTCAATCGTGTCACGCGGTTTTCTTAATATATCTACGACTTTTGGTTGATCAGGCCAATCGTCTTTAGATTTATTAAGATCCGCATTCCCTTTTAAAACTTTATTTTCATTCATCTCATCCATTTTTTTTTTCTGTGCTCTAGTCATTATGTTTACAACTTGTTCATGCATATTTTTTAAATCATCCGATGTCATACTAATTCGTGATAAAGCATCTGCTACAGTATTGTCTTTTCCTTTTACATAAATAATTTTGAACTTATATTCTTCTAAAGCAAGTCTAAATTTAAGTAATCTATTAGAAGGATCTTTGATTCCAAAAAGATACACTAAGGGTTTGTGGTCGGTCATTAATGTAAAATTGCGGCCGTAAACATAAGGCCTAAAGTACTTCACAGCCCAAACAATAGCCAAAAGTTCCTTTTGAATAGTCGGGTAATTCTTTTCTGCCTTATTTAATGGCCTACTTGCATATGCTATGGGTCTCAAGTCCTTGTTGCATAGAACTGAACCAATAGCTATTCCTGATGCGTCTGTTTGTATTACGAATTCATTATCTTTAGAAAAATCAGGATATTGCAATATCGGAGGTGTCATTAACAACTTTCTTAAGGTTTTAAACGCTTTGTGACACTCATCAGTCCATTGAAATGGTTCGTTTTTTCTGCTTAATTTATTTAAAGGTATAGTAATATCAGCAAAAGATTTTATAAATTTACGATAATAATTACAGAATGCTACAAAACGCTTGACCTCGTTTGAATTTTTGGGAATTGGATAATTTTGGAGTATGTTAGTTTTTTCTGGATCAGGAGAAACTCCTTGTTCTGAAACAACGTGTCCTAAATACAAAAGTTCTTTTTTTAAGAATTCGCACTTTTGGGGATTTAATTTTAAATTAACTTTTCTAAGTCTTTCCATTACGCTTATTAAATTTTGATTATGAGTAGTCAAATTGCGTCCAAAAATGACTAGATCATCTAAATACACAAAACATTTTTCAAATGCTAGGCCCGACATAGCACTGACATCATACGACTGAATGAACTTGGACTAATTTTGAGCCCCATCAGTAAACGTTTCATTTGATATTGTCCTGAACTAGTTGTAAATGCCGTATACTCACGACTCTTAGGGTTCAAGGTCACTTGGTAATATCCTTGGTGAAGGTCAAGGTGACTAAAATAAATTGCGCCAGAAAGAGAGTCTAATATTTCATTGATATTTGGTAACGGAAATTTATCATCAGCCACGATCTCATTTAGTTTCCTATAATCTACTACTAGCCTCCATTTTTTATTCTGACCTTCGACACTTTTTTTAGGTACTAACAATATTGGGCTTGACCATTCACTGCTACATTCTTCTATGATATCATTTTCTTTCAAGGTTTTTATTTGGTTTTCAATTTCGGGCTTTAATGCTTGTGGTAAACGATATGGTTTAACATATACTGGGGAAACATTTGATTTAATAGTAATTGATTGTTGGTAAATATTTGTAGTTGTTAACCTATCACCTTCTACGTAAAATACATCTGCATATTTTGCGCATATTTCTTCAATACTTTTTTGCTCTTCATCGTGTAAATGAGATAAATTTAATTCGTTTAGTAATTTTTGAACTCTATTAACGTTTATACCAGTTTTATTAAATGAACATATATGATAGTCATTTAAAGATTGTAACTCTGGCGTAAATAATGGTATCTCTACATCTTTTTGAGTAACATTTAAGATCTTAATAGGAATCCTATTATTTTTTACTCTTGTAATTTCATTTGCTAAAAATATATCTTTGCTCAACTCTTTTCCACATACAACAATATCACCATTTATACATTTATCCACATAAATATGGTGTATCGATTCGGATCAAGCAGGAATAACTATGAAATTTTTATTTTTACTAACATTATTAATCAATTTGAATGAATAACTATAATTATCTTTATATAAAGTAACTAAATTTGTATGTAAATTAATATTAGCCTCATATTTCATTAGAAAATCTAACCCCAAAATCCCATCAGCCGTTAGCGGTAACGATTCAAAAATTGAAAATTTATGGTTAAAATGTATGTTGTCACGGGTTTTTAAAGTTAAATTAACCAATCCCTTAGATCGGGTCTGCCCTCCAATGCCATTTATTAATGTGTTGTCTCTTTGCACTGGTGTGTTAAAGGGAATTGCTCCACTTTTTATAACAGATAACGAAGCGCCAGTATCAACAAGCCAATAATATTTTATGTTGTTAATGTTTAATGCCACGTATTTAGTGTCTTCATTACATGATAAGATGGTATTTTTAAGATCGAAAAAACTGAATCTGACTATTATTTGCTTGTTCACTACTTTGAGGCTCCTCTACATTCTGTTCTGCCGTATATAAGTTACGTTTTTATGTGTTAAATGTACCTCTGCTTTTCTGAAAACTGTTAGAAGGTCTACGATAACTATACTTTCCTCTGAAGTTATTATTAAAATTGTTTCCTCTATAGTAATTATAATTTCTGCGCCCTGTTCCACGCTGATATCCATTACCCCTACTTTGTCCTAGCTGTCTACGAAAATAATTTGAGTTTTGACCATAATTGTGATTAAAACCGCGACTACGACTGTCACCAAAGCGTCTATTGTTATAGAAAGTACGTCCTTGCTTTGATGCATGCATGACGTTACCTTGTTGCTGTGCGGCAGGCCTGTCCTCGTCTTATGCAGCCTGTATTGCTTCCTTTAAGCTGTTGTAATTGCGCGACGTGATGATTGTGGATAATCTTGAGCTGCGTAGTCCGTCTGAAAATGTTTTTATTGCAGATTTTTCATTTATTGGTTTAAGTACAGAATAAGTACTGGAATCCCCGTCTGCTTGAGAAATCGTCATGTCAGTAAATAACTGCTCTATTTCCTTACCATATTCCTCAACAGACTTTTGACCTTGTCTCATAACCTGCATCCGGGATTGAATGGCTGTGTACGACTTTTTTGTTGTTAAATGATTCCTTAAATCTTTAATTAATTCAGAAACCGCCTCATATTTGTCAGAAATACGCAATTTTGCGTTTTCCGAAAGTCTACTTTTTAAGATGAAAATTATTAATAAAGAATTACCTTTATCGTCGAGCATATTCGAGTACATTTCTATAGAGTCAATCATTCTCTTAGTGGTGTTTTCAGTGTCATCCATAACTGGAATTAAATTACATGCCACCTTTAAGTCTAATTCCATTTTGTTAGTTTCTATTGACTTAGGAAAAATACATAAATTATTTATTTCGTCATACAATTCCTGGCACTTTTCAAAAATATACTTTCCTAAATTAATTACTTCCGTATCGCTACTTTTACCTAAAACTAAAAATAATGCTTTACACTTCTCAAAAACGTCATTAGCTTCTTTCAATTTTAATTCAATAGTCTGGCCTTTATACCTACTTTGTCCTCTTTTTACCAAATATTTTCGTATTTCATATAACAACTCTTGACATTCTTTTAAACTTTCTAACATAATGAATCTAATATAATCTTAAAATATTGGCACTATAATTATTAATAATTAGGTAAAACTTAACACTATTTCGTAACATACCAATAAAAGAATTCAACAATATATAAAAGAACTAGCTGTCCCAGCAAACGTTGTTTTGCCACATTTTAGGGGTTGGTTGTAGAAGGGTGAAAATTTAGGGTTGTATGTATTTTTTAATGCCAAATCTAAAAAAAAAAATACAAAAAAATATTTTGTCTAAAAAATTAAAAAAAAAAATTTGGGGTGGACTACCCCTAACATTTAGGGGGATGAAAAATAGATGTTGGCCGATTCTCATAGATACCGGATAAGCACAAAAAATTTCATCAAAATCGGTCGAGCCGTTTCGGAGGAGTTCGATTACGCACCCCGTGACAGAAGAATTTTATATATTAGATTTAACACGTTAGCAATATTCGCCGCGAGGTATCATGTTCGATGAGTATCCGTGCGCCGTTTTATGAATTATAATTATTAGCGTTATGAAATTTGATCACTGGCTTTACACTTTATACTCAATATTGTCTTCCGAAACCCAAATAAACTATTTGAATATATTCTAAATTCTTTAAAAAAACAATCATAGTTCATTAGAAACACATTATTTTTGAAATTTTAAAAATTGGTACAGGTTTTAAGCACTCACAAAAGTTTGTTTTGCTTACGCAGTAGTCTCCTCAACGCTGCGCCTGGCTCGTAGAGACGACCTGATGCGGGATATTGCTTGCATACCCATTTCTTTTTGAATTAGGCGTCGATGGCACGCCCTATATAACTTGCAACTAAAAAATAGTACAAGTACCAAAACCATGGCCAGCAAAATATATGTTACCGTGCTTATATTTTGTATGTGGTTTCCGAAATCTTTTAACTGCGCCGAATTTTCGCCAGCAGCATTCTGGGTTAAGAAAATGTCTTCTTTTTCCACTTTTGACTGGCACATCTTGAGGATTAACTTGAAATCAACATAATTTTATTAATTTTTCTTGTGCAACCAGCACCTAAAAGCTAAAACAAAAGAAAAAAAGTTCCTTGGCAAAGCCCTGGCAGGGTCGCCATGTGATGTTGAAACTTTGGCTTGTAGTAAATGGAAACAACTCTTTACAGTTTGGTGTCGTTTATTATACTAAGACTTAATTACAATAAAAATGAATATAAAGAAAAGTTGCTTACATAGATGCTAAATGCGTGCACACATTGGTATCGTAATATGTAATAATATACTCACACTTCAGATCAAAAGTAAGTGGGTAGGTCAGAGGGACATAAATTTACTAGCTTATTTAAGTTATTAAAAGGCTAGAATACTATGCATTGACAGCAATATTTCATGTATGATAGTGTGAAGTGTACAAAAGCAATTTTTGACGTGTTATTGGGTCTGAGGCAAACGTTTTCGTCGTCGATTTTGCTTCCACAATTTGTCAAGCAAAAGGAGACATAAACTGCGCCGCTGTGTAATGGACGTAGCTCATAGAAATGAGCAGTGTAATAGTGTCATAAATAGCAGGCAGGGTGTTATCCTAGCCACAATACAAGTCATATTTAAATAAAACAAAATACTCCCCGGGATTGTCAGTTTCAAAATCCACCTGTTGGCAGCCGGTACAAGTTAACACACCAGACTAAGTTCTTGCGTCAAAAATATACAGATGTCACTGGTCACGTTTGTAACAATAAGTGATAAATATAATTGATGCCTTGATGATTTACTAGTTAAAAGATTACAATTTCTTAATTTTAAATTTAATTCTATTCTATTCTTTATGGCAACGATGCCGTTGTCGACAATTCTGCCAATGTCAAAAGTGTTATTGAGAGACACGAAGTGTATGCTTTAAAAAAAAACAAAGGATAAAATAATAAATTTTGATTTGATTCTGTTGCACTTAATGTAGGCCTTATTGGGTTAGTAGGACGACACTGGAACAAACAATAATATTTAAATTAATGACTAAAATATTAACAAATAAAATATAATAATAGTTAAAAACATAAAATATATACACCAGACCAATATTCACAGGTTAATTAATTATAACTTAATATCGTTTTTGCGAATAAAAATCATTAATGACTGTAGTAATTCAGGAGAGCAATGAGTGAGTAGAGCTGGGAATTTAATAGGGAGGGGAATCTTCAATTTAGGTAAACGACTATATAAATCTAGTGACGGGTCGTTCTTACAGCATGTAAAGAAAATGTGTTCCAAGCTACCCTCATCCAATCCGCACTCGCAAAGGGAAGAGTCCCGGATACGGATTTTATGAAGGAAGACTGGAGAACAACAGTGACCTATGCGGATTCTACACATAGTGGAAATTACAGTTTTAGACACCTTTTGGTATTTATAAAACCAAGGTTTTGGGTTTATAAATGGTTGAACTGCTTGATAAAATTTACCTTTTTTCCTACCAGAGAGATTCCACTGCTCTTACCATGAGGAATTGAGACTCGATTTAGGAAGGTTTAGCAAATCATACCCCTGATTGCTGAAGTAAGCAAGGTCCGCTGTGGAGGATGAGCTAGCTTCTTTGGCTAGAGTATCAGCACATTCATTCCCTTTAATGCCACAGTGGCTAGGGATCCACACTAACTGCACATTTTTTTTTGTTTAAAACAGGTAAATAACGATTTTTTAATTTTTAAAATGATGGGACTATGTATATTACTTTTAAAAGGGTTTTGTACTAATGCTTGGAGGCAACTCAGTGAGTCAGTAAAAATCACACCTGAGCTAATGCTATGTGATTCTATAAAAAGACATGCTTCCAATATAGCGACACACTCGCCTGTGAATACAGAGGACTCCTTAGGACATTTAAATTTTAAAATAATTTTGGAATTTTGATAGTAAACTGCAGCTAACGTTATTTGATTTTGAAGCATCTGTAAAAAATCTTTGAAACCCATTCCATCGCTCACTCACCACCGCATTGAAAGCTTGATTTGCTGAAGGGGACTTTTGAAAATGCCAATATTAAACAATATAATATACGTAATTGTGGCGTGAAATATAGGACCTCGTATGCAAAGTTAAAGAGAGCTAATTTGGAGTTTTGGACTATGGGACTTTCTAAGTTTTGACTCTCACTAAATGTTTTAAGAATTAAGGGGAGTTCTTTATTTCTCCAATAATTTGAGTTTCTGCATAAGGCATCTAACTCTCTTAGTTTAGGAAGAAGGGGATGGGAGGATGTGGATAGTGATTTAAATACAAATCGGGAAGCCAGATACTGCCGTCTAAGGGCCAGGGGAGCTTCAGCGCACTCAACCTGCAATGCGTTAATGGGAGAGCATACAGCCTGAGATGATTCGAAGGCATTTAGATTGCAGTCTATCCAGCCCAGCCAAAGCACCCTTAGCAAGGGATTAAGAGATATAATCCATAGTCCATTATACTACGGATAAGGGCGTTGTAAACTAATTTCTTGGTATAGGGGTGGGCGCCCCACCAGACACCGGCTAAAACTTTCAAAATTTTTTACGGCAATTTTTTACGGGAAAATATTACTGCCGAACTTTTTGGAGCAGATAAGGACAGACCATGATTAGACAGCCACTGATCCAGAGAATCCAGGGATAGGCATAACGATGAGGCAGCGTCAATAATAGAGGCACCGGTCACATATAGTGCCAGATCATCGGCATATTGCAGGATGCGACAGTCATTATTTAAACAAAAGCCTATGTCAAACGTGTACAAATTGTACAGCAAAGGGCTAAGGACCGACCCTTGAGGGGACCTTTCCATGTCTGCCTGCCATCGAACTCCTCTCCCTGGACTCTCAGGACCAGAGTCCGAGACATGAGTAGTCCACATATGCCTTGTACCATCCTAGCCGGGAGACTCAGCTGGTGCAATTTCTGCCTGAGAATGGGAAGAAGGACGCTGTCATATGCGGAAGAGATGTCAAGGAAAGCAGCAACAACGGATTCGTTTTTAGAAAAGGATAGACGAATATCCGCTATTAAAACAGCCACGCTGTCCATGGTACCGAGCCCTTTCCGGAAACCAAATTGGGAGTTTGGCAGCAAATCTCTGGATTCCACAATTCACTCTAATCTATCTTTAATCAAGTGCTCAAGTAATTTTGCTAAAACTGAAGATAAAGCAATAGGCCTAAAACCATTCGGGTCATCAGCATGCTTACCGGGTTTCAGAAGAGGAATAATAATTTGTGTTTTCCACTGATCAGGAACCCAACCATGATAATAACAGAAATTAATAATATTTAGGAAATATAATTTAGCCTTATTGCCAGAATGGACTATGAATGAATATGGAACCCCATCAATACCCGGGGCAGTGTCCCGGACATGTCTGAGGACCACACTCAGTTCCTCCATGGTAAAGGGGGTATCAAAGGGATCCTCTGATATACTCACAGGCGTCTGAAGACACTCTGAGCGAGAAGGCACGTATGTGGGGGCAATTTTAACAAAAAAAGACTCGGCAGTTTGTCTAGTAATAGGGGAAGGTATGGATGACAAGCAGCCTCGCCTGAATCTATTAATACTCTTCCACACTGATGATACTGGAGTAGAGGGAGACAATGAAGTGCAGAATTTGATCCAGCCCACACGTTTCTTCCTGCGGAGAAGGCGCTTAGATTTGGCGTACACTTGCTTATATTGCATTAAGTTGTCCTGGTTCATATCTGCGTTGTAGCATTTTTCAGCCTCGTTTCTTTCCCTGACTGCCATAGTGCACTCCCGATCCCACCAAGGAGGTGAGGGGATTTTGCTACGGGCACTATTTTTTTGCGGAAAAGAAGAGTCAGCGCTTGCCGTTATGGCCGCAATAAAACCTTCATAACAATTTTTGGCATGGTAGTGACCAGAATGATCAGTGAAAGGTGAAGTTAAATTTGGAAGATCATTAATTTTATGCTCAAGTTCTGATAAAAACTTTGTCCAATCAGGATTGGACAAATTGTATTTCAGAAGTGGAGGAGACGATTTTTCTAAATAAGTTTTATTAGCCAATGATATTACAATAGGAAAGTGGTCGCTACCATGCGTCAAAGATGTGCACTCCCATTGAACTGACAATGCCAACTCAACGGAGCAAAAAGTAAGGTCAACGCAACTCTTTTGCTGTTCAGGTAGGCTTCTGCGAGTTGGGCAACCATTGTTCAGAATGCAGAGGTTAAGATCGTCAAGGATTTCTACCAAACCCTCCCCAACAGAATCACAACGGTTTGAACCCGATCTATAATGATGGCAGTTAAAATCCCCCATAACAAGAATAGGGCCGTCTAAATTTTCTAAAATAGATTTAATATTGGTAAGAAAATTAATGTGAGGGTGAGCGATATAAACAGAAAGGAGAGTAATGCCCTCTACCTTAGCTCCCGCGACACTCATATCCCCACCAAGAGGAGGCAAAGAAATCGCCGCAAGTGGAAGACGATTGTTCACACAGAGAGCCGACCCTCCATAGCCATCAGATCTATCGCATCTGAGAACATTGAAATGTGGTATACGAAAACTGAGGCTTGGGGTTAACCAAGTCTCAGCAATAGAGAAAGCTATAGGTTTGTATTTATTCAATAGGAATGTGAGATCGTGCTTCTTATGCCACACGCTTCTCACATTCCATTGAAGGAACACTAGTGGAGCCATTGATATATGGTGAAAGAGAGGTTACAAGTAAATTGGCAACGTTGGACGGTAAATGAGTAAGATTAGAGGAAGACATCAAGGTAGTAAGAAGATTGATTAGTATTTGGATGATAGAAGAGAAGTTTTCTTGAGATTGAACCGGTTGGCTGTTCAGGGCACAACCGTTAGGCTGAGAAGATGGGGTAGAATTAATTAACAGCTGGTGAACTGTTTTATCATAAGAGGGAGATAGGGGAGCATGGGTCTTAGGCTTAAGAGTGACAGTTTTTCTATATGACTGAGATTGGGATTTGGCAATATCAGCATAGCTGCGAGAAGCAATTGGGACAGATTTACTCGCTTCTGAGTAGAAAATAGCTTTCTCAGCCATAATGATTTTGATGTTCTTCTGCCTGCTATACTCCGGGCAAGCTTTGCTATAAGCAAAGTGATTACCAGAGCATGACACACAGAAGGATTCGCTTTCAGAGATGCTGCAACCATCACCTGGGTGATCGTTGCCACATTTACTGCAGCGTGGTTTCGATCTGCATAGGGATTCTGTGTGACCAAATCGACAACACTTGCGGCACTGGATTGTTGGAAAAATATATTGTTCAACAGGGAGAGCAGTATAGCAGCAGAATATTCTTTTTGGGAGGACCTGACCATCAAAAGTGATGACACAGGTCTCTGTAGGTTTCCATTTTGTAATACCGTCCCTTACAAACCGTCTATTTAAGCGCCTAATTTTGAGAATTGGCCCAAACCCTGTAGGCACAGTTAAATATTCTTTCGCCTCCTCCTCGGTGAAGTCTGTGGGTACGCCTGTAACTACACCCATACGGGTTATATTGAAGGATGGGATGACTGCCTCATACCCATGTTTCACCAATAGTGAGTTTGATATGAATGAGTTGGCATCCTGAGGGGATGCAAACTCCACAGAAATCCGATTTCTACCGACTTTTTTAACACCGTCGCGTACAATATTAGAAAAATTGTTTTTTAATAGAAATAGGCCGAATGTAACTGGATGAAGAGTTGTGCCAGCATTACTTTGTGTTTCCTGACGGGAAACATGTACAAGGAACGGTGCTTTATCAAGTACAGAATATTTCAAACGACTTAACTGACTCCTAGGTAGTTTAGGAGGGCGATTTTGTGTGTCATCCGTAACAGGCCGTTTGCGGGAGTTGGGTGGGATCTGTGAGGGTTGGAATTCACTTAAGCTGCAAGCAACCTCAGCAAATTCACTTAGCAGGTTGGGAGTGGAGCTTGGGTTATGTAGGGTAGATGAAGAAAGGATATCGGGAGGATCTGGCGGTTTATTTTTATCCATACTTACAATCAATCAAAGTTAAAAAGGGTTAAAAGTAATGCTAACTACAAACCTGTTAATAGATTGTTATAACAATGAACGAACAAACACAAAAAACACAAAATCAAGTCACAAAAAAAAAAGCAAAACCAACTTCAAAAACTAAAAAGCAAAAAATAACTTCATACAGTTTTACCTTTTTTTTAGTTTTAAAGGTATGAAGTCGGTGCCAAGCCAAACGTAATAGTACCTAAGTACACTCTCCGCGAGTGACCTTGAGCGGGGTGGTTACAACCACCACATCATCGGCACCGACTTCATACCTTTAAAACTAAAAAAAAGGTAAAACTGTATGAAGTTATTTTTTCCTTTTTAGTTTTTGAAGTTGGTTTTGCTTTTTTTTTTAAAGTTAATTTATTTTTTTCTTTTTAGTGTTGTTTATATAAATATTAAACTTTTCATATCAGGTCAATCTAATAGCCTGAAAGAATACGACTATCGATCCATATATACTTATAATTATGAAAGATTTTTCCTTCAACTCCTAACCGTTGAGGAGTTGTACCTTCCATCATCAGATCATTACATGAGATGGTGATTTTCAGATGCAAATACTTGAACAGCTTTGGAGAATACATGTAAATGTAATAAATGCCTATAGCTGAAAGAATTTTCTTTTAACTCTTTAACTGTTGAGGAGTTCTACCTTCCATCATCAGCTCATCAACATCAAATGATGATTATCAGGCGCAAATACTGGAACAATTATAGTAAATATATTGAAAATGTGATAATTGCCTATAAAATTTGAGGGTTGCCCTCAATTTCCCTGGGATTCCATCATCAGATCCTGATGTGGTCACAATGGGACCATCTGTGAAATATACCCTATTAAACAAAAAAAGAATTTTGCAAATCGGTCCAGGCGTTTTTAAGTAATTCGTGAACATACATAAAAAATAAAAAAAAAAGATTCCGACGAATTGAGAACCTCCTCCTTTTTGAAGTCGGTTAAAAAGGCACAAAATCACTGAAAAACATCCTCATTTTTGAGACGTTTTAAATGTTAAAGGTGTTTCATTTCCAATATCGTTTTTGGATATCTCTGTTTTTGAAAAAAAAAATCATTTTTAAATAAATATGTGTATGGTTTAAAAAATAATAGGGTAATAATTGGCCCCCTTTACAAACCTGAATTAGTTAAGAGGAATACAACAATGAAGATCATTCACTTACTGTTCCTAGAAAATCATAAATCATCTCATTATTGTCTTATAAAAGATTTGCCACGTCTTGTTAAAAATCAGATAACAAAACATCATAGCAAATTATATTTCTGTGAAAGTTGTTTATTGTTCTTTCCTAGCCTTGAACAGATTGATAAACATTTGTGTGGAGGGATCGTTACTGTTTTACCAGAAAAGGGGAGTGTTATTAAATTTAAAAATTATGAAATAAAAGAAAATGTTCCCTTTGCTATCTACGCCGATTTCGAAAGATTGTTGAATCCAATTTGCGTTCTTGAATCTGACACCGCTAATACGTCATGTTTACAACAACACGTGCCTGCGGCATTCGCTTACAACATTGTTTCTTCATTAAATTATACTTTTGATGATAGTTTTAAAAGTTATCGCGGTATAGATTGTGTTTCAAAATTTATCGATTTTCTTACATCTGATGTCAAAAAAAATTATAGAATTTTAAATCAAAATCATGTAATGATATTTACAGAAAAAAATGCGTCTGATTATAAAGAAGTTTCTATCTGTCATTTAGGTGAAAATCTCTTATGGACAAATAAAGTTAGAGACCACTGTCATATAACCGGTAAATACCGTGGAGCCGCCCATAGACATTGTAACCTACAATTTAAAATACCTAAATTTATACCTATATTTTTTCACAATTTATCAGGGTACGATTGTCATTTATTTATAAAGAAATTAGGCGAAATGCCAGGAAAATTGAATATTATACCCAAAACCAAACAAAAATATTAAATTCCTGCAGGTCACTGATGATGATTATGTACAACTCCGGTTCTTGGATTCATTTCATTTTTTAGGAGCTAGTTTAGACAAACTTGCTAAAACCATACCAATTGAGGATTTTATAAGTTTACGATGTCACTTTCCCGAAAATAATCGCTTCAAATTACTTGCACGAAAAGGTGTATACCCTTATGATTATATGACTAGTTGGAAATGTTATGAAGAAACAATGTTACCGGCTAAACGGTATTTTTTTAGTTGTTTAACTAATGAGGAGATTTCAGATAAAGATTATAAACATGCTAATTTAGTGTGGAATGAGTTTAATATACAAAATTTAGGTGAATATACTGATTTGTATTTGAAAACCGATGTTCTTTTATTGACTGATATATTTCAAAATTTTCGTAAAACCTGTAAACAGCATTACAAACTTGACCCAGCGTTTTACATAACCGCCCCTAGTTTATCTTTTGATGCGATGTTAATGAAAACAGGTGTTCAGCTTGAACTTGTTTCTGACTTAGCTATCGTAGGAATGATTCAAAATGGTATAAGAGGTGGATTGTGTATGTGCTCTCATCGCTATTCGTAGGCTAACAATAAATATATGAAAGATTGTGATGTAACAAAACCGCAGTGTTTTATAGCTTATTTAGACTGCAATAATCTTTATGGTTACAGTATGTGTCAACATTTCCCTTATTCCGGATTTAGATTTTTAAATCAAAATGAAATAGATAAACTATATGTGGAAAGTATTACAGATCATTCAGAGTGGGGTTACATATTAGAAGTAGATTTATTGTACCCTGAATATTTACACCAGGAGCATGACGACTTACCTTTTTGTCCTGAAAAATGCATACCACCTGGAGGCAAGACGAAAAAACTTATTTCAAATTTGTATAATAAATACAATTACGTCATTCATTATATTCACTTAAAGAAGTGTTTGGAACATGGACTTATCTTACGTAAAATCCATAGAGTCATTACATTCAGGCAAAGTGCATACTTGAAACAGTATATTGAAAACAGTACATGAAACAGAATTAAATACTCAATTGCGACAAAAAGCAAAAAGTGTCTTTGAACAAGATTTTTTCAAATTATTAAATAACAGTGTTTTTGGGAAAACGCTCGAAAACACTGAAAATAGAGTAACTGTTCAGATAAAAATAATGTAACAAAAAATCAACGTACCCAGAAAGGCTCATAGCAAACCCTTACTTGTATAGTGCAACAGTTTTATCCGAAAACTTAGTAGCAATCCAGATGAAACCAGATCGGTTAATTTTAGACAAACCGATTTATATTGGCTTCACTGTTTTAGAACTATCTAAATCACACATGTATAATTTCCATTATAATATAACCAAACCCTTTTATAATGACAGGGTGAAATTATGTTACACCGACACAGATTCGTTTGTTTACGAAATATATACCAATGATTTTTACTACGACTTAAAACAGAAGTTTTTGGAATACCTTGATACCAGCAATTATAGCATTAAAAATGAGTTCATGATACTTTAAAGAGCCTTTTTAAAGATGAAATGGCTGGTAAAATTATAACTGATTTCGTTGGTTTGAGGTCGAAACTTTATTCAATAAAAACTGTGGATAAAATAATTAAAAAAGCTAAGGGGGTTAAAAGTAGCGTGGTTCGTGATCTGAACATCACAGATTATGAGAATGTACTATTTAATAATGAGATTATTCGAAGAAAAAACATTTTGTTTAAATCAATAAAGCATGAAATATTGACGCAAAGTGTTAATAAAATTGCGCTCTTTAATAATGATGATAAGCGGTTAATACGTCCAGGTAATATTGCAACCCGAGCATGGGGTAATTCATGAATTTTAAAATGAAATATAAATTGTTAAATGTTGTATAGAATTTTATATTGTTAGATTAAATTATGAGGTATGTAAAAAATAAAAATGCTTGTTTAATTTTTAAGATGTTAATTATGATATAAAGGGTAAATAAATTTATTGATGAATCAAACAATTTTTTTTATTTCGTCCTTTACGAATTCCACTTTAATTGTATATACCTATGTATATCCGTTGTTGTCGAACCCGCAACCCACGGTTCGGAAACCAGTCACTAACAGACTGCACTATTATATTCTAAGCCAAATTATTTTTTTGAATAATGTCTTAAATGTGAGGTAATAAGATTGATTTCACATAAATAGAAATCCTAACCATAATTTATAACAATATAGTAATATGAGCTCAGTGGTGTAATACATTTAGCGAACATGTGCCAGTTCATTGCACCGTAAGTATATAAAATGTAGGTAAAGCAAGCTTGCAGTTTTCAATGGAACTTTCTAAATCGTGACTTATGTGGTCTGAATCGAAAGTACATATTTATAAACCAACAAATTGTTATATCCAAAAATAATTGTGCCATAGTGTTTCATTCATAAAATAGTTGTCGTAGTGAAGACATCTAATACATTAATTCTTAAATAATTACATATTTTATTTTAAATTTTGTACCTGTTGTAACCTGTTTAAACTTGTTGTTCAACACACAATGTCATCGGTAAGTGTTTTTATAAATAGTTATTTTTAACATCAAAACAATACTTTTGACAGAATACTTATTAATATTTTTATGTTTTGTTTTTAGATATCGGATTCGGAAATAGTGTTCAGTCAGTATGGACAAGGACATTGTGGTCAGTTTTTTGAGTCTTCACTGAAGTTCCAGAGACCTTGCATATCCAAAAAGAAAAGAAATCAAGGCATCGACGAGATAAACAAACACGTAATATTGTGAAACCAACAAAATCGTTTGTTATGAACAGGATTCAAAAGAGAGGTCTAAAACTCATAAAGATTTCGGTTATCGATCTGTGCAATAACCCTCAAACGAGTGATAGTGATAGTGACAGTGAAAATGTTATATTAAATGCGCAATATGTAGTGTAAGATGCGGTTGATGATGTAATGAACGAAACGGAGGCATTAGTTAAAAAAATTGCCAAGTCTTTAATAGGTTATGATTTTTGTTAGTTTTGTAATTATTTAATTGTTTATTTTTATATTAAATTAAATAAATGATTTGACCTTATAAATGTGTCTTTATTTAAATTTTTATTAAGAAAGAAAAATTCAACCTCAGGCGGGATTCGAACCCGCGTCTTCTGGATAAGTACTCCAGACGCTCTGCCAACTGAGCCACCGAGGTATCCGCCTGATTCTGTCCAACCCAGAATTTTTGTATTTTTTAGCATATTTCAAGCTAAGATTTTTAATTTTTTAAGAAAGAAAAAAAAATGCTAAAAATACAAAAAGATTTTCTATAGGTAATGCAATATCATCCGGAATCTACTCTCTGTAAAGGGAGTATTCTGGGTTGGACAGAATTGTCCAATCGATGTTGCTATGTCGCCGTAAGACATAAGTAACATAAAGAAGGCAAAATTCAACACATCAGGCGGATACCTCGGTGGCTCAGTTGGCAGAGCGTCTGGAGTACTTATCCAGACGACGCGGGTTCGAATCCCGCCTGAGGTTGAATTTTTCTTTCTTAATAAAAATTTTAAAATCTTAGCTTGAAATACGCTAAAAAATACAAAAAGATTGTGTCTTTATTTATTTATTCACTATATTCCACATTGAAAATGTATTAAGTGTAGGGTAGGGTTATAAAATAAAATAAGTTTCCTTGAATTAAATTCATTTATTTAATCCATCTATTAGGTACACTAATTACATACCTACATTATACCAACACTTTAATAAAATATTTCTACACTAAACAGAACAAAATTAAGACAGAATTTATTTATATGTCATGCAATTTGAGAATCCATGAACTTGGCACATCGTAGATTGATAGTAGTAGATTTGCGTTAAAATAAATAACTAAGATATTTTTCTTACAATATTACTCAGAGGTTTGTATTCAATGATACAATCGTTCAATATAAGACAGTAGGCAGAAGTTAGATCAGGTATTTCATCATTACTTTCTAACTCTACACGCACATCGACTACTGGTTCTGATATGCGGTTGTCAATTTGTCTAGAACAGTCGATAACAAACAGAGGGGCGATCTCCTTAAAGTCCCTTGTGTTCAACAATGGTTCAGATCGGCGATCGTAATACGATTGTTTGAAACGTGCATACTGCTCGTATAATAATGCAAATTTATCATCAATGAAATCCACGTTTAGATTCTCATAGGGATAGTAAGTTGAATTGAGGTATACTTTGACATCACGTAAAGTAAAGTGATCAAATCTAGACATAATTATCAGCAGCAGAATGATTTTTTCTATTTGTTTGTAGACCTATAATTACATATCTCGGTTTTTCAATCTGAGATGAAGTTTTAATAGACCAAGTATGTTTTGTAGTTCTAGGCAATAGCGGGTATTCATATAAATACCAATTTCTAAAAACTAATTGCAGTGTTTTATCCTTTTCCAAAATCTTCAATAAGTTTATCGTCTCTTTATCAGATACCTTAACATTTGGTACACGCCATATGATTTTGTTAATTTCAATATCGTTTATGACTACTCCAGCATCGAGTTTCACAGCGTTCAAGTTTGTATTCGATCTCAACAATGTTAGTTCATGCTTGCAACTAATTATATTTTTTTTGTAATCTTCACCGAATCCAAGAATGTTGCTAAGCAGTATAGATGCAGAAAATGAACCATTACTACTTTTAAAACCATGTATATCCCAACCCCAAGAACGACATGATTTTGACTCGCTTTCATTCAGTGATAGCAATGATTTCATAGTAGTTGTAACGCCTGCAATTTTTATTTTATCAATCTCAACACCGTTCAGTTCATATCGAATATCTTGAAAAAGGTACATCAAGGGATTGTTTGTAAATTTAACACTTGTTTTTTCTTTAGTGGCGGATTTAGTAACATTTACTATACCTTCTAAATATACTACTTCTAAATGTACTGGCTGATGGTAGAACATACAGATCTTTCTGATTAATAGGTATGCGAATCTCATCGTTTCTATTAAAACTTGTTATGTATGGTTTGTATGAATGATATTCAATACCAATAATGCTATTATCACTAGCAGGAGAAGATAATATATCTAATAAACTCATTTTACAAGACCGATTGATTTGAGAAATTTATGATTTTCTTTAGTAAGTTTCAGTTTATTCGTGCAGTTTGATGTTGTCTTGCGGATAGCCCAAGACGCACTGTTTATTTTAGTAGAGGTACTCTGATATTTATTAGTTTTATTATAATTAATTAATTATATAATATAATATTTGAATTAATTATACTATGTATTTTGTGATGATGTGGAGTGAAATTGACTTTATTATTCCATTATTATTGTATTTTTTTTTTAAATATATTTTGACATTTCCTAATTATTTTATTAATTGACATGTTAAGTTATATTATATCTTAACTTATTATATTAATTTATTATTGATCACATAAGTGACATGAGATTTGTATTCAAGAGAGATATTACTGTTGTATTTATTAATTAATAAGTAGCCTGTAAAATATGAGACTGATGTCGACCTTGATGTTGCTTTTGTAAAATGTAAAAATGGCCCACAGGTTGCCGAGCAGTTTGAGCTTGTCATGCTCACTAAAATGTCCTGCCGATGGCGGCGTTGTGTGTCGGGTCGTTTTATTCCCTACAACATGGTTGAGTAGAGCGACGCTGATACACACGTCATACTCGTGAACGGGTGCTGTCGGTGGTGGCTGGTCGACTCATACATGCGGTGGCATTCTGATTTCGTTTTATTTTGTCTTGGGTGAATAGTTCATACATTTTGACATCAAACTGCATTATTCTCATATTGATGTTGCAAATTAAAATTGTAAAGGAATTGACTTCCTATATTGTAATTTTTATTAATTTAAAAGAGTATCTATGGAGTTTCTTGCCGGTTCTTCTCCATAGACCTACTTTTTGGAACCGTGCAACTAGTTTGACAATTCAAAAGCACCTGTTATACTGGTCTACTTGAAATAAATTATTTTGAATTTGAATTTTGATGAATAATTTTCTTTTAAGATGTAAATTAGCTGCACTTCCTCCCCACGTAAATTTAGTAAATTATTATTAATATCTAACAGTCTTATATTCACACTGTTAATTATATATATTATATTTAGGTACTTCGATAATTCTATAACCAGGTGGTACATTCGGGGCAAACTCGTGAATGATATATGTCCGCTCACTATGTCACATTCTACCCTCACCACCGTTGTAGATAGAATGTTCACTGGAAACTGTTGTTAGCCATTGTTAGTTGTCTTAATTAATTTAATCAATTATATAACGCTACGATGTAATTCATATTTATTTATTTAAAATAATTGTAACCATGTTCCCAAGAGAAGATACACAGTTTTGGTTGTTTAATTGACTTACACTGGTTGACAGATAGCTGTCAACAGTAGACTACGTGTATAACCTCACTTGGGAACATGGCATTCTAGTCTCAGCATTTGGCGAGTGAAGTCGTGTTTTGTAATACAGCAGTGTGATTATTTATATTAAACTCGTGATAAAGTCATAACCAGTTTGCTTTCCATCCGACCCTGTGAAGTGTATTACCGATCTTGTGGAGTGTGCTACAGTTCAGAAGTGGGATAGCATTGAGGATATTTTGCTATCCCAGTGCAAGCCGAACGCCCAGCAAATAATAAAGGTACTGTGTTAAAATTCAATTATCCATTATTTATGTTCATAGTAGGACGATATTAGACTAATCGCAAAGTAATGAAATTTTTTCTTTGCTACATTTAGGAATTTTACTGATACCCTTATAAGCATATTTTAAAAGTATTAAACATAAATCTATATAAACAGCTACTTGTTGCTATGATATCAATGCAGATGTTACTTATCTACTAACGTGACGGTTGGTAGCTCAAAACGTATGTTACAATTATTCAAACACCATCATTATATATTTTTTTTTAATTTTTATATTTTAATAAACCGCTGATACCTCCACTGTTATTTAGATAACAGTTTACTCGTTTACTTAATTACAATTTCAGTTAGTCAAAATGGAATATCAGGCCAATAAACGAGGCAGAACTTTGGACACTCCTGATTCTGAGTTTCCAACTGGTGCCAAAGTGCCTACACCAGCAAGATTGCGCAGTCGCAGCATTATACGTCGCAGTAATGCGAGGCAAAGCGACACGAGGCATAGCCGGAAGGGTGCGAGGCGTGGTCGGAGTGGTGCGAGGCGGAGCCGGAGCGGTGCGAGGCGGAGCCGGAGCGGTGCGAGATGCAGCCGTAGCGGTGCGAGGCGCAGCCGGAGCGGTGCCAGGCGCAGCCGGAGCGGTGCCAGGCGCAGCCGGAGCGGTGCGAGGCGCAGCCGGAGCGGTGCGAGGCGCAGCCGGAGCGGTGCGAGGCGCAGCCGGAGCGGTGCGAGGCGCAGCCGGAGCGGTGCGAGGCGCAGCCGGAGCGGTGCGAGGCGCAGTCGGAGCGGTGCAAGATGCAGCCGTAGCGGTGCGAGGTGCAGCCGGAGCCGTACAAGGCGCGGCCGTAGCGGTATGAGGCGAGGCCGTAGCGGTACGAGGCGCAGCCGTAGCGGTGCCAGGTGCTGCCGCAGTAGTGCTAGGCGCAGCCGTAGCGACGCGAGGCGCAGTCGGAGCGGTATCCAGCCGAACGAAGGTGTGCACCGCAACCGCAGTAAGATGCAGATTCCTCAAGGTGACGGTAACGTCGCTCAGCAGGTTAGTGAAAATTCACTCTTGACAAATGAAACGTCTTCACCAGTTCAGACTACCAATCCTAACATGTTATTTGCACAGTTCTTAAAAGACTTTGCTCAGACCATGAAAACAGATGGGGCCAATGATCGTTATCCTATTTTAAATGTTATCCCCGAATTTGATCCATCAAAACGCAATCAAACCATAGAAGTATGGATAAATAAAGTAAATGAGTGCGCAAAAATATATAATTGGTCAGAAAGGCAAACAATTCATTATGCAATACCAAAACTCGTAGGTTTTGCTCAAAAATGGTATCAGGGGCTTCCCAGTGTCATGTTTTCCTGGTCTGAATGGCAAAACAAACTACGTTCAGCGTTTCCAAGTGATGAAAATTACGCTCAGTTGTTATCAGATATGCTCGCTTGTAAAGCTCGTTTTGGCGACTCATTAGAAGAATATTTTTACGACAAAATGGTATTTTTGAATAGGTGTAATATTACTGGTAAAAATGCAATTGATTGCATATTGTTTGGGATTGAAGATCGTTCTATTAGAACAAGTGCAGAAGCAGCACAATATACGGATCTTGATAAACTATTAGTATATTTGAAAGGAGTTAAAATTAACAAAAGAATTGAAAAAACGATGCAACAGGCGAGCGTAATTGATAATAGACGTAACAAAACCAATAGAATTAAAACTAACACTACAGAATCTACGGCTAAATGTTACAACTGTGGTGAAGAAGGTCACCCATATTTTAAGTGTAAGCAAACAATTAAGCGTTGCACAGCCTGCAATAAAGTTGGACATTTGGTTGCCGATTGTCCCCTCAAAAAGGATGTTGAAAAAGCACAACCAAAGACAGTTTTACGTATTTCCAATGAAAGCGATAATGATTTCAAATATTTTAAATTGGCTTCTGTTAATGGTGTAACACTTAATTGTTTTATTGACTTTGGAAGTCAATGCTCCATGTTGAAAGAATCGGTTGCTCGTAATTTAACAACTATGTGGTCAGTCCAGGATTTGCCAATTTTAAGAGGTTTTGGAGACTCCATGGTTAGTTGTTTAGGAAAATGTGATGTTAGCATTGAAATTGATTCTGTGAAGGCACTAGTGCCAACCTTAGTAGTCTCTGACCACTTATTACAAGTCCCATTATTGTTAGGACAAACTTTTACTGAGCAGGAACATATCGTAGTCATCAAGACCAACAAAAACCTTCGGATCACTGATAAGACCATGTCAAAGGTCGAAAGAATTTTACTTCATGTTTTAAATGATAGTAAAATTCAGGGATACACCAGTGTTGAAGTTTATGCTAATACTAAATATAATGGGGATGTCCTTGTAGAACCCAGTTTATGTCGCGAACCTAATAAGGAATACGAAATCGTTCAAAGTATAGTTAGTTTAGCCGATGGTCAAGGTCAGGTAGTGTTAAAAGGATTAAGTTCGTTAGGGTGTTCTCTGAAGCGTGGCATGCTATTGGTTCGTGCGGTTCCATTTACAGAAATGCAGTCATATCACGTAAATAGAATAGTAGGTAATCTTGAAGATCTGCCCAACCCTTCTATTGACACAGCATTAATAAACGTAGGTGATGACTTAGGAGATGGAGATCGTAAATCATTGTTTAATTTATTAAACAATTACAGAGACTGTTTCGCTTTTTCTACGAAAGAATTAGGATGTGTAAAGGGGATTGAGATGGATATACAACTAAGTGACAATAGTCCAGTGGTATATCGACCTTATAGATTGGCTCATTCAGAGCGACAAGTTGTTAGGGGAATGGTTAAAGAATTGGAGGATTCTGGCATAATACAACCATCCACGTCAGACTATGCATCCCCAATTTTATTAGTTAAGAAGAAAACTGGTGATTACAGGCTTTGTATAGATTTTAGATCCTTAAATAAGAAAACCATTAAAGAACATTATCCGTTGCCAAGAATTGACGATCAATTAGACAATTTATCGGGATATAAGTTTTATACGACTCTTGATCTCGCATCCGGCTATTATCAAATACCCATGTCTGAAACCTCCAAACATTTAACAGCATTTGTGACGCCTGATGGGCACTTTGAATTTAACAGAATGCCTTTCGGCTTAGCCAACGCTCCAGCTAATTTTCAACGAGCGATCAATAATATCCTTGGCAACGCGCGATTTAAAGATGCATTTGCTTACATGGATGACGTCATTATCCCATCTAAAACTATTGAGGAAGGTTTTGAGAAATTAAAGAATACATTAGACTTGTTTAGAACTTCTGGATTAACTTTAAAATTGTCAAAATGTAACTTTTTCATGCTATCTATTCATTATTTGGGTTTTGAAGTTAATGAAATAGGAATAAGACCTGGGCGGAGCAAAATAGAGGCTGTAGAAAAATTTCCCCGCCCAATCGACCAACATAGAGTCCGACAATTTGTTGGTTTAACAAGCTTCTTTCGGCGTTTCATAAAGGGGTTTTCCACGATTGCCAGACCATTGACTCAACTTTTAAAAAAGAATTCTACTTGGCATTGGGGAGATTGTGAGGAAGAGGCTTTTAAAACTCTTAAATTAGAACTAACAAAACGTCCCATTCTTGCATTTTATAATCCAAATTATGAAACACAAGTACACACAGATGCTTCTAAGCTAGGGATCGCTGGGATATTAATGCAACGACCTAAAAAAGAATTCCCATTTAGCGCTGTTGCTTACTATAGCAGACAGACTTCCCCTGAAGAAGCCCGATTTACCTCTTACGATTTAGAGACTTTGGCTGTTGTAGTGTCAGTAAAACAATTTCGCGTATACTTATTAGGGCTCAAGTTTACGATTGTGACTGATTGCAACTCAGTTCGAGCAACTTTTGAGAAAAGGGACATGTTGCCACGGGTTGCCAGATGGTGGAACACTTTACAAGAATTTGATTTTAATATTATTTACAAACCAGGCTCCACCATGTGTCACGTGGACGCTCTTAGTCGTAATCCTGTACAGTACAGCGAGCATACTGAAGTTAGATTAATCGATACCAACTGGATAGCTACTGCTCAGCAGAATGATTCCGAATTACAAAGAATAATAACTATACTAAACGATAAAGAAACTGATAATATTATTGAAATTAAGAATAATTTTGTAGTCAAACGCGGAATGCTGTACAGGAAGACGCCTGAGGGTGATCGTTGGGTTGTACCTAAAGGAATAAGATGGCATTTACTCAGAACAAATCATGATCTATTGGGGCATTTTGGTTTCGACAAAACTTACCATAAAATTAAAAGTCAGTACTGGTTTGCTAAAATGAGAAGATTTATACAAAAATATGTTGATTCATGTCTTGAATGTGCTCATACAAAAGCGCCCTCTGGAAGAAAGTCTGGGGAGTTACATCCTATACCAAAAGTAGATCGCCCATTTCATACGCTTCATATCGATCATTTAGGTCCTTTTGTGCGAAGTAAGAAAAGTAATTCCTATCTTCTACTAATAATAGACGCGTTCACTAAGTATATTATTCTCAATCCTGTTAAAAGTACAAAAAGTGTGTATAGTATAAAATCCCTCAAAAATTATTTTCATACGTTTGGTGTACCACAAAGAATAATATCAGATAGGGGTACCTCATTTACATCAAAAAGATTTAAGGAATTCATGGATTCATTAGGTGTCAAACACGTGTTAAATGCGGTAGCCACCCCACGTGCAAATGGACAAGTTGAAAGATACAATAGAACTGTCCTTGCCGCTCTTAGTGCTAAAAATCTTAATAAAAATGAAAAATTATGGGACGAAGAGGTTTCTGAAATTCAGTGGGCATTAAATAATACACTAAATAAGGGGACAGGAAAGACACCAGCTCAGACATTGTTTGGCATGACATTAATTGGGACTAATGATTCTTCTCTTTCCCTTAACACAAATAACGTTGAATCTCACGATGAGAGTACAATGGAAACTATTAGGAATCAAGTGTCTGAACATATAGCGAAAAATCAAGTTAAACAAAAAGAATCTTTTGACAGGCATCGAAAGAAGGTCGCATATAGTGTAGGTGATCTAGTCAGAATAGAAAGAGAGATCCCTTCATCTGGTCAAAGTCGAAAGATTGTTCCAAAACTTCGTGGTCCTTATCGAATAATAAAGGTTTTGGATAACGATAGGTATATTATTCAAGATACTCCTGTTTCTCGAAAGGGAAATCGTATGTTTACTGGCACATTCTCAGTGGATAAGATTCACCCATGGTTGGTATTTAATAGAACAGAGAGCGAATCCGATAGTGATTCTAATAATGATGAACAGTCTTGTAATAATGATGATACACTAACCCATTGATTTCAGCAAATTAATTATGATTATTTAATATATTATGATTTATGTTCGTTAAAACAAGTATGGCTTGATTAGTCTTGCTTATGTTTAGCAAGTTATTGATGGTGATGGAATTCGTCAAACCACTGAAAATATGTAGAGGTTTCAGTGGAATGACTTAGCTATACTGAAGACATGAAGGGGCTTCAGTATAGATTTGATTGTAGATATGTAGAGGCTACATTCAAATAAGTAAATATTAAATGAAGCGAAAACATGAAGGGGTTTCGTCTTCAAGTTATAGGTTAGATATTAAATTTGTTGTAAATATGCAGAGGTTACAACAATTAGCTGTATTTTTCTAGCATAAGCGTACTAAATATTTAATATCACACTTTTCAATTCACACAAATTTTGTAAGTAGTAAGAAATAAAGATGTATAGTTATATTTCACGAGACGTGAATTTGTCAGGAAAGGCCGACTGTTAGCCATTGTTAGTTGTCTTAATTAATTTAATCAATTATATAACGCTACGATGTAATTCATATTTATTTATTTAAAATAATTGTAACCATGTTCCCAAGAGAAGATACACAGTTTTGGTTGTTTAATTGACTTACACTGGTTGACAGATAGCTGTCAACAGTAGACTACGTGTATAACCTCACTTGGGAACATGGCATTCTAGTCTCAGCATTTGGCGAGTGAAGTCGTGTTTTGTAATACAGCAGTGTGATTATTTATATTAAACTCGTGATAAAGTCATAACCAGTTTGCTTTCCATCCGACCCTGTGAAGTGTATTACCGATCTTGTGGAGTGTGCTACACTGTGATACGTGTAATTTATTTGCTTCAACTATTTTTTTTTCAAAACCCAACAATCTACCAATAGAATCTTTTTTAGGAGAAATTCATCAACTCGTCCTACATACCTACGGCCCATGTAGGACGACTTGCAGAAAATTAAAATAAATTATATTTTCACTGTCTCGCTACTCGTCCCACCATTTTTTTGTATGGAATTTTAAACTTTATGAATGTTTGGTACAGTTCGTAAGACAAGATATAACAATATTTTATTCATTATTTTTAGTAGGTACCTTATTTGCTGTAGTTTTGCCCATAGACTATTGATATTAATATAAAAAAAAAACAGTCATGCACAAGTTTATTGTTCAATTTTACAAGCATACGTTCAATACGTATGCTTGTGAATTTGCTCTAAAATCTGTGTTTGGCTAATTTATATAATTTTAATTCCTTGTCTCACTTAAGTGACCCTTACCTGTGGTGAACGCCCACTGAACTTTTTAGAAAGAGACAATATTAAATTTGTCAGTGTCATTAACATTTTGAACTCGAAAAGTGATTGTGATTCGCTGGGCTTGAACCTGCGACGCAGCAACGGGAGGAGCGGTGGTAGCCAACGCGTCACCGAGCAAGTACCAGCGTCATTCAAATTGCTATCCGCTACGTGCGGTTGACGTCACCGCTGCATTGCTACGGTTGCTACGAGCTACGAACCTACATCGCCTACGAGCATCTTATCGTCTACGACAAATTCACTTGCAAGTTGCCACAAATATGGCTGCTGTACAGCGCACCCCTCCGAAAACTCCAAACTCTCAGACTACTAACTTGAGCCAGAAGCAAACTAAATCTGAACCAGACATTAATTCCGCAATAACAAGGAGTGAGTACGTGAACACTAGTAGAAATAAACGTCTCCGTCATAACTCACCATCGCACAATTCGCCACAAGGTGTCGCTGTTCTAAGCTCGCAGGAGCTTCAAGACCAGCTCGAAGAATGGAAAGACGAACAGAATACCACTATTGCGAAAATGTTAGCGGATCAGACCGCAGTAATATCCAAATTAGCAACTGACATTGCGGAAATTAAAACCCAAAATACTTTGATACAAGTGTCAAATGCGGAGGTATGCAAATCGAATGAAGAGATTGTGAAGTCTATGTCGTTCATAAATTCACAATTTGAAGAACTGAAAAGAGAGGTAGAAGATCTAAGAAAAGTACGACAGGAACAAAAATTGTATATTGAAAATTTGGAGAGAAAAATACAGGATCTGCAACATAAGTCGAGGTCATCCGGAATTGAGATACGGAACATTCCACAGTCAGACATAGAAACTTGTGACAGTCTCACTAGAACAGTGCGCGGTGTAGGTGAAACTGTTGGTGTACAGATAGCGGAGTCTGACCTGCGGGATATCTATCGTTTACCCGGAATGGCCCCCACCTCCGCCTCCTCTCGACCGATTATTGCGGAATTTTCTTCGGTGCAGAAAAAACTGACACTGATATCTGCTGTTCGATCGTACAATAAAGACAAAGGAAAGAGCGATAAAATTAATACTGCACTCATTGGTATCCCAGAAACATCTCAACCAGTCTACGTTGCGGAACAGCTGCCTGCAAATACCAAGAAACTCTTTTACCTAACGCGTGAATTTGCAAAAAACAACCAATATAAATTTTGCTGGATTTCCAATGGCAATATCTTCCTACGGAAAAAAGAGGGAGAGAAACAAATATTAATACACTCAGAGAAATGTCTCCAGGTTGCCATAAATACTAATATGTGACTAGTAAGTTCTATGAGTAACTATGTTAAAACTATTCTTAAATATTATTGTAATCTCCTTTGCCACACACACACACACACACACTCTCACACATAGATTTGTACATACAAAAATATCACATTACACATACAGTACACACCCCAAATATCTATCAAAAAACATCCATAAATACACGCCATACTATTAACACACCAAATATTCTCCTCTCCCTACATTACATAAATTTATCGCTCGAAAATTTACTAATATATTACTTGATGCAATGCATAAATGCTCATCAAATTTCATAGAACAGTTCCTCAATGCTCACCTGTTCCTCAACATTTTATTATTAATGTATTCAACTGTCGTTATTGTGATCATAACTGTTGGAAGTAACTGCTTGGTTTTTAAATAACACTTGGACAATACTCTTGGTGTACACACGTATTAATAAATGTCTAACATTGTTGAATTAAACGAGGAACTAGAGTCAATATAAATTAACTTTTTAAAAAAAGAAAAACCAACTTCAAAAACTAAAAAGCAAAAAATAACTTCATACAGAACCTTACCTTTTTTTTAGTTTTAAAGGTATGAAGTCGCCAAGCCAAACGTAATAGTAAGTACACTCTCCGCGAGTGACCTCGAGCGGGGTGGTTACAACCACCACATCATCGGCACCGACTTCATACCTTTAAAACTAAAAAAAAGGTAAAACTGTATGAAGTTATTTTTTCCTTTTTAGTTTTTGAAGTTGGTTTTGCTTTTTTTTTAAAGTTAATTTATTTTTTTCTTTTTAGTGTTGTTTATATAAATATTAAACTTTTCATATCAGGTCAATCTAATAGCCTGAAAGAATACGACTATCGATCCATATATACTTATAATTATGAAAGATTTTTCCTTCAACTCCTAACCGTTGAGGAGTTGTACCTTCCATCATCAGATCATTACATGAGATGGTGATTTTCAGATGCAAATACTTGAACAGCTTTGGTGAATACATGTAAATGTAATAAATGCCTATAACTGAAAGAATTTTCTTTTAACTCTTAACTGTTGAGGAGTTCTACCTTCCATCATCAGCTCATCAACATCAAATGATGATTATCAGACGCAAATACTGGAACAATTATTGTAAATATATCGAAAATGTGATAATTGCCTATAAAATTTGAGGGTTGCCCTCGATTTCCCTGGGATCCCATCATCAGATCCTGATGTGGTCACAATGGGACCATCTGTGAAGTCTACCCTTTTAAACAAAAAAAGAATTTTGCAAATCGGTCCAGGCGTTTTTAAGTAATTCGTGAACATACATAAAAAAAAAAAAAAAAAAAAAAGATTCCGACGAATTGAGAACCTCCTCCTTTTTGAAGTCGGTTAAAAAAGGGCTCAATCTTTTACCTGCCCTCCAGAACAATGTAGTATATACCTTCCTAGTACAAGGCAATACAAATATTACATTTAAATATAAGAAGTGTAAATAAACACTTTGATGAACTAACAGTACTCTTGACATCAGTTAAGATCAAATTTTTTATTTTTTTTATTTTTTTTATTAGCCTGTACTGTCCCACTGCAGGGCAAAGGCCTCCCCACTCTTCTTCCACTTCTCTCTATCTGTTGCCGTAGAGGACCAATCTTTTTTATATAAGTCCAGCTCATCCCGCCATCTCCGCCTGGGCCTGCCGCGTTGTCGTCTGCCATTAAGTGGGATCCATTGGGTGGTCAGTTTGGCCCAGTTTTCGTCTGACATGCGACAGATGTGTCCAGCCCAGTTCCATTTCAGCGTGGCAGCTTTCCAAGTGACGTCTGTTACTTTCGTCTTGGAACGGATGACTGTATTCCTAACCCGGTCCACAAGTTTTATACCCAGAATACTCCGTTCCATTGCTCTCTGGCAAACCTCGAGTGTGGACCTCAGCTGTCCTGTCAAAGACCATGTTTGAGAACCGTATGTGAGGATGGGAAGTATGCATACGTCCATGAGTCTCCGCTTTAGGGATAGTGGAAGATCACCCTTCATAAGATCTTTCATGATCCAATAGCTATTCCAAGCATTTTCTGTGCGTCTTGCAACCTCTTTATTCTGCCTCGCCTGGAAAGAGACTATTTGACCTAGATACAGATACTCCTCGACGTACGCAATCTCCACACCCCCCATTGTGATTCTGTGATGCGCACTATTCGTCATCAATTTAGTCTTTGACATATTCATCTGAAGTCCAACCTCTAGGCTTGCTTTGCTAAGATCGTCTAACATCTGAGCCAGCTCGGTCGCTGAAGACGAGAAGAGGACAATATCGTCGGCGAAACGGAGATTTGATAATCTCTTTTCTCCGACCATAATGCCAGCCTCTTCCCATCGAGCTGCCAGCTTCCTGAACACTTCCTCTAGTACGGCTGTGAATAATTTCGGGGATAACGGGTCTCCCTGCTTAACCCCTTTATTAATATAAAAAGATGGTCCTATTGCGGAATTGATTTTAATGGCCGCCGTGCTGTTTCGGTATATATTTTGTAAAAGATGTATGTATGTGGTGTCTATTTCCTGATTATGTAAGGCATTAAAAATTGAATTGTGGCTGATACTATCAAATGCTTTTGAATAGTCTACGAATGCTAGATAAATTGTGAGCTGAAATTCCACACACTTTTCGATAATTTGGTTGATTGAATGAAGGTGATCTGTGGTAGATAGGCCGCGGCGAAAACCAGCCTGTTCGAGTGGCTGATGTTTGTCGAGTGTCCCGGTAATGCGGTTCTCGATCGCTTTAATGAACGCCTTGTATAGATGTGACACCAGACTGATAGGACGATAATTGCTTATGTCTGTTTTGTCTCCTTTTTTATGGAGGAGAATAATTTGTGAGTGACAGAATATGTTTGGTAAGACTCCAGTTGTTAAAATTGTATTAAAAAGATTGGTAATGTGTGGCAGCAGGGCTGGTTCTCCTATTTTCAAAGCTTCTGTAGTTATACCATCATCACCAGGGCTCTTGTTATATTTCATGCTCAGAAGCGCTTTATGCACTTCCCAACATGTAAAAGGGGAGATATGATCGAGACAGGAATAAGCTATTGTGTTGAGTTCGACGGTTGAGTTGTTACTGTAAAGGTTTTTATAAAATTCAGTGCAAATGTTCAGAATTTTACCTTTATCACTCTGCTTAATACCTTCACAGTCCTTCAGACAAGCTATTGTAGATTTTCCTTTACTTGATATTCCCTGCTTAGCTGATTTCAGTGAAGTGTTTTTTTCTAAAGCTGTCTGAATGAGATGGGTATTGTAGTTCCTCAGATCTTTACGAATACTACGTTTGACGAGGCGGTCCGCAGCTTTGAATTCTGGTGTGTAAATAGTTAATTTTTGTCTCTCTTCAATTAAAAGTTTTGTTTGGAAGCTTTTACTTTCTTTGTATTTATTTGTTTTTATTTTGTTACTTGCTTTTTTTATATTTTCTTTAATATTTGTGTATTGAGTTTCAACACTATCATTATTTGAGTTATTTAGGAGTGAGAAACTATTTTTTAAATCTAGAATGAACTGTTCTTTATTTGTTATGAGTGTAACTTTATTTAATCTTTTTATGGAGTTTTTTATAATTTGTACGCGATGTATTTTTTGGTTGAATTTTAATGTCGTTCGCAAAGGTCTATGGTCAGAACTAAATTTAAGGTTGCTAAGAAATTCTATATTGTTAATTATTTGTTTATGTGATGAGAGGCAAAAATTTATTTCATTTTTTGTGATTTTGTCCGGGGACATCCATGACCAGCGGCGCTGGGGCTTCTTATGGAAGTAGCTGTTGCATAGGCTTAAGTTTTGGCCGAACGCGAATTGAAGAAGTCTCGTCCCACGTTCATTTCTAAAACCAAGTCCGTAAGGTCCGATTACGTTGATGTTGTCGAGTTCTTGTCTGACGCCGACTTTTGCGTTGAAGTCTCCTTGAACAATAGTCCACGTGCCTCTGTTGTCTTCACACGCCTTGTTTAGGAGATTGTAAAAGTCTTCAATTTCGTCATCGGGATGGGCTTGAGTTAAGATCAAATGTCATATTATAATTTTAACAGAGTGTTGGCTGAGTAAGGTAAGACAAATCCCCATTTTAGATGGTTATACATCACACTATACTAAAAATACCAGCAATCAAAACGATGGTATAATCATATACACAGATGACACCTTAAACTGCAACATAACCGAGCCAGTCTTTATGGATGCTAACTGCCTTGTCTGCTTTCTAGATCAAAAACTGGCAGTTATTTCCATCTACCGTTCGCCATCTTACAGGAACATGCAACATTTTGATAACTTTTTTGACAGCCTTAACAAAGTATATAACACTTTATCGGGGTATAGTAATGTTGTCCTCATAGGTGACGTTAACATAGACATTAAAACGTACACTCTGGACGCGCGTTGTAATGACTACCTTGTGGCTAATGCGATACATGGACTAGTACCAACCCATACTTTACCAACCAGAATAAACAATTGCCTAGACCATATTATGCTCAAGTCCACCCTACCTGCCACATCTTTAGTCATTGAGACGTGTATTACGGATCATTCGCCAGTAATGCTTTCTCTACAACACGTAGGTACAAAACTTAAACCAAACAACGTAGTCACTAAAATAGACTACGAAACGATCAAAAATTAGTTAGAAAATATGAATTTTACCGAAATCCTACAATCACAAGACCCGAATTAAAGTACCAATATGTTCATAGCTCTTTTGATTTCTGTTATAGATAAATTTACACAGCTTATCAAAGTCCCTAGAAGGCAAAGAAATTTAAAACCCTGGATTACTCCTGGACTCCTACGATGCATTGCACACAGAAATAGACTACACAAAAAATTATCAAAGACCCCTAATAATCTAATCCTAAAGCTAACTTATTCGCGGTATCGTAACTATTGTAATCGCCTTCTGCGTAGACTAAAGACCGACTACGAAAAAAATCAAATTGAGATAGCGGGCCGTAATCCTAAAGCCCTGTGGACTGCAATCAAAGACATAACCCAGATCAAAAAATCCAAAACTTCGCCTTCGGAACTGCTTAACATTCAAAACGATCCCAAATTAGCCGTTAACCATGTGTGCTCATTTTTTACAAATGTTGGTCGTAACTTAAAATTATTTCTGAAAACCAACATAGTCAATCTGAACCATCTCAGGATACATCTTCTTCCCCTGTTAATTCGTTTGTTCTCATGGAGACAGATGACACTGAGATTGAATCCTTAATACTAGGGTTGCGTAGTAATTGTGCAACAGGTTGGGACAAAATCTCTTCAAATCTGTTAAAACAGTGTAGAAACACTCTGATAGCCCCCATAACACACATATTTAACTTATCTATAAGCAAGGGTGTCTATCCTCAAGCACTTAAGAAAGCTCTGATACAGCCAATACATAAGGGAGGGGACAGAGACTGTGTCAACAACTATAGGCCAATATCGGTGTTGTCTGCACTGTCTAAGATACTGGAAAAAATTCTAAACATCAGACTAAACGGGTTTTTAGACAGTTGCAACATTATAGCGGATAACCAATATGGCTTCCGTAAAGGTATATCCACTGAGGATGCCGTATTGGATTTGACGCAATTCATTGC
Organism: Craniophora ligustri; assembly: GCA_905163465.1. NCBI lineage: Eukaryota > Metazoa > Arthropoda > Insecta > Lepidoptera > Noctuidae > Craniophora > Craniophora ligustri. The sequence goes on from LR990976.1 coordinate 7,320,146, forward strand.
CAGACAACTGGATAATAAAAGCAAATGTATTGGCATCTTTTTAGATATGGCAAAAGCCTTTGACACGGTCTCTGTCCCTATCCTGCTAACCAAACTTGAGTCCATGGGTGTTAGGGGGAAACCTCTTCAGATGTTCAGGGACTATTTGACTAATAGGACTCAACAAGTACAAATAGGTTCTTATCTTAGTAATTATGTTTCCTTTAAAATAAGAAAAAACAACAAACCTGAAGGGTTCAATATAATTGCACACACTTGCTTAGGTAAGTCACAGGATTGTCATTGTAATTCTATTACATCTGCCAGTGTTGTCAGATATTTAGGTGTTCAAATCGATGAGTACCTGAGATGGGATACACAACTCAAAAAAGTAACGGCAAGGTTGAGATCCATGATCTATTTGTTTAAAACTCTTAGAAAATCAGCCTCCCAAGAGCTCCTTTTAAAAATATACATTGCTTTGTGTCAATCCGTCATAAATTATTGTATTCCTGTGTGGGGAGGAGCCACAAAGACGAAGTTTCTGGTCCTGGAGCGAGCCCAAAGAGCTGTCCTGAAGGTTATAAAAAGGAAGCCTTTTAGATACCCAACTAGATAGTTATATTCCGAATGTCATGTGTTAACTATCAGACAACTTTTTGTGCTCGCATCAGTTCTGAGAAGACACAGATCAGCTATCGCACCTGCTGTTACTGGTAGGCGTAGAAATCCAGCACCTTGTCCAAATGTTCCTCACAACACACAGTTCGCAAAACGGCAACACTATGTACTTAGCTCTTTTTTATATAATATACTAAATGAAAAAACAAATATAATAAGTCTTAGCAGGTACGAAGTAAAGAATAAGTTAAAAATATACTTATTGCAACTAGACTACGAAGATACCGAAAACCTAGTGACACCTAATGTATAATCCTATCTTTAACAGTAACACATAACACTCTCCTCATTCACTACACCACACACATCACAAACACACCCTAACACCTCCACATACTCACTCTGACATTACTCACTCATTTACAGACATTAACACACATCCACACCTTATCAGTAAGCTCACCAATAAACTCACGCACTTCTAATGGTACCCTATTTATACATAGCAGTGATACACAAATGTCCTAAGATGTACAAATATATCATGTAATAGCTGAATCCATATCCCCTGAGATACAGGCTCACGCCTAGTTCAGGGGGTTTGGTCAATACTCTGTGCATTATTATAAACCACCACAGAAATTAGAAATATTATCATTCATGTACCTGTAGTGTAATTAATGGTGAGAAATAAACTATTTTTTTTTATTTTGTATGGTAAACATACATATATGGCTTTTGGTTATTATCAGGTAAGTTAATGGTTATGGTGGTTACTTCTGAAGTAGGGCCCCAGACCTATTAAAATAATGAAGATACAATAAAATGTTTACTTTGACGAGTGAAGTTTCTCCACTTATATCAGGTAAATGATGACAGGACAGATTTGGTTTGATTTCGGACTCCGACAAATCTATGAAATCTGTGACTCTAGCTGTGCATGGCTTGGTTCGAACTCGAAACCTTCAATGGGACTTAAATTTAGACTGGAATTGCTGTATTGAAGACAAGAATCTGAAACAATTACGTCCCAAAGAGGAAAAAAACCTTTATTTCTTCGTGGTGGTTATAGATATGAGTGATATGACATCAAAAGACAAAGCAACTGTGTGGCGTTGCGGGAAACAACAGATCTGTAAAGCAATTTTATTGTTCACTTGTACAAATACTATCAAAAGAGAAGACAATCATGTTTGCTAGGCGGACAGAACCAAAACATAATTCATCATTTTAGGTTTTTTTCATTTTATGTTAATTGACCAATTAACATAGAAGATAATAATGAACATAATAGGTGACCACCTATTTGTGACCATTTAATACTATTTAAACAATTTTGTAGTTTTTAGGGTTCCGTACCCAAAGGGTAAAAACGGAACCCCATTACTAAGACTTCGCTGTCTGTCCATCTCTTTGTCTGTCCGTCCGTCTGTGTGTCACCAGGCTGTATCTCAAGAACCGCGATAGCTAGACAGTTGAAATTTTCACAGATTATGTATTTCTATTGCTGGTATAACACCAAATACTAAAAACAAAATAAAATAAATATTTATACAAAAAACTATTTTTTTTGCCT